>OZ021722.1:20141111-21383611 GCA_963978545.1 Linyphia triangularis | reverse complement strand
TTCGATATTTTAGCAAAAATGTAAAAAAAGGTCACTTATTTAAGGGACCGCATAATAGATAATGTCTTGAAGCATGCAAAACGTTCGATTCTTCCCAGCGATAAAGAAATTTGCCCTCAAGATCGTCCCAAACATTTTCGCTCATAAGTGACGCGTTTCTAAACACAATGAACTGAAATTTAGTAACTAGGGTAAACGAGGTATTCTAAATCGAATGAAAGCATAAAAAAATAGGGGTTTGTATTGAAATTTTTAAAGATAGAGTTAAATTTACTTAGTATACAGCACGCCCCCTAAAAAAAATTTGAAAATAGAAAGTCGTAAACAAAACATTTTGGTGCAAAGAAAGCAAGATTCTACGATAATTAGAATAGAAGATATAGCCATCGTTCAATTTTTACCCCCCCCCCCCCCGCGTACTGTAGCTAATGGGGGTTGGTGCACATTACATCTGTCGTGGCCTCAATGTCCCCTCGTTGGTGTGGTGGGGTCGGAGAGAGGGGTTTACACTAGAAGATTTCGATCTCGTATTCTTCTAGATGCTCAAAATTACGAAATGTATATGGCTGTGTTAAGCACTTTATAAGTGGCAGAAATAGACGGTCAGAAGTTCCAAACAAAACCAAATGTCGCCAACTTATGAAAGCTCTCATAGAGATTAATCGCCGTTCAGTAAGTCAGTGTTTTAGGATTAAGCTGCCGTTGAGAATGGGAATATTTTATAACTGCAAGAATCTTGCCGTTCAGTCGGAATTAGTAAATCTCTTGTTTGTGGATGGGTTCTCTTTGTCGAATTGTGAAGTTCGGGGTTAACATACAAACTAGGGCGTATCAAAAAAAAAAAACACACACATTTTTTAGGCAATTCAAAATTTCAAGTGGATAAAAAGTTGCCACTATGCTCGCATATTTACCAAAACAATTTTTAGTTCAAATGAAAAATATTTAGGTCTCCCGGAATGGACCTGAACTTTGATTTTTTTGTAACAAAAATAAATATTTTTTATTTTTTAAAGACAGACAGACAGAAAATAAATTTTTATTTATTTTCAGGAATAAAAAGGTAATGTTTAGAGTACTAATTAACAGTAATAAAAAATTATATCTGCCATTTAACATTTAGGTCTTCCGAAATCTAGATGAAAACCTTAATTTTTTTACAATTTACGGATATTTTCAATTTTCAATCCATTCTGTAGATAAGTTTCCATTATTTTATTTATAGTCTAGGTATAGCAGTACAGCATCATTTTGAAATATCTGGAATATTAGGTTATGAAATAGCGTTTACTTAACTCAAGTGTTTAGTCATGTCACTTCTGCGTGACCTTGGAGTCTCCAACCAACAAATACTCTAGGTTTGAGACATGAAGGTAATGTTATTGAAAATGATTCAATGTCACAGAGTTCGAGTGATGAAAATATACTTGATAGTAAAATGTAAATACCAGGGAAAAGGCCAGAAAAATCAATTATCAGAAAATCTACTCTCTTTTTCTTGAGAATGTGACCGTAGAGCATTTCTATTAGAGCATAAGCTCAATTAGCAAAGTGTTCTTTTGCGGGATTTAAGTATTGTAACACTAGAAAAAAAAAAGGATAAATAGAAGGATTTTCGTGAAAGGGTAAAATACTATCAAGGTATTAGTTCAACTATTTTTCATTCTATTTATATAATTGAAAGAATGAGGCAATAAGTACAGAAATTGTAAGTAGTAAATGTGGTCGCATAAATAAACGAGAAGAGCATGTATCTTTGGTATAAGAACTATATTCAACATATTTTGGACTCGCAACTCCAGACACTTTCTCTGGACGAAACGATTATCATTACAATTTATGAAAGAAAGTTGCATTGATGGGAAAACTATTCAAGGTCTTGATTATGATGTCACTGCGTGAAATACTGAAGTCTCTGATTGATAAATTTCATTATTCGAAAATACTTTAAAATAACCAGTACAAGCAGTTGTTTGTTTACTTCATTTAAACGAATTGCCTCTTGGGAAAGTTATGATTACCCTCGATGGTCCAATTTCTTGACGTACTTCTTTTACTGTCCAATAAGAAAACGTTTAACAAGTTGTCGAAATTTACCAGTCGTTGAATACAATAACATCAATAGTGTTTTTCCAGAAGTTGATTTTAAGAAGTTGAAGACTGACCAGAAGTATTGCAAGATATGTCAGGCTGTAGACATATAACCAAAATGCGCCCAAGGTTTAGCAAGCAGAAACCCTGAAAACGTCACCCATTCAAGATGACTGAAAATGACAAATCGAATTTCCCGTTTACGTATTATATCATTTGATCCAAAATCGCAGTTTGAAAAAAATAGCTAAGTTTGTTAAGAAAATTTATACTTCTTTATGGTTTACAATACAATATCATCCTAGAATTATTTATGTATAAAAAAAAATAAAAAATTACATAATAATACAACGCATCAAGTTTTTAGAAAATGATCTTTAAGTCTCTTGTTCAATGAACTCTACAGAGAAGTGCTTTTATGGTAAATCCAGAACATCTCCTTTTGGGAGTGTTGTTTGACCCACGAAAGCATATGGAATGTCTGACAATCAAAGTTCTCCAAACAAAGTTACCAGCAAAAATTTATTTTGAAGCAAACAAAAAAAAAAACTACATAGAACTTATTGATTTGCAGTCTACAATAGTAATGAAACGACGTGTCATAACTGGTTTAGACAAACAGGGGCTATAGTTCATAGTTGAAACCGGAACTAGCCGATAGAGAGAAGTTTAAAACATTCTCTCACACACAAGCACTTTTTTTTTTCTTGAACCACTGTCTAGAATTGCGTGTTTAAAATATGTTGAATATAGTTTCAATTTCATGACTCCCCCCTCCCTTTTTTTTTTAGTCATGAATAGTCCCTAATTTCAACCACAAATAACTCCCCTCCAATTTTACACATAACTTCTTGAAACTTTTTTCTGAAGCTTTGTCATATTATTTTGAATATTTTTCAAAATGTACTTTTTGCAGATCTCTCTCTTTTTTTTTTTTTTTTTTTTTTTTTTTTGCAACTTCCATAAATCAATTCCAGGGGGACTGTAAGCTGTCTCAAAATATTTAGAATGATCAATTTACTATAGGTATAATTTAATTCTTTGGTTATACGAGACATAGTTAAAAATTTAAAAGCCTGAAAAGGACTTTAGAAATCCCCCTACATTAGAAGTCGGAAATATCGATCTAAATAAATATCAATACTATATCGTTGCATAAAACAAAATATTGATAAAATATCGATATATCAATACATAATGTTTTTATATTTTTTAATTTAATTTTCAATTTTGCCAAAGACGAAGTTTTCGGGGCAAGTTTCTACTTTTCATGAATTCATGCCAAAATTGTTTTAATAAATAAATTATAAAAATTGTTTTAATAAATAAATTATATTATCAATCAGAATAAATAAAAACCATTTAGATGTCAATTCACATTTATTTTTAAAGAAGAAATTTTGAAAAGTAGTTTACCGCATATTTTGCTGATAGAGATATATTTAAAATTAGATGCAAATTCCAGGCACACGTTGGCCACAGAAACGGCGCTATGTTAATTACCACTAATAAATGATCTTATCTTTCCATTACATTATGTTTTCTTTTTGGTTAGGGTGCCATTTTAACTGTCTCTCAGCCAAGTCCAAACTTCAGTTTGGAAGTTTTTGAAAAGGTGATACAGGAAATCGAAAAAACGCAAGGAACTACAAAACGATCATCAAAAAAGTAAAAATGTTAGAAAATATCGATGTATCGGAGACTTGTATCAATATTTTTACTATCGATATTTTAAAAAAAATATTGATAAAAATATCAGAGTATCGATATATCGCCGACCTCTACTCTACATACTCTATTATAATATCAATATTAATATGCTAATCTTTTGATGTAAAGTGTAAGCAATAGATATCTCCGACTTAGAGTGAAAAAACTATAACTCCAATTAGTCAAAGTTTTCAGGAGAATAACAAAAAGAAATTCTTAAGTGCTAATTCAACATGAGCTTTTTAGAGTTTTCGAGTACCCCGCATTTGCCACAAATTTATTTCAATTATCAAGTTGTTGCTTTTACTAATCAATGAGTCTTCCCATTCGGTTTCTAAATACATCAAAATGGTATTTAAGTTCAAAACCGGAGCTAGCGCCTCTTTATTCGACCAAATAGTAGACATTTTCCAAGTATTACATACTAAGATGCTCTTCTTATTATAAAACTATTCAATTAATCCAATGTACTTCAATATAATTCGTCTTCCAATGATTTTTCTTTGAGAATCTATATCTTGCATACTATATTATCTTATTAAATTTAATCTGCATAGTACGCCTCATATTTATGTGCATTAAAGTATAAAGAGCGCTACAAAACACATCATACTTTTCCATCAGCAACATTTAGTCAAAAACTATCAATTCCTGGAACACTAATTTAAGATAAAAAAATTCCTCTCAATAGATAATTCCTCTCCAAAATCCATTGCAGTGTATTTATTCCTAATTTTCTTCATTTCTACGGCAGTTATGCTGGAATTTTTCCTATAATATGAATTTTATACACATTCAATTATCGTATTGAATTGTTTCAAAATTCAATATTTCATTAAAACTATAATGAAAAACATCCGATAAAAGTATACTGTACACTACAAAATATGTCATACTTTTATGACACTTATAACCCTCAAAAAGCATCATCATTGTTCCCACTCATATCAAAGAATGAAAATCAATGACTTTTAAGGACCTAATTAATGTTTTTAAGGACCTATGAAAATTTGTTTTCAGGCATCATGTCTGTATTTAAATTTTTAATAAAGTATATTCTGTCAAAAAAGTTACAAGTTGGTGGATTCGTAATACAAATATGTCGGAAAATTCCTATAAGGTGCAGATAAGTGGCGGTCACGAGGGAATAGCAAGTCCGAGTTCTATTTTTATGAATTTTGCAGTTGGACAATATCTGTAAAAATTAAGGACTTTTAAGGACCTCTAAGCATTTTTAAGGACTTTTAAGCACCTCTAAGCATTTTCAAGGCCTTGAAAACAAGTTCAAAAATATTAAGCACTTTTAATGACTTTCAATGACCGTGGGAACTCTGATCATTTCACGGAACAATTATTTGTGATTAAAAAAAAAAAAAATCTTCTCAATATAAAATTACTAAAAAATAAATAGCAGTGTATTGTAACTGACTTGTTCTGAAGCAAAAACCCTATAAATTTCCTATCATATATATTCCATATACTCGAATATTATATTAACTTTTACCTGCGTAGTGTAATTATATTGATGCGCATTAAATATACAATGAACACTACAAAATATGCCCTACTTTTACAATGTTCGGTATCCCTCAAAAGCTATCATTTTCCTAAACACAGCGTACCAGAAAAAAAAATCGTTACAATATAAAATTACATTGAAAATAATAAATAGCCGTTACTTCCAACAGAAATTATCCAATATTTTTTTTTTCTATCGTGTGCATATTCCGCACACATGCACAGCGTACTGTTGCTAAATTTAATCTCCATACATACTCATGTGCATTAAAAATGATATTTATGTGGATTAAAATCATATCTACTACAAAAGATACATCACACTTTTACGACGCTTAGTGTCCCCAAAAACCATAATTTTTCCGAACACATCCACGATAAAAATTCCTCTCAATATAAAATCCTTCTCCAAAATCAATAGCAATGTACCCCCAATTTACCTCGCCTACACCAATCATCCCGTGAGTTATAACATCTGTATCTGCATTAAACCCACATTTTCTTCCCCCCATCAAACTTATAAAACATTACCTAAGCGACCCTCCAAGAAAAAGAGACAGATGTACCCTAACTCACAATACGCCAGGAAAAGTGCACCTATTGGGTATTCATTTTCTGCCTTTATGAAAGCACAGTCAAAGACACTTTTCCCCCCAAATCTTCGTAGTAATGTACTTCAAACGATGTGCAGCAAAAAAAAAAAAAAAAATAGCCGTCAATAAAGTTAGGGGTTCTTGAAAGTGTTTTTCCGGAGAGGTTTTTCCGGAGACATTAAACTCTGAAACCTCATCAGAGATCATTTTTCTGGGGCTGGAATTTCGACATCAGGAGAGAAACTGTGTAATGACCGATGACCGGGTGGATTCGAATGTGGTAACGGCGTCGTAGTGAAATTGGGGGATATAAAAAAAAAATCTGTCTCTCTCTTCTTTGAAATGGTTTGGTTCTGGGAGAGTTTGAATACATTATCGTTTGAAATCACTGTGTTAGATAGCCCTACTCTTTTGCCAGACAATAAGCATAAAAAGTGTAAAAAAACGCTTAAAATAACTTTGGGGTTGGAAACGGTGATGGTTGAAAGGTAAAGTGAAGTGATCTTTTAGGTTTAGAATTAAGACTTGTAAGGTGTTCATTAGGGGCTAATATTTGATCTCAAATGGCAATTAATTTTATTTTTTTATAATTAATTTATTAATTTGAATTTAAGGGGGTCCGGTACCGAAAATAAAAAAAACTTTATTTATGTACATTTTTATGTCAAAAATTTAATTTATGTATGAGATACTATTTATATATCTTTGAAAAAATGTTTTTTTAAATATTTTGTTTAGTTATTTAAAAAAAATTTAAAAACCAAGAAAAATCCATAATAATTGATGTTTGCGTATTTTGATATAAGTCAAGAAAAAATAAATTTTTTTTCAAAGTGAAAGCTTTCTGTAATACATAATTATATAAAGAAAATTTTGTCTTCACAGGATTTTGATAGGTGAATTAAAAAAAATTAAAAAAATTCTCAAAGTTAAAATATTGAAATTTTTGCTTTTTTTTATGTTATCTTTTACGCTAAATGTTATATTTTAAAACAGAATTAAAAAAATAAAATTCTGTGAAGACAAAATATTTCAAACTATATAAATTAAATGCTCCAAAAATTTGAACAGCCAATTATTAATGGTTCTGGAGATATATCGATTTGAATATGCAACATCTGTGAAAAACACTAGTGTTCGAAAAACGCACTTTAAGCAAACTCTTCAAGGTGTTACGCCCATTAGTGATGTTTAAATAACAGGTAATTTTGTGCCGTTCTAATCCCCGGAGGAATAAGATAAAAACATCATTCTCTTCAGGAATGTATGAACTATTTTTTAAAATCAGAACAAAAAATTGGGATTTTTGAAAAAATTTCGGTACTGGACCCCCTTAATGCCCATTCTCAATAAAGTGATATTAATAAAGGGGAGCGTAGGTTATACCAGGTAGCTGACACTTTCTGGTGCCCAAACTATGCGGCATGGAGTTTGTCAAATTTAATTAAAATATTCAATCTTTAACTCGGTACAATATATTATTTTTAACAAGTCATAGTTTCACTATTTTTTTTAATGATTTTTTTCTGAAAATACTCCAATCTTACGGTTTAATTCCAGTAGCTGGGGTAAAACCAGGTACACATGTTGGCCGTAATGGAAAATTAGGAAAACTGGATTTTCAGTGAAAATGTAGTAATCCTCATCCTCGATTCCTCTGTACATTTCGTAGATCCATCAAAGACATTCTCTACATCAGATTAGATCCTGCAAAAAAAAAAAAAAAAAAATGTTGCAATTACAATAAAAGGACCTAAAGTAACCATATTCAGAAAATTGAAGAAACAATACATTTTTTTGTCTTATATTTTATTTTACTCTCTTGTTTTTATGAACACTCCCATATATCATACATCCTTATACAATGGACAATTCCCACATTTTTTGAAAACGAGTGAAATTATTTTATGTTTATGAAGAATTTCTTCCTGATTCCAAATATTCAAACAAAAGTTCTTTAAAAAGAAATTAGTTATTTGAATATTAAGAAAAGAAATTGCGCCGAACCCCCATCCGATCGCAGTCCGATCAAAACGATCCGCTATAGCTGTGACGTCAAAGTATTCTTCCGTTTCTAAGGTTATTGTGAGGTTTCTGCCAAATTTTTGGTGTGTTTGTGTTTGGTAGACAATTGCGATATCCCCTACCGGTTTGCGCAATCTGTGAGAAACTTGCAAAACTGGTTTCCACTGATGCGTTCCAAGCCAAGTTGTTTCAGATGAAATGACGTCACATTCGCTTCGAGCCAAATGTGTCACGCCAAAACTAATCAGCGAACTTCAGTTGGAAATTATATAAAAAAAAAAATGTGGAAATTGTCTATTGTAGATACATATTGTGTATCATACATTGTTTTTATCGTTAATGTATTACATAACTCTTCAACCAAGCCCTCAGTATTAAGTCTCTCCAGTTTAAACCAGCATTTATTATTTCTCTTTCCAGCAGAAAATTCACTTATTTCAAACTTAAGTACATATTTCTAATAAAGCGCATGCATTGTCTAGAGATATTTAGTATTTAGTTCTGTTCTTAAAAATGTAAACCTATTCTTATAATTATGCTTTCTAAAATAAGGTTAGTAAAAATGTTAACCATAAAAAAAATTAACAATTTTAGAAGGTAATTAAAAGATTGTTAAAAAAAGCTTTCTTAATGACTCAGAAAGGTATAATTAAGTCAACTTGATAGCTAAACATAAAATAAGCGGGTTGAAAATATATTCCTCTTTTTTTAATACTTCATTTTTATGTGTACTTAAAATATTTACTTTTTAGTGAATGATTTTATTATACCACTGAAATGCATCCATTAAAGAAAGTTAAATCCTATTCGCTCACTACTTTTGATATGAAGTTACTATCATCAAAAGGATTTTTTTTATTTGATAAACATTAGATTAATAGAGGTTTTTCTTATTATTATAACAGTTTAGTTTTTTTAACATTTTCAATGGACGTCGTTTATTGTTTTATTTAAAAATTCAAAAAAGCACTTTTTCAAAAACTAGCTAGGCGCAGCCATGCATTGACACGTAATATTATTCAGTTCCACAATTTCATTGATTATTAAGTCACTGTTGATTTTTCTGTTCATTTGGAGTTTTTTTTTTTTTTTTTTTTTTTTTTTTTGATGTTCTTACACCGTTTCCCGAAAGAAAGTAACTGGCCATTTTTAAAAGTTAACCTCTAGAAAACAATTTCTCACTTCCAATAAGTGTGAAACTACTTACACACTTATTGGACAGTCAATAAAAATTAGAAAATGAATCTCAATTTTATTTTAGTATCCAATAAACATAGAAGTAATCTTAAAAAGATTCATATTTAAAAAAAAAAAAAAGGAATCACTTTTTATACAACTTGTATGGACAACTTTCCTTTGTTACTACTCCATCAAACATAATAGTTATAAAAAAAAAAAAAATGAGTGTAATGTTCAATTTTCAAAATTGCAATTTTTCTTGTGTCCGACTTTGCTCATTTTTCTACTAGAATGCTTGCCGAATCACACTAAAACCGTTTAAATCGACATAGTTTTAGTTAAAGTATAAAAGAGTTTGAGATCCTATATCAGATACATGTAAGTGATGTTATTAGTGGGCTCCTTTTATAGTTTTTTTGCTTAGTTAACTTAAGACGACAGTAAAGTTCTCGTGACTGAATGTCACTATACTCAACTTCAACTTAACTAGACATCACTTAGACGGTAGATCGTGACAGTGCTCATAGGTATTTAATCCATTTTGGCGGAGTGAAGACATAATTCTCGCCAAACCTTATAGAATTTTGTTCTCTATAGGGTTGTGGTTTGGCGAACATTATGCTTTCACGCCGCCAAAGTGGATTAAATACCTATGAGCACTGTCACGATCTACCCTCTAAGTGATGTCTAGTTAAGTTGAAGTTGAGTATAGACAAGTCATAGTTTAAGTCACAAGTCTAGAGTTTTAGGGAATCGCAACTAGATAGCTCTCCATTTGCGAAAGACGGAGAAGTCACCATGAACGAAATCTGTTGAGAAAACGAGTTATTCTATTTTATACTATCTGTATTACAAATTTGCAAGAAAAACCTACTTGAATGACTATTTTCATGTGCTTTTATTTAAGAAAAAATAACTTTTATGCTATAAAACCCTCCAAACGAAGATAAATACGTGTATCGAAAAGAAAAACTCATCTTTTCAACAAACAGCTTTCAAGACGATTTCTCCGTCTTTCACTCGTAGAGAGCCATCTGGTGGAGATTTTTTAAAACTCTAGACCATGCCTGGTCCGACATGATTTTCATTCATGACATTCATTCATGATCTCGTCATCCCATAAATATATAACGTTTTAGAATCGGGTCATTATTTTTATACACCCTGGACTGTGTTCTGTCCTTAATTATTGGGGGAAGTACTGACCACTCTTCAATACGTCTATTACATCGTTCGCCACTAACTTTTAGAGGCGGGCCATATGACTTATGTTGGAGCTTTTTGCGAGCAGGATCAACTAATATATGCATATACTAGCTGAATACACGTGCTGCGCTACGAAATTTTACCATTAGCATTTTAGCGATCAAAAGACATTCATGTATTCTACACTTCAGACGTTTGCTCCCATTTCGATCCCGACAAATTGATTTATCAAAATAGGAACTTTCCTTTGTTGACATTTTAAACGAAATTTATAATTGTGAATAGTAAACTGGAATAGTTTATTGTGTTTATGTTTGCTCTTAGTTCTAAATTTCAAAGTAGTAGCTGTATTGGAATTAAGTTAATTAGACATTAAGTTAATCCTCGTATAGTTTCAATGTTGCGTCGTCTTTTCATCCCTTAAAAATATCGATATTGGAATGACTTATTTTTTAACATTTGCAAAAAAATATCAGAAAAATGACTACATTGGAAGAGGAACATTCGGATATCCCTCGTTTGGAACATTTAACCCCTTTTCGACCCCTTAAAGTGGGTTAATCGAGATCGGAATAGTTTACTTTTTCTATTTTTACCATTGTTGATATTTGTGCCGATTTTCAGAGTTGTGACTATGTGGGAAGGGGGAGAATTAGTGATGAGTGAGTGAGTGAGTGAGTGAGGGCTTTGCCTTATATATATAGAGATATAATTATTATCAATTTAACAATAAATATAACATTTCTGAAAAAATATTGATTTTTTTTATCTTAATAAAATTACAATTGATATTTGATTCCCCCCCCCTTTTTTTTTTTCTTCTTCTTCTTGTTCTTCTTTTTTTTTTTTTTTTTTTTTTTTTTCCTTCAATAATTAAATATGATAGTTTTCATTATTTGGAAATTAAAGTCAAAAAACGAAGTGAATCTTTTCTTCCATCGCGACAATGGGACTTGATCTCTAACTCTTAATAAAAGTATTTAAACTGCACTTTCACATTACTCTGTTTTAGTCGATATCAATTGCGACACGATGGCGGTCGAAATCGTTCAGTTTATTTTATGATGAGAGTGGATGGTCTGTCGCAGTATTTGTTACAGTTTAATCTTAATAAAATTGTCCAAATGAGATTCAGTTAAGTTGGTTCCTGTATTTATTCTTGATGAAAACCATCTTGCTGAAAGCTTCTTCGTATAGTTTCTTCGGGCACGTAATGGAAAACTCTGTTCTACATAATTAACGCATGCTATTTCGGGAAAATTACAGTTATGAAGATAAAAAAAAAGTCCATTGCGTGAAATTTTATTTTTTTGTCCCCTGTGCTGTCGGCGGGCCGCATAAAAATCTGTCGCGGGCCGCATAGAGACTAACGCTGGTCTATAAGTAACTTATACAAAATCTCTTTTCCCCCCCATCGTAATCAACTTACACCCCTTCTCTCCGCATCCCTGAAGACTCATCTTTTTCCAGTTTCGGTTTCCGCCAAACTCAAAGAGAGAGAGTATAATGATGGTTGGGTAGGAGGCGATCGAAAAGGTGTCCGTTTCGAAAGGTGGGCTGCATAAAATGACCATTAGGGGAAGGAGGTGGAAGGAGGAGGTGGAGGAGGGGATACACTCGGAATGGATGATCTTTAAGAGGATGGAGTGAACATCTGCTCGATGGAGATGTTCTTTTGGGGAGAGGATTCAGGAGATGGATGCTCAAGAGAAGGAGTTGGGATGGAGATTTGGACGGGATAGAGACACCGATGAAGTGTTTGTAGGTTTGACGTTGAGTTGCTCTTTGGAAATTTAATCAATAAAGTTTATAAGTGCTTGATTATTAAGTCCGCATGGGTGTGAATATTCACAAGCCGAATGTTCGGTAATTGAATACTTGAAGTGTAAGCAATGGGGAATTGATTGGATGGTTTTATCTAAGATTTGGAAACGCCGGGTGCTCATGAAACTGTCATTTTCGGTAGTCTGCTCACCTGGGTTTGTTTAAGGGACTTGGTACCCCTTGTTTTCACACACAAAAAAAAATTAAATATCAATTATAATTTTTTTCATGTTATAATCTTTGTTACCTTTTCCTTATTTTAACAAGTTTTCGAGACGATCCGATAGCCTCAATTTAAAAAATATATATATATATTAATGAGAATTTAGCATAGCTAGCTCCTTTTGATATTTCAAACGCATTTTTCTCAGTTCGTGTTTTTTTTTTTTTTTTTTTTTTTTTTTTGTCATTCTAAAGATCTATTTGACAAAAAAAGGCTTGAATTTTACCACAAAATATAAACTTTTTTTTACAAATTTAAATGTTGAAAACTATCTTCTTTTTTTTTTTTACTTGTAGGTATGGTATTTATTGTTTTTCTTCAAAACTATTTTACCTATTCAAAATCCAATACCTAAAAGTATATTACTACAAAAAAAATAAAAAAAAATAAAAAAAAATCGAGAAAATTTACTGAGAAATGAAGAAGATAAAACTTGAAATGTTATGAATTTAAAAAAAAAGAAAGAAAAAAAAAGAATTAAAACTTTAGAGCACTGTGTGAACTTTTTTTTTTTTTTTTTTTTTTTTAAATAAAACTTCGTTATTGCTTAGTAATACTTCCAGTTTGGCAATATTTTTCCCGATAATTCTTGTATGGCTCTTTTTTTTTTTTCGAAAAAAAAAAAAACTCCGCCAAAATGATGATTTTGGCGATATACTTTTCAATAATTCTTATATAATCCTTTCTTATAACTGAAACTGGGGAGGAAAGGAAAAACGATCATTGATGAGGTATGCTCAAGGAAAGAGAACTCTGTTAAAGACATTTGTTTTTCAACTTTTTACACCATTAAAGCATTTTTAGGGGAATTTCGGAGTTGGGGACGTTTAGAACACCTTAAAAGGCATTACCACTGCGATTTTGAAAAAAATCGTTAAAGCCGTTTCTTGGCAATTACTGAAAAACATTATTTTTTCAATGGCAGCTACCTTATGCGCATCCGCGATTTTGACGAAAGCGTTAATGGTAGGACTCTGTACCATCACCAACCCTCACGCCAAATTTGAACATCGTATGTCAATTTGTTCGTAAATTATGTTGACCATAAACACACATTCACACAAATAGTCATTTTTTCTAGATCACTTTTTTGAAATCGGGATGTTCCAAAACGTGGAGAAATGCAAAAAATCGAGGATTTTTTTTTTTTTGACCGAATATTCTACTTTCATTACCTTATGTTAGACCTGAAAATATCTACTCGCCACTCGCCAATTAAACGGCGTGATGAGGAGACTAAATAAACTAATCAACTGGCCAGGGCCGCGTAGCCCAGTCGGGAGAGTATCGTTCTCGCAACTAGAAGGTTGCGAGCCCTGAGGTTGCGAGTTCGGGCCTGGGACCGACTAAAGACCGCCGTATTCGCTAATGGTGACTGGAGCACGTTAAATCAGTCATGGTCGCAAAGTCCTCCAAGTTCCCATACAAATCAATACCTCTAGGGGTGGCAAAGCCAAGTCTTCTGGTGGAATCTTCTGCTTGGTATTGCCTCTAAATTAAGAAGTTCCACATACGGTCGGTAGTGCTGCCATCTATCGGGTAGCTACCGAAAGAGGTAGAAATGAACTCTTCGGTGGCTATAGGTAGACTTGCGCACTCCCACTCGCGAGTGTGCGCTTACATCGTGTGCAGTACTGCCCACTACCGATCTGTACGGGATATGGGGTTGGTACAAAATGCTTAAGCAGAGGTGCCTTAGTCTCCATAGTCCTCGATAAGAAGAAGAAGAAGAATCAACTGGCCACCTTTCATTTCTCCTCTCCCCTATGATTTTTTTTTTTTAATTGTTACCGAATATACCGAAATTTCCAACTCAATGAAAATCTCTTCTCTTTCTTGAAATTTTGTATTCACGTGCGTATACACGCAGTTAAAATCCATTCATCCACAATATGGATCGATGAGTTGAAAGGTTGGCGACAGAACCTGGAATTCAGGAAAATTAAAAAATGTCAGGGAATTTCAATCTTCTAGAAGAATCGGTGAAATGCCAAGGAATTTTGAAACTTTTGAGTTTCCCTTCTTACATTTACTTTCGAGCGGGTGCGGAAAAAGCCCTATCGTTAAAAAAATCTTCAAACTTCAATCTGACTGAATCCTTTACAGATATGATTAATTTTTTTTTTCTTGCCGAGCGGTTTTATCAGCAAAATATATTAGAACACTTATTTTATTTGCGTATTATTTCTGTTAAATTTTTAGTTATCCTATAACTTAAAAGCGCGACCACCGGTAGTTAAAAACCACCTTACTGTTAAAAAAAAAATTCTCAAACTTCAATCTGACTGCACTTATTACAGGCATGATTATTTTTCTTCTCGTCTTTCATTTTTTGTCAGCAGAATATATTAGAACCCTCAATTCCTTAATATTTCAAATCGATTCCGTCAGATTTTTTCGTTTTTACACCGCTATGTTACAGATGTGCAACAAATCTATAGGCATCCATAATGAAAAAGCTTAGATCCTGTACTTATTAATCAAATAAAGAATTGAAACATCTTACTAAAAAAAAAAAAAAATCTGAAACCACTACTGCATTTATTCAGGTAAAATGTAAAACCCCAACCTTCCTTTCCCAGACTGCGCCACTATTAAAAAAAAAAAGTCTGTCCTATAGTGGCTACTAAACTAAAAGTGTCTACCGACCACTGGCTACTGCTTGAAAATTTCAATTTTCAAGTCTACCCTATGTATACATATAGGTAATTGAAAGTAAAAAATAGTTTTCAGAGTCTCCATTATCACTTTAAGGTATACATATACAATTGAGATGATTTTCTTTAATTTTTAGGTAATAATTTAAATCTTTTTTGGCAGTATATCGGTATTAAAAATGATGCATTTATATATATAAACTTTTCTTTTCCGTCAATTTTTTAAACAGCTAATTGCAATTAAAGTGACTAATTAGAACATTATTAGAACATACATAAATAAACTTGTAATTAACTTAAAGGTATGATTTTTACTGCAAATAAAAGATATTATATTGACGCATGTTCCTATGGAGAATTTTGAATTTGGCTGCAATATTTATTTAATTATAAATTTTTAAATAAAAAGTTTAAAAAAATACCTAGTTTTTAACAAAAAATTAAGATTAAAATATTCATAAAAAATTTTTTTATAAAAATATATGTTAGATTCTCCATAGAAAACACATTCACAAATTGTGTTTTCAGAACAAAATTAGAATTTTGTAAATCGGGCAATTTATTATGAAGTTATGACCGTTGGCGTTAAGTCATATAACACCAAAATGTCATTCTTCAGAAAACGCGTTGAAAGTTTACTACACTAATGAACATGATATAAAACAGGTTCACAAAAACCACTGCAATTTAAAAAGTAAATTGAGTCTCAGAAAGAAAATGGTATTATTTTAAAGCTAATGAATTCGGGAATATTTTAAAACAAAAAAACAAAAATGCAGACTTGAGTCAAATTTTGAAATTCCTAATGTATATGTATACCTCAACTAAGACAATCCACCCCTATTTTTTTAGCTGATCAGCAAGAATATTAAACTTGTATGAATGTATTTCATTGGATATAAGATGTTTAAACAAATTAAAATAATGCTCTGGAAATGGTTCATAGTCTTCTGCATTGCTAATTGTCTAATCACATTGTTAATAAATTTTCAATTGGTACCAGACAAAATATAATAAAATAATAGTTATTTATACTAGTTGCGAAAGCAATACTTTTTCAAACGGAGTAAAAGGCTTCTCGACGAGTGCGTTAGCACATGTCAAATAATTTACCAAGTTTCAAAAGTAAATTCGCACAAGTTGCATACAATATTTTTTATAATCACGTGCAAAAAATATTTTAAATATATATATGATGGATTGATGTTAGCAACTTGAGTCAATGAATCTCTTCTGAAAATGTCATTTCCATACCAAAACTATATAAAATTTGAGCACGAGGCGTGCGGTAAAATACTTTATCGCACTAGTGCGATAAAGTTACTTCACCGCACACCTTGCAATAGAGTTCTATTTTCGCACGATTTCTGATTAAACACAGTTTAATTTTTTGTACGTTGTTATTAAAAATGTTTTCACGATTTTGAATTGTTTTTATTATTCTTCTTAATTTACCTATGTTTGGGAACTTATGAACTTGCTACGTAAAAATTTCATTTAAATCTTTTAACGACTTCCACTTGTTCAGCTTTTGCTGTATCGGATGAATAGATGATTAGTGAATTGATTCTATAAGAGCCTTGGTTTATTGTGTATAAAGAACGGTAGAAAACAACGTTAAAAAAACTGACTCCTTACATGGCGAAAATCCAGTAGAAAGTAAGCCTTATCAAAATGGCGTCTTTTCTCGAACATCATCTATAATCATCTTGTGCTCAGGTTGTAACTGCTAAAATTGTGTAAATTCTCGATTTTCAAATTTCCCACCTGTAATTGTCTAGGTATACTGGCACTTCTGGTCTGATCTGAGCAACTGTTTAAGTGTTCTCCACGTCCCCCTGTGCTATGTCTAAAAAATGATTTGTAACTTGCGAATTAGTCTTTTTTTTTTTTTTTTCGCGAAACTTAACCATAGGCGCGAACTCTTCACTTTTACCACGGAGACGAAACTTGGTGAATGAACTCTATGAAGGAGAAGGGGGGGGGGGGGGAGGGGATCCAAGATTTCTGGACACCAGTTTTTCCTGATCTACCTATTAAATATATTGAACTAACCTCCACATCACGCTATAAATTTTTCTCAAACTGTTTGAATACTGTTTTGTTTGTGTGAAAAATGAGTTCAGAAACATTTTAATGGAAGAAGTAAGCGCTCTAACCAGTTAATTCATCAATATAAAATAATTTATTTTAATATCGTACATTATTTTATAAGATATACTTTTATGATATTGCGGCTAAAATGAAGAAAGCAAATTTCAATAATTTTTTATCATGATTAATGAAAAAAGAAAAAGAAAAAAAAAGAAGAAAAAAACCTATATCAGTAATCTCATCTTTAAAAAAATTACTTCCAATATCATACGATTCTTTAAAATAAATATTTTTATGAAGTTGCACAAAAGTGCTGTTATATACTTGATTCACATTTTGAGGAAAGGGATAGATAGTTATTTTTATGTGATTTTTTTTTTTTTTTTTTTTTCCCCTTTTGAACAGATGAAAATATATTTTTTTAAGGAAAAATTCTATTTTGGAAAAACAAGCTGTTGAGAGATTATATGGACTTAACACCAGTATTGTCAGAATATATATATATATATATATATATATATATATATATATATATATATATATATATATATATATATATATATATATATATATATATATATATGTGTGTGTAATGTATTCGCATTGGGATAGTCAATGAAGCTATTAGATCGCTCTAGTAAATTCTCCAGTTAGCGAGAACCACTTAGAACATAGTAGAACGTCCCTCAAACTCATATAAGCTACGTAATCCGTTTTGACTCCGCCTCTTAGAATATCAAATCTTGACTAGTGAATGCATCACCCACTTCGCTGAGAACCTCTCTGAAAATAAACTTTTATATTTGTTTAATCTCGGCTGCTTTTTTATATCCTAAGAGTGTCAACACCATTTTACCGTTACACACATATATATATATATATATATATATATATATATATATATATATATATATATATATATATATATATATATATATATATATATATATATATATATATATATATATATATATATATATATATATATATATATGTGTTGTTGTTTTTTTGTGCATTATCTTACATGAGCTCCGGGAGGATTATGTGCAAGGGAATTCAGATCGTAATCATTTTTACAGATTCAGATTTTTCAGATTCTTTTTTTACATGTATTTTCGTCTATAAAATTGATATGACTTTCTAAACTATTGTTATATAGTCTTGCATTTGCTGTCATTCGATGCAGCTTCAAAATACACTCTTAAAACATGCACCACTTGCCTATTTTATACCAAAATTAATTTTTCACTTTGAAGAAAATTTTTATCGCCCTCCTCACGAAAAAAAAAAAAAATTCTTCTAACCTAAAAAATTGTATGGACACTTTTTATATGTCCTATTTTACCTCTACCAATACTTTCCTTACTTTTTGTATGAATTATCAATAAATACTCCAAAATCATGTCTCACGTGCCTAGATTATTTCAAAAATAATTTTCCAATTAGAACAGAAACTTCAGCCACTTTGCATTCTACTACAAATAACCTTGACAGTTGCCTTAAAAAATGACTGAAAAAGTTATTAAAAAATAAATAAAAGACTCATTTAAAATTTAATTGTTTTAAAATTCAATGAAACAAATAAATTTTAATTACTTTAATACGACACATTTTTTTTTAATTAAATATTGATGCACCAACATAGATACAATTTAAATATAATAAATTCAATCATCTCAAATGAAATTCCACTAATTTTTTTTATCTAAAATTACATTGCATTAAACACAAAATCAAATATCATTAAAAACCTTTGCACTGTGCTTCTTCAGAATTCATTTCAAATTTGTCATCTAGATGGCGCCATAAATCAATAACTCTTTCCAAAACCGCATCGATTGCCTGTGCTAAGATTTCTCTTCCCCGTGCGATACGAAAACCCTCTCCTCACCCACGCTATAAACCAGTTGCGCATCTCTTAGTTTTTATTCGACTCGTCCGCTATATTTTTTTTTTTTTCCGACTTCCCTCCGCCTCCTCCCCCATCCACACTTGCGCATGCCCAGTAGCTAACCACTGCGCTTTACCGCATATCATTGCGAAACGAAATAGTCTCTTTCTGGAAGACATATTGGCTCTTCTTCCATTTTGATTAACTGTTGTCAGGAAGTCGTTAGTTGAAATAGTAATATCCACTTTTTCTTCAAGAAAATTTATCGCGTGGGGTAAAAAAAAGTTTCGTTTTCAGAGATGGACGACAACGATGATGAACCTGGACGTCGAAATGTTAGCAGTACATGCAGCGATATATTTCTGGAAAAACTTATCGAAAAGGTGAAGAAGTACCCGTGCCTGTACGCCGTACATTCGTTGCAGTACAGGGATGTGGCTGCGAAGGAAAGATGTTGGAACGAAATCGCCAAGCATTCGAATCTTCACAGTAAGTATTGCTTCTATGTGGCATTGTTGTGAAAATTTATATTATGGTAGTGTAAGTGTTTCCTGTCCTGGCCATCTTACCAATGCTACGTACGAAGTAATGGCGGCCTGAATTTACGAGAAATTTAAATTTAGTACCGTTTGCAAGAATTAAAAAAAGAACTGTTGAAATTTTTTAGGGTAAATAAAGTGGCTTATTTCTTTGGACTAGAAACATTTATATTTTGGATGGTTACCTGTTGAAGGTAGATTACGTTTACGGAAATTTTTTTGTTTAACATGACCTAGGAATTTTAATTACAATAAATTTGTAAAAGTTATTCCTTTTTCCAGTGGGAGTACTTTTTGACAAGTATGTACAAAAAGGCACCTCTCCCCACTCCAACATTCAGTTACAATTCTCGAAATTTGCTTCTAGTGAAATTTTTATTTGTAAAAGAAATTTATGTAAATTTTAGATTAATTTAATTGAAATTCTAAAAAAAAATGCCGAATTTTAATAAAGAACTTGAGGTACGAAATAAACAAACATAATTTAGCTGTTTAGAAAGTTACTCCAGCTCAGCTTTGTGTTTATTTATTAAAAGCATATAAATGTGCCTTCCCAACGTAACAAAATATTTGGGAAGGCAATGGGCCTGATAGTGGGCTTCTTAGCTCAACTCTCTGGGGGAAAAAAATTAAATCGAAACAGCTCTTTTGCTATATTCCGTATTCGGAATAAAACGAAAGTATGACGTTATACAAATAAGATAAACACCTGTGTGGTCATTCCCACTCCCCTCTACACATCCTTATTAAGAGTATTTTTCTCTCCAATCAGAGCTTCTGCCAGTTTTTTCTGTCAAAAAACTAGAATAGAAAGAGTCTGGAATTTTTTGTTTTTGGAGAAAAACGCTGACGTGTTCAAAGACGCCATCTTGAAAAATGGACGCCATCTTGAAAATGCAGTTGACGCTAAAAGTGTCTAGAAGCTAAACAATAGTTGAATGCTATTGTTCATGAGAATAAAAACAAATGAAATTCAGCGGTTCAAAGTCAACGAAATGAAAAAGAACAATTATGGAGGATTTCCGACCAAATGCAGGCAAAAAAAAAAATATGTATGTTTCTATTTAAAAATTGTATTTTGCCTTTTTTTTTCGGTTGTTGAATCTAAACAAGGCATAATGTTATGGGGTCGCCATTGAACTTTTTATAGGTTTAGTATGTAGATGACTCATTCTAACAAAACAAAAAAAATTATATACCCTTTATTGAAAACACTTTCACGAATTACAACGATACTTTTTATATTTCATCTATCAAAGCAAAACACAAAATATAACCTTAGTTCCGTGTGGTTTTTTTTTTTTTTTTTTTTTTTTTCCTTATTCATTTTTTACAAATGTTGTGATGGTTTCTCTAGCCAGAGAATTTATTTGGTTATAAAATTATAGGGGAAATTTTTTTTTTTCCATAGGACCTCCATTAAGACCAAATTTTAAAATCTAATTAAGAAAAAACTAATTAAAAATTGAACATTTTGGCTTTTGATTGAATTAAATGAATGCAAAAACTACTTGTGTTTAAAATTTCACAGTTGTCCGAACACCTGATAATTTTTAAATTGGATTAAAGCGCGTGTATGTCTGTTTGTTGATGGCTGAGGAATCTGCGGAGGCCTAATTAACCCCCTTGCCGTCATCCAATCATGCTGAAACTTGGCAAATAGGTTCGATGAAAAAGAATTCTATCGAATTTTGGGACTGTAACTGGCTCTAAAAATTCCCTTTTATGGAATATTAATAAACCAACTTGCTGTCATCCAATCGCGTTTAAGAAGTATTGAACCGATGATTGTTGAAACTCCTTCCTGTTGCCAAATTTTTTTTAATAAATAATAAAATTACTTTAATCACTCCATCTCCTAGTAAATGATATTTGAATGTGAGTGTGACGTACATTTTTAATAAATAAATTTTGAAACGCAATTTGCCGCACATTTCTCTAATAGAAATGTTTTTGATATCGGCGCTGTGTTGTTGAATATAAAAATTGACAATGCAAATAAAGGATTTAAAAAAAAAAAAAAAACTATTTTTATGGGTTATATTGTTAAAATAGAGAGATAATAATTACTTATAAACAAATAGACTCGGGATTGAAATGGTTTATTTTGAAAATTAATTTTTCCTAATCGTATATTGTTTGACAAAACAAGTTCACGCATTAAATTTCATTTATATCTTCATTCAGTCTTCCGTACATCTCAGAAAATGGCGTTCGAAACTGATTGCAATGTGCGATAAATACAATTACTTAAACATTAAAGTAATTGTTTAGTTTAAATTAATTGCTTTGCAGTGCTCGTAGTTATGGTTTATGAATATGTAGTACTATAATAGAGTGGTATATGTAATTGTTCATGCTTTAAGATCACCCCAGTAGCACAGATACGCTGTCCAATCCCAATGTGGACCGTTACAGACTGGCCATTGCTACTAATCTTGGCCAATCTCGCTCAATACCGGGAAAAACATACTGGAAGTTTATAATTGTTGGTGCAGAGTTTTAAAATTAAATTATATTTTTACAAGAAAGGACAGAGAAATAAAAGTATGTTTTGCGATGAATTTGAAACGTTTTTTTTTTTTTTTTTTAAGAAATCGTGTATTTTAGAACGATGCTCGAGTTTCAGCATAGATTGCCAATAATCTTCCCTTGTTTGCACCTCGGCTTTCAATCACCGCTGTGCTACCAGGGCAAGTCCATTTGATCTTGAGATTTACTATTATAGTTTGAATTGGATTTTCACGTTCGTCAGCATATAGAAAATTTGATATTCTACTGAACTAATTGTTAAATACTTAGTTTTTCGCAATTAAACTCTTTGCGCTAATTATTGTGCAGTACATATGGACACATACTGGACTTCAAACGTGACACAGCATGAGTAAGAACTTATAGGCGAATAAGTTTAGGTCTATTCCTAGGTGACGTTAAAATATCGCCAAGCCGATTTGGCGCTGTTTTGTATGCGATACAGTTCTAAATTTGGCAACCCCATTTTTTTTATTGACGAGCTTTGGCTTCAACCTTTCTATACCACAAATCATGAAGCTGGTTCGTTTTTCAATTTTTCATATTTCAATTCCGAATTGGCGACATTCTGGCTTTGTCGCCAACTTTTCAAAAGTGCGCCAACCCATAAACGTGAACTAGGAATTTACCTAAGTTTATAATATAAGAACTGAAATTAACTGATTTGATAAGCTTGTGTTTACATTTTTTTTTCTTTCTTTCCCCCTTGCCCTCAACGTCGTGCGCTACCGTTTTACATTGTTGATATAAAAACATTTAATTTTTTTATTATATAATTTAATTTATTATTATTATTAGCTACATACCCGTGCTTCAATTTTAACATGTGCAATACTTTAGCTAACTGTGAGACCTCGCGTTACGGAAATCTGTCATTGGTGTATAGGACCCAGTTATAGGCGCTTCGCTCGCAGGAAGATTCAACGCTACGCAAAATCGAGCCCGCTTCGTTCGCTGAAAAGTTTATGGACACAAACACAGGCTTATTTCACTCGTTAAAAGCTTCATTGCTATGCAAGCATAGGCTCGCTTCGCTCGCTGAAAGGTTCATTGCCGCGTAAGCATAAGTTCGCTTCACTCACTAAAATCTAATTGCTACGTAAAGACTTAATATTGGAATACTCTACCTTGTCAGGGAAAAAAAAAATTCCCCGTTAATACAATAATACAACACCCCTTTCAGATTATTTTATCACGTGTTTGTGGGAAGCAAAATTAGAGGCTAAAACTACTTATGTTGAAACTTTCAGAGATCTAGACCTATTAGATATCGTTTTGTAACATATTTATTAATTAAAAAAAAAATCAAATTCTGTTTTTCACAAATCCAATTAGAAGGCCACAACTATTTATGTTGAAAATTTCAAAGCTGTAGCCCTATTTAAAATCGTTTTGTAATATATATATTAATTATTTCAAAAAATTAATTAAGGTGTACGTATACCTTACAATTCACGAAAATCGATAAGAATATTAATTTTTTTGTTATTATATATTAATATTCTCTTATACTTTAGCATTCAAACAATACTAAACATGTGAAAATATCCTTAATAGATTTTAAGTTACAATCAATTATAGGTAGGTACTTCCCCTGTTAGATACCAAGTTTTTAAAACTTTAAACCTGTTTTCTGACGAACTGTATTTTGATTATTTCACGCTTTATTCAAACAACGATAATTCAACAACAAAATGTTCAATTATAATTTTTTTTGTATCATAGTAATCTACATAATATGCTAGATGTTTTGAAACTCAATTATATAATATTGGTTGAGAAATTGATTTTTTAGGGATTTTTAAAACTTAGAATTCTTTGAAAATATGGATTTTTGTCATGTTTTCACACAAATTAAATTGTAAAACAAAAACTCTTCTCTATAAGAAACTTAATTGAGATTGAAAACATTAAGAATAATATTTCGAATGGTTTCCAAGTAGAATTGCGTTTCTAAGTAAATTAGAATTTGATATATCATTGTTTGAAAAAGGTACTAATTATCTAATTAAAGCTTAATTAACAAATTAACAATTGCCGAAATTTGAATTTTTGTTATGAAATTATTTTAATCATATGCTTTCTAACTAATGTAAAAAAGAATTGGATTTTTAAACTCAGAATTTAAATAAAAAATGTTCTAGGGTATACATACACCTTAATAACGAACGAAACAAAAATTTAAAATTCTGTTTTTCTAAAGTTTAATTAGAAGGCCAAAACTACTTATGTTGAAATTTTTAGAGCTGTAACCCTATTAGAAATCGTTTTGTAAAATATTAATTAATTTAAAAAATTAATTAAAAAGAGATTCGAAATAAAAATTTAAAATTCTAATTTTGGAAAGTCTAATTAGAAGGCCAAAACTACTTATGTTGAAAATTTTAGAGCTGTAGCCCTATTAGCAATCGTTTTGTAACATATTTATTAATTAATTAAAAAAATTAATTAAAAAAGAAATAGTTAAAATTTTAACATTCTGTTTGTGATGCTATACTAGCTAAATACCCGTACTTCACCTCGAAATTTTACCGTGTGCAATATTTTAGCCAGCTGTGAGGTCCCGCGTTGCGGAAATCCGTCATTGGTGTATAAGCCCCAATTTTTTGCGCTTTGCTCGCAGGAAGGTTCATCGCAACGCAAAATCGAGCTCGCTTCGCTTGCTGAAAAAGTCATTGACACATAAGCCCAGGCTTACTTAACTCGTTGAAAGGTTCATTGCTATGCAAATATGAACTCGCTTTGCTCGATGAAAGGTTAATTGCTGCGTAAATGTAAGGGCGCTTCACACACTAAAAACTAATCGCTAAGTAAAGCCTTGATATTAGAAGCCCCTAACTGGTCGAGAAACAATTCCTCATTTATAACTATAACACAACACCCCTTTAAGAATATTTTAACACGTCATGTTTGTAAAAGGCAAAATTAGAAGGTCGAAACTACTTATGTTGAAACTTTCAAAGCTCTAGGCCTATTAGAAGTCGCTTTTTGTGAAAATATAAAAAATTCATTCAAAAACAAATTAAAATTTTAACTTTCTTCTTGTCAAAAATCCAATTAGAAGGCCAAAACTATTTGTGTTGAAAATTTCAGAGCTGTAGCTCTATTGCAAATCGTTTTGTAAAATATTTATTAATTAATTAAAAAAATTAATTAAAAAAGAACTAAATAAAAATTTCACATTGTGTATTTTAAAAGACCAATTTGAAGACCAAAACTACTTATGTTGAAAATTTCAGAACTGTAGCCCTATTAGAAGTCGTTTTGTAAAAAGAATTGTTAATTAATTAAAAAATAATTAATTAAAACTTTTTAACATTCTGTTCTTCAAAAGTCTAATTAGAAGGCTAAAACTACTTATGTTGAAAATTTCAGAGCTGTATCGCTATTTGAAGTCACTTTGTAAAAAATAAATTAATTAAAAAAGAACTAATTAAAATTTTGAAATTCTGTTTGACATACATAAAATTAGAAAGCCAAATTTTTTTATGTTGAAAATTTCAGTGCTCTACTCCAATTTTAAGTAGGTTTCTATGGAGCCACAGACAGACAGACACACAGCTTGTTTTATTATTATAGATGCTATCAGGCCCGTGCTGGACCCCTTGTTTGGGAGGTGGACACCCTTGACCAGAGGGGCCAGCACTATGCAGGGAGAGGACTACCGGGGGGGGGGGTATGGAATATAATAACTAAAGCGTTAATCGCACATGACGCTGGGTTCAATATGCTTTTCTGGCAACAGGTCACGGTACGAAGGGACTATCACACTTACACATATCGTACCGGTATTTGTCAAACAAAATGAACATGTTTTGTTTGCTAAATTCTAATGTTCATTTGATCCATTTCAAATATTTGCAATGTCTTAGGGTGAAGTAAAAGACAAAGTTGTAGTTGAAACATAATCAGTGTAATTTTGGTAAACTAACACACATAGAAAATTAAGACGAGATAATTTAACATTACATACATTTCAAAAAAAGTTACCAGCATTTACTACTTAATTTCTTAAGGAAAGTAACAAAAACAAATATGTTCACAAATATAATGTTCTTTGATTGAATTTACAAACTTAACTTGAAGAAGTCTTCTTAATTCGGAGCTGGAGTGGCAAAGATAATCAATAACGGTGTCTGGATCTATGGAGTTTAAAATATCAGCTTCTGAGTGCATTAACAGTAAAGATTCTAAATTTTCGTTTGTCAAAGACGATCTCAATCTGGTTTCAATAAGTTTCAATTTAGAAAATGCTCGTTCGCAAGAAACTTGAGTCAATGGAATGGTTAGAAGAAATTTATATACTTTTAGTGCGTCTGTAGGCAAGGTCAACAAAACGGAAGTGATTTGTGAATAATTATTACAAAAAGGTCAATTATGGCCAAAATATTGACGCAGTAATTCTGGCAGTTGGAGATTCTGAAAACACTAATTGAGCACTAAAATTTGGCACCGGTCATACAATTAGCGTGAGATAATTTACATCGGTTAAAAGCTCGCGTACATTCGGCAATAAGCAAAAATTGGCGATGTTGGCCAAAATATTGACGCACTAATTTTGGCAGTTGGGTTTTCTGAAAGCACTAATTGAGCACTACATGTTTGCATATGTGAGACAATTAGTGCGTGTGTGGGCGGGGCCTAAGAAACGGAAATGATTAGTGAATAATTATATCAAAATGGTCAATTTTAGCCAAAATATTAACGCACTATTTCAAGCCGTAGGGGATTCTGAAAGCACTCATTGAGCACTAAAATTTGGCACCGGTCATAAAATTCGTGCGGGATAATTTGCATCGATTTAAGGCTCGCGTACATTCTGCAATAAGCAAATATTGGCGATTTTGGCCAAAACATTGACGCACTAATTTGGCAGTTGGGTATTCTGAAAGCACTAATTATGCCCAACATTTTAACATATAATTAATGATGATTGCTTTTGTGGGCGGGGTTAACGGAACGAAAGTGACAAGTGAATAATTATTACAAAATGGTCAATTTTGGCCAAAATATTGACGCACTAATTCTGGCAGTTGGGGATTTCGAAAGCACTAATTAGGCCCAACATTTTAACATATAATGAATGATGATTGCTTTAGTGGGCGAGGCCAGCAGTTTACCTGCCTACCCTCAATTAACCTTGAATTTTATGAAAAGTAAGTACGCACTAATTTTTTGGATGAGGGATTCTGAAAGCACTAATTGAGCACTAAAATTTGGTACATATTAAAAAATTAGTGCGTTTGTGGGGGGGGGGCTAGCGTTTCGTTGGCCCCGTTCACGCATTTCTTTATATTTCTCGGTAAATATTGATGCCCAATTTTTTTTAATGCTGGATTCTGAAAGCACTAATTGAGCACTAAATTTCGGTATATATTACAAAATTAGTGCGTTTGTGGACGGTGCCAACGAAATGCACCTGTCCATTCAGTAGTAGCCTACAGTCCCTACACTCAACCAGGCCGCTCTGCAATATCGACGATAAGCCTCGTCGTAAAACTTGTCAGTTTCGGAACAGGAGGGCGCCAAAATTTCCAGGCTGGAGGGCGCACCGGGATACGTCTCGGTGGCTTGGATGCTATCCCTTGATTGTAATATAAGAACTGAAATTAATGATGAGTTGTGATGTTTTACCTTGGTTTTTTAGGTTCTGCCTTGAAGAAGGAGTGGAAGAAGCTTCGTGACTGCTACAGACAAGCCCTGGTCACTCGCACGCGCAACGACTCCAAGAAGAAGAATCTCAGACCGTGGAAGTTCGAGACGCAGATGGAATTCCTTAAGCCGTACATCACGCCGAGATCGCAAGTGCTCTCTAATTTCATACGCTCTCATTTCCCTCAAATCGGGAACCAGCCTCAGCTGTCTTTTGTCCTGACGCTGTGAACCAGTCAATGGAAGCGAGCACACCTCAATTTAAAGGGGGCTTGGAATCAAAATTCTAAAATCTTCATTTTTAGAGTTATTTTTCTGAAATTTTTTGTGCAGAAGCGTATGATGCTTTGAAACTTGAAAAAAACTATTTTAAATTTTCAAATTTAATATATATATATATATATATATATATATATATATATATATATAAATAGATATAGATATAGATATATATATATAGATATATATATATATAGATATATATATAGATAGATATAGATATATATATATATATAGATATAGATATATATAGATAGATATATATAGATATATATATATAGATAGATATAGATATATATCTATATATATATCATCTATATATATATATATATATATATATATATATATATATATATATATATATATATATATATATATATATATATATATATATATATATATATATATATATATATATATATATATATATATATATATATATCTATATATATCTATCTATCTATCTATATATCTATATATCTATATATATATATATATATATATATATATATATATATATATATATATATATATATATATATCATGTATTTTGGAACGATGCTCGAAATTCGGCATTGACTATGTAATCTTCAAAGAACCTGTTTCCGGCATTGGCCAATACCGCTATGCTACTTGGGAAATTACAGAGGACCAATTGGTAACAATAACTCAATTTGACCAAAAAATAAAGTAAAATACAAACAGAATAGGATGGATAGAGGGAGACGAATTTTCGAATACTAATAATAGTGAGAAAAAGTTACGCATTCTCATGCTTAGTGAACGGAAATCCATTGGAAAAAATTCCTATGATCCGTTTCAACTAAGAATAAAGGTTGAAATAATTACACATTAAAAATTGGCTTATCTGTTACTTTTTTTTTTTTTTTTTTTTTCCACTGCTTGTTGCAGAAAAGTACTTCATTTTAGCTACCTGACAATATGAGGAGTTGGCAAACAAAACTGGTCTTGTCTCCTCCCTTGTTTCTTTACTGGTCACTTTATTGCATTTTTAATATGTTTCTTTGAGGGGGTTGAAAGCATTTCGGAGGCAAATAAAAAGGAATTTGAGAAAGCCGGAAAAATTTTCAGATTATGTGTGATTTTGATCGCCGACTCTTTATATAAAAAGTATTTTTAAAAATCGCGATCTGCATTTTGAGTAGTTCATAAATTCAACTTATACGAATATTGGTGGGGAAAAAATATTTGTTAATATTAAACAACAATGTGAATTGTTATTTTTTTTTTTTTTTTTTTTTTTTTCAAATCAATTTATAAAGGCACATTTCACAAAAATTTCTTCACCAATCAATCCATGCTTACCAAATTTGAACTTCGGCACTAAAGTTCAACTGTAGGATTCTCGCAAGAAATTCTAGTACCTTTCCTTTAAAGGGGGGGGGGGGGGTTGGCAATATCCAAGTACGGTACGGATTCTACGCCAAGATGATTTTCTGCAATAATTGGCAGCAGCCGCCATTTTTTAATAACAAGTGAACTGCCTATGCTTGTCATAATTTGGCGCGGTTTTTTGTAAACAATTCTTGGCTCTGAATCCGTACCGAATTCGGATATTGCCAACGGCCCCCTTTAACGGAAAAGTACCCAAATACTTTCAAGATTAGTTTGGAATTGCTTTCACAAATTGAAGTAAATTGTTTCAAATAAACTTAAAGTTAGTGTCGTATTCAAATTAAAATGACGTCCTCGTCAGGTGATATCAACTCGGGGATTTATAACTGCAACTTCTGGATTGCGCATGCTTGGTTAGTGACTCGAAGAGGAAGAAGGCTTAACAAACACCATAGAGATTTATATTAACAACTTCCAGTTAGACTTAGTTTATAACCAGCCTATTAAGTAGCATAGATGTTGGAAAGTATTGAATTGGCTTCGTCGACTTAAAAGAGCAGAAACCACTTATAAGCTATCCAGAAGTTGTAGTTAAGAGATTAAAGTATTGAACAAAAAGATATTACAAAAGGCTTTTAATAGATCCCACTGAAATTTTTAACCACGCAACCAACCAATATTCTGATTGGCTACAATAAGTTGGCAATTCAAATTTATTAAAAGTTCAAAAATAAGGATTTCTCCACTAGCGCTGTCTTGTTCAGACTTGTTTTTGACTCGATTTGAGGGCAAACTAATTTGCTTGAAATTGGGTTTTGATCTTTATGTTTAAACATTCTTTACCTTTATTTCGCCAATACATAAAGTGAAAACAAGAAACGTCTACGATGTGATAGGAGCTTTATTTAAAAACATAAAAATTTGTCAATCGAAATGCGACAAAAGAATTCGAAAGATTATAACTCCAGTAGTTTTGATGATGCTTAATAGGTGACGTTAGTGGTTTGTACAATTCAAAAAGGGGTGCACATAAAAGGGCATTGATCCTGATAAAGGCATTGATCTTAACAATGCTTGTTCTATCCAAAACTAAGATTCACGTAATAATTTTTTTATTTAAATTATTATAGCTATAAAAATAATGCATAATTGTTACAAATATGCTGTTCATAATTTTTGTATCGTTATTACTTTTAATTATATCGCTATTTTTGTTCTAAGCTTTTTAAGTTCTTAATTCCATTCTGCCTCACTCTTCCCTATAATTCGGAGTGGCCACAGAACCTGGAAATGTCAGGGAGTTTTTTTAAATTTCAAAAAAATCGGGGGAATTTTCTTTGTTCTGAAGGAACGTTCATCGTATTTTGGCCCCAATTTTCCAGAAAATTGTGATAGTAATCTATAGAAGTTTAATGTTACGGAATAAGCTATTTTTAAAAAAAATGGCCTTATTATCGTTTTAGCATACATGTTCTATTTGATCAGTGTGTCTACACATCTGGAAAAGTTAGCGAAATTTTTAAAAAAAGTTTGTCGTAAAATCAAGGAATTTTTTTTTTTTTTTTTTTAAATCTTATTAGGGAACTTTTTTCCTGAATTTTGTGGCCACCCTGTAATTTGTTAACTGCCTCAAGAAACATGTCAAATGCTTTCACTTACAGACTCTTACCTTTGCAGACGCCACCTAGATGGGAGCCAAACGTCAAGCGAAAGCGAATTCGACCCAAATTCCGTCGTAATCAAGCAGGAGCCAACATCAGACGACGACAACCCAGACATGACAGTGCCCCATACCAATAGCACGCAGCCAGAAGTCGCGACTCCCACGAGGCTGCTCAGGAGTCGGGTTGGACAAACTCGCCCACCACCATCACCCAAACCTCCCCGAAAGCGCAGCAAGAAGAACAAAAGCCCCACTTCCTCAAATGATATCTCCACGTCGACTAAAAGCATCCGAGAAAACGTCCCTTCCCCTTCCAACGTACTTGTAAGCCAAGAGTATCTCTCGTTCGCCACATCTACCAGCACGGTTACCAATGGTAGCGAGGCAGATAGGGCATCTACACTGTCCACTAGCAGACAAGGAAAGGAACCCCATATCTCATCCACCAGCATTTATGACAACGGTGTTGAAGCAGATAGCAGCCAAGATAAACAATCCGTTACCACGATCGCCAGCACAGTCATCAGCGAACAGCTGAAAACCTCATTTCCGATAGTTGCCAATATTCTGGAAAACAACATCCTTCCAGCAGTTACTACTACCATTGAAACTAACACTCCTCCAAACGTTACCACTACCCCTGGTAACAACACTCCTCCAAATGTTACCACTACCCCTGGTAACAACACTCCTCCAAATGTTACCTCTACCCCTGGAAACAACACACTTCCAACTGTTACCACTACCCTTGAAAACAACATACTTCCAACAGTTACAGTTACCCTTGTAAACAACACACTTCCTCCAGGCGCAAGCACCTTTGGAAACAGTACTAAAGCAAACAACTCCCTTCCAATAAATACCAATACCCATGTAAACAACATCCTTCTTCCAACAACCACTAGTACGCTTGGAAATTCCAGCAGGTTGGGCCAATCTTTTCCAATATATGGCAGTAAATTTTGTAATTATGTCCGTCCACAAACAAATAGCACCCTTGGCAACAACGCCCATTCACTTTCCTCAAGCTCACCAGCCAGAAGCAATATGCAGCCGTGTAATATTCTTCAGCAGTTGAACCGCTTCTTCGACAGCAAAGGCCAACCACACAACATCATCACACCTGTTCCTACCAGCACTGTTGGAAACTACAATATCGATGGCTCAATCGCCAGACCTGTTTGCAATACTAACAACAGCCGTCCACCAATCCCTGGCAACAGTAAAGCCCCGAAACCCATCAGTTATTCTCAATTTGTCGACATAATCAGCAACAGTAACCAATGCCAGTTATTTAAACTCACGCCGGCGACAATCAACGCAGTTGGTAATAATAATCTCCAACAAGAAAACAGCATGGATACCTCGTCCATCTACAACGTTGGCAATAAAAACAACGATCATTCAAAATCCGCAAGCTCCCATGGCAGCAACTACGATCCCCCATCCACTGATAGTCTTAATGGCAACATCAACAACGGCCGTCCACAATCCGACGGCACCTTTGGAAACGGACACCATCCACAGTCCGTCGATGCCTGTGGTCATAGCGCTCATCCACAATCCATCAGTGCACTTGGTAACAGCGATCACCCGCAATCCATCGGCTCCCTTGGTAACAGCGATCACCCGCAATCCATCGGCTCCCTTGGTAACAGCGATCACCCACAATCCATCGGCTACCTTGGAAACAACCATCCACAATACACCGGCAACATACGAAATGATGATTTAGCATCCGATAGAGCTCTTGGTAACACCAGCTTCCAGAAGTTCAGTGTTTCTTCTCAGACTACGAGTTCTATCAACAACAGCCAGATGCACAATCTGACACCGTCTTCTATCGGTAACAACTACGACAGCCATGAGCACAGCGCCCTTCAGTTGTTCTTCGCCAGCATGTACGAGTCCACCAAGCAGCTTCCCATGAAATACCAGAATACCATAAAGAAAGATTTGTTTGAGTCCGTCATGAGCGCAGAAAAAAAACATTACACCTATTAAGGATCATAATGAATTGTTAGTTGGCTTGTGGGAATTGTATCTTAAACTTCTTTAGTTGGCATACCAAATTAAACCGAAATGAATTTTAAACTCAACATCTCTAATCAGTTATCTAACGCGCAAAAAAAAAAAACCCACCTTCAATAAGATTTGTTTGCTACTATTCGAAATATACGTTATCTCCACCGATCATTAATATCATTGGCCTAATGGAGCAGACGGGGCACCTGACATGACCCACTTTCTCATCATTAAATGAAAGTGTCTTCATATATTTAATGTTATAATCATTTCAAAGTACAATAATTTCAATTTAATACCGTCAATTGTGGGTATAGAAAGATTCATAGAAAATTCATTGCTATATATTGTTGATAAATTATCAAAGCATGTAATTTCTGCTTGAGAAGAAAGCATTTACTAATTACATCATTTGTTCAAAGAAAACATTTTGTTTTGAAAGACCCGTTTGGGTTATATTTTCCCAAGGCCACAAATACCTGATCATTGATATCTCTAGTCAACTAGAATGTAAATCCTTCCAGCTACACAAAATAAACATAACTTATTACAAAGAAAATATATACCCATGAAAACAACACTCAGATGAACTATTTTTTTTTTATTTCAACAACACAACTACCAAGGCTCTTAAAAATACCAATTAAAATAATCATGATGGATTAAATAATTATTAAAAATTGAATTAAGAAATACTCAGACAGGAGTGTTTTTTCAGTTGACAAAATTTACCGCCGTACACAAATCGAGAACTACACAGAAGAATATAGCAATTGATCTATTCCTTCAGTTTTTTATCAAAGCTGAAAAAATAACTATTTACGTGTGTATTTAAACATGTTTTTGTAAGGGGAACATCTGGTGTCTTTAACTATGGAATACCAATAATATTTTGTTTAAATATACCTTGAAGTGTGCTAGACTAAATATCTTCCAAAAGACAAGATTTAAGAAATGCTCAGACAGGAGACAAAGTTTGTCACCCCTTTATAAATCGAGACCTACAAAGAATATAACAATTGATCTATTCCTTCAGTTTTTGATCAACGTTGCAAAAACAACTATTTACGTGTGTATTTAAAAATGCTTTTGTTAGAGGAACATCTGGTGTCTTTAACTATGCAAGACCAATGATATTTAAACAAAATATCATTGGTTAAATGTGATAGGCGAAACATCTTCAGAAAATGCCATCTGGAAAACTACTAACTGTAATTTAAAGGTTGGTTGGTTGGTTGAACTCCCGGCTGGGAGTGGAAAGGAAGGACTTAGTGAACTAGCACCTGCCTCCGCGTACATATGTGAGAGAACCAACTCTCTGGAACAGGTTGAGGTAAAAAAAGCTTTAAAAAAAAGGGATTGTCAAATCATTTCGGTGCAGAAGGAATTTAGTGTGGAAGTCTTTTTGACTGTGCATTATTCAATTCGAAACGTTTGTAATTCAGTTACTGGAAACATTGAGGATTATTTTTAGTTGCAAATAATTTCATGAGCAAGGAAAAACCGCTAAACTAATTTATATACATCTTTTTATATATGACCAATAAAGCTTACTGTACTTTTCGAAAATATACTCTACGATGAAACCTTTGAAGATTCTTTGGAAATCTCGAGACCATACGATTGAAGTTACAATTCAATTTCATGAACGTCATCAAGTATCCACTGCAAAACCTTACGGGAGGTGTATAAATCTTTATATTCTGATTTTACCCAAAGTGGTACCAGTCTTTGCAAACTTTACTGTCATGAATTATCGATGGTTTTTTTTTTTTTTCTGTTTATACCGTTTTCGATTAGATATACGGAATGCTCCAGAAGAGTGAAGATTTTTATCCTTGATAAAACTGTGCAAAAAGATATGTTACTTTTATTAACGCCGGCCGGAGAAAGACAGTTGAGTTTAAATTATTTGACATGCTATTGTAACCAAAACGCTTGTCCCATATAACTATGCTGCTTGCCTAACTATATTCGCGATTCTTGTTTTGAAGGAAGTCATCTGTCCCAAAGATTTAATTTCAGATTGCCTTGTTTAGCGGACCTAGATGTGAATTTAGTTTCGAAAAAAGTTTGAAATATGGCTGTTGTCAAAATTTTCCTAAATATATTAATAAAATTTATTGCTGTATCATTATTGATATCATTTTTGACCAAGATGCAACAATCGAATTTTGAATTACTTAGCATTTCAGACACTGGAAACTGTAAAGAATTTATTAGGCTTCATGAAGTTTCTACTCTATGCAAACAACTTATTGGTAAGTAAAGGTCTATTTATCATAAGTAGAAACATAATTTTACGGAAATTACCTCTCCTTAAGCCCTAAACTAAATCTAACTTTAAAAGTTCAATGGCAACCCCTAAATATGCTATATTTAGATTTAACGTACGAAAAAAGGTAAACTGCCAATTTTTTTAATTTTCCAAGGCGTGGTTAATAATTTCAATAATGAATTATTGTTAAAAAAATTATTTTTTAGCCATAAATTATTACATAATTGATACAGATTTTTGTTTCAAATAATAGTTTATTGAAGGTAAAACATAAATAGCATGATACTTTTGCAATAAAACGATTTTTAATTAATAAAAGAAAAAAGAATTATGTAGCAACATATTTTTTTGCTTCCATTAGATTGATCATTGTCGATTCTTTCCATTTTGATGTTTAGTTTTCAATATTTTAGCAAAAATATTTAAAAAAAAAAACTACTTTTAGGGACCGTATGGTTGATTACATTTGAAATTAATTTAAGTAAAAATATGAATCAATGGTAATTTTTTAAATATTTATTTTATACTTTCAAAATGTAGGAATCGCAGATGGAAACCTTTTTATATTTTTCACTCGTAGATTCAGATAGTAACAAACGAATATTAAAATATATTATATGTTTTGCGACTCGAAAGTTAAGTTCCATTTATAGTCCGAGAGGCGACTGCAATTTTTGGACCCTATCGAACATCATTCTGAATTTTTTTATAGAAATTGGAGAAAAGTGAGTAGATTACGAATCCACTGGTCTGCCGTGGCAAAAATGGCCGAAACTGATCAAAAATCGACTTGGAATGAGTTGAACTAAAATCCGTTTGCCAAATATGTCATAACTTGCCAAAAAGAGAACAAACTTTTTCGTCTGGCAACGCACTGCATTTTGATTTTCAATTAGAAAAAGCGCTAACGATTTCTGATCTCTGGCTCGGAAAACTTGGTATCTTTTAAAAGTAAGCCAAATTGGCGACATCAGTTACGTCATCAGTGACGTAATGTTTATTGCCAATTTGGCTCATTATTTGGCAAGTTATGGCGCATTTGACAATTGGATTTAGTTCAACTTATTAAAAGTCGATTTTTGACCAGTTTCGGGCATTTTTGCCTCGGCAGACCAGTGGATTCGTAATTTACTCACTTTTCTCCGATTTCTATAAAAAATTCAGAATGATGTTCGATGGGGTTCAAAAGTTGCAGTCGCCTCTCTGTCTAACAGTGATCGTGATAATCTTCTGGGTCAGTGGCAACTCACGGTCATAGCATGTGAGATGGTTTACAACTTCGGCTCTCCGTGATTACTGCTTTAAAAATAAGACATGGCGGGTTTTCAAAATTCGAGGCTTCTCCCATTCAACACTTGAAATGCAAAGAAGCTCCCTTTAAAAGACCATTCTCTAAGGTAAAGGTTCCCAAACTATCTTTGGTTCCACTTTTTAGGAAAGTAAATCTACTACAACTCTTTTCACCACCATCACTTTTTCTAAGCACTATGAATTTTTTTTAGCTTTTGCTTATTGATCATCCATAACGAAGCTTAATGTAAAATATAGCCTCTTCACCCCTAAAGATTTACAAAATGATTTAAAAAATATTTTACTGTTTTATGGAGTTATTTTGTTGTCAAGGGCTATGAAAAAAAAATATTTGTATTTATAAGTTTATTAGGGGGCCTAAAATTTTAGGTACACATATGTGGACCCTAGCTTTCTATTACACAAAATAACAAGAATATTGTAATTGATAAAATGCTTGTAAAAGAAGTATTAACATGTTTTAATTAAACTTTATTACTAAACACTTTATTTTTTAAGTAATTGAGAATATTTTCATTATATTTACTTTGAGTGGAACTTTTCAAAGCAATTATTTTTCAGCACACATAAGTAAATGTTGCACTTGGTGCACATTACTCTCGTTCTAGATTTGCGCCCCACCAGATGACATTTGGATGCATTTTTGTCGTCCATGTACCTGGGTAGGTGACCTATATTATCAAATTGTACATCCTTTGGAGGACGATGAACAACTTTTCTTTGCTTTAAGGGCACATGAAATTCTTCTTTAGAGGAGTTAGACAGTTTGTGTGGCCTTCCTCTGCGAGAACTCCCAAATAAATTTCCTTCATATTTCAATAAAGATGAAGCAATAATCATTCTATGCTCCAAAAGGGGCATGTATTTTTTTATGTCATTGCTTTTGTGAAAGAGCACATAATAAATCCAGCAATTAGATATTGCTAGATCCACAAAATGTGTAAACATATGCACAGTCCATTTCTTTGTTCTTACAGCACAACGATAGTATGCTAAATATCTATCACAGACATCAGTACCCCCCATCGAAATATTATGCTTTCGAATTACAGCAGGCTGTGGAATGTTAACTTTTTTTTTCCTCCTCTTTAGACAAATCACTTTGTTGTAATAATGCCTGAATCTCATCTAGAGTCCATAAGCCTACAAAAAAAATTTCATATAATATTTTAGAATTATACTTAGTCACTACTATGTTGTATACTCAAAATTATGATTTTGTATTATGTTAATTTTAAACAAAACAAACACTAAATCTACTTCTGCACTTAAAACATTACTAAGTTACTGTTTATTTTTTTGTTAAAAAGTTCTATAATTTAAAAATGTAAATTCCAGAATGTTTTAAACAACTTTAAATTAAATAATAAAGTAGTAAACAAACACTTTACATACACTCTTTGCACTTACACCATAATACCTCAGCTTACTAATATTTTGTTTTTGTTCCAAATTTTAAGTGTACAATGTTCTAATATAATTTTAGGACAAATTAATTGAGTAAAAACAAACAGTTAACATACTCATACATTTAAACAATAATAATTTACTATTAAACAATAGTTATTTACTAATTTTAACAATAATTACTTATTAATACATTTTTTTCATCATATTACAATAAATTCAGCCTAATGGACGAAGGTACACAATTGTGTACCCAATTTTTAATTCTTGACCCAACTTTTCAATAAAACATTTTTACAAACAAAACTATTCTAAGTAGATGTTGAAAGATTAACTTAATTAGAAATAATTTTATTGGATCTATAAATAATATTTAAAATACTGAAAATTACTTACGTTTTCGACTTCGCTGAGATGTCGCCATTTTCAGAAAATCACTTTTGTAAACACATTTTTCTTGAGGAAAATTAAGCCTTTGCTGCCCTCTATGATATTCATTATGAAGCTCAGATATCCCCAAATGTAAAGATGTGGTTGAAATTGCAAATTTTTCCACCATTAAATTTTACAAACATATATTGTGTGGTCCACATATGTGGACCTACGGAGTGAAGAAGGATAGATAAAAATTACTATATTTATCTCTTATTCAGGGCTTATACGCCTCAGGGAAAACCTAGAAAACCCGTGGAAAATAAATCAGCCTTAAAATCCCAGAGAAAAAAGAAAAATCCCCTCTAAAACCTGGAAAAAGTCCTACTCTTCGGTGCTCTTTGTTTTAACCCTAAATCAAGGAACTGACAACTACAGAATTATTTGATAACATAGACTTGCAGAAAGTTATTCATAAAGAAGAAAAGGCCGACCAAACGGTATAGTGGTTAGCGTGCTAGCCTCTAGACCGCGAGTTCGAATCCCGTGTAAGGTATGGGTGTTTGTAAATGTATGTTGGCTTGTCAAATGACGAATGATTCGGCGCATTATAGCCCTCGTGTTGCTGACGGCGCCAGATAAGCTGAAAACAACCAACCATAAAGAAGAAGAAATAAACAACTTTTTTCGAGTTATTGAAAGAATTCTCCAAGTTTGACTGTATTTATGTGGTTAAGCCCACGATGGAAAACTCGGATAAATCTTAAGAGATTATTTTTCTAAAAATTAGTATGAACCCAGATAATCTATGAAGAATAACTCTATTACTATTTATAGAATTTGTGCTAAATATGCAATTCAGTGAAATATTTAAAAAAAACAAAAAACTTTAAAGCTTATAAAGTAGTTTTAACAGGGCTCCCACGGTCATTGAAAGTCATTAAAAGTGCTTGATAATTTTTTTAATTAGTTTTCAATGCCTTGAAAGAGCTTGAAAATGCTCAAAAGTCCTTGAAAAGCTTAGAGGTCCTTAAAAGTCCTTATTTTTTGCTGATGTTGTGTGCTCAACTGCAAAAGTTATAAAAAATACAACTCGGACTTGCTATACCGCGTGACCGCCCCTTATCTGCACCGTATCTGAATTCTCTGACATATTTTTATTACGCATCCACCAAATTGTAATTTTTTTGGTAGAATATACTTTACTAAAAATTTATGCATTGACATGATGCCTGAAAACAAATTTTCAAAGATCCTTAAAAACATTATTTAGGTCCTTGAAAGTCATTCACTTTTATTCTGCAATTTGAGTGGGCACCCTTTTTAATAACAATGAAAGAATAATTTTCTATTAAAAACTACAGTTTGGAAAGCTCTGTTCTTAGGCATTTTACCTTAGAATTGGAATTAGTATAACACTACTTTGGAATTGGAATTAGTATAATAGTTTAGGTATTACGAAATGTTGGTCCTGTGTATAATCTTCATATAGATCATATTGCGCCATGAAAAAAAAAAAAAAAAAAGCTGCAAAGAATTGTGTTTTAAAACCATGATAAAATTACAAAAAAAACCTGGCTTCATAAGGAAATTTATGAATATTTTTCAAAGGAAGGATCAGAAATGCACATATTAAGAATTTGTTTAATAGATTACAACCTTAGTAAAATTATCACAAATGCTCATAACAATTGGATTATTTACATAAAACGTTTCATCATTCTCGAATATTATACGGTGTTCCCACGGTCATTAAAAGTGCTTAATATTTTTTAACTTGTTTTCAAGGTCTTAAAAATGCATAGAGTCAATTAAAAAGTCCTTAATTTTGGGGGGTGTTGTGTGCCCAACTGCAAATTTTCTAAAATTAAAATTATCACAAATGCTCATAACAATTGGATTATTTACATAAAACGTTTCATCATTCTCGAATATTATACGGTGTTCCCACGGTCATTAAAAGTGCTTAATATTTTTTAACTTGTTTTCAAGGTCTTAAAAATGCATAGAGTCAATTAAAAAGTCCTTAATTTTGGGGGGTGTTGTGTGCCCAACTGCAAATTTATTAAAATTAAAATTATCACAAATGCTCATAACAATTGGATTATTTACATAAAACGTTTCATCATTCTCGAATATTATACGGTGTTCCCACGGTCATTAAAAGTGCTTAATATTTTTTAACTTGTTTTCAAGGTCTTAAAAATGCATAGAGTCAATTAAAAAGTCCTTAATTTTGGGGGGTGTTGTGTGCCCAACTGCAAATTTTCTAAAATTAAAATTATCACAAATGCTCATAACAATTGGATTATTTACATAAAACGTTTCATCATTCTCGAATATTATACGGTGTTCCCACGGTCATTAAAAGTGCTTAATATTTTTTAACTTGTTTTCAAGGTCTTAAAAATGCATAGAGTCAATTAAAAAGTCCTTAATTTTGGGGGGTGTTGTGTGCCTGACTGCAAATTTATTAAAATTAAAATTATCACAAATGCTCATAACAATTGGATTATTTACATAAAACGTTTCATCATTCTCGAATATTATACGGTGTTCCCACGGTCATTAAAAGTGCTTAATATTTTTTAACTTGTTTTCAAGGTCTTAAAAATGCATAGAGTCAATTAAAAAGTCCTTAATTTTGGGGGGGTGTTGTGTGCCCAACTGCAAATTTATTAAAATTAAAATTATCACAAATGCTCATAACAATTGGATTATTTACATAAAACGTTTCATCATTCTCGAATATTATACGGTGTTCCCACGGTCATTAAAAGTGCTTAATATTTTTTAACTTGTTTTCAAGGTCTTAAAAATGCATAGAATCAATTAAAAAGTCCTTAATTTTTTTTTTTTTGGGGGGGGGGGGGTTGTGTGCCCGACTGCAAATTTTTTAAAAAATACAGCTCAGACTTGCTATGACCGCCACTTATCCGCCCCATGTCGGAATTTTCCCGACTTGTTTGTTTTACGCTTGCTCCAATTTGTAACTTTTTGGGTAGACTATACTTTATTGAAAATTCATGTACAGACAAGATGCCTGAAAAAAATATTTCAAAGGTCCTTAAAAACGTTATTTATAGGTCCTGAATAGTCATTGATTTTCATTCTGTGATGGTGCGAACCTGTGTTAATGTGTATAGTGATTTAACAAGTTTGTATTCGTATGCAATGTTCCATTACGTTGAAAATATACACGAAATTCTAAAAAATAAGTTTTGCTAATAAAAAAAAATGTTGTAACGTATTGTAACTGTTAATTGCTGTTGTAAAATATAGAGGGCGCCACAAAACAGTTATTTGAAGATTGTATTTTTTATGTTGTTTTTTGATTAGTCTCCTTTGAGAGACGAGAGAGGACAGACGTTTATCCGAAGATGTAACACGATCAAGGCCTGCGCCATTTTCAAGTTCTTAAAATAAATGTGTTTTGTTTTCGTTCAAAATGAAATTTTTACTCGACCACGATACCACAATGTAATCCTTTTTTTCCCTTAGATTAGTGAAACACAAAAGAAATAAGCTTGATATTAAATAATTGGCGTCAAGTATTTTATCAATGCCAGATCAAACATAAAATTGTTACGCTATGGTTTTTCAATTTTTTTTTTTTTTTTTAATCAACTCTAAATACATTAATAAATGTGAAGTTGATACGTCTTCAACTTGGCACATTATTTTCTAAATTTCATTCGTAATTGAGTTCCGTTATTAGTTTTGTATTTATCTCTTGTTAAACATGACACAATAATCTAAGTAAACACAATCATCACAATAAATCTAAGTAATTTTAGACTTATACCTAAAACCACGTGTCCGTTCGCTTGCTTTCAAGAGAAGGACCATGAAATTACGCTTCTCAAAATTGAAGTTTGCTATTGGCTCATATGAGTCACATGTTTTTCAACATAATGAACTGATATTATATTTTTAGGGCAATCGAAGCATTCTAGATTGAATGGAAAGGCAAAAAATGGGAATCATATTAAAGTTTTCAGAGTTAAATTTACTTAGTAAACAGCCCCCCCCCCCCCCTCCCCAAGAAAAAAGTTTGCACCAGGCATATAAAGAATCCTCTTAATAAATCAATTTGGTGAAAACCGCAATATTCTACGACCAACTGAATCTATAATCATCGTTAGGATTTTTTTTTTTTTTTTTATGTATTGTACATCGAATAAAAAGGGTATAAAATAAAGTTCATATTAAAATTTTCAAAAGTTAGTGCTCAATTTGTTTAGTAAACAGCCCAAGAAAAATGAATTTGCTCCAGGTATTTAAATAATCGTAAACAAATTACTCTTAGATCCAGCACATATGTTTCGAATATGACTGACATTAAGTTTTTGCATTATATTTTTAGTGCATCAGTTATGTTTAAAAGACTTATTACAAAAAAATTAAAATCTTTGGAATTTGATTTTTTTATCTACGATACAAAGTTGTAATTTAATTTGAACATATTACTCGCCAGTTCAAAAGTTTATTTTCCAAAAAAAAAATAAAAAATTATTGCTGTGTGCAATTTTAATTTGTCTAAAATAGTTGACGGACAGATATTTAAGAAATACAGTGAAGATCATTTTATTTCTCTGATATAAACATGAATTTTTTTTATTTCAAAATATTTTACTATTTTTTTTTTTTTTTTTTTTTTTAAATCTCTTTTATGAGTCACATTTTATACCTATTTCTGAGAAGTAAAAAAAATTAAACCAATGAACATTTTTCAAATGACGCTGCATTAAAAGAACATTAATTATACGATCGATATTCAAAACTTCATTGTATTATTTACAGTTTGATCTGAAATTTCTTTCACAATAAGTTTCATTCTAATATTTAAAGGAAATGTATGAAATTGACTTCCACATAATTCCTTTAAACTGCATTAAAAGAACATTAATTATACGATCGATATTCAAAACTTCATTGTATTGTTTTCAGTTTGATCTGAAATTTCTTTCACAATAAGTTTCATTCTAATATTTAAAGGAAATGTATGAAATTGACTTCCACATAATTCCTTTAAACTGCATTAAAAGAACATTAATTATACGATCGATATTCAAAACTTCATTGTATTGTTTTCAGTTTGACCTGAAATTTCTTTCACAATAAGTTTCATTCGAAAATTTAAAGGAAATGTATGAAATTGATTTCCTCATAATGGACAAGTTGAGCATTTTTTTTTTTTTTTTTTTTTTTTTTTTTTTTTTTAATTTTATGTTATTAAGAGTGACGATAGACAACCAAAACTAGATTTTTTTTTTTAAATCCTTTCAATATTTCTCGAGTTATGCGAGTTTCAATTTCCCATTTTTAAAAGCGCGGCAAAAACGAGACTAGCTTAGATGTGACTTCACCCTACGTCATAATCCTATTTTTGTTTCGTGCGATCGTGGAAACTATCATGAATTCATTCGCATTGCTGTAGCAGGTTTAGCTTTTTTTTTTTTTTTTTCTTTTTTTTTAAATCTTGTATTCTTTTAATCTATTCAAAATTATGTCCTCAAATTCAGCGTACAAACATTGCCTCGTCCCGAAATGTAGGAATACTTCAATCGCCAACACTTTTAAATTATTTGTGAGTGTTCTTATACACACAGACATCCGCAAAATGTGGTGTAAAGCCATTAAACGGGACGATGTTTCTACAAAAAGTACCCTATATGTTTGTGAAAATCATTTTTATCTGAGTATTTTACATCTATTACTTTTATTTTTACATTATAATTTAATTATTTTGGAATTCTTTCATTTAGAGTAGCTCATGATATACAGTGACACGCAAAAGTTTTTGTATAGTTTAAAGAAAAAGTCATGTAGCCTGGAATTGAATTCGAATATTAATTCCTATATTTTTTTTATCGAATCTTTATTTAATTCTGAATCAAACTTAATACTTTACAAAAAAATATTGAATAGTTTTTATGAATTCATATTTTTATAACAATACAAATTCATAAAACTAAAGAAAATTCCACAAATGTGTTCGTACCCCACATTTTCTGATAATTTCATTAGCTGAATTTTTTTTTTTTTTCGACACTTTTTTTTTAATTTTTGTATTCTGGAAACATGTAATCGATTGGCTATAATATTTGTTTTCTCAATTCATTATAATCTATTTATTATTTAAAATGGCTTGTAGTCGAAAAGGAACAACAAGCAGCATTCTAAAATTGATTTCATATTTCATCGTAATAATGGTAAATTCATTCGATGTATTGTGTGTGTGTGTGTGTGTGTGTGTGTGTGTGTGTGTGTGTGTGTGTGTGTGTGTGTGTGTGTGTGTGTGTGTGTGTGTGTGTGTGTGTGTGTGTGTGTGTGTGTGTGTGTGTGTGTGTGTGTGTGACTTTATTTATTCCATTCAACGATCCAGTTTGTAGTAACTTCTTAAGTCTTTCAAGATAATAAGAATTCGTCCTTGGCTGTGTGGCGAACATCGCCCGACTGTTTTTACTAAACTAAAATTATTTTTAAAAAAAGCAGGCCAAAGAAAATTGGATCAGCGTTTTAATTTAATAGGAATATACAAACAAAATTAAATTAAATGTATAAACAAAACTAAATTGTCGTTGGCATCTATTCTGCTTTGACAATTTGAAAGAATTTGCTAAAACGAACCATTTTAATTTCTTGGTAATCAATGTCGCCAACTTTGTGGGTGAGAGATATGCAAGTTGTTCAAAGAAGTAAGAGTGTTTTAAAAATGGGAAAATAATATTTCTAGCAGAATATAAATTAATCTGAACTGAAAAAAAAAAAATGCTTTCAATAAAAAAATGCTATATTGAAAATAATGGCTAACTTTTTTTTTTCACTCTATTGGATTTTCATGGCAGTTGTTTACATAGAAAGTCAAGTTACAGACATTGTACTTATAAGTAAAAAATGTGGTAACTTCTACAATTTGAATCCCTCAATTTGACAATTTTATTTAAAAAATAATATTGGATACAACTGTACTATGGAAAACTAGTGTTTTTATAACTTTCTTAGGAGTAAAGAGCTGTTTAAAAACGGACTGAAAGTTTTCAAAATAGCACCAAAAAATTGACGAACAAGGAAAAAGTCATTTGTTTCTTGTACAGTACCCAAAAAAAAAAAATCAGAACGATGGCTATATCTTCGGTTGTAATTATCGTAGAATCTTATGATTTGCACCAAAATGTTTTGCTTACGATTTTCTATATATCTGATGCAATTTCTTTTTCTTGAGGGACCGTTTACTAAGTAAAAGTAACGCTATCTTCGAAAATTTCAATACGAACCCTTATTTTTTATCATTTCATTCGATTCAGAATACATCATTTTCTCTATATACCAAATTTCAATGCATTATGTTGAAAAACACGTCACTTATGAGCAGAGGCGGTTCCATGGGGGGGGCTATAGCCCCCCCCCATGAGGGTGAAACTTACACTGGATAAAATGGTTTTCATAACAACCCTGCCCCCTTTCATAACAACCCCCCACCTAAGATTTTAGATTTTTTTTTTTTTTTAATGTATTTCTAGATACAAATATTTAAGAAAAAGTTTAATTTCCGATCAGAAAATCTCATTTTTGGCCCCCCCCCCCCCCCTAGAATTATATGAAATGACGCGTCTGCCTTTCTCCCCCCAATTCTCCGTAAAAGGTAAAAGAATGTCGTAGTTTTCGACGTTTGGTCCAAGTGCCCTGTTAATAGGTAACCAAAGTACCCATAGACTAAGAATAAATTAACTAGACCAAGTCTGTATGGCAAAACCTAATAATACGAACAGCGCGGTCACGTGACGACAGCCTTCAAAACGGAACTGGAGAAAAATTCTTTCATTTACTTCAAGGTTAAACAATTGAAAGCTGAAGACTATTTTCTTGAATGCCGAAAAAATGCCAGAATACTATACTGGATTTCGATGCAAAATTGATTTTGAAATAGGGGATTCAATAACCTTTCACAGTCATGTCATTTTTTAAAAATTATCTTAATAATTTTATTTTTTTAAGACTTATAAAAGTTAGTTTGTATTTTGCTTTCTGACATAGCTGCCTTTAATTGGTAATAATGGTCTTTATCATTTACTTACTTCTGAAAATTGTAATTGATAATGAAATGAAAATGAAAGTCTAGACTAATGTTTTATAATATTTTGAAAAGGGTAGAAATGGTTTTTAAAAGGCATTGGAATTAGTCACGTCACGTGTTCCGTCTTGGTAACACCCTCTCTTAATAACAGATATTGGAGCGTCCTGTCTATTTTATTATTCGTTTATGAAAGTACCAAACGAACACGAACAGGTTTTAAAACTAGTTCAGAAGACATTCCAGAACATCCTTGTTCTTCCTATTGTATTGTGTGTCTTTGACTCGTACCAGCCTGGAATTTTTACTGGTCTCCCTATACCAGTTTATAGTTGTGCATAGTACGCTATCAAAATGAAGCGACATTTAACCGATTATTTCGGGAAAAAAGAGAGCAGCGCTAAAAGCCATTGTAAAGAGCTAGATGTTGGAAATTTGGAATCGAAGTCAGAAAGTGCGATAAAAGCCTATGATCCTGGCAAGATAAATCTTCCGGTAAGCTTTACACATAAATATTTATTTTTATGTGTCGTTCAGTTCCAAAGCCAGACAACTGCAGTTTTTCGAAAAATGCATTTTTGAATTTTTTTGTACTTGTAACTTAATTGTACATGCAAGTAATTTAATATATAGGATAATAAAAACAAAAACGATATCTATTATACTCTGTTACAAAAAAAATAAAAAATTACGTATATACTCGTAGTGATTATCAAATTAATCAATTTCTATATTTATATATAGGATACATATGAAAAATCACATGATCCCTGTGATATAGGAAGAGCCGTGAAAGAAGTTTTAACAGATGATGAGAAACTAAAATTACTAAAAAATACTTGGATACCTCCAACAACATTTCCTTTTCCAGAACTAGTAGAAGGGAAACAGAAACGGAAATTTAATCATGATTGGCTAAAAAAATACAAGTGGCTAGCATATAGCCAAATGCTAGGCGGTGGACTTTGCACCCAATGCGTTCTCTTTGCTCCTTCAGGTGCTGGTATCGGATCTCAGGTAAAATATTTGATTTTCTTTTCTTATGCATTTCATTGTAACTTGTGTGATATTTTCATTTGTATGAAATGTTTAATGTTTTAACGATTATATCAACAACCAACTGATTGGTCGTTATCGTCGAATATTGTTCCTTAGATATTAAAAAAAAATTGGGTACAATTAAAAATAAATGATTTAAGATTAATTTAAGAATAAAAATTTCAAATGCATTTCTGACTTTAATATTTCAAAACTTTAATAATTGTTTTTTTAATACTTTAAAAAGTTATAGCCTAAATTCGCCCAATTTATATTGAAATTATTAAAATTTTGACTCCATATTTTATTTTATTACTCTTGAAGTTGTCAATAAAAATTAACGAAATTGTAAGTGACCCGTAAATAATGTACAAAATTTATGGAACATTTTGTGTAATACTATTTTGAAAGTGTAAAGGTACTGTGTAACAGCAAAACTGGCCAGCTCCACAATTTTGCGAAACGCGTTCTTTGCAATTTTTGCGGAAGGCTTACCTATATTGTCGGCATTTTGAGAAATAAAGTTAATACTAATGCGAAACAAATCAATTTAAACTTTCAACTTTTAAATCTTTATTAAAATCCTTTTTTTATACTACTAAACCGGGTGCTTTACTTTAACGACCGAAATGTTCAATTAGTTAGAAAAACTATGTATCCTAAAATATGTATAAATATAAATTTAACAAGCGTGTACATTTTTTAGGCTCTCAAAACACTGGTAAAAGAACCGTTAGCCAAATATAAAAAAGCCACCGAAGATCTACGTAAGCATGAAAATACTAAGTACCACAAATTCTCCATGGAAAAAGCAGTAGAATTTACAAAAGTAATGGAATCAAGCAAGAAAAGCATTGACGTTGTTTTAGATTCCGAAACATCGGCCATTATTGAGGATAATCGAAAACGATTGAGGCCTATAGTAAAAACTATAGTATTTTGTGCTAGGAACAATTTGCCCTTAAGAGGACATCGTGATCACGGTTTGATTTCACAATTAAAAGAAGAAAGTAATGAGGATCTTCTGGTTGGAAAGCATGGAGTTTTCCAAAGCCTTTTGGCTTTTCGTGTGGATGCTGGGGACGAAGACCTCAAGCGACATTTCGCAATTTGCAGGCGTAACAGTGCAATGATTAGCAACACAGTCCAAAATGAAATTATAGACTGTATCGGAGAAACTTTTCGTTCTTCAATATCAGAAGATGTTAAAAGATCAAAAATTTTCAGTATAATGTGCGATGAAACAACAGATGTCAGCACCAAGGAACAGATGACATTTTGTGTTAGGTACATAGATACCCAATCTTTCGTTACCAAAGAAGAATTTGTTGGTTTTACAGAAATGACAGAGACAACTGGTGTTGCTATAAAAGAAGCAATCGATAAAGAGTTGGATGCCTTGGGCTTAACAAAAGAACACCTTTGCGGCCAAGGGTATGATGGGGGTTCTAACATGGCTGGAAAGTTTAAAGGAGTGCAAGCCCTGATATCAAACGAGCAACCCATGGCTATTTACAGTCACTGTTTCAGCCACTCCTTGAATTTGGTTATTTCAAAATAGTGTGACATTCCTGCCATACGAAACATGTTAGGAACCGTAGGAGCGGTAACTTTTCTTTCTGCTTCTGCTCTACGAAAAATTGCTCTAGAGGAAGTAATTAATCAACTTCCAGAAATAATGAAGAAAAGTTTAAAGGTGATGTGCCCCACTAGATGGGTAGAGCGACACGATAGCTTAATTAGATTTAAAGAGTTATTTCTCCCTATTGTAACACTGCTTGATCAGCTTTCAACTTCACCAGATACCAACTCGGAAACATCAAGCAAAGCTTCTATGCTCAGTTCGGCTATTCAAAAAGGAGAATTCATCATAGCCTTGGAAACAACGGCATATTGCATGGCAATAACTCTAAGGCTAAGTGAGCAACTACAAAATCCACAATTAGATTTTGGAAATGCCCTGCAAAATATAAACTGCATATTAGAGGTTTTCAGAAATCTACGAAGAACTGTGGATGTCGAATTCGGTAGTATTTTCGAAGACGCTTTGCAAAAAGCAAGCGAAATCGAATGCGAAATACGCATACCAAGAAAATGCTTTCGACAGACTCATCGAGAAAATACTGATGCTTCAAATCCCGAGGAGTATTACAGACGAATGGTTTTTTTACCGTTGGTAGACCATTTGATTCAAGAACTGGAATCGAGATTTTCCCAACGATTGGTGGATATATTACCTTTAGAAGGCCTTGTTCCAAAAAATATTTTGAAGTACGAAGAAGAAGAAATCCTCAAGGCTGCAAAAAATTACCAGCAGTACCTAGATGGCTCTGAGCTTATACTAAAGTCAGAAATAAAGCTATGGGAAAACAAATGGGATAGTGAGATTGAGCCGCCTTATACAGCAGTTGAGGCCCTGAAGAAGTGCGATCAACAATTTTTCCCCAACATTTTTATTCTTCTACAGATATTTGGAACAATCCCCGTTACAACAAGCACACCCGAAAGGAGCTTCTCCACATTACGACGGATTAAAACATATTTAAGAAGCACCATGGGCCAGGCAAGATTAAACGGACTAGCACTGGCAAATATTCAAAAGGATAGAAAAATCTCCATAGAAGACGTCATTAACATCTTCAGTCGCAAAAAAGCAAGACGAATGAAAATTGCAAATTGGAATGTCTAAAATCACAGACACACACTCTACAAAATTTGATGTTTTGTTTTTGTATTAATGTATCGAGAAAAACAACTCAATTTTAACTAAGGTCATCCACCTAGACTATTGCTTTAAAAAAACCACCATTTTGAATAATTAATTAAAATAATTATTTGCACTTAATTACTCAAATATAATTAAAGTTAATTAAATAATTGCCACACTGTATATTAATGTACTATTTCTTGATTGCGATAAAATCTAATTGACCACAACAGTAGCTCTAATTGATTTTGCTTTCTCATTACGGAACATTTTTGCATGCTGTAGCCCCTCCCTTGTGATTTGCCTAGAACCGCCACTGCTTATGAGCGAAAATGTTTCGACCATTTTTTGACCGATCTTCAGGGAGAATTTCCATAAAACGAAAGGTATTTTTAAGGTTCTTCACAGAGGGAGAAATCGAACGGTCAGTGCGGCGTTTCACGACGTTATAAAATACAAATATTAGTCTAAAATTGCATAGAAATTACTTGGATTTATAGTGACATGTTTGAGATTAATACAAAAATAGCAAGTAAACGTAAAAGTAACATAATTTATTTATAACGTTAAAGATGTGCATTCTTCACACGAAATAAATAAAATATCGAAAACTGTAATTGCAGAAGTATAACGTATACTAATGATAGTTAGAAAATTAATAAATATAAAATGTAGGCATTAGTAAACAGTATTCAGCAAAGTGTGATTATTTTACAGAAACATTTCACTAGAAACACAAATGTAACTTGATCGTTGAAATTATGTATAAAATGAAAAAATCACCTGATTCAGTAAAATTTTTAAATGATAACTTATTGAAATTGTTTAAAAAATGTTGTTTTTAAATAAATGTAATTTAAGGAAGTAAATTTTTTTTTAAAAAAAGACACTGTTGAAAACAACACAAAATATATGTTCCACGATTCCAAACACGTTAGACAGATTAAAAATATACATACAAAAAATAAAACTGCTTTGTTTGTATAAAATAATATATATATATATATATATATATATATATATATATATATATATATATATATATATATATATATATATATATATATATATATATATATATATATATATATATATATATATATATATATATATATATAATTTTTTTTTTTTTTTTTGTAATCTCAAGAAATTCTGTTCCGATTCACCCCGCTGTTCCTATTCTCCCCATTTTACTATAATTGAACGTTGTGCGATTTTCCACACCTCTAGTTTACCTTGAACTAATCTTTGATAGTTTTCAAAAGTCGTCTACTATACGGTCCCTTAAAGTGAGCGTTTTTTACATTTTCGCTAAAAAACCGAGAACTAAAAGTCAAAATAAAAAGAAAAAAATTGTGTTGGAGTTTCAGACCATCTTGATTGGAGTTTCAGACCATGGAGTTTCAGACCAATCTAATGAAAGCAAAAAAAAATATATGTTTCTATTCAAAAAGTTTTTTTAATTGTTTTATTAATTAATAATTAATTATTAAAAAAGAAATTGATGCAAAAGTTGCTTGCTATTTATGTTTGGCTATTTACAAACTATCTTTTGAAAAAAAAAATTACCGAAATATATTAATTATTTAAGTATTTATGGCCAAAAAAACAACTTTTTTATTTAACATTAATTTATCATTTTCTTTTTATCATTTAAATTACAAACCATTCATTAGAAAATTACGAATTTTTGTATTTCGACATTTTTTTGGATGCTGAATCCAAATATAGGATAATATTATGAGGTTGCTATTGAACTTTTTAAAGTTTGGTTCTGTTTTAATATGTAGATGACCCCTCATGACAAAAAAAAAACTACTTGCAATTATTAAAAACCTTCCACGATTTACAACGGTACTTTTTGTTTGTTATTTCAAGAATTAGAGCACAACATATAGCCATCGTTCTGATTTTTTTTTTTTTTTTTTTTTTTTTTTTTTTGGTACTGTACAAGTATCAAATGAACTCGTATAAGAATGACTTGTACAAGAACGGAATGAAAACTCTTGAACGAGAATTTTAATTGAATATACAGTTTTGGGTTGAATACGATTCGTTTCGAATAGTTCGTAAAGTATGTAAAATTTTGGGCTCCGAAAATATTGACGAGTTGTCACTACAATGTTCTTCAGTTTTACTGGATGGAATGATAACTGAAAATAAAAACTTACAATAAAAATAAGTCATATTCAATCAAGTTAAAGACAAATAAAAAACTGTTTGTAAAATGGGTACATACCTTTTAGATTTTACACCATGAATATCAGCTCCTATGAAATTCGTAAGTCGTCGTAGGTAAACAAATGAAGAAGAATATTTTCAAATCGGATTATGACGTCAAATCTTACCAGCCAATGATGGAACGTTTTGCGGTTACGTCACGATTCCACTCTTTTTACGATTTTTCTTCTTTCGATATTTAATTAAATAAATTTTTAATCGCAATATAACTTACATATTCGGATTCAGCTTTTCTTTCTTTATTAAAATGTATTGCTTTCGACCATTTTTAAAAAAATACGCAACTTCTCTATTCCTTTAAGTGCGTTATTATTCATCGGGTTACAAAATTTTAAACAATGTTTATTTCTTTTCTTCAGATATTCGTTTTCCATGTTTGGAATTGTAGATGTACCATTTTTATTAATTTTCAGACAGGATTCGCATGGTCCTTAAAAGTCCTTAAGAAAAATTTAATTTGATAGGTCCTTTATATAAGCAGCCCTTGAGGTTCTTATTTTTCATCACTGGTCCTTAATTTTTGATTGCGGATTTTTTTTTTTCTTTCCTTAAATTATTTTTTAGTTAAACCAAAATAACAGTATTTATTGTTTCAGATACAAAAGTATTATCATTAGTATTTAATACATTCTTTCAACAGGCTTAGTATTGGAAATTTTAATACTTGATACCCAACCTGAAATTTGTATTGTTTAATTTAAAAAAAAAAAAAATCAATAACTAAGCTCTTATACAATTTAGTATTAGTGTGCGTTGGAGTCCTTGCGTGTGATCGAGTTTTGTGTACGAAGGATACTCAAGAAAACAATGAAATGTTGCTCATGTTCAAGTCAAAAATAAAAAGTATCCCAGTTCTTATTTTGAAATGGGGCATATGTTTAATTTTACTTGATTGTTTTCAGCTTATTACAGTCCACACATTTAAGAAGGCGCTTTTTTTTTCTTTTTTTTTTGTGTGATACTACGTTGTGGGAATAGGTTGTGAAGGCAGATACTTGTCCACCTCTTGAACCTAATGCAAAAATATATCATTATATTTCCAAAACATAAGAGAAAAAAAAGACTGAAAATACATTTTTGTTATATATATAGTAACTAGAAGGAATTTCGTTCCTATGTTTATTCATCACATTTATATAGCTTTTTCTAACTGGTGACGTCACAATTTTATTTTAAACACTGGAAAAAACCGAAAATATAACTTCATACCGCTCTTCTATCAAAAGAACGTTGCGAATTTTCTTCTCGTATTCTTCCAAATCTCATACGAAAAAAAATAGTTTTCTTTATTCTTCCCATAGATGTCGCCACTATTTTTTAGTAAAAAAAAAGATTACAGACTTGCTGCTTGCCTTCGCTACGAAATTTTACAGTGTGCATTTTAGCGATTAGGCTCGTGCATTCCAAATTTTGTACATTTAATTACCTTTCAACCATTAACAGTTGATTTATCCAAATTTAAATAACTTACTTTTTTTATACTTACCCTTGTTAACTTTTGTTTCAAATTTCAGAGTTGTGACGGCTTTGAAAGTGGCACGTTTGAATATTCCTTGATTGGAACATTTCAACCCTCTAAAATTAGTTCCCTGAAAAATCGAAGTAATTTACTTTTACTATGCTTGCCAGTGCCGTAGACAGGGGGGGCACGGGTGGGCAGTGCCGGAACTAGGGGGGGGCAGGCGGGGCAGCTGCCCCGGGCGCTAACCAGAGGGGGCGCCGAAAAGCCAACAAAGCACTATTTGTTGTATAAATTTTAATATTTGGACGAAAGGATAATTTTTCATAAATAAATTTTCATTTTTTCTTAAAATTCTGGATGATCTTTAAGATATCCAACAGAAGAAAAAATCCACTAGAAAAAAAAATAATACATTTCTGTACAAAGAAAGTAATAATCTATCCTTTTACAAAAGAATGACAACTAATTCTCCCTCCCTGATGAAGAATAGGTTTGTGCTACATGGCAGGCTGCCAGAAATGCTAATTTAAAATCGCATTGGTAATATAGTCGCAATGTAGTTAGATAAAATTTAGCATTACAACAATTTAATGCTGTTGAAATTTTCGTAAATTGAAATATGTCGAAGAAATTATCTGGGGCGCAGAATCGCAGAAAAGCAAAAGAAACTGCAAGAATATCCCAACCTTTTATCATCGTGGCTAGTTCACGAGCCTGAAACCAATGAAGGTAAGAATTTTTTTTTAATTTGTAACCTAATAAACTTCGGAAGATGTGTATTAAGGACAAGGGTTACGTTTGGGATATATCTCTTGCCAAATATATTTATTGTTCTCTAGGAGTCCGCAGGAATTTTTACAGGGGGCTGCAAGATGTTGAATTGTTTAGAAATCGTTTACTTTTGTTTTTGAGGTTGATTATCATTAACTTTAAAGGTTCATTGCGATTCCTAATGAAAATTAATTAGCAAAAAGTTAATTAAAAATTGAAATAATTAACGATTGAAACGTTTTCTTTAAGAGAATAATTTAGTATTTCTTCAGCTAAAAACGGATTTTTTTTTCATTTTTACACATTTTGAATCGTGCTGAGTTTAAAAAAACTGGGGGTGTTGAACTTTGAACAACTTTCAATTCCCACTGTTTCCTTCATTTAATTTAGCAATTATTTTGGCTGTAAAAATGACAGCGCAAGCACGATTTTGACAAAAACCGTAACGCCAGGTGTAATGGCCAAAGTAGGTCAATCCGTTTGAAAGTAATGCTGACCACAGACAACACACGGACCCACAAACTTTTTTTCTAGAACACTTTTTTGATTCAGAATGTTCTGAAACGTGAAGAAATGCAAAAAAATTATGCGATAAAAAGTTGACACAAGAATTCCTATTGAGCACAAGAATTCCTATTTATCGCAAAACATATCGATTTTTTAAAAATAAAAACGAAAACAGTAAATTACATCCTATCCAAATCTCAATTTAAATGCACTGACTAAATATGTGACTATATATTTTTAACAATATATTTTACTATATATTTTTAAATCCCTTATATTAACTTCACTTTTGTTTGAGTGTGCGTTTGAGCCTGGCGTACAAATCTGCGGATGCTTAATTAACCCCCTTCCCATCATCCTATCGTCCTGAAACTTGGCCAATTAGCTTAAAGCCCATGACAATACATTGGGTCTGTTCCTAGTTGACGTTAAAATATCGCCAAGCCGATTTGGCGCTGTTTTGTAGGCGATACAGTTCTAAATTTGGCAATCCCATTTTTTTTATTGACGCGCTTTGGCTTCAACCTTCCTATACTACAAATCATGGAGCTGGTTCGTTTCTCAATTTTTCATATTGGAATTCCGAATTGGCGACATTCTGGCTTTGTCGCCAACTTTTCAAAAGTGCGCAAACCCATAAACGTGAACTAGGAATTTACCTTTTTTTTTTTTTTAATCGACGCGGAGTTTCGAAAGCATTTTAATAAATCATTTAAAAAAAAATACTTTTATTGTTAATAAATTGATAATTCTTATAAGGGATTTGATTAAAGAGTTTGTTTTTTACAGGTTAAATTATTAACACTCCTACTTTTCTTTTTTGATCATACATAGGCATTCAAACATGTTTCGTAAAAAGAGAAAACGGAAGCACAAAAGTGCCTAAGTGTAACATTTTATCTATTCCTAAATAATGAAAAAATAATAAAACATCAAGGCATGAATTCTAAAAATAGATCTCAAGGCCTTATTTTTCATAAAAAATAACGAAAAAGAAAGTATTTTCCAGGAAGTGATAAATAAAATAAAAAGAATCCAGTCTCCATGCTACTAGAAAAAGGCGCCAATTTTCAGCGTGAGTTATATTGTCATTTTGACGGCATTATTTTTCACCAAACAGATGTCATGTTCGTCAAATTTTGTCCATTGCATTGGTGAGAATTTTAAATTCTCCAAGAAAATGGAGAACTCACACATAGCACAGTAAGTAATATATTATTCATTCTATTATTAAAATGAGTTTCAATAAGTTTAAATTAATTGTTCTAAAATTAACATTTATGTGTTTACCAACTATTCAATGATTTTTGTAGACAAGTCATTAAATTAATTTGCTTTTGTGTTCAATGAGTTCTGGTAATATTCGGAAGCTTTTTAAATTTTTGTATTAGTATTTTACAGAAGAAAATATTTTTTGAAATGTAAAACAGCTTAATTGTTTATGATCTAAGACGTTTTGAAACCAGGTTAACCAGATTTTGTGTTAAAAAGTGTTACATATCATTCAACTATGTTCTTTTATTTCATTGTAACTGACATTATTTGTATTGATTCATTAGTTGTTTTTTTTGTCTTTATGCAAGCAGAATGAACCCTGGTCATTAATAAGGGCTTGTCAAATATATTTATTTAAAATTTCAATTAATTAATTATTTTATTGTTTGTTTCAAAACAGAATTTTACAAAGGAAAAACCTTTGTTAATTTTCAATGTATATATAGTTAGCTTCAAATCTAAAAAATTATTGTGTGGGGGCGCCAAAATGAATTCTTGCCCCGGGTAAAAAGTGACCTAGTTCCGTCCCTGCGGGTGGGATAACTCCCCTCCCCGAAATTGTGTGAAACCTTGTTTCTCTACTTCCCCTTCTTTTTTTTGTGTATATATGTATTTAATCAAATCTTCGACTATAACCCCCCCCCCCCCCCCCAACCCTCGAAAAAAAAAACCTGGCCACGGGTTTAATACTTGCCCTTGTTGAGGTTTGCACAGAATATCAGTGGCAAGACGCGTGTACTACAGATAGAACAGCCGTTCTGCATCTAAATTTATTAGTTCGAAACTAAGATTATGTACTTTACAATTTTCAAAAATGAAAACCCCATTTCTACGGTAAGTGTTAAAAAAAAATAAAAAAAAAATACAATAAATAGAAAACTTGTATTGCCTCATTACTCAATTCACGAAGGGGGAAAAAAAAAACGCTTCCAATCAATCCAAACTGATAATATTTCTCCTAACAGCAGTCGAGTGTTCCTGAAACGCGTTTCGGCTGCGACGTTGTCATGGTGACCGATGGAATAAAACAGAGCCTTTCCTTCCACGTAATGTGTAGCGAGACGGCCAGTTTTCAGTTTTCCAACTTTGACTGCCCTTGAGAATTCGATGAACTGATTGGTTTGCGTGTGAGTGAGTCGTGATGTATCGGTGGGAGAGAAACGAGCATTTCTTAGAATTCTTCCACCAAACGGAAATAGTTACCGTTTATACCTATGATTTTTGGGTACTTCTAAAGTTAATACTGTTACGAATGTCTGTATATTTGTAAATATTTCGTAGTATTAATTATGTAAATAGAAAAATGTATGTACACTTCGCATAAGGCAGTGCAATAGTTCGTCTTAACTTCGCTTTCCTGCAATGCGTCTCTTAATGCTTGAAAACGAGTTCTACAGGGATCCTGCTGGAAAACGAGTTTTACAAGGGGCAGGCTATTTAACATTATAATATTATAGTTAATGGCAATCTCGCCAAGTTGGCGACGGTTTTGGCGACTAATTTTTGGCGCCAAATTTGGCGACATTTTCGGTCCCCATGTACATGTATAGGACTTTTCGACTACGATTTGGGAAGTTCTCCAAATTTCTATTTCTGGAAGTTTCGCGAAGATTCGTCTTTCCTATATAAGGCCGGCCAAGAGAGCGGCCATGAGTTAGTTGAGTGAGTGGAGTTACTGAGTTAGTTGTCTCTCAGTGAGCATTCAGGGAAGTTCTAAAAGCGAACTGTATTGCATTGTCTTTTGCGGCGATTTTAGCAGTTGTGTATAAAGTTTTTGACTGCTGTCGTGCTCTATTGTCGTGTAAAGAGCTGTATTGAGTCTACTAGAACGAGAAGTTCTGGAGTTGTAAAAGAATCTGCGAAGAGTTATATCGGAATAAATTTCTGCAAGTTTTGATCTGCTTTGGTTGGTTGGTTGTTTTCAGATTATCTGGCGCCGTCAGCAACACGTGGGCTATAATGAGCCGAAACATTCGTCATTTGACAAGCCAACATACATTTACAAACACCCATGCCCTAACACGGGACTCGGAAACCGCAACCTTGTGGTCTAGAAGCTAGCACGCTAACCACTATACCGTTAAGTCGGCTGAAGATCTGCTTTGGCTTCAAGTCTTTCAAACCCATCCACGCAACAATACTATAACTTATAATGAACCATTTTGAAACACGGAGCCCACTTACAAGTAAATTTAAATAAGTTTTTTTTTTCTTTTTCTATTTTCTTTTTCATATATTACTTTGTAAATATTGAAAGGAAACTGCTTTTGGGTAATTAAGATTAAAGAATTTCCGTTCATGAATGAGTGTGGGAAGTGGGCTCGAAGTTCCAACTGCACTAATATTTTTGACCACTGGCGAATATTAAAGTTGTGACTATATTGGAAGTGGATCATTGGGAGTTTCCTTTTTTAGAACATTTTACCCTTTTCGACCCCCCTTAAATTATATAATGTTTATCCTTGTTCAGATATTTGAAGTAAATATTAGAGTTGAGAATACATTGGAAGCAGTATATTTGATTATTAGTGGTCGGCGATATATCGATACGACAATATTTTTATCGATAATTTTTTTAAAATATCGATACTAAAAATATTGATACAAGTCGCCGATATATATATTCAAGCAATTTTAGTTTTTTGACGATCATTTTGTAATTCCATGTGTTTTTTCGATTTTCTTTATTCCCTTTTCAAAAACTTCAAAACTAAGAGTTGGGCTTGTCTGAAAGACAGTTAAAATGGCACCCTAACCAAAAAGAAAACGTAATGCAATGGAAAGATAAGATCATTTATTAGTAGTTATTAACATAGCGCCATTTCTGTTGCCAACGTGTGCCTGGAATTTGCATCTAATTTTGAATATTAAAAACATCTCCTATCAGCAAAATATGCGGAAAACTACTTTTCAAAATTTCTTCTTTAATAAAAATAAATGCGAATTTATGCATTGACATCCAAATGTATTTTATTTATTCCGATTGATAACATAATTTATTTATAAGAACAATTTTTATAATTTATTTATTAAAACAATTATTGGCATGAATTCATGATAAGTAGAAATTTGCCCCGAAAAACTTCGTTTCTAGCAAAATTTAAAAAAAAAAAAAAACATGTATCGATATATTGATATTTATTTCTATGCAACGATACAGTATCGATATTTCCGACCTCTATTGAATATGCCTCGGTTGGAAAGTTTGATCTTTTTTTAGACCCTTTAAAGTTGGTTAATCGAGTTCGGAATTGCCTACTTTTTCTATGTTTATCCTTGTTGACATTTGTACAAAATTTCGTGATGGGCGAGGGCTTTGCCTTTTATATAAAGAGATTTGTATTTAAAGATGAGTTTGTAATCGAGGGCATGCAGGAACAAAAAGTTAGAAATATCTAAACGTGATTACTGAGGAAACTGCTTGAACGATTTGAATGAAACTTATAGCACACATAGCTTATACCCAAATATAGTTATTTAAAATTAAAAAAATAAAAAATTTGAATTTTATAACTCTTTTTCAAGTTTGAGGAACACAGTTTTCATCATTTACATTACATCTGATGCTAAATGAAATCTACAACTAAAAGGATGCCAAAAATTTGTCAGTTTTTGTTTTATTGTTGTTTTTTTTTTAAATAAATTTTTGCAACAAGATATCTAACTTTTGGACTGAAAATTTCTCTGACATAGCCCCCCCCCCCCCCCATCACCATCCGTTTTCATTCGCCATCCTTTTTTTTTTTTCAATTTACCGTCAATAATTCCTAAATTATTTGAATACAAGTTATTTTATCAGTAGTTATTTTATAAAAATCAGAAGAAATCGCTCTAGATTTTTCGGGGAAATTCGCATGCAAAAATTTAAAAACCGCCGGCGCGAACTTCGATCAATTGGAACTGTTTTTGAAGGAACTTTCCAAGTATTTTCCTGAGTCTGAATTATCGCTGTATCTGAAGCTGTACACTCTGAAGCTTTTTGTCAATGCTTGATAGCGAGTTCGTTATTGTTTAGAGAAATTTAGAGAGCACCTGAGACGAAGAATAAATTATTAGTTTTTATTTCGTAAAACCTCCGTCGCCATTTCATCTGAGAAAATTCGTAACAATGTTAACGAAGCAACAACAATCAAAATGCTCCCTTACTTTCATTCAGTTGAGCACATATCTTTGCAAAATCGTGTGTGTTCTAAAATGCCATGATCATTAATGGAGGTTATGCGTGGTGACGTCACAGTAAGCTTGAATAAATGAAACACGCATTGCGATTGGCTAGATTAGAAATAGATAGATTTTGAAAATTCGAATTCGGTTTTAAAGATGTGTTGAGTTTAGTCACGAGTACAATACAAGTGTTGCCATTCAAAGCAACTACAGTCCTAATAACGTTGCGTATAAAGGTCCTTTCTATAAGTTTTGATGACTTAGAATGCTCCAATTCAGAGAACAAAAGTAGTACAAATACCTGTTAAATTAAACGAAACGATCATTTCGAGTAGCATCCTGAAATCCTATTCACACAAAATGACTCAGAAAAACGATGCAAAAAAAAAAAGTCCACAAGCCATTTGCGCAGGTGAAAGAACCCAAACTCTGATGTTAATACTTCATCTTACCAATTCAAGTAATTTAATAATCAATTCACTTCAATTCGTCACGGATCATTGGAAAATTGGAATAATGAAAAAAAATTGACAAGAAAGAACTTAAAAAAAAAAAAAAAAAATAGTGAGATTGAATATGTAATTAGATTGTTTTCTTTAAGAAGAACCTAAGAAAGAAAGGAGAAAAATCAGAAATAATTCTTCAATGGTTGTTCTTAAACCACTAAACTCGTTTCTGTACTTGTCGTTTGCTCGTGGGAAAATATTGAGAAGCGACATTCGAATTTTCCAAGCACGCCATTTTGGTTTACCTTTGGAATTCGGCGATAGGTCATGCACCTCAAGAAGAATTACACCAGTTGATGTTCCAAGTATAAATTGGAGTGGTAATAAATTTTGACTGCTAATTATTTTTCTCGTTACTTCTTTCGAGTTGGAAGAAGGTCGGTTCAATTAACCTCGTTTTGAAAAATATCTTTGAAATGTAATTTTCATAGCATACAGTGTAACTAACCTTAGAAATATGTATCGAAATTGGTTTATTTTGTAAAAAATATTCGTGTTTTAGATCAACGGTTAATTTTTTCAACATCCGATTTAGATTGAAAGCTCATATACGAAGAAGAGTTCGCGTTCATGTATTTTTAATAATTAAAGTAAGCTACAATTTTAATCCGATTTTGGTGACATCTTATACACACGAATGAAACAATACGAAAGTTTCTTTCGAAATTTCCAACCCCCCCTTCCCCTTATTTTTTTCTCACACACTTCAAGTGGTTTGATAATATTTGAGATCTGATGAACCAATTTTTTTTTCTGTAGGTTTTTAGACTTCCCAGATAATCGTGAACACAACTTCATTCCAATATTTTACATTTAAAATGTTGAAATCGATCACAAGGGATGAATGAAGGTGGGATCATAATTTGAGATCTAATAAACCAATTTGAACCAGGTTTTTTTCTACGTATACTAATCCAGATTGTCGTGAATACATTTTCATTCCCATATTTGGTAGCCGCGAGGTTGCGGGTTCGAGTCCCGTGTTGGCATGGGTGTTTGTAAATGTATGTTGACTTGTCTAATGACGAATGTTTCGGCGCATTATAGCCCTCGTGTTGCTGACGGCGCCAGATAATCTGAATACAACCAACCAACCATATTTGGTAGTTAATATAGTTTATTCGTGGGTAGAACGTGTTAACGCGTTACGTATACTGAGCTCATTTGAACTGGTTGGTTGGTTGGTTGTATTCAGATTATCTGGCGCCGTCAGCAACACGAGGGCTATAATGCGCCGAAACTTTCGTCATTAGACAAGCCAACATACATTTACAAACACCCATGCCAACACGGGACTCGAACCCGCAACCTCGCGGTCTAGAAGCCAGCACGCTAACCACTATACCGTTTGGTCGGCACTCATTTGAACTGGATTGTACATGTTCAGGACAACGCCGGGGCAGACCAAGGTAAACACTTCGGGTAGTATAAAAATAAATTGATCAGGGATTGATGATTTTGTATTTCGTACACGAATAGGGTATTTGAGTTTAGATGATCTAAACTCAAATACACTACGCCTAAACTAGTTGGTTCAATACTAATTCTTGTTGAATTTGGTTCAATACTAACGCCTAAATTAGGCCCAGTAATTTTAGATTCTCAAAGTAGGCCGAAGTCCGAATTGCAGAATATATTACGCACTAACGTTCCCTATAACGCCGAAAACCAATGTTTTGAATAATCCTACTCATTTCAATATGTTTCGTAGCTAATCGAAATATTTCGGTTGAAGAATAGCAATTTTAGTTAAATAGGAAGTCATAATAAGGATTGCCGATCAAACTGTATAGTGGTTAGCGTGCTAGCTTCTAGACCGCGAGGTTACGGGTTCCGAGTCCCGTGTTAGAAGGCATGGGTGTTTGTAAATGTATGTTGGCTTGTCTAATGACGAATGTTTCGGCGCATTATAGCCCTTGTGTTGCTGACGGCGCCAGATAATCTGAAGACAACCAACCATAATAAGGATCATTCCCTCTACTCGCTGTGTCACAATCTTCTTTCCCAGTGCATTTAGAAACTACTTTGTACTTCAAATTTTGTGAGTAGGTACAAAAATGATCCCTTCATGAAATGACATAAATTAAAAACTCAAAAATAGCGTCTAATATATTGTTGCATGAATGGGTTCGAAAGACTTGAAGCCAAAGCAGATCAAAACTTGCAGAAATTTATTCCGATATAACTCCAGAACTTCTCGTTCTTGTAGATTCAATACAGCTCTTTACACAACAATAGAGCACAAAACAGCAGTTAAAAACTTGACAACACAACTGCTAAAAATCGCCTCAAAAGACAATACAATACAGTTCACTTTCGGAACTCTTTGAATGCTCGCTGAGAGACAGCTAACTCAGTAACTCCAGTCAACTAACTAACTAACTAACTCAACTCACGGCCGGTCTTATATAGGAAGTCTTCGTGAATCTTCCAGAGATAGAAATTTGGAGGACTTTCCAGATTGTAGTCGAAAAGTCCTATACATGTACATGGGGACCGAAAATGTCGCCAAGTGGTCGCCAATTTTGGCGACAAAAATTAATCACCAAAACCGTCGCCAACTTGGCTCTATCTCGCCAATTTGGCGAGATTGCCATTACCATAATCTTAAATTCCCTGCTCCTTGTAAAACTCGCTTCCCAGCGTTATCTCTCTAAAACTCGCTATCAAGCATCAAGACACACATTGCGGGGAAGCAAACTAACGACGAACTATTGCATTGCCTTATGCGAAATGTACATAAATTTTACTATTTACAAAATTAACACTACGAAATATTTACAAATATACAGAAATTCGTAACATTATTTTATTTTTATCTTTGAAATTCTTAGCCAATGCATATGCAGTGGCTTCATCTGCAATAGTCTCTTGGTATTTTAATTTTCATTTATAATAGATAGACATTAAATAAAAACAATTTATGTCATTTCATCAGGTGATATTTTTCGTATATATACTCATCAAATTTCACGGTTTTATAGAAAGTAGTTTCTAAATGCACTGGGTTAGAAGACTGTAACATAGCGGACTTTCTCTTAAAAACTACTTATAGTTATTTTAAATTCTCTATATTAACTTCGATTTTGTTTGTTTGTGGCGGTAAAATATTCGAGGGGCTACTTAACCCACTTTCCATCATCCAATCTAGCTGAAACTGGACAAATAGACCCATTGCCGATGACAGTGCATCCTATCTAATTTTGAGAACAAAACAAAAAAAAGTTTGTCAATCTTCTTCATAGTAATCGAAAATTTGTTCCGAGGTGGAAATCGCTTAAATCAGTTGCAATTGCACACATACAAGTTGGCAATGCATTTAAACGATGTTTATTAAAAACTTTGTTTTTATGGATTAATTAATTTATTTATTTATTTAAAAATTTGTCACCCGTCGGGTTACGGAATTTTAGAAAAAAAAATTTAAAAATATAATCGGTAAAATTATAGCTGATGTCTGTTTTTTCTTTGTAATGGTAGTAAAACCTAAATTTTGTAACGACTGGTACTGTCTGTCAGAAAAATAGCACCCGTCAGATAGTGTAGATGGTGACGGTCGCTACAGAAAAGATTCGTCAGTTTAGAATAGGAGTGCTACATGCAAGAAATTGGCGGCTCAAAAAGTTATATACGGCATTCGTCTAGGTAATGAGTAATCATTTTACTTAATTAAATTTATTTTAATAATCTATAAAATATCGCCATCAGAGCTTTCAGCAAGCCGTTGCGTTAGTGTTTCTCTCCTGAAACCCCCAGTAGAAAATGGGACCAGTCCTTTTTCTATGGCAACATACAACGCGAAACGAAGTAACGACAGGTATTCTTGCAGAGTGGCCACAGAACCTGGAAATCAGGGAAATGCCAGAGAGCTTTTCTGATTCTGGAGAGAAAAAAATTAGGAAAATGTCAAGGAACTTTACAAAACTTCACGAAAATCAGGGAAATTGTCAGGCATGTTTTCCCGTTCTTCTGTATTTCGGCGCCGTTTACCCGAAGATTTGTTGTGGTAGTTGTTAGAAGTTTAACTTTTCATTACTGCTAAAACCATTTTTTAAAAAATTGGTATGTTATCTCCTTAGCATACATGTTCTATTTGATCAGGGTCTACACATCTGAAAAACCTTTGAAAATTTGGGAAAATTTAAAAAAAAAAAAAAAATTAACTATAAAATCAGGGAATTTTTTAGAAATCTGTCATGGAATTATAAGGGAACTTTTCCACTGAATTTTGCGGCTACCCTGTCTTGTAATAGACAGTACTCTCTGCGCATGCGCCATTTTGACAAAATCTATGCTGCCACGTCCCATGGTCACTTCTGGCTTATGTACCTAATTTGTGCATCATTTCATTTCCGTTCTGGAGATAAGCTATTCCTATACGTACGCAGAGCCTTATTTCCCATAAGGCCCGTGTCTTGGGCCCCCTAATTTGGAGGGCCCTAAATTGCCTGAATATTTCTTATGAAAATCTCTTCTGTGTCATAACAAATGTAATGAGGAACTTGCACAAGTCAGGAAAATGAATATTTTTCGTATTTTCTAGTGTTATCCAACGAATATATTTGAGCAGTGCAATTATTTTTTATCTTTATGCTTTCAATTGATCAAAAATTGAGTTTGAAATTAGCCGAAATCAAAGCAAATTTCACGTGACCAAAAACGCATAAAAAAACCGTGACGTGGTTACGCTAGACACTATAGTTACGCTCAGATAAAGTCGCAAAACGGAGGGGAAACTTACTCATTCCTCGTTTAAAACAGGTTTTAGACTGGTTCATTATCTGCGCGTTGACGTCTCACACAAAAGTGGCGTTTTCCCGCCAAATCGCAAAGTGAAAAACAAAATATTTTTTAAACTATCCATCCGAGCTCAAATTTTTGAAAGAATGGTATTGTTTTTCATGATTTTTTTTCTCTACTGTTATTTAAAAATAAAACCAAAAAACGTGAAAGTTCCTCATTAAAATTAAATTATTATGTAACAATCAATATTTTATGCAGTGCACTTGATCAGTGTCATACAGTATGATAATATATTTTAATAGCTCAATAGGTAGTTATTAAAAATAATTATTTCTTGACATTAATTTAATCAAGACGGTAATCAAAATTACTATTAATATATAAATAACACCGACAAGAATCAATGGGGGGGGGGGGCACCATCTGCTATGTTGTGCTAATAGTAATCGGTTTTCTAAATCGGTCCCTGTACTTACAGTCAGACAAACAAACAAAAAAACAAATTTGAAGAAAACACTTTTTGGACTCAAAACGTCGACAACACCAAAAAAAAAAAAAAAAAAAAATTCGAAACCAATTTGTTGACCTTAATGCAATGTACTTCCATTATAGACTGAGAGGCGACTTCAGTTTTTGAACCCCATCGAACATCATTCTGAATTTTTTATAGAAATTGGAGAAAAGTGAGTAGATAATGAATCCACTGGTCTTCCGTAGCAAAAATGGCCGAAACTGGTCAAAAATCGACTTTAAATAAGTTGAACTAAATCCAATTGCCAAATGCGCTATAACTTGCCAGATAATAAGCATTTTTTTTTTATTTGGTAACCCTCACTCTTTATTTTCAATTAAAAAGGTTGCAGGTGATTCGAATGTGTGGCTATGGCTTACTTGCATCTTCACAAATGAGCCAAATTGGCAATAAATGTTACGTCACTGATGACGTAATTGATGTCGCCAATTTGGCTTACTTTTAAAAGATAAAAGTTTTCCGAGCCAGAGATCAGAAATCGTTTGCGCTTTTTCTCATTGAAAATCAAAATGCAGTGGGTTGCAAGGCAAAAAAGTTAGTTCTCTTTTTAGCAAGTTATGACATATTTGGCAATCGGATTTTAATTCAACTCATTCCAAGTCAATTTTTGATCAGTTTCGGCCATTTTTGCCACGACAGACCAGTGGATTCGTAATCTACTCACTTTTCTCCAATTTCTATAAAAAATTCAGAATGATGTTCGATGGGGTCCAAAATATACATTTGCCTCTTGGACTATTACCCTATACTTGGGTGATTGAAAGTATAAAAAAAAAAAATTGATAGAAGGCAATCTCATTAAATCACCCCACAAATACATCTCTGAGATTTAAAACAACCTCGTTATCTGAATTCTGACAGAGACATTCACACTTGTTACAGGGCAATCATTAGATTACGTGAGCCGCTAAAAAGTTCCCATCAGACAAGAGCAACAAGATTCTGGCTCAATTAATAATGGAAAGGCACCCTGGCGATCATATCACATTCGCCAATTGCCGTGCGGAAACCTTAATGATCGGCGTTCTGTAATCCTTGGCGAAAAAAATATGCGATGCCTATTTTTTTTTTTTTTTTTTTTTTTTTTTTTTTATGCCAATGGGAAGCACCTAAAGTAATCAATAGGCAAACAAAAAGGTGCCATCTGCAAAATTTTAAAATGTAGGATTGCTTCGGAGGATTTCCAGTATCTTATAAAGTGAAGAATTGGCTGTATACTAAATAATGATATTACTTTCAAATAGATATTTAAACATGACGCATTTCTAGCTGATAGGGCTTTGCACTGAAAAAAGAGAGAAAAAACTTTAATTTGGTATATATCTGAAGATAATTGGAGCTCTATAGCATTAATTACGGGAATTTCTCTTATTGTAACAGAAATTTAAGATGGTCGATGGGCTAGAGTATTAGGTTCATGATCGAAGGGTTATGGGTTCGGTTCTCGGTCCGCCAAATATCGGTATGTACCTTATGGGGGCTGGAGCACATTAAATCCGTCGAGGCCTCAATGTCCTGTCTTTGGTGTGGCGGGGTTGGAGAGAGGGACTTACTCTAGAAGATTTTGTTCTCGTATTCTTTTAGATGCTCAAAATTACTAATTGTGTTGAGCACTTTATAAGTGGCAGAAATTGACAGCCGGAAGCTCAAAACCAAACTGAAGCGTTATCAGCATTGGTTTTTGCTAGAATATTACTAAATTGTCGCAATTTAGTTTCTGCTTGCACTTTCAACTGTTGCTTTATTGCATTTCCTTAGCAGAGAAAAAAAATTTCTTGTGGTGATAGTTTTGATGAGTTTAAAAACTCTCAGCAGCTTTTAGCTGCGTTTTAAACAGTAAATAAAAACTGTCGGGAAAAAAAAGGGATTTTTTCTCATAATTTATACACAGCTGCACTGCTTACTACTCACAGCTGCACTGCTTACTACTCAAGAGCAGACAAAACTGACAAAATCTCACCTCGAGCGCAAAGGAGTAAATGCGCGAGTCTTCGACTGTAATTGGTACGTATATGCGTAACGAATTCCTAAAACAAAATCTGTCAATGAAAATCGATGTTCGAATTATAATTCGATGTTCCCCAACAGCGATCGAGACATTCCAGACATAAAAAAAAAAGATGCAGGTAGGTAAATAGACAAGGAAGGTTGGATTACCTTGCCCTAGGGTGGTGGTCTGTTTCAGGAAAATAAAGCAATTACTGATCTAACAGACTGTGGTTAAAAGTTAGGACCCTAGCAACATACAGCGAAATTATGTTCTGGTGACTTGGTAAGAACAAATGCATCAACTTGCAGTAGGCTGGATGTAAGAAATTTGTTCTAGTATTTTTCTTTCTAAAGCTTCCTGATAATAATCTATGTTATTACTGGACTTTGTTTTGTCTGTGACAATCCCTTTTTCCCTATTTGTACAAAACCAAAATGGATAAATGATATTCCAATTTTAAGGTTTAAGATCTAAGCTCCTAAGGAATAGGTTGATTTACCAGTGTTCTTTGTGTTTGTTTTCTTTGGGGTTTTTTTTTCTTCAAAATCCTAATTAAAAAATTTATTTTGTTAAAAGAAGGAAATCTATGAGAAGTGACTCTTTAAAGAAGGGCGTGTCCCTAACTTTTAGAAGCAGGCCGTATGACTTATTTTGGAGCTTTTCATGAGCAGGATACACATACATACGTATCTTAAATTATTATAAAACAGTTTTTTAAACTACAATTAATATCGGATTTTTTTTTTCAAATAATTAAAAAAATAATAATTTTCATTATTAGTAAATCAAAGTATAAAAAATAAGAGAAACTTTTGTATTAACGTGAAAATACGACTTGACCTAACTTTTAATAAAAGTATTTTAACTGTACTGCCAGATTACTACGTTTTAGTTGATATCAAAATTGCGAGACGATGGCGGTCGAAATCGTTCAGTTTATTTTATGATAGATGTTCTTTCCGAGTATTTGTTGCAGTCAATTTTAATAAATTGTCCAAATGAGATTCAGTTAAGTTATTCCTGTGTTTATTCTTGATGAAAACTACCTTGCTAAAAACTTTTTCACATAGTTTCTTCGGGCACGTAGTGGAGAACTCTGTTCTACATAGTTAACGCATACTATTTCGGATGAATTACAATTATGTAAAAAAAAAAGTACGTACCGTAAAATTTAATTATTATTATTATTATTATTATTATTATTATTATTATTATTATTATTATTATTATTATTATTATTATTATTATTATTATTATTATTATTATTATTATTATTATTATTATTATTATTATTATTATTATTATTATTATTATTATTATTATTATTAATATTATTAATATTATTAATATTATTAATATTAATATTAATATTAATATTAATATTAATAATAATAATAATAAATTATTATTATTAATATTATTAATATTATTAATATTATTATTATTAATATTATTATTATTAATATTATTATTATTATTATTAATATTATTAATATTAATATTATTAATATTAATAATATTAATATTAATAATATTAATATTAATAATATTAATATTAATAATAATAATAATAATAATAATAATAATATTATTATTAATATTATTATTAATATTATTAATATTATTATTAATATTATTATTAATAATATTATTAATAATATTATTAATAATATTATTAATAATATTATTATTATTATTAATATTATTATTATTATTATTAATATTATTATTAATAATATTAATAATAATATTAATAATATTATTATTTAAATCTTTTGTGGAGCATGCGGGCCGCAGAAAAATCTGTCGCGTGTCACCTTGTGCTATAGTGGATATTTTGGACTCCATATTAAGGATATTTTTGTCTTGCTGGAAATGATTTCACCCTTCGTACTTTATGCTAAAATAAATAAACGTATTTGGGTCATTCTACAGAAAATCAGGAATTTGAAAAATTAAGAAGAGGGGGGAAAAAAAACATTCTTCAAAAATTTTGCTACAGTCAAACCCAGTTAACGCGAAATCGCTTAACACAACATTCCGTTTAATGCAAAGTAAAAGCAGGTCTCCGTACTTAAAACTTAACGTTAATTTATTTGTTTAACCTGAAATTCGATTAAAGTAAACAATTTCGGCAGCCCGTCGACTTCGCGTTAACGATGTTTGACTGTAGTTACTATAAAGGGAGATATAATTAAGAGTAATCATACTATTATAGTGGTAGACATAATAATAATTATTATTATTATTTTATATATATAAATATTATAAAAAGTAGTACCCACGGATGTGATATGAGGTATAAAATCCTGCTGAAAATTATTTAAGGGAGTTAAAATAAAAAGTTGTGCAATATAAGAAATATTACTTTTACAGCAGCTTAAATATTATACAAGTTAAAAAGAGACCAAATATATTGATTTTAGTGCATATTTTTGATTTTCGTAAGATTTTTCGAAACAATATTTTTACTATGTTTATTTCTAAAAAATAACCTAAGCAGAAGTTAATATAACTGGGTAGGGTATCATCTGATTCAGAACATATCTCTTCTTTTTTCTTCAGTTCTAATATTACGAATAATTAATTTTAAATTTCGAATCCTCAAAAGATAGATTCCAAAATAGCTATTTATGCAACTAGTGGGGAAAGTAATACTTTTTGAAACGAGGTAAAACGTTTATTTGACGAGTGCGATAGCACGAGTCAAATAATTTACCGAGTTAGAAAAAGTACTTTCCAACGTGTTGCTTACAATATTTTTTATAATCACGAGCAAAAAATATTTTTAATACATATATTTATTAATGTTGGAAACTACATTCAATATATTTTTTTTGAAAATATGTCTTTTCAATGCCAAGACTATATAATATTTGAGCACGAGACGTGCAAGAAAGTTACTTTTCCGCACTCCTCGCGAAAGAGCACTGCTTTCGTCACAATTTTTGATTCAAAATTATTTTTAAAAAATTAATTTTTTGCACGTTGTTATAAAAATATAGTTTGAGGAAGACAGTATTCTTATTTATCCTCTCAATTGACTTCAATAAAAATTAGTAAGATCCAAGAAAGTGAACATCAGTCACATTAACAAATGAAAAAAATTGGGGAGAAGGGGGGATACAATTTTAGAACATTTGCATCGAATCATATTTATTTAAAAATCATCTCAACCTTTTCCTTTGTCAAGTCCTATAACTTGATAAAATTAGTCATAAATATTTAATTTGTAAAATATTACCCTGGTGAAATTCAAAATAGTAACTGGTGACATTTCACTGTTTGGGAGTAAAATTTAAGTAGTTAAAATATTTTATTACAAATTGAAATTTATTATACCTCTTATACTAAAGTTGTTTGTACATAAAAATAATATTTATTAATATACTTTTTGTAATAAACACCAGTTTCACAAATTCCTGATTTTCCGTAGAATGACCCATTACTGTTTTAAAGTTATTAGTTATCAGTTTTAAACAATTTCCTTCGTCATTTGTTGACAGCAAAAATTTAAAAGTTAAAAAAAAAGTTCCATTGTATGCTCCATTCTATCTCTCAGCAATAATATATAATCTCTAAACTCTGATAATCTTCCCAAAAAAAAAAAAAAATATATATATATATATATATATATATATATATATATATATATATATATATATATATATATATATATATATATATATATATATATATATATATATATATATATATATATATATATATATATATATATATATATAGATATATATATATAGATAGATAGACACTGTATTATAAAGAAAACATGGGGAAAAAATTCTAACTCAAAGTGCCCTTGTGTACAAATACCGTGTTCTAGTTGAAGGAATCGTCTGTCAGTGAATGGTAAAATCCCCAAAGTTCGGAAAAACTCCAGTATTCGTCCATCCCCGATTAATATCTCTATATTAATTTAAAAAACAAAAGATAGTTTAAATTTAGCATTTTGAAACTATGCGTCGGAACAAATTGAATTCTTTTATTTTGATCTCTGAGCAGAGACAAGCTTTGGTTTGTAAAGAATAACGCATAAAATGAGGAGAAATAGGTTCGCGTATAAAATTTAAATCGATTTCTTCTTTTTCTTAAATTGTTACCAATGAACTTTTTGATTTAGAACTTTTTTTTTAATTATGTAACTGCTTTTCTTGTTTATTATGAACAGAAGGAGTTTTTAATATTGTGCTTTGAGATTTTTGTTATTAAAATTTATTAAGATAAAATTGTTTAGATAGGTTAACGTCTATCAATTAAAAAAATATATATATATATTTATAACTCGTGCTCAATATTACTATATCGCAAAACAAATAACCCTAACAAATGATTGTCACAATCATTTATTAATTAGAGAAAGGAATTTTACAGGTAACTTTCGTAAAAAGAACGCTCACAATTTCTCTTTTTCATGTGTTGTAACTATAAAAAAAATTTCATTGTACTTATTATTTATGTATGCTGGCTCTAAATATTTTCATTATTAACTGAATGCCAATTAGAACTCATAAGAATATTTAATTCTTTGCCGATGAAAGAACGAATTGTATTCTTGAAAAGGGAATGTCATTTATTAAAATATAAATACCATAGAAGAATTCCAGAGCACACTAATTGTTTTACATTCTTTGGTGGTTCTTTAAAATTAGCATACTCAAGTTCATGGATACACCAAAAGAATTTTAACTTGCCAGGGTCAGTGAGTATATTATTTCAAACACGCCCATTTCCTCTTTTCGTTTGTTTGGTTTAAAATATGACATTTGCATTCGTTTGGTAAAATAACTTCGTTTTGAATACAGCCAATTATTGTATTCAGTGACAAACGATTATTGTTAGGTAAATAAAATTAAAAAGAATTTTTCTAATTTAGCATCTGGCGGCTATTCCTCTGTTCTCCAATTCGAGTTTTTGTCTTTAAAATGTTTGTGATTTCGACTATTTTGTTGGACTTTTAAATAATAAGAAATGCTACATTTTCAAGTAAAAGTGCTTTAAATTTTTACTTTCGTGGTTTTCTTAAACATGTAAATGGAACGACCAAACATAAGTTCAATGTCCGTTAAGGTTCATCCATTTTAAAACCTTTTTACAATCCTCTACTGTCAGAATATTTTTTTTTTTTTTTTTTTTTTTTTTTGTCGTCAATCATTCCATTATAGAATAAATGTTTCGACAACGAGTCTACCTCTCAAGTTTCAAATCGATTGTGTGACGGCAAGTGGATTAATTAGTCCTCCGAAGACTTTGTCTGCCACAAACGAAATCGAAGTTAATATAAAGGATTTTAAAACATCAAAATGGCAGGTGTTTTTAGTTTTTCATCACATCACATGTCGTCTACCTTAGCAAGGGAATGTTTCAATGATTAAATATACCAAAACTGTACGCGCTTGAATATATAATGCTATCAGGTTGGTTGGTTGTATTCAGATTATCTGGCGCCGTCAGCAACAAGAGGGCTATAATGCGACGAAACATTTCGTCATTTAACAAACCAACATACATTTACAAACACCCATGCCTACACGGGACTCGAACCCGCAACCTCGCGGTCTAGAAGCCAGCACGCTAACCACTATACCGTCTGGTCGGCATAATGCTATCAGGATCTAGCGTACTTCAATAAAAACGATTGCAAAGTGCCTAGTGTATTTTCCAAGTTTCAGCTCGATTGGGATACGACAAGTAAGTTAATTAGTCTTCCAAAGATTTTGCCTACCACAAACAAACACAGAAACAAAATCGAAGACATAAATAATCGGCTCGGGGCCGATAAACAATTTAACATGGGCCTAAAATCCAAACCCCATTATAAAGTTTTTTTTTTTTTTTTTTTTTACTTGAGTGTTATAAAACATCGATATATCAATACAACTGAACAATATCAGCATACATCTCTTTTTACACCGGCAGGCGCTTGCCCAAACGTTCAGTGGGTACGGACACCGGATCACACTTTTGACCAATTGAAAACAATAACCCTTGTGGCTTAAGGCTTAGGGTAATAATATAAAGAATTTAAGGAAAACGCGTTCAGAATTTATTGTCAAAAACACAGGGGTAAAAAGGCATTAGATTATGTAGAATAATTTTAGTGAAAATGCACAACTTCTCTTTCAGCCTTTTAGAACCATTCCAGAAATCAACCTTCCAGAAGGCCGACCAAACGGTATAGTGGTTAGCGTGCTGGCTTCTAGACCACGAGGTTGCGGGTTCGAGTCCCGTGTTAGGCATGGGTGTTTGTAAATGTATGTTGGCTTGTCTAATGACGAATGTTTCGGCGCATTATAGCCCTCGTGTTGCTGACGGCGCCAGATAATCTGAATACAACCAACCAACCTTCCACTAGAAGTCAACAGAAAAAGCTCCTTTACAATCATTAACTCTACGCAATCCCTTAATACTCACGCGGGGGGGGGAAGGGTAACGACCCATCAACACAATCTCGTTCCAATCTTTCAAAATAGTAATTAAGAAACATTCCTAAAACTATTTATATCGCCCCTATTTAACACATCCCCGCTGCGATTAGAAAAGAGAGGAAGCTGTCATGATTATCCTTAACGAAGGGAGGCGGCCATTTTTCCGGCTTCGCTTTTAAAATTTCGAACTTAACACACTTGATGGGTTTTCGGAATTCTGACTTGGTGTACGTTGGCATGTTAATGAGACGGGCAAACGTTTGAAAGGGTCGCCAAGGGAATTTTAATCCGAGGGGGGGGGTCAAGCTGTAATTGAAAGCTGATGACTAAGGTTGTTGGTTTTTCTGTTTAGAATTTACAGTAATTAAATCTGGCGCAGCATGGCCCTAGTATGAAGCCCTTGCGCCATAAAACCTCAACCAACCAGTAATTAAATCAGTTGCTGCTGTTGTTTAATTATAGTGCGTAAAGTATTAGAAGAAGAAAGGTAAATAATATAAACCATAAAAACAGAGTTTTTTTTTAAAAATCTTTTTTATGTATTGTCAATTTTTATATTCATTAACACAGCTCCGATATCAAAAACATTTCTGTCAGCTAAATGTGCGGCAAACTATACTAAACTTCAACTTAACTAGACATCACTTAGACGGTAGATCGTGACAGTGCTCATAGGTATTTAATCCATTTTGGCGGCGTGAAAGCATAATGTTCGCCAAACCACAACCCTGTAGAGAACAAAAGGCTATAAGGTTTGGCGAGAATTATGTCTTCACTCTGCCAAAATGGATTAAATACCTATGAGCACTGTGACGATCCACCGTCTAAGTGATGTCTAGTTAAGTTGAAGTTTAGTATAGGCTTGAAAATTTATCTATTAAAAATGAACGTTTATTTATGCTCCCTCATCCAAATATCATTGATTTATTCTAATTAAAGTAATTTTATTATTTATTTAAAAAAAAAAAATATGGCAACGGAAAAGAGTTTTAACAATGATCGGTTAATGGCTATTTTATTGCGATTGGATGACGCGAAATTGGTTTATTAGTAATCCGTAAAAGGCGACCTTCTGGTGACAGTAACACCCCAATATTTGATCGAATGCATTGTCTTCGACATCGAACCTCCCTGCCAAGTTTCATGATTGAATGACGGCAAGGGGGTTAATTTGGCCTCCCCAGATTCCTCTCCCTTAAAAAAAAAAAAAAAAAAAAAATAAAAAAAAAAATCGAAATTAATATAAAGGATTTAAAAAGAGAAAATAAATTATCAGAATAATCCAAATAGTATTTATTCTTCAAACTTATTTTATAGATAATATTCTATTTATATATTCCACTGGAAATTGTTGGAAAGAATATTCAACTTAGTTGGTGACCTGTTATATTTTTTCCCCCTATATTAGTTGAATCGCGTGAGAAATATAATCGGTTCGAACGTGAACTGTAGCTACCAGTTGTAATTACGTGAATATTGAAAATGATGTTCGATGGACGACGTCATCTTTATATTTCATCATATCTAATAGGGGTTTTTTGTGTAAAGAACGCTACACCAAAAGGGACCAGTTACGTAGACACCCCTTTTTGTAGATACCATTTATAATGTAACTTTTTAAATTTGATTTTAGTCCTCATCAAAGTAGCTTAGCCATCAAGCAGTGGTTTTTATTATTATTATTATTATTATTTATTTAGAAGTGTGAGTTTTAATTTACCTTTAGCAATCACTTTTATTTCGTCCACTCAAGCGTTCTGCGGAGCAAAACAATATTTATACCAAAGTGAATGGTTTAAAATGAAACTAAAAGTGTTAACAAGTTATTAACCAAAATCTATTTCGATATTCATAAAAACGAGTCATTCTTATTCGTAAAACGCTCTAAAGCTTGTCGCGGCAATTTTTTTCCTCACTAGATAAGTTGGCTATTTCCATTACTATAGAATATATTTTAATGAAATCAAAACAAGTAATATGAATTTAAAAATACTTTTTATACTAAAACAAATTCGTCCACGTACATGATTTATCATGTTCGTGGATTGTCGCAACCTCAGAGTTGCTTGCTTTATCAGTATTCAAATCAGGCCCGTGCTGGGCCCCTTGTTAGGGCGGTGGACGGTCTTGACCAGAGGGCGCCAGCACTATGCAGGGGGAGGACTACCGGGGGGTATGGAATATTATAACTAAAGCATTTGACATGACGCTGGATTCAATATACTTTTCTACCAACAGGTCACGGTACGAACGGACCATCACACTTACACGTATCGTATCGGTATTTGTCAAACAAAATGAACATGTATTGTTTGCTAAATTCTAATGTACATTTGATCCATTTCAAATATTTGCAATGTCTTAGGGTGAAATAAAAGACAAAGCAGTAGTTGAAACATAATTAGTGTAATTTTGGTAAACTAACACACATAGAAAATTAAGACGAGATAATTTAACATTACATACATTTCAAAAAAAGTTACCAGCATTTTTACTACGTAATTTCTTAAGGAAAGTAACAAAAACAAATATGTTCACAAATGTAATGTTCTTTGATTGAATTTACAAACTAAACCTGAAGAAGTCTTTTTAATTCGGAGCTGGAGTGGCAAAGATAATCAATAACGGTGTCTGGATCTATGGAGTTTAAAATATCAGCTTCTGAGTGCATTAACAGTAAAGATTCTAAATTTTCGTTTGTCAAAGACGATCTCAATCTGGTTTCAATAAGTTCCAATTTAGAAAATGCTCGTTCACAAGAAATGGAATGGTTAGAAGAAATTTATATACTTTTAGTGCGTCTGTGGGCGAGGTCAACAAAACGGAAGTGATTCGTGAATAATTATTACAAAAAGGTCAATTATGGTCAAAATATTAACGCACTAATTCTGGCAGTTGGGGATTCTGAAAGCACTAATTGAGCACTAAAATTTGGCACCGGTCATACAATTAGTGTGAGATAATTAACATCGGTATAAGGCTCGCGTACATTCGGCAATAAGCTAAAATTGGCGATTTTGGCCAAAATATTGACGCACTAATTTGGCAGTTGGGGATTCTGAAAGCACTAATTATGCCCAACATTTTAGCATATAATGAATGATGATTGCTTTTGTGGTCGAGGCCAGCAGTTTGCCTGCCTACCCTCAATTAACCTTGAATTTTATGAAAAGAAAGGAAGCTCTAATTTTTTGGATGATGGATTCTGAAAGCACTAATTGAGCACTAAAATTTGGTACATATTAAAAAATTAATGCGTTTGTGGGCGGGGCTAGCGTTTCGTTGGCCTCGTCCACGCATTCTCGGTAAATATTGATGCACTAATTTTTTTAATGCTGGATTCTGAAAGCACTAATTGAGCACAAAATTTTGGTATATATTCAAAAATTAGTGCGTTTGTGGACGGGGCCAACGAAACGCACCCCTGTCCATTCAGTAGTAGCCTACAGTCGCTACACTCAACCTGGTAGCTCGGCAATATCGACGATAAGCCTCGTCGTAAAACTTCTCAGTTTCGGTACAGGAGGGCGCCAAAATTTCCAGGCTGGAGGGGGCACCGGGATACGTCCCGGTGTCCCGGCGGCCCAGCACGGGCCTGATTCAAATTTCACTTCCCATTTCTTTGATGTCTTTATTTTTTTAACTATAAGGTCTGTTAAGCAATGTAATGCCTGAATATAAAACTTTTATTAGTTATAATTTCATTACAATTAATGTAATATCTCTTGTAGCAAGACTCACGCGTCATGTCTGTGAACAGCAGTTAATAGCGTTTTGCAGCCGACCAGGTGACACAACAAGTCAACAGCGATACAGTCATTCAGGGTAACTTTGAGCCATAGGGTGTAACTTTGCGCCACCTCCTAGTTTTCAGTATTTTTGGTTTTAAACAGCTGCTCTTGATCCACTGCTGCAAACTGCTGGCAAGATTGTGAAATTGGCTTTTTGCTCTATAGTTTAGAAAATGAATTGGTAAAATAGTACATAATTTATTTGGCCATTCAGTTATTTTTCTGAAGTACTGTTTTCAAGTTCCATTTTAATGCTTATTTGAAGTTGATGTAAATCAACTAATTTATGCAAGTAAGAATCAACTTACCACTTTATCAGCTATATAATTTTCTAAAAAAGTGAAATTGTTAGTAGCTGATGGTTATTTATTTACTAACATTTGGTAAAAAGCAAAACACCAAGGCACTATCATTTTACCACATATTCAGTGTAACTTTGAGCCGGTTCAAAGTTAGGCTGATGACAGTGTGTAATGTATACACTGCACATGCAATTCATATTTTATTCTAATTTATTTTTGGTTGCTTTTAAATACATTTATATACATACAAATGTAATTTAATTTACAGAATCTTCTCTTGTATGCAATATCCGATAAAATGAAAATGTTGGGAGTGAATTCAAGAAGTACCTAATTATATTAGAAACGTTCACAGAACTAAAAAAAAATCTGCGGACCTGTAATGGTTGTAAAAAGCGTTTCAGTTGAGTAAGTGAAAAAATCTATATGCACAAAAAATAAATGGTAAAGGAATATGAATAGCAAGGACATGATGGGATTGTCCAAAGTCCTCTACCATATGAATTCCTGGGAGACAGCAAGAGTAAGAGTCTTAAACTAGATGACCCACCTAAAGGTTGTGTGGTTAGAGCTCTGGCCCCGCATGCCAAAGGTTCCTGTTTTGAATCCCGGGTTAGTCATGGATGTTCGTTGTAATTCGGAATCCACTTTAAGCTGTAGGTCGTTGAGCGTATAAACCATCCAACCTGAACTAGATGATGCAGGTGACACTGTACAACTGTCTGCAGGTATGTATAACACTTTCATTTTCGGAGAAGATGAAAGTTGGACAATAAGCACATGATGAGGTTTATACTGCACAAATTGCTGTGGCGAATGTTACTAAAAAGTCGGAGATTGTCCATGTGGTGGCTGTTAAACACATCAATGAGGCAGGAATTTTATACACTGAGCATGCAAGTGTTTTAGAATTTAGTTATGGCATATGCAAAGTTTATGACCACGTAATTATTCAATACGATGGAGAAATGTACCCAGACCAAATTGACTTAAATGACAATGTGATAGTTGGTGGTTCATGAAGAAATCCGGTGCATATTGGAAATGGCCCAATATCAATGGTGATCTGTAGTATGAAAAATTGGGCGTGTTTAAAAAATTATCTCCAGAAATTATTATTCCATCTAGAACACAGGTGCCGGGTTCGAATTCCAGATTAGGCAGGGATGTTCGTTGTGGTTCGAAATCCACGTTAAGCTCTAGGTCCCGTACTGATTTGTCTTTACTGTGCATGAAAATAGGTCGTTAAGCGTACAAACCAACCAATCCAGCTAGAACACGAGAATAAGTTTTCCAGATCAATGATTATTTCTTTGAAGCAAAACTAATAATCTAAAGAATGCCAAAGTGAAATTTTATGAAGTTTGAACTTTGTTTTTATATTATCTTACTATTTCAAACATTAAGAGTAGAATATTTATATTTGTGCCACATTGTGACTTACAAACACCATAATACTTAACTAATAGCATTAGGGCGGCCTATCAGTTTTATTATTTTCTATTTATCTTTCTCAATTTTTAATTGATATAATGAGTTTGTATTTAAGTGAATGAACTGAAGATTGTTTTTTCACTATATTTGAATGTTAGAACTGAATAATAAATAGGGTTTTTTTGCAATATTTTCATGTGATTCATCATCCACTGTTCCTACCTATTATATTCTTTGTGGTGTTAATTAAAATATCCAAACTTTATGGTATTGATAACTGCAGCTGATAATGTTTCAAATACTTAGAAACTTAATTTTACTCGTTCAAAGTAGTCTAGACTCTTAAATTGAATAAAAAAAATTATTTTAAATGAAACTTCTGATAGTGGTTCAAAATTACCCTGAATGTCAGGGTAACTTTGCACCGGGTTATTTTCCTATTATTTCGTGCTTTCATCATCAGCATTTACTAATTTGTGTAAACTAAAATATAATTTAAGGTTTATTCTTCCATTTTATGCCATTAGGTCGGAAAATATTATTAAAACATAAGTGGGGAAGAAGAAAATACTGAAAATGTGGTTCAATGTTACCCTGATTGACTGTACTAGAAAGAAGTTTAAGGTAACCATTTTGATTCCAATACACATTGTGTATTATATTTTTCCAATACAAGAATCATATTTTATTATTTACATGTGAAATCGGTGCAACTGTAAAGATCGTACCATCATGTCTGAGGTCAAGATAAAATCAGTTAAGAATGATAAAATACTTGTTGTTAATTACTTATTTGATAGCGTTAGTTGTGCACATATCAATCTAGTAACCTCATGATTATACACCTAAAACTCCATTTGGAACTAAACAATAATAAGGAAATCGTCATTTATCCGTTAACGTCATGAAATAACTATGGACGATCCCATGAATAACTATGGATGATATGGATTTTAAGCTTTTGATAATCTCAATAATTTTTTCTCTCCTGCTGCTGAAGTATTGCGTTCTGTGGAGAATGACCCAAACACGTTTTAAGAGTTTATAAAATAAAAATTATGATGTAAATGTATTCTCGTCTTTCTCAAATAATAAATTCTCAAGACGATTTTCTTTAGTCACGAAGAGTTTCTTAAAAGGCAGAGTATAGATCCTTACGAATATCATCCAAACAAAAATAGATAATTTTGTTTATTACGAAAGTACTGTATACAAAGTCGTTTCTTGAGAAAATTGGGCATAATTCTTCAAAATTGTTTCGAAACAAGTCTGGTGAAGTTTCGCAAATAAAAAGTTAACAATTTAACTATTGCGAAAAGTATGCGTCGTAATTTCTCATTCATAGTGTATTACGGAAGAAATCTAGGAATTTGAATGAAAAATGAAAAGTTTTCGAAAGACTGAAAAGAGATCGAAAACCCATTATTCACTAACAAATTGCAAAGAAATGCAGAATCCTTTTGCGCCATCATCAGGAGAATTTAAGTCTTCAGAACATTTGAAGCTAGTTTCAAACAACAAACAAATCCAGCTTCACGCTACAAATTCCAACTCTAAATTTATGCCCATGCCCTGTTTGTGACAGCGAAAGTAGCTCATCTTTTAATGAAAGTATTGAAGCTGTTAGTAAACGGAATCATTAACTCAAGAAAACTGCTCATTCGTCCACCAAGAATCATAATAAACATCAACTTAACGGCAAATTTTACACGTGCTTTCTCTTCGTCGCACAGCTTGTATGCAAATGAGTTATTCTGCTAACTTTAAAACTCTGTGGCTTGTGCTACGGCTTCACGCCTTGATTACAGCCCTGCTTCCAGAATAAATTAATCTTCGAGCTCGGGGGCGGAGCTTCATCATTAACGTCATCAAGTCAAGAAGAGTTTAGTTGCAGCAGCAGGCGATTATCTGTCAGAGGTTTCGAAAAGTGGAGATTTTTATACGCGTTAAATTTGACGTTTGAGTTCGAATTACGCGTTTGTAATTGTAACGAGGCGCTTAGGATAATAAAACATAGTCGGCTTAATGTCAGAGTTGAGAAGTCGTTAAGTCGAAATTCTTAAAAACCTTACTGGGGTTTTATTTTTGGGATTGCCACGTCATCGTTCAGCTTTCTGACCACTTAACGATTTGCAGTGGGAGGAGTTCGAATAAACTAAGTTTAAAAGTTTCACAACACATCAAAAATATTCAAAAGATTCTTACAGTATAGTTTAATATATCTGTTTTTTTCCCTGCATTCATAAGGTTACCATTATTTCTTGTATTATCCTAAAAAGAATATTATAACTTTCTAAATGCAAACTATTCACTTTGAAAATTTTGCTCTTAGAATTTCCAGAGTACTTTTATATTTAGAAGTAGGAGCAGAGCTAGCTAACAAAATTAGACAATTTGTAATTGTCGGTTATGCCTTATATCTTTTAAAACAAATTCCTAACGTTAGTTATTAAAACAGAATGTTTTCTCTAGCATAAGTTATAGGAGACATTATTCTGCCGAAAAAGGCATTTATGATACAAATTTGGCATAACAGCAAAACTTAGTGCGAAGTTTATAATGAACTTCTAACGTTCAAACTTCGAATTGTTGTGGAAATGTTATTAAAAAACTATTTAAAACTTAAATAACAATAAATATATTATAGTTGCCTAGGTCTGTGTTTCTAAGACAAAATGGAAAATGAGATAATATTCCTAATAAGTGAATCCAGGACATTAAGTGTTTGAAAAAAATCACCTTTTGCATCGTTGTGAAAGCAAATAATAACAGGGATTTTTTTTTTTTTTTTTTTTTTTGTAAATGTATGGTAAATACTACAATTAAACAAACTATTTTATTGTTTTTTAAAATTTAGATCTTGGTAAAATTTGGACTACTTTTAAATAAATCCAAAACTTAATAGTCAATTTACATTTTTTTTTTTAATTGCATAACTCGCAAATATTCATAAAATAAATTCTCTTTTCTTAATCATCATTGGAATGTATTTAAAAAAAAAGTTTGGACATCAAAACATCGACTAGTTTTTTCTCAAAAAAAGAAAATCTTTGAATGCTATATTTTTAAAAATTAAAATGCCAATAATTCAAAATCACCCCCCAGTTAAATAAATATATTTTTAAAAAACACCTGTCATATTTTTCACGCATTTATAATATACAGTATTAATACTCTCATACTCTCCCCCACTCTTAATTCTCTTATACAGACCCCACATACTCTCGCACCCAAAAATTATTATTCCCATAGCTATTATTGGAGTGTTCTCACTTTGAAGCGCATTTTTTTTCTTTTTTCTTTTTTTTCTTTCTTCTTTTTAAATATATATAAAAATACATTCCACATGAGCTTCGAGCAACCGAGTTTATTGACATGGCGTCCTTCGAATTGATATCAATTCAAGGCGTGTTCGTTGTTCAATGCTGCGTAAAATACCTTCCTACGTTACAACGTACTACTTGCCCCCGCCTAAATCTTATTTTTCACTTAGCTCACCCACCTAAAACAACATTTTGGACAACTTTCTTACACCTACTTTAATGGCTCCTGCGATTTTTTACCACCTGTCTATTAATAGACTTTTCTTCGAAGCGGACCAAGGGAAATTTTGAATCTTTTATATTAACTTCCATTTTGTGTGTGGAGATGGGGGGGGGGGGGGTGGATGGCTGTGCTTGTCAAAGGCGGGTAAATCTGCGGAGGCCTAATTGACCCTCTTACCGTCATCCAATCGGGCTGAAGCTTGGCAGATAGGTTCGACGTCGAGGACAATGCATTCTATCAATTTTTGGCGGCTGTCACTGTCACTAAAAGGTCGCTTTTACGGAATACTAATAAACCAACTTGCCGTCATCCAATCGTGCTGAAATAGCATTTAACCGACTGTTGAAGAAACTCTATCCTGTTGCCAAAATTGTTTTGATAAATAAATAATAAAATTATTTTAATGAATAAAAAATAAAATTGTTTTAGTAAAATAATAATAATTATTATTTTAATAAATAAAAAATAAAATTGTTTTAATCCGAATAAATAAAAAATATTTGGATGTGTATACCTAAATTCAGATTCATTTTTAAAGGATAAATTTTGGAAAGTATAGTTTGCCTCATATTTTGCTGATAGAGGTGTTTTTAATGTTTAAATTTATATGCCAATTCCAAGCACATGCTGGCAACAGAAACGGTGCTTTGTTGATGAATATAAAAATTGGCAATGCGTATAAAGGATTTATATTAAAAACTTTTTATTCGTTATATTATTTCAATTAAGTTTCGATTTTTTTCCCTCAAAATAAACGGATCTTTCAAAAATGAATTCGAATTGAAATGTTAATGTCTCTCCACATCATTGAACTTCTTTTGAGGATTTGAACGTCGGAATTTTCAAGTCATTTAAAAGTCTAAACGTTTTCAATTTCTACCAAGCAGACAATTGTTTTTCCCAGAAATTTTTATTTCTGGAATATTTACAAATCAAGGAAGTATAAAATAACGAGTTCGAATTGAATTCCGAATAAAACTTTATCTTCTTACTCAGAAACTTCTTTTAAGAAAACTCTAAATTACACGTTCGAAATTCTTTGAAAAATGAAAACACCACACCTTAAAAAAAATTCGAAGGAATAAAAAAGTAATGAATTATTATTAAAGACTTCTAATTGCTACAAAGTATCCTAAAAAAGTATAAAAATATTTGTGTGGTACAATTTAATTTAATTTTTTTATATTGAAAGTTCGTGCCTTTCATATAACTCTAAATTATTGAAAGCAGAATTAACAAACAGTCGTTTTTTGAAGAAACGAATTCATGATAAACGATAAAACTTTACTTAATGTAATCATTGTGTATGTAACTAGTAAAATTAAATCCAATAATATTTTACTTAAAGTAGAAAAGGTGTTTGAAAGTAAACTTTTAAAATACAAGTCATTGCACTTACATCAGCTCAAATTTTTGTTTCTTAAATCCACACAAAAAAAAATCTTTTGGCGAGCATTATGAAGAAGGAGGCAACTTTTCCATATTAAAAGATTTTTTAAAGAATGCCACAATAGACAGTTCATGCATTTTTTTAATTTTTTTTTTTTTTTTTTTCAATTCTAAATGTTACGAAAAGGCTATAAACAGAAAAATTTCCACTCAATGCGCTTTTTCTCCTTTTTTTTTTTTTTTTTTTTTTTTAATCCCCTGTTACACGTTGGCGAGAAAACGATTCATTCGGCTCGAATTGAATATGACTTCAAGGCAATATGACTTCAAGCGGAACCCAGTTTTGCAAGTTTCTCGCAAATCGCGCCAACCTGTTCGAGATATGGAAATGGTCTACCAAAGCCAAATATTTCACCGCCAACTATTTGGCAGAAACCTCACGATAACCATTGAAACGTAAGGAAGCTTTGACGTCACAGTATTTGTTGAGTTTTTTTGATCGGACTGATTTTGGCTCGGTTTTGGGGCATTTTCAATTCTTAATACTTAAATAACTAATTTTTTTAAAGAACTTTTGTTTAAATATTTGGAATCAGAAAGAAATTCTTTATTAACATAAACTAATTTCACTCGTTTTTAAAAAATATGGGAATTGTCCATTCTATGTTATACATGTTTTGTAATCATTTAGGCTTGATACGACAAGAAAAAAAGTTTTTATAATTTTCTAATTAGGAAAGGAATAATAAAATTATTTAAAATTATTTTCCATTGTATAAAATACTTTATTATAAATGCATCAAATTAATTGCAGAAATCGCATTCGCCCTAAGCCGATCAAACGGTATAGTGGTTAGCGTGCTAGCTTCTAGACCGCGAGGTTGCGGGTTCGAGTCCCGTGTTAGGGATGGGTGTTTGTAAATGTATGTTGGCTTGTCTAATGACAATATAGCCCTCGTGTTGCTGACGGCGCAAGATAATCTGAAAACAACCAACCGCATTCGCCCTAAAATTCCTAATATTCCTTAAATTTTTTTTTCTACCTAAAATTGTACTTATATTTTTCGATAATTTCTAAAAAAAAATTTAAAAATCTTGAAAATTTCCCGATTTTCCACCAAAACTTGCGAAGAAAACCAAATAATCTTTCAAAGGAAAAAATCTTTTCTGATATTTTAATTGTTAATTACTCAATTTTTTAAAAATTGACAGTTTTTTGCCGCTATTGAAATATGCTTCGAAAAGAATATGTTGAGCCCATGTCAGTCTTAAAAGAGTCATCCTTAAATTTTTTAGAATTATCCCTTACATTTTTCGGAGTTATTCCTAAAATTTTTATAATTATCCCTAAAATGTTCCTGAAGTTTTTGGAATTATCCCTAAAATTTCTACCTAATTTTTTTTTTTTTAGAAAACTCTCTGCGCCACTTGTAAGTGATGTTAGAAAATTAGTTTTATTATTAATTTATTAACATTCATTATAGCATAGATGGCTCGAGTGACATACTAGGATAATGACTTTTGGACATTTGTATATTTTTAATTCATTTATAATAAAAAAAATTCAATTTGTTATTTTTCTGAAGTTTAGGCTGTAACATAGAAATGTTGTGACATGCATTTTTCCTGTTTCGGTAGAATGACCCTGATATAGCATTATCAACATTTACCCAAATGGATTTGGTGCTTATAGATAAAACTTGAGAATCATTTTTTTTTTTTTTTTTTTTTTTTTTTTTTTGTGCGCAAGTTTTTATAAATGTGCATTTGACATAGTTAAAATAATTGTTTTACCATACAACTTTTACCACCAACTAATATAGAAAACATAAGTAGAAGATTCATCATAAATTTGCAATTCTAATCTGTAATCTACGAGTCTACATATTATAGAATTGAGAGGTAGCGAGAGATTTTAGTCTACGAGTAGAAAAAATTAACCCATACAAACAAAGTTCTTAATATAAATTATCCACATGCGTTGCCAACTTTCATGTGCAATTGCAACCTATTTAATTATTTTAAGTTATTTTGGGCTTAGACAGAATTTTCATAGATTTTGACCACTAGGAAAAAAATCATCGATTGCCTTGCCATTGACTCACTTTTTTTTCCTTTACCCAAAAAGTTGGTAAAATAAATTGCCATCGACAACGAGTCTATCTGCCAAGTCTCAGTTCCATAAGATGACGGCTAGTGAATTAATTCTCCGAAACGGACAACACATGTATAGGGTAAATTTGAAGTCTACATCAAAGTTTAATGAGTCGTAATTCAGTGAAAACTCCTTGAGTTTCGATTTCATTTTGGTAAACCGATCAAACGGTATAGTGGTTAGCGTGCTAGCTTCTAGGCCGCGAGGTTGCGGGTTCGAGTCCCGTGTTAGGCATGGGTGTTTGTAAATGTGTGTTGGCTTGTCTAATGACGAATGTTTCGGAGCATATAACCCTCGTGTTGCTGACAGCGCCAGATAATCTGAAAACAACCAATCATTTTGGTAGATATTAGTGTGGAATGTATTTCTGAATCGATTGAAATACATTCAATCGATGAAATGTATTTCAATCGGTATCAGTGGTATCGCGCTCGGAGATTTCTTGTGTGAAGCGTTTGTTGTTCAATGGTGTTTTGCAAGGAAAAGCGAATATTCATGTACGAGAGTATTTTGCTCGAAAGTCAATATTCTCACGTCATTGAAAAGTTCTGCAAGGACTATCCTGATGCAGCAGTATCCAATAAATTCAACGATGGCATGATTAGTTCAGCGGAAACCGGAGGAAATCAGGACAACCGGATCAGTAGCTGTCAAGAAAAGAGTTGCCCTTCATTTTGGACGATGAAAAACTGAGAGAAGCTGAAACGATATTTTTTGCGTTTTCCAAATAGACCCCACACACAATTGCTGAGCTGGAAACGAACATCACAACAGCCATATCTAACATCAATACTTCCATAATCCGCAAAATCTCACAAAATTTGATAAAAGCCAACACTCTTTTGTATTTTTCGAAAGAGGGCGTCATTTCGAACATTTATTGTAACACGTAAAGTTTGCCTGACAGAGGCCAACATATCAACTAATCGCTGTGATAATTTACTTCAATTTAAATTCTTAAACTGGTACTATTACGCTCAGGTAAACTTTGACGTTCGCGACTTTGAACTCCATCCTGTATAAAATCGGTCTTTTAGTGACAGAAGTGTACATGGAAACTTGTGGTTTGTAGTTTATCAAGTACAAGGTGGGCATAAAGAAGTTTTGCAGATAAATGGACCTTCAAATGGCAACAAAATGGCACTCACGGTTACGGTTATAGTTACAGAAACTCGAAATTTTTGAATGGCAACACCTACTTTTTCCTGTCGCAAACTGTTCAGCGCATGCGAAAACCCTAAAGAGCGTTAGAACGGTACGTGTATCACAAAAAATGAACACGTTATGCACTCACAAAAAACAGCTCTGCGAACGGCCAACAGCATTGGGGCACACGTTGGAAATTCACACATGACAGAGGCAATCACAAAAACGCCACTCTCCAGATATGCAGCGTAGAGACCCGATAAAATTGCCTGTGATGGCACCCATATGATGGCCCTCCGTTCTGCAGAGTGGTTTTTTGTGCGTGCATAACGCGTCTGTTTTTGGTGATACACGTACCATTCCAACGCTCTTTTAGGTTTTCGCATCCACTAAACATTTTGCGACTAGAAAAAGTTAGTGTTGCCTTTCGAAAATTTCGAATTTCTGTAACTGTAACCATGAGCGCCATTTTGTTCATTCACAGAATCCCGAGCTAATATCTCTGAATAACTATACCTGAAATCTCATCCCGATCTCTTGAACGAAACGGAAGCTAGAGGTCCATATATCGGAAAAGTTTCTTTACGACCATCCAGTATATCGCATAAAAACCTCAGAAAGTACTACAAAATCAATCCGCTTGACAGTATAATTCAGGAGTGTATACATTCCAGATTTAAAAATTAATATTTGCTTTATTGGGTTGGTTGTTTTCAGATTATCTGGCGCCATCAGCAACACAAGGGCTATAATGCGCCGAAACATTCGTCATTAGACAAGCCAACATACATTTACAAACACCCATGCCTAACACGGGACTCGAACCCACAACCTCGCGGTCTAGAAGCTAGCACACTAACCACTACACCGTTTGGTCGGCTTGCTTTATTGGGATGTGTCCTCATCACGAGTTCATATTTCTGTCCGTTTAAAATGAATTAATATTGTTTCATAAATTGAATAATTGTTAACATTTGAATAATTGTTAACATTTGATTAATTGTTAACATAACATTTAATATTGCGTTTTTACTCTTTTTCAATGTTTCTGACTTTTAAACCTTACTGGATTGAGAATTTCGCGGTACATACGTCAGTTTTTTTGCCGTACAGTTGGTTGTTTTCAGATTATCTGAAGCCGTCAGCAACACGAGGGCAATAATGCGCCGAAACACTCGTCATTTGACAAGCCAACATACATTTATAAACACCCATGCCTTACACGGGACTCGAACCCGCAACCTCGAGGTCTAGAAGCTAGCACACTAACCACTACACCGTTTGGTCGGCTTGCTTTATTGGGATGTGTCCTCATCACGAGTTCATATTTCTGTCCGTTTAAAATGAATTAATATTGTTTCATAAATTGAATAATTGTTCACATTTGAATAATTGTTAACATTTGATTAATTGTTAACATAACATTTAATATTGCGTTTTTACTCTTTTTCAATGTTTCTGACTTTTAAACCTTACTGGATTGAGAATTTCGGGGTACATACGTCAGTTTTTTTGCCGTACGGTTGGTTGTTTTCAGATTATCTGAAGCCGTCAGCAACACGAGGGCTATAATGAGCCGAAACATTCGTTATTTGACAAGCCAACATACATTTACAAACACCCATACCTTACACGGGACTCGAACCCACAACCTCGCGGTCTAGAGGCTAGTATGCTAACCACTATACCGTTTGGTCAACTTTTTGCCGTATGAAATGTACACACAAAAATTCTCAATTTTTGTCTTCAATATAACAGTTAGACACATTATTCGTTTATAAGTGCTGGGATAACTAAGCTCCATGGCTGTACTTAGAGATATGTTATTTCTCTTATCAAGAGCTGTTTACAATATTCCATCCGTGTAATTGCGGTAGGATAGCATCTAAAATATTTAAAATCTGAATATTTTACTAATAAACAAAAATTTAATTTAGCAAGAGACCTAACACAAACTCTCAAAACTTTTAACTTAACAATTTAAGCCTTTAATGATTTCAATATTTTTAATATTTTTTTCACTTTTCTGCTGCAGAAAAACTCTTTTTTGTGGAGAATGACCAAAGCTCGTTTAAAAAGAAGGTTAGAATAAGGTCGTTTAGCAAGAGAATTTATTTAGGTAAGTGATATTTGATTTTTAACACTTTGCACTCGAGGCCTTTTTCACGTGGAGGGACCAGCAAATCGAGACATTTTGGGTTCAGTTGGCGTTTATGGATTTGCTTCATAGAAACTAAACACAGTCATTGGCCTTGCATCAAATTTCCGCATCAAACCTAGTGGTCCTCTCGTGTGGCGCCTGAGAGGCGCCGCTCGAGTGCAAAGGGTTAAAATCCATGTGGTGCATATTTATCAAAAACAGGTTGTGGCAAAAAGTCACTACAGATATACAAAGTACATAACGTGTACTTAACAATTGCTATTCGTCAAAGTGTAAATACTGACACTAATCGAATTTTTCTAAAGTTTACATTTTTAAATTTAATCGCGCTTTCAACTATGAGTACTAAAACTTAATGAACTAGCTTGAATTCAATCTTGAGTCAAATATTTTAGCTTAGGAACAGAAATGTCATTGTCATCAAATCATTCGCCGACCAAACGGTATAGTGGTTAGCGTGCTAGCTTCTAGACCGCGAGGTTGCGGGTTCGAGTCCCGTGTTGGCATGGATGTTTGTAAATGTATGTTGGCTTGTCTAATGACGAATGTTTCGGCGCATTATAGCCCTCGCGTTGCTGACGGCGCCAGATAATCTGAAAACAACCAACCAACCATCAAATCATTCTATATTCTACACTAAGCTAAAATGGAGAAAACACAAAATGTACCGTTGGAATCGAACTTAGCTCGAAGTCGTTAACAAACTAAGCCATTCGAATCCGAATTCAGGAACTTGATTCATGGTTTTTCCGATCCCTTCCCAAGCAGTAACCCAAAGTGCAAAGTACAAAGAAGTGACATCACTTAGAACGATATTCAAATTCAATAGAATGGTTTGTTCTCATCCATCGAAACGAAGTGAATAGCAGAACTTCTCTATCTTGTACTGTGAACAATTCCATGTTCATGTATACAAACATGGTGTTAGTGTGCTTATTTTAAATTTCATACATCGAAATAAACGATTCTAACTTAATAAACTTGTGCCAGGACCGTTTTCGAAATTAAACTTTAGTTCTAACAAGTCAACACAGGTATTGACTGGTTTGTAAGCTCAACTACCTATTTTTATGCATAATGACGGCTAACCACACCCGTACCTACAGCTTAATGTAGAATCCGAACAACAACAAACATCCATGCCTAACCCAGGATTCAAACCCGGCATGCAAGGCCAGAGCGCTAACCCCAACCATTAGGTGGTCCAAAACAGGTACGTTCGTCTGTTTCCTATTTGAATTTAATTTAAACAAATGAAACATCAAAGAATAAATACTGATATTATAAGCTGATTTACACGTTAACAGTTGACGTTACGATTGAGGTCACGAGTCATTGGATACCAGTGACTAGCATGTAAACGCTTCATTCCAGTCACTGGAAAAGCCAGTTTGTAACGTAGTCACCTGTAGCTCAAAGATCCAGAAGATCCAACATTTTCCATTTATTGGCTCATCAACTCCAATCATCTGCACTCTCCCGTGATCAACAACAAGCGGCACAATGCTAGTTCAATAACTGGATTGTTCCAACCGCTGGCACTCTGCAATTGTAAAACTGGCATTCCAACCAACGCGTGACGTTGATCTTTCAATCCACTTACCGGCTGGCGTTGCAACGATTGACAACTTCCAAATCAGCCTTATGATACATTAGGCAATGTACATTACCTGTTATATTGAGGTGGAAATTAAAACTGTTGGGGTCATCGATAAAGATAAACAACTGGATAGACTGCTTAACGTTGGGAAAATGAAGCCGTTGCCAGATGCAATTGGTGGGGTAAAAAATACGGATTGCCGAGGATTGAAAATAAAATTTTGGGTTGCACACAGCAGAAATGTCAATAGTATACCTTAATTAGTAAAAATGTGCAAAAAAATATATACTCTAACACTTAACAAGGTTTTTCGAATTCCCATCCAACTATAAAAGTGAACTGTGATTGGTTAATCTTCCCACCAGCTTCGCAAAGCTTCGCAATCCCCGGCTCGTTTTTCTCTTTGCATTGACAATATGACAATAGAGCAGTCTATCCAATTGTTTATCTATATCGATGGTTGGGATCCAATGAACAGGTTGAAAAACCGCCAAAGTCGAATGAACACTGGGACATACTCTTTAGCAACTTTTTTAAGAGATATTAACTAATTTAACTGCGCAGAATGTAATATTTAATTTCAAAACTAGGAAGAGTGATGTATGAATCCAACTTATTCGGATTATTCTAGTACTATAATATTTTTGTTTCTATAAAATAAATTGGTAGGATTTACGTTTTTATTTACAGTCAACATAGGGATAGGTTTCTGTTTCGAAATGCCACCAAATATTGATAATTTCGCTACGCTGCTAATAATCCATTTTAAGTATAACTGAAATTTGTTAAAAGGGTGCATGTTGTGGTATGACTCTAAAAGTGCTTTGAAAACTCTCTAATCGCCTACCAAACGGTGCCAAAGTCAATTGGCGATCTTACCACGGATACTAGGAATAAACCCAATATTTTTCAAATCAATTATGCCTGCCAAAATATAGTTTTAAAACTTAAGGAACAGAGTACCGTAATAATAGATGACCATCTAATGTTTAAATAGTAATAAAAAGTGAATTTACCAATATAGCAAATCAAAATTGATTGGTCCATATTTTTTTTTACTGTATCGAAATCTATTTGGAGAAGGGGGGGGGGGGGGGGTCATTATTTAAATTTTGTCTTCGAGTTCAAAAATTGAATTCCTTATAAGTTACGGTTAAAATCAAAAATGTACCTGATTTTCACATCAGAAAAAATTAAATTAATGCTTCGTTGCTATTTCGGATATCTTTGTGCGCGAGAGAAGTTACTTTAGGTGTCCTCTTTAAGAAAAGTTTTATAACCCTATTAATTAAATTAGTCTTTAGAAGTATTGTCATGGTAACGGGGTTTCCCTGTAGCAGAAACATAATTTTGTGTTAACTTCTCTGAGGAAACAGCCTAAGTAAAACTTTCAGTTCATGCTGTCATTTCTTGAGTAGAATCACTGAGGCATTGACTGAGCAGATGAACTGTAATAAAAACACGTATCGAAGTGGTCTTTTAATGGCAGTGATAATACTAATCCATCTTGCTTTTATGATATTGTCAAAAAAGGCCATTGCGATACCTGAGGTATATAAGTGACAAATTTGGCCGGCAGCTTTCAAAAGCAATATTTTAGAAATCACATTACTGTTCTAATATATTTGAATGTGTTTCTTGATACAAGATCAATAACTAAAGTTAATTGATAAAATTTGAAAATTTTAATAATAATTTTTACTTCACTCATTTAAAAATTCATTTCTTTGTCATTTTTGCAAATATTCGTGATAGTACCATCTGTGTGAGAAAACAGGATTATCTTCACTTTTCAAACATTTATATTGAAATTTTAAAATTTTGAATTGTCATTAAATGTATCAAAATGAACTACATTATTGTTGGTAAAAGTGGTACGAAACTAATGTGAAATATGAAACAGGATTTTATCAGATGGCACGAACGTGTTTGAAAATAATATTCAATTTTGTTCATAGAGCGAGAAAAAGTGTTCCCTCTTGTTAATAGATGGCAGCACGATATTATTGCCGCGGGGCATAAAAGTTGTTGAATATGAATGAAAACTCGCTACGGGGTCGGAAACCATATATAAAAAAACTATATGTGGAAAAACTCCATCAAGAAAAATAGAAAGTAAAAGAGCATGGGGCAAAATTAATTGGTCGAGATTCATTTTCGTAATTTTTTTGTTCTAATTTAAGTCAAAGTTTTTTAACTACCTTAGTGGTGTCAGTGGCGGATCTAGGATTTTCCTGAGGGGGGGGGGGGCGCAACTCCTGTGCCTTAGCCAGGATGAAATCGAATATTTAAAAAAAGTTTAAAAAAAAAAAATATCTATGCAGTGTTCTAGAAATATACTTCAAGATAATCTGTATCCATTGATTGACCCCACCCCCCTCCCCCATTTTCGTCACATTTCTGACTCGCTATCTTAGTGTAAGGTGAAATGCCCAGGTTATACCAAAATTACTTTTCAATTTAAAAAAAACAAAAAAACTCCCCCCCTCCCACTCCTCAAAAAACACCCTTCTATGCTAGATATTTTTACGAACTCCTTTGTTTCTTTATACTCATGACAAATAAAACGTTTTTGCAAAGTTTCATGAACGGACCAATTTTTAATTTTTTAAAGTCGTATTTTACCTTTCCTTGGATTTTACATGTGTTTTCGTTTATAAAAAAGAACTGTAACTTTTTTTAGATTAGTTATATCGTTTTGCTTTTTTTCAGTCGATTCAGCATAAAAAAAGTACTCTAAAAACGTGTCGCATGCCTAGATTGCTAAAAAATTAATTTTTCAGCCACAAGACCCCCTGACCCTCCCCCCCCCCTTCTCTGCTAAATATTTTTATGATCTCGTTTGAATATTCATTTTCCATGACAAATATAGAACATTTTTGCCAAGTTTGATCAACGAACCAATTTTTTTGTTTTTCTTATGGTCTTAGGTACTATTTTACCAGCACTAATATATATATTTGGTGTTATTTTATACATCCATATTTTTTTTTTACTTTCAATTACACGCATGGTATAAAAGTATTGAATTCGGTAAAAAAAAATCGATTTTATTGCATTTCTACACGTTTTGGAACGTGATGAGTTCAAAAAAATGTTTGTGCCAGTTAGTTATCAGCATAACTCCAAAAACGGATTGACCTGCGATGTTAAATTTTTATGCACAGGTTATTGATGGCCATGGGACCTGGCATTATGGTTTTCGTCAAAATTGCACATGTGCATTAAGTAGCTGATATTGAAAAAATTACGTTTTTCAGCGATTACCAAAAAATGGTTTTAACGATTTTGATTAAAATCGCTATAAAAATGCCTTTAAAGGTGTTCTAATCATTCCCACCTCCGTAGAAATGAGATAATGCGAACGCCCATCAACGACTGTTTTTGCTCTGTTGCACTTAAAAGAAAGGATAATGCAGTGTTTATTGAAAAATATATCACAATTTTCACAGTTTCAGCGGCATTTTCTTAGAATAATCGCCAAACTGGGCATTTTTTTTAAATAATGAAAATAAAATAGTTAAATTATATCAATCCGTGAGAAATTAAAAAAAACATCGCATACTGAAATATTTTGTTCCAATTCTTCAATTATATCTGGGAGAGAGAGAGATTGTAGGAAGATCATTGTATTTAAAAAATTTTAAGAACTTCATTTTGAGTGCAATATCATTTTACTTCTTTCACGAAACTTTTGAACAAGAATCAGAAGTTTCATAAAAAATATGTTTTGGAAGAATAGGCTTAGAATAAAATTAGAGTAATCTTAGCCTTCTCTAAAAGTATGTATATATATTATGCCGTAAGCGTTATAATTACTTATAAAGTGCAATATTTCTTGCATTACTTCTGCAATAACGAAAGGGGGAAAAAAAATAAGAATTTGAAAGTATGTCCAGGTGAATATTTGTACAAAACTTTTCAAATTATCGTAAAAAACATACACATTTATTTTGTTAATTCATTCGTTTAATTTCGTACAGGGTTTGAAAGCGATATTTTTTTAAATAATTATTTCTGCTACTGTAGTGCTACTTTACACAGATAATTCTTCTTACAAAATTGTTTATAAGTCTATTTTATGTATAAAAAACAAAAAACAATTGGCATACCTTTCCAGTGGGGTGCAAGAGAGGATTGTTAATCGAAATTCAAATATGACGCTTATTTACAAGCCGAAGCAGAAATTAGAGCTGGACGAGTTCTTATGCAGTAAATAACCTTCCTCTTCCTTTCTTTCAAAAGTTTTAAGTTTAGCCTATTACCATGTCCAATAAAATGGGGGTGGCCATTTCCGGGGGTAACCCAAATAGTCAACCTCTCATTATTCTTTTTTCCCCCCTGGTTGGCGTTGGACATTACGCATGTGAGTCAAAATCTCTTCCTCCCACTCGACAGAAAAGGGATCGGGTATCAGGGATCCAAGATATCTTCAAGGTCAAGAGGGTGGAGGTTTGAATACTTGTACAGTCTTCCAAAATCCGTTTGAATGGGAAGAAAGAAGGCTATAAATAGAACCTTGGTACAAAAGTAAGCTTTTTTGCTTTTTTTTGCTTTTTTTGGAAATTAGATGAAGGTTAAAATATAATTGTTGCGTGAACTTATTGAAAAAAACTTGGAAAAAATATATATATTTATTATTATTATTATTTATTTATTTCTGTAAATTGTAAAAAAAAAGACTCCACCTGAGGAGGGGGCGCGCGCGCCCCCCGCGACCCCTGGCTGGATCCGCCATTGAGTGGTGTTATGTTTATATTTACATTACTTTTTGGTAACTTTTTCTTATTTTATGTTAGTTTGCAATTTAGAATTAATATATGTACCTAAAACTCCGAAATTTCTACAATATTCCGGAAAGATTGACATGGAAAGGTTTACAAAAATTTAAAAACTTTTTTTTAACTGCTTTCAATGGTCCATAGTAGCATCGAATAATAAATAAAAAAATGTCTTAAGAGATTTGGAATAATTGTTCGTCTTATATCTTCAAATCTGATTTACTTGTTGCCAGTGGCAGGGACGCCAGTCAACAAGTAGATTGGAAGGTTACTGTCATGAGTTGATCGGAATGTCAGCTCTGCTTTCAAATTAACATTAATTTCTCGATGGAAACACATGAAAGCAAAACCATTTTAGCAATTCTGGAAAGTAATACTTACAAATAATATTTAAGCAATGATGACCGAAAACTAATCGGTGATGCATATTTTAAATGGATATTTTTTTTTTTTTCTATGATGGAATTAACTAACACGGTGTTGTGTTGTGTTTTTTTTTTTTTTTTTTTTTTTTTAAATAAAAATCTGGTGCTTTTATATTAAAGATTAGAGTTAATTTTCCAAGCCAATCTTAAAGTTGTTACTGTTTTCTTTTTTAAGTAAAACTTTTACCAGCAACAAGACATTCATATTTCTTGAAAGTTAAAATATATTTTCTGGGAGGGGGTAACGTATCCCCATATTCCTCCATGCCTACGCGCCTGTGATATATCCCCCCCCCCCGCTCTGCTCCCCCCCCCCCCCCAGTTCTCCCGAAAATATATTTCCAGAAATATTTTTTTCAACTTGCTGATGTTTTTTCTGGGATAAAACTCTTCCTTGCAACAAGTCAACCCTAATTTCTTAATAGTGAAAATATACTATCGTGGAGGTGGTATATTCCCATCCCCTGGTCACGTGCCTGCGATATATCCATAGCCCCATCTCCTGAAAATATATAATTCGCTACTGTTATTTCTTTAGATAAAACTATTACTTGCAACCAGACATCCCTAGTTTATTAAAATTTAAAATATATTATCTGGGAGGGATATATCCCGCTCCAAGGCAACCCGCCTGCGATATCTCTCCCCCCCCCCCCCCCCTCACCGTGAAAATATATATAATATAATTTTTTTATTTTCTATTGCTTTTTTAACTTTTACTTGCAACAAGACATCCCAATTTTTTAAAAGTTAAAATATATTTCTGGGGAGGATATATCCCCCCCCCCCTCCCTTGGCTACACGCCTGACCAAATACATCATAACAGTTTCCTATCCCAGATAGTTTTGATCAGATATTATGGAATGAATTATTCGATTTCTCGAATTGAATTATTCGATTCAATCAAGGAAATGTGTATTCTTCCAAGAAATTTAGATTTTTAGTCAAATCGATCATCAGAATTACGAAAGTAGACTTTTTTTTTCGCATTGTTTTAAATCCTTTATTTTAACTTCTATTTTGCGTATTTGCTCAAATCTGCCGATGGCAAATTAACCCACTTTTCTCAACATCCATTCAAGCTGAAACTTGGCAGATAGATTCGTTGTCAATGGCAATGCATTCTGTCAAGTTTTGGGGGCTGTCACTAAAAATTTCCGTCATCCAATCAAGCTGAAACTTAGCAGATAGGCTCGTTGTCGATGACATTGCTTTCTATCTAGTTTTAGTGGTAAAAATAAAAGTTAATTCATGGCATGGTTGGTTGGTTGTTTTCAGATTATCTGGCGCCGTCAGCAACACGAGGGCTATAATGCGCCGAAGCATTCGTCAAAAGACAAGCCATCATACATTTACAAACACCCATGCCTAACACGGGACTCGGAACCCGCAACCTCGCGGTCTAGAGGCTAGCACGCTAACCACTATACAGTTTGGTCGGCTTCATGGCATGGATTCGATATGAAAACTGGATCTGAGTTCAAAATCGCTTCAATAAGTTGCAATTACACATAACATTTGGTAATGCATATAAAAGATTTATATTATAATATATATAATATTTAATCATATTATAAGTTACATTTTTTTTTTATTGGTTTATTTTTTCTGTGTTATGAAATATTTTGAATGATTTAAATAATTTCGCGAGTCTGAAAATGTCGCATTTCCGAAATTATATTTAAAAGCTTTTCCGAAGAAGTGAAAATGTTTGTGTGTTTTTTTTTTTAAGTTATGGACTTGCATAAAATAATGTGTGTGTGTGTGTTGGGGAGGGGGGGGGGACTGAATCCACTGAAATAATTCACTCGGAGACAACCCGTAGGCGAAAAGAGATGTAGTTTTTTTTTTCAGGTAAAATTGATAAGATCTGACTTCTTCAGGGATCAAAGGTTATCTACATTATCCGTGCACATAAACAGAAATTGAGATACCGAGTGCTCCATGAAAAAAAAAAGAAGAAAAAAAAAAAAAAAAAACATCACAGAAGACGACAGATGAGTGTAGAAGTTGTCTTGATTATGCAGTGAGGAACGATATGCCATGTCTTGAGCAAGTCAACAAGTTGAGTGGCGGTCATTTGTATCGGTTTAGATTCATTGAACTTACCCATCGATCAAGGAGCGGAAAATGGTCACAAACGCTTGAAGTGGGGTACACGAAAAAAAAGAGTGGTTGTGAAAAGATTTTCTAGAGCAAGGGCTATGCTGAAGCTGGAATACTGAGAGTTTTGCGGTCCGTCTGAGTTAGGGAGTCGTTTCAAAGATATATTGTGATGGATTTCTGTCTCGGCTGTGAGAAAGCCCGGAAAATTCCCAAAAGGCGCCGATTATAAGTCGATTTAATCGCTAATGTCTTTATTTTTAATTTAAAATCTACTGAACCAACTTTAACCGGTTTTTTACTGTAGGTTTCAAGACCAGTCCAGGTTATTTTAACGCTATTTTAGCGTTTATGAGGGGGTTTAAATATGTTTTTTTATTTTTTTTTTTATTATTATTATTTACTAAATGATAGTGGCCGCATGTAAAACTTTTGTTATCGCTCAATGATAATCATATATCCTTTAAAAATTAAATACTTTCTTACTATGCCCACCTGGTGGCTGTGTGGTTAGAGCTCTGGCTTGGCATATCAAAGGTGCCGGTTTCGAATCTAGGATTAGGTATGGATGTTCGCTGTGGTTCGGAATCCACGTTAAGCTGTAGGTCCCGGCCTGATTAACCGTTATGGTGCATAAGTATAGGTCATTGAGCGCACAAACCAGCCAACCTTTCTTGCTATATTTTGAAATTATCTCCAACTAATATTTAATCACAAAGCCGCGCCGCGGCTAGTTGTTCACAATTCCTTTGCGTTACCTTTCAGATAAATACATTGATAATTTTAAAGCCTTTTTTTTTTTTTTTCACTCTCTAAAGGAAAATATTATTATTCAATCTGCAATTTTGTTTCTTCCACTCTGGAACTTAGAAAAGGTGTACTCTCAGAGGTCGAATGGGATGTTTAATTTTTGTAAAACTATATTTAATTTATATAGGTAATTTATCTTTATTCTAGTTTATTTAAACACTCTTCTCTCTATCTCTCTTTTACCGGATCCTAATGTCACTAGTTTTGGCAACAAAAAAAAGAAGGGGGAAAAAAAAAAATGTTCTGCAATTATGTTGCCGCCATTATAAACGGGCTACAAGCCTCATTCAATACAATTATGTCTATGTCCTTTACTTATCCTTATCAAACAAAATTTTAAAATTATTGTAATCTACTTACTATTGTAAAAATTTTACTCATAATATGAAATTAACCTTTAATACCTGAATAACAAACTCGAGGCTAGTGATCTTTTTTACAAAACATCTGAAACCCAAACCACGTGAGACAGCAAACAAGCCCGTTTAGCTTATTCCTTTCAACGTGCATTACTATTTATTTACGACAAGAACTATAAATAGACACCTGTTAAAACGAACTGTGTTGCTGTGTCAACTCTCAGAAGAGCCCAAAAGAAGAAGAAAAAAGATTTAACAAACCTTACTAGAGTAGGAAACGTAGAAATCTATTGTGATACGGCGAACACGTGTGGCTTTGATGGGAAGGGCAGGGCAGTTTGGGCAGCTGTGTGGGGTCACGTGGTGTTGCATTAAAGCAGATTTGTCATCACCCACGTGCAACACAAAGTGGTTTATGCGACACACGTGACTTTTTGCTCTGGTGTTCGGAAGTATTATGGTCACAATGTTGAACAAATAGATACGCCTTTGAAAAGGAAATTTCAGATCAGCGAAAGGCAGCAGAGTTTCAAAATGTCCAATGACTGACTATTTAGTATTTTTAAATTTTTAACCAATAAGAGCGAACGGCAGTTTTATTTATTTTTTTATTTTTTCTTCTTCTTTATTATGGACATGATGAAATGAAATATTTTTTCAAATACAGTGCGTTCGTAATTAAATAGAGCGAGGTATACTGATCATATCTTCATGAAAATTAATATGCCGAAATCCTGAAGTATCTGAAAAAGAAAAGATAGAAATAATCAGTCCTTCAAAATTTTCACAATAAGAAAGAAATGTAGGAAGATAACTTTACAAGCTTAATCTTATCGAGAAAGTTGAGAATGAAGTTTTAGAATAAGAAGAACAAAGTAATCTATTATGTTTTTTTTAATACTTGTATAATTTTTGTTCTTAAAGAGACTTGTGAAAAAAAATTTAATCATTTTCTTTTTTTAACTTTTCTTTTTCCTTGAAATTTTTAGAGATAAATGTCCAATTTCTCATTGGCAGATAAACAAATTTTTATGGAAATACGTTGATTTCTAAGTGCTCGAAACCCTTTTTTAAGGCAGTGGGAAATATACTTCCGACCAACTTTATTAATTTTTAAAAGTCGATGAGAAGCTATTTTCCTACCTGACAATTGTCAATGCCTTCATTCTCTGGAAAGTGAGTAGAAGATATTCGGGAATTAACAAGGAGACCTTACGGTCTCGAAAATTCAGATCGGGATGAAATTCGGCAGATTGATAGTATACCTTAAGAGTATCCACACTCTAAAGCAATTATGCGCACTAGCCAGAAGATTCCGAGAAAATAGGGCCGACCAAACGGTATAGTGGTTAGCGTGCTGGCTTCTAGACCGCGAGGTTGCGGGTTCGAGTCCCGTGTAGGCATGGGTGTTTGTAAATGTATGTTGGTTTGTTAAATGACGAAATGTTTCGGCGCATTATAGCCCTCGTGTTGCTGACGGCGCCAGATAATCTGAATACAACCAACCAACCAACCGAGAAAATAGGCTTTAAAGTATTAAGCGCAGCTTATATACTAGCAGAGATTTGCCGACCAAACGGTATAGTGATTAGCGTGCTAGCTTCTAGACCGCGAGGTTGCGGGTTCGAGTCCCGTGTTGGCATGGGTGTTTGTAAATGTATGTTGGCTTGTCTAATGACGAATGTTTCGGCGCATAATAGCCCTCGTGTTGCTGACGGCGCCAGATAATCTGAATACAACTAACTAGCAGAGATTTTTGCTCTGCAAACGCCCGGTGGCTAAGTGGTCAGCGTGCCTGGTTCCCGTACGGGCGATCCAGGTTCGATACCTAGTGAGTTAATTTTTTTTTTTTTTTTTTTTTTTCAATTTATAAAGTGACTATCCAGCTAATTAAAATTTGAATTAAAGATAATACTTTTTTTTTTAAATACGTAATGTATTTTTAATGAGGTAATTTTTAATTTTTATTTTTTCAATTTATAAAGTGACTATCCAGCTAATTAAAATTTGAATTAAAGATAATACTTTTTTTTTTAAATACGTAATGTATTTTTAATGAGGTAATTTTTAATTTTTATTTTTTCAATTTATAAAGTGACTGTTCCAGCTAATTGAAATTTGAATTAAAGATAACACTTTGTTTTTAAATACGTAATGTATTTTTAATGAAGGTACATTAAAACTCTATTTACTATTTTCACAAACAATTATAAATTTTGAGATATTATAAGATGTAGAGAAGTAGGTGATTTTCACAAAAAAACATGAAGAAACAGTTTCTATATGGAAGAGTAAGAATGCTGTCCTATTGTAAACAAGCAGGTAGTCAGAAATTTTCAAAACCCTAAAGGCACTTTGCGAAGTCTATTTTTATAGACAGGTAAAAAATCTAATAAAGCGTATGCAAAATTGCGCGTATCTGGTTGAAAATAATAGAGAAATAAATGCCCGTGAAGACTATACAATAAAATACAACCAATAGTCTATCATCAACTGTCATCATCAATTTTTAATAAAATGATCCGGTATGCCTGGTATGCTTCCAAGTTTTCTGTTGAAAGATATATTTTCATGAATGTTAATGAAGTATGTTTTCCAACGAATCTTTTACAAAAAGGTCGTTCCTGTAAGCAATCTTCTTTTATAAATTGTGCAAGATGTCAAAACAGTTTTTGTTTTCCATGTTTTTATGATAAGTGTCATTCTGGTGTATGTATATAAATAAATAGTTGATAAATAAAAACTATATGTCAAAATCCATAGATAAATTAAGTCCTACCCTAATTTTGTTGCCTTGGTAATTAGAATTTTAATTTATATCTATTTAATTTATCTCTATTAAAAATACATTACGTATTTAAAAATAAAGTATTATCGTTAATTCTAATTTCAATTAGCTGTAACAGTCACTTTAAAATATATTTTTAAAAAAATTACCTCACGAGATATCGAACCCGAATCGCCCGTACGGGAACCCAGCATGCTGACCACTTAGCCACCGGGCATTTGCAAAGCGAAAATCTCTACTAGTATATAAGCTGTGCGTAATACTTTAGAGCCTGTTTTCTCGGAATCTTCTGGCTAGTGCGCTTTATTGCTTTACAGTGTGGATACCCTTAAGGTATACTATTAATCTGCCGAATTTCATCCCGATCTGAATTTCCGAGCCCGTAAAGTCTCCTTGTAAGACAAATTAAATTTTCGACTTCGATTAGCACGACCACTCATTTCTGGATTTTCAATTCGTAAACGTAAAGGACAACATTTAAGTTTCCTGTGGGCAGTGATGAACGATTGACTGAAGTTGGTGACCATATGCCAACTTTACAACAACAACAAAAACTATGGGTGTGGAACAACGCACAACTCTCAATTACACTATAATATTGACGTGGATTTGGGTTATTTACCGTTTGTATATTTTCATCCTTCATTTAGAATAAATGGCCAGTTTGGCGATATTTTTTGCTACAATTCTTGTATGGGTCTTAAAAAAAAAAAATTGGGGAAATGGTGATTTTAGCGATATACTTTTTGATAATCCTTATATTCCTTTATTATAAGCGAAACTGATAGGAGGGAAAAAAAAAAAAAACGATCTTTGATGAGGTATATTCAAAGAAAGGGAACTCTGTTTTAAAGGCATTCAATTTTCAACTTTTTACGCCATTAAAACATTTTTACGGGAATTTCAGAAGTGGGGATGCTTAGAACACCTTAAGAAGCATTAACACAGCGATTTTTATCAAAATCGTTTGAGCCGTTTCTTAGCAATCATTGGAAAACATGATTTTTTTCAATGGCAGCTACCTTATGCGCATGCGCGATTTTGACGAAAACCTTAATGGTAGTTCCCATGGCCGCCACTAACCCTCATACCAAATTTGAACATCGTAGGTCAATTTGTTCAGGAGTTATGCTGACCACATACACGCACACAGATATTTTTTCTAGATCACTCTTTTGAAATCAGGATGTTCCAAAACGTGGAGAAATGCTAAAAATCGAAATTTTCTTTTTGACCGAATGCTATACTTTCATTACCCTATGTATATACAGGGTGTCTCTAAACTCATGGTACAAACGCTAGGGGGTGATAGAACACATCAAGACGAGTAATAGTAAATAGGAAACCAAGGGTCCCAGATGTATTCCAAAGGAGATAGGCGCCATCAAAGTTTAGGGTCCCAAATTGCAAATGATCATAAAAAAGGGAAAAATAAGTCGATTTATTTGCGGTTTTCGCTGAAATCACTCTTTAAATTAGTATTTCCTTTAAAAAAAATTTTAAAGACAAAGCTCTAAAAATGTCGGTAGAGGGCGCTCTAGACTTTGGAGTACCGAAAAACTACTTTTTTAACGTTTTTTTTTTTTTTTTTTTTTTTTTTTTTAAACTGTTTTAACTGTTACTAATTTAAAGAATGATTTCAGCGAAAACCGCAAATAAATCGACTTATTTTTCTCTTTTTTATGATCATTTGCAATTTGGGACCCTGAACTTTGATGGCACCTATGTCCTTTGGAATACGTCTGGGACCTTTGGTTTCCTATTTACTATTACTCGTCTTGATGTGTTCTATCACCCCCTAGCATTTGTACCATGTGTTTAGAGACACCCTGTGTATATATATATATATATATATATATATATATATATATATATATATATATACATATGGGTAATTGAAAGTGAAAATCATATAGACGTTGGCGTTTTTGTGCTCTACTAAAGCACATGAGAAAAGAACAAGATACTTTTTTTCAGCTTGCGATGTCCCACCATGTGATGATTCCTGTTTTCTAAAATTTCAGGGAAAGTGATAGGTATAAATTCCTAAATTTTTTTAATACGAAATACATATAGAATTCAGAATTTCTTTTGTAGATTTTAGTACTTGCAAATTATATTTCATAAATATCATGTAATACGATATAAAAAGAAGTGCAAAACATAAGATATCCTACAGCTCCCAGTGGGCGGTGGGAAGCATGCTTTCAACCAAAAAAAGAATGGTTTTAAAAAATAAATTAATTTTAGGTAATAAGCTAAATTAATTTCTTTTTAGAAATCAATCTCAATCCTAAAAGTATTTAACATAACATTACTAGAAAACAATGGCTCCATAAAGGGAAGCAGCGTTGGTCTATGGATACTTTGTAAGACGACTATTTCTTTACTACGAAAAAATATAATTTTCCTACCTACAAGAACAAAAAAAACTTATTGCATATTTTATGAGACAAATTGGACATATTTTTTAAGCAAAACATAGTTTTCCTGACACTATTTCCCCCCCCCCCCCTCACATCTGTAACAGTGGAGCGACCCCAGAAAAGGTTGAGTACCTTGACGATAGCATGGAATACTCACTTCCAGATTAGGTCATCGAGATATGAACCATCACTTAATTAGGAGCGTGGAACATCGCACAACTTTCAACTACACTATAATACTGACGTGGATTTGAGTCTTTTACCGTTTTTATATTTTCATCATTCAATTAGAATAAATGGCCAGTTTGTCGATAATTCTTGTATACTTCTAAAAATAAAAATAAAAACCTCTACCAAAATTGTGATTTTGGCGATATACTTTTCGATAATCCTTATATTATCCTTTATTATAAGTGAAACTGAGGGAAGAAGAAAAAACGATCGTTGATGAGGTATGCTCAAGCAGGAAAGAGAACTCTGTGTTGAAGGCATTCGTTTTTCAACTTTTAACACTATTAAAGCATTTTTACGGGAATTTCGGAGGTGGGGATGTTTCGAACACCTTAAAAGGCATTACCACAGCGATTTTTATCAAAATCGTTACAACTGTTTTTTAGAAATCATTGAAAAACAAGATTTTTTCAATGGCAGTTACCTTATACGCATGCGCGATTTTGACGAAAACCTTAATGGTAGGTCCCACTGCCACCAGCAACCCGAATACCAAATTTGAACATCGTAGGTCAATTTGTTCGGAAGTTATGCTGACCAAAGACACATAGACAAACATTTTTTCTAGATTACTTATTTGAGATCAGGATGTTCCAAAACGTGGAGAAATGCACAAAAAAAAAAATAATCTCTCTATATATAAGGCAAAGCCCTCACTCACTCACTGACTCACTCACTCATCAATAATTCTCCCACTTCCCACACAGTCACAACTCTGAAAAGCAGCACAAATGTCAACAATGGTAAAAATAGAAAAAGTAAGCTATTCCGATCTCGATTAACCCACTTTAAGGGGTCGAAAAGGGGTTAAACGTTCCAAACGAGGGACATTCGAATGTCCTACTTCTCATTTCGTCACAACTCTAAAAATTGGTGCGAATATCAATAAAGATAAACATAGAAAAAGCATGCTAATCCGATCTCGATCAACCCACTTTAAGGGGTCGAAAAGGGGTTAAACGTTCCAAACGAGGGATATTCGAATGTACCACTTCCCACATGTCAACAACTCTGAAAATTGGTGCAAATTTCAGCATAGGCAAACATAGAAAAATTAAGCTATTCCGATCTCGATTAACCCCCTTTAAGAGATCGAAAAGGGGTTAAACGTTCCAAACAAGCGATATATTCGAATGCCCTACTTCTCATATTGTCACAACTCTGAAAACTGGTGTGAATATCAATAAAGACAAAAGTAGAAAAAGTAAGCTATTTCGATCTCGGGTGGATGAAGGGGTGGAAAAGGGGTTAAACGTTCCAAACGAGGAATATTCGAATGTACCACTTCCCATATGGTCACAACTCTAAAAATTGGTAAAAATATCAACAAAGACAAACATAGAAAAGTTAAGCTATTCCGAGCTTGATTAACCCACTTTATGAGGTGGAAAAGTGGTTAAACATTCCAAACTCGAATATCCCACTTCCCATACAGTCACAACTCTGAAAATTGGTAGGAATGTCAAAAAAGATAAACGTAGAAAAATTAAGCCATTCCGATCTCGACTAACCCACTTAAGGTTTGCAAAAGGCGTTAAACGTTCCAAACTAGGGATATTCGAATTTCCCACTTTGCATTTGGTCACAACTCGGAAAATTGGTACAAATGTCAAAAAAGATTAAACATAGAAAAAGTAAGCTATTCCGTTCTCGATTAACCAACTTTAAGGGGTCGAAAAGGGTTAAATGTTCCAAACGAGGGATATCCGAATGTTCCTCTTCCAATGTAGTCATATTTCTGATATTTGGTGCAAATGTTAAAAGGGCAAATGTTAAAAAAGTAAGTCATTCCAATATCGATTAACGAATTTTTAAGGGATGAAAAGTCGACTCAACATTGAAACTATACGAGGATTAACTTAATGTCTCAATTCCAATACAGCTACTACTTTGAAATTTAGAACTAAGAGCAAACATAAACACAATAAACTATTCCAATTTATTATTCATTATTATAAATTTCGTTTAAAATGTCAACAAAGGAAAGTTCCTATTTTGATAAATCAATTTGTAGGGATCGAAATGGGAGCAAATGTCTGAAGTGTAGAATACATGAATGTCTTTTGATCGCTAAAAAGCTAATTGTAAAATTTCGTAGCACAGCACGGGTATTCAGCTAGTGTAACATAAGAGACACTTCTTTTGATGAAGATCTTCTTTATAAATTTTTAAACTACTTTTAATTTTCGTTATTTTAACTATGCAAGGTTATATTTTCCGGAACACATTTACATTTCATCTTATAATGGTTTCTGTAATTTAACACCTCGCAACCCACTTAAAAAGTTAAATATATTTTAAATAACTAAATCTTTGACTTCTTAATGAACACATACTTCGACACAATATGGAGACTTTTCATTAAATTAAAAGAATCCTATCAAGTAGTAATAAAATACTCATCAAGAAATAAAATATAAACAAATACAATTATTTCATCTTGTTTATTGAAAGACCAAAAAATATATAACTGTTAATGAAGTTGAGGCAAAATATAAGCAACACATAAAATATTCAAACAAACTATATGCAATATTTACATTTTATATACAATATTTACATTGCTCCGCATGAGCAGTACTTCTGTGAGCTTCTACAGATAGGGTGTAAGATGCTCACACAACTTGTTTGTTGTTCAGAGTCTTCCTTGAAAAGGTTAACTTTAAATCATGAAAAGAGAAATTCCATTAATCGAAGTGACGAATGTCATCTTCATTCTCGTTGCTCTCAGAAGTAACGTAGCTCCCATCATCCAGTCGAAGTCTGGAGTAAGAACGTCTGAATGCGTCCTAGCTGTGAACAATTTTCATCATCGTAATCTACAGTCAAACCCTCTTTTGTATTAAGATTTTGCAGTAATGAATGTCGAAGCTTCTAACTGCAGTTGTTCATCAATTGATTCATTTCACTCTTTTATTTCACTTTCTTAAGGAGACACAGCTTTCAAATAGCTGTTCTTGAGCAATAAGGATTTACTTCTGTCTGTTTCAGAGTTAACAAGCGTATATCATCTTCATTCTCGTCATTATTAGAAATATCGTACATCACATCATCCCTTAAGTAAGAATGTATCCATACATTCTGTCCAGAAACAGTTTTCATCATCATATTGCACCGTCAAACCTTCTTCTATTTTCGGAGTTCGTGACAATGAAGAATTCGAAGCTTCTGGGTGCAGTTGTTGTTCATCGACTGATCCAGTTGGGCCACTTGGGTCGTGGTCTTATTTAGGTATCGCTTTCTAAACTTTATTCTTCTTCAATACGGATGAGCAAGTGAAAATGCCACGACGATTTCAAAAGACATTTTTCCGGCCACATTTCAGTCTATTCTCTGTCTCATTGTATTTAAAGACTTATTTCTTCTGGTCATATGCTTTTGTCGTATATCCATATGCTATTAATTGAGACCTGTTAAAGGATTGTATTGAGGAGTTGGAGTGTTATACTCTAACCTACGCACTTTGGAGATCGAATTGAACAGTGCTTTTTACGCCGCCCAACCCACCCACATGATGTTATTTTGTTCACTTTCACCGCCTACTCTATTTGTGACCCCTCACCAGTGGAACCCAGGAGTTTAAGGTGACAGTGCAAGAGGAGGCGAAAAAAGTCCAAATGATGGTTATCTTCTTCCCCCTCCTCTTCCACCACCTCCTTCTCCTCCTCCACCACCTCCTCCACTTCTAGCGAACTAGACAACCACTCCATGGGCTCCTCTGGCTCCAGGATCACATCTACCTCCCAAAAGGGACAACTGTGTTCCCACTCCATCTCCTCGCAATCCATATCTCACTTTCAACAAGTAACAGTAACGTCAGTAACTTTCAATAGCTTCGTCCGTAACTTTCAATAGTTTCGTCTGTAACTCAACAGTAACTTTCAATAAATCAACAACGATTTTCACACAAGCGCAAACAAAATCTCACTGATTCAAATGACAGTTAACTTTAGTCTACAACTGAGTTTGTCTTTTTTACTACAAAGAAGAAATTAGTGCTCATTGTTAGATCATAAGTCTTTGTTGAGTGTAACAGTACCTTTAATACTTGGCATTATTTTAATTAAAGGTTATAACAATTGAAGTCTAATTAAGTGGTGTATTGTTTGAAAAAGAAAATATAAAACAAATAAATTCAACCATTCCCACAAAGTAACATAAAATACTAAAATTAAATTTAAAAAAAAAAAAAAAAAATACGTTAAGGAAATAGTGTTCAAACTGAAAAGGCAGTAAATCTCTATATATATAAGGCAAAGCCCTCACTCATTCACTGACTCACTCACTCATCACTAATTCTCCCCTTTCCCACATGTCCACAATTTTGAAAATTGGTACAAATATCTACAATGGTAAACATAGAAAAAGTAAGCTATTCCGATCTCAAATAACCCATTTTAAGGTGTCGAAAAGGGGTTAAACGTTCCAAACAAAGGATATTCCAATATCCTACTTCCCATTTCGTCACAACTCTAAAAATTGGTGCGAATATCAATAAAGACAAACGTAGAAAAAGTAAGCTATTCTGATCTCTATTAACCCACTTTATAGGGTGGAAAATGGGTTAAACGTTCCAAACGAGGAATATTCGAATGTACCACTTCCCATATGGTCACAACTCTGAAAATTGGTACAAATATCTACAATGGTAAACATAGAAAAGGTAAGCTATTCTGATCTCAAATAACCCACTTAAGGGGTCGAAAAGAGGTTAAAAGTTACAAACGAGGGATATTCGAATGTCTTACTTCCCATATTGTCACAACTCTGAAAACTGGTGCGAATATCAATGAAGACCAACGTAGAAAAAGTAAGCTATTCTGATCTCAATTAACCAACTTAAGGGTTAGAAAAGGTGTTAAACGTTCCAAACGAGGGACATTCGAATTTCCCACTTCCCATTTGGTCACAACTCTGAAAGTTGGTACAAATGGTCAAAAAAGATAATCATAGAAAAACTAAGCTATTCCGTTCTAGATTAACCAACTTTAAGGGGTCGAAAAGGGGTTAAATGTTCCAAACGAGGGATATCCGAATGTTCCAGTTCCAATGTAGTCATAATTCTGATATTTGGTGCAAATGTTAAAAGGGCAAATGTAAAAAAAAGTTAGTTATTCCAATATCGATTAACAAATTTTTAAGGGATGAAAAGTCGACGCAACATTGAAACTATACGAGGATTATCTTAATGTATCATTTCCAATACAGCTACTGCTTTGAAATTTAAAACTAAAAGCAAACATAAACACAATAAACTATTGCAATTTCGATTACGTAATTAAAAAGGGTCCGAAGGGAGTAGTTATACGTTCTAAACGAGGGATATTCAAATGTCTTTAATAATTCAATTATTAATTTTGTTAAAAATGTCAACAAAGGAAAGTTCCTATTTTGATAAATCAATTTGTCGGGATCGAAATGGGAGCAAAAATCTGAAGTGTGGAATACATGAATGTCTTTTGATCGCTAAAATGCTAATGGTAAAATTTCGTAGCGCAGCACGGGTATTCAGCTAGTAATTATAATAATTTAAGATGAGAATTCATTAAAAAATTGCAAATTACTTGCCGTTTTATAGACAGCTGAAAATTTAAAATTCTGCCCAATTGTCTTAAAAACCAGAACCATTACCCTTTCGAGAAAAGTACCGCAACTCAGAAATATTCACTTTTGAGTTACGGTGCGCAGAGTCACATAACAACTAAAAGATTGACACAAGTCAGTTCAATCTTGAAGTATACTTCGAAACATTTTCACCGGTTCTTCTATGTGATGACTCTATGCCCATTTTAACTAAAGGTTCTTCAATGTGTGATCAAGTGTGATAAGGCCTGTAAGGTCCGTGCCTTCGATCCCGAATTTTTAAGACCCTCCACATTTACCTAAAGTAAATGTTTTCTTTTTCATAACATTGGTAATTAAAATTAAATTATAGTGTAGTTATTTATATTCGGTTCAGTGCATTTGATCAATTTACGTAAAATGATAACATTTTTTAACAATTCATTAGTTGTTAAAAATATCGGTACTCTTCCGTTAGACGGGTACCAGATAAAAACCGCCAAATTGCAGCGATAACTCATCCAAACTTCCTTCCTTCAAATCATTTATAATCCCTGCAAAAACCATCCGATAGCAACCCTATAACAAACCGTAAACATTTAGACGTGTCGATACATTTGTGCCACATTTAAATGTGTAAACATACAGGCTTGGCGACAACTGGTACTCGTCTAACGGAAGAGTACCCAAAATATTTATATGCTGACATTATTTAATAAAGACGGTAATCGAAGTTTTTTTTTAATATTTAATTTAAATAACATAAAAAAATCACCAATAGAGGCCCCATCTTGTTGAATGTTGTGCCTATAGTAATCGGTTTCCTAAATCAGGTCCTGGCATTCAAACTTGAATTCTACTTGGTTGATGTTGTACACACTTTAATTTTTTAGTTTTGACATTTTTTCTCGTAGGTGGGAGCAAACAAAATTCCACATTAATTTAAGAGGAAGTCCTTGTAAGGATGATTATCTATACTTTAGAGGTCGGAAATATCGATCAAAATAAATATCGATACTATATCGCTGCATAGAAAAAATATCGATATACCGATGCATATTTTTTTTTTTTTTTTTTGCCAGAAATCTGCTTGTCATGAATTCATGCCAAAATTGTTTTAATAAATAAACTAAAATAATAACTAATAATAAACTAATTGTTTTAATATATAAATTATAAAAATCGTTATAATAAATAAATTATAACAATTGTTTAAAAAAGAAGTTTAAATTGCTTTAATAAATAAATTATAAAAATTGTTTTAATAAATAAATTATATTGTCAATCAGAATAAATAAAATACATTTGGATGTCAATGCATAAATTCGCATTTATTTTTAAAGAAGAAATTTTGAAAAGTAGTTTATCGCATATTTTGCTGATAGGAGATGTTTTTAACATTTAAAATTAGATGCAAATTCCAGGCACACGATGGCAACAGAAACGGCGCTATGTTAATGACTACTAATAAATGATCTTATCTTTCTATTACATCATGTTTTCTCTTTTGTTTGGGTGCCATTTTAACGATCACTCAGCCAAGTCCAAACCTTAGTTTTGAAGTTTTTGAAAAGGGAATAAAGAAAATCAAAAAAAAAAACACATGGAACTACAAAACGATCATTAAAAAACTAAAAGTATTTGAAAATATCGATATACCGGTGACTTGTATCGATATTTTTTTTTAAAATATCGTCGTATCGATATATCGCCAACCTCTACTATACTCGCGCTATGTTACAATCTTCTAGGTCAGTGCATTTATAAATTGCTTTCTAAAAAACCGTGAAATTTAGTGACTAGGTACGAAAATGATCACTTAATGAAATTACATAAAATAAAAACTTGAAAATACCATCTAAGATATTTTATTTTATATTTGAAATTCTTACGTCAATGTATATGCAGTGGCTCCACCTGGTTTAGTCTTTTGTGATTTTAATTTCCATTTACAATAGACACGACATTAAATAAAAACTATTTATGTCATTTTATTATGTGATCTTTTTTAGTTCCTGCTCACCAAATTTCAAAGTTTTATAGAAAGTAGTTTCTAAATGCACTTGGCTAGATGATTGTAACGTAGCGAATATAGGGAATGATCTTTACTTGGACTTCCACTTTTACCATAAAGTATATTTCACTTTTCCTGATTGTAAATTCCTCCAATATTATCGTGCGTACTACGTAACAGAGTTCGCGATTTATTGGCTTACTTTCCATCACTTACGGGTGTGGCCGAGTTTGGAAAGTCCATCAGCGCCTGCATTCGGTAGCGCTTACAGTAATTTATCTGGTTTACGATATCGACTCTACACTTAAATTATTCATCGAGTCTTCTTTAACGCCCAAGGGGTAGGGGGGGGGAGGTTGTCGAACAAAGAACAAAGGGAACACGTGATTGGCCTACATCAACATGAAATTATCCGTCAATGAGATTTTGAACTTTAGAGCGTCTCTTAAAATGCGTTCTGTACACAAGATGTTATTTGATCGTTTATGACACTATCGTGAAATTAAAATCGGGTGAATGGATAGAGTGTAAATCCTGTACTCTACATATAAACAATAACGTTGCGTGGACGGGTTCGAAAGATTTGAAGCCAAAATCAGATCAAAACTTGCAGAAATTTATTCCAAAATAACTCTTCACAGTTCTCTTACAGCTCCAGAACTTCTCGTTCTAGTAGACACAATACAGCTCTTTTCACCTCAATCGAGCACACAATAGAAGTTAAAAACTTGACAAACAACTGCTAAATCGCCGCAAAAGACAATGCAAAACAGTTCGCTCAGTATCTCCAGTCAACTAACTCAGTGACTCAAAATTCAAGAACTGACTAACTACTCACGGCCGTCCTTATATAGGAGTGGGGAACTTTCGTGAATATTCCAAAGTTAGACATTTGGAGAACTTTCCAGATTATAGTCGAAAAGTCCTTATACATGTATATGGGATACATGTACCGAAAATGTCGCCAAATGGTCGCCAAGTTTGGCGACATTTGGCGATTTCTCGCCAAATTTCGCGACAAAAATTAGTCGCCAAAACCGTCGTCAACTTGGCTCTATCTCGCCAATTTGGCGAGATTCCCATTACCATAATGTTAAATGCCCTACCCCTTGAAACTCGCTTCCCAGAGTTACCTCTGTAAAACCCGTTATCAAGCGTTGATATCCTCACTGCAGGGAAACAAACCATTGCATTGCCTTATGCGAAACGTACAGAAATTTATCTATTTACAAAATTAGCACTACGAAATATTTACAAATATACAAAAATTCGTAACAATATTTTTAATTTTAGGGTACACAGAAGGAGAGGTTACAGGGGGCCCATATTCGCTCTAATATTCCATAAATTTTTGTTCCTCCCTAAAAAACTTCTAAGATTTTCCTCAAATGTTTCGATAATAAAAGTTAAAAACCTCGAAATGTCCCCGATTTTTCTCCAAAATCTGCGAGAAAACCCAAATAATTCTCCAGAGGAGAAAATCTTTTCTGAGATTTTAATTATTAATTATTCAATTTTTTGCCCATATTGGAATATGTTTCGAAAAAAATTTCTGTGTTGGGAGCCTATGCCAACTTTAAAAGAAATATCCCTAAATTTTTTTTTTTTTAATTTACCCCTAAAAATTTAATAAATTATCCCTAAAATCCCTACGTAATTTTTTTAGAAAATTCACTGTGCCCCCTAGGTTTCTTCTCCTCAAATAAAGGAAATTTTCTTGGGTAGATATTTTAAATTTCTAAATGAGAGTTCATGTTCTGTTGCTGGTATAAGGGTTTTAACCCACTGACGGTTATGGGAATGGGCAAAATTCTACAGTGTTTTCCCTGCAATAATTTTTTAAATTACATTTCTAATTGAAATATATATATATATATATATATATATATATATATATATATATATATATATATATATATATAATTTTTTATTTTTTTTATTTTTTTTTTATTATTATTATTATTATTATTTAGTTTTAGATAGGTTACAAACTATCATCCTCAGTAAAAATATTTTTTTTAAATATTTTATTTAAAATTTTATAAATTAAAAAATGTTGTGTATTACTGGAAAAACAGGGGATCAAATAACGTACATGTACGTGCATGACCGTCACTGGGTTAATTGATGATATCGTCAAAATTATACAGTTTGCTGTTTGCTCCTCCAACATTCCCCCCCCCCCCCCGTCTCCCCTCTTCTTTTTCTTTTTTAGGCTTCCGACAAGTGACAATAACAGAGCATCTCTTGAATACTTGATAGAAAGGATATTGATAAAAAGAAAAGGGGGGTACCATTTATATATTGTGGAGTAAAAACTTTGTAGTCAATCGCCATTGCAAACACTAGACGAGAAAACGAACGGAGAAATGTAGCAGTTCGTAAAAAAAAGTTACAAGTTAGATAAGAAGCGCAATTGTAATTTATCAATTGTAGTTTATTGTGTGGTTGAGATTTTAGCTTCTGCATTACATTAAAATACAGAAGTTAGTACACAATCCGTATCTGTCCGAAATCAACAATTCAAGACAACAATACTACAAACACGTGAGATATATTAAATAAAAGGTCTCCACAGAACGAGTTCCCGTATCAGAATTTAACAGGAAGTTACTACCGGAAGTACCAGAAAAAGCAGCTAGAAGTCAGTTTGCGATTCTTTAATCCTAAATTATCTATGTTAAAGACATATGTCGTATATCAGATTAAAGTCTTGATAGGATAAGTAGAATAAAATAAATTTCAACATAAAGTTCCAAGTTACCTTAGTGATTTTGATAAAAATTGTTAAAACTGTTTCTTGGCAATTGCTGTCGCTGCTGAAAAACAAATTTTTCAATGGCAACTATCTTATGAGCATGCGCAATTTTGACGAAAACCTTAACTGACACAATCGTAAGAAAGTAAGAAATAATTGCAAAAAAAGTTTAAAGTATCTATTTATACGTAAGTTAATTAGGATTTTTTTTTTTTTTTTTTTTTTTTTTAAAGTTCATATTTTTATGTAATAGGAAAGTTGTGATTTAGTCCAATGAACATTCTTATTAAAGAAGAGGATAAAGTAAAGGATTATGTCCCATATGTTTGTTTCTTCTTAACCCGCGTGGGATAACTTTGTAACATAACATATACAAGAAAACCTCTAGATGTGATGTTTAGTCATTTTTAAATCCTTTATATTAACTTCGATTTTGTGAGTACGTGTGGCTGTGTATGTCTATGGCGGGCTAATCTGCGGAAGCCTAACTAACCCCCTTTGCGCCATCCAATCAGGCTGAAACTTGGCAGCTAGTTTCGTTGTCGATGACAATGCATTCTATCAAATTTTGGAGGCTGTCACTGTCACTAAAGAATTGCCTTTTACGAAATACTAAAAAACTAACCTGCCATCATCTAATCGCGCTGAAATAGCATTTACTGATCATTGAAGAAACTGTTTTCTGTTGCCAAAATTATTTTAATAAATAAATGATAACATTGTTTTAATAGGAATAAATAAAAGAAAATTGGATGTGAGTGCATAACTTCACATTCATTTTTAATAAATAAATTTTAAAAACTAAGTTTGCCACACATTTTGCAGATAGAAATGTTTCTGATATCGGCGCTGTGTTAATGAATATAAAAAGTGACAATGTATAGAAAGGATTTTTTTTAAAAAACTTTGTTTTTATGGGTGTTATATTATTAGTGACATTAACCCTTAAAATCTAACTCTTTTTTTGGGTTAATCTCGTTTAAAGCGCTAACTGCGTATTTTGTTTACTGAGGTGTTTTTAATATTTAAAATTAGATGCCAACACCAAACACACGCTGACAACAGAAAAGGCGATTTGTTAATGAATATAAAAATTGGCAATGCATTTAAAGGATTTATATTAAAAACTCTGTTTTTGTGATTTGCATTATTAACATAATAAGTTAGAATTACCAAATTAATAATTTTGCCTATGTTACCCTTCTCCTATCTTACTCAATTATCAAAGTAATCAATTATTAATCTCATAAAATAATCTGATTAATTCACCAAATCTCGTACCATTTGTCAAAAATTCATTCTGGCTACTTTTAATATAGGATTGCTGTCTTAATAAAGGGAAGAGTTATAATTGGGTTCAAATTTCATTTAAGAAATGACCCATAAAATAAAGGATTTACAAGAACTCTCAATATGGGGTATTAAAGTCAATACATACTGTCTATCAACTTTGAATTAAATCTGACGAGTTTCAGACATTCTTTTGAAACTCAGTCTCATCTCAAGAGTTGAAAAGTCTTAACCAAAAGTCTAGGTCCTTATTAAAAGGTTATCAACCCCAACTGGTAATCAAAACACTGGAAGACGAAGCGTCTCGAATTAATTAAATTATCTTCGCACATCCAAATTAATTGAAAGCAACGGACTCCTTTCATTAGAAGAGGCCTCAATCCTATTAAACCTCCAGGAAGAGACTTGTCATTAGGAGTCCATTAACAGTGGTGGACTTCTTCGCACCAATTAGATCGGCCCAGAGGCCCTCTCGGAAGTGTGTGTGTGGCCCGTGGAACAATGGGCAATTTCGTTGTCGATATAAGCTCATTGTGTGTTATGAGGCTTGAATTAGGATTGTTGTCTTATCTGTTTAAGTTGGCTTTGATGGAAGGGTTAAGTCGTGTGAAGGTGCTTGTTTTTTCGGCTGTTAATGAATGGAATTAGGAATTATTGTTAGGGGTTTATTTTTGTTAGATGTTTTATTCGTTTTATTTTATTTTATTTTTGCTAAGGAAGGTGAAGTAAAAATATTGGACGTTATCCGATGTTTGCGAGGTAGTTCACTTTGGAAAATTTCAATGTAAAAGTTTCGAGGAACAAGCCAGTTCAGAATCGAAGAACAAGACAGAAATGTAAGCACTATTAGTATTCGTGATACATAATTTTTAAGAATCTTAGCAACTCGGAAAATAGTTGATGGGAAAACTCTTGCCATTTTGATATTAAAAACTTGAACTTTGCAACCATTTTGAAGCTGGTTGTTCTTGGTTCTATTTATTCTTATTTTTTTTATAAATACAGAGTTATGATTGAAACACGGAGTTCATATATCACATTCAAGGCGTCCATTAAACATGGTGCCACACCTTCCTACATTATGCCACATGTCAAAGAGGTTCGAATCCTGGGCTAGGCGTGGATGTTCGTTGTGGTTCGGAATCCACGGTAAGCTGTACGTCCCGGCCTGATTAACCGTCATTGTGCATAAATACATATCGTTGAGCGTACAAACCAACCAATCCTGCATAATGCCTTTTATGAGTTACTCATTGTCGATGCTTATAGCCTCATCGAACAAAGACGTCTCCTTGGTCCACAGAGTTCTATTTTGTAGAAAATGAATTGGCAACGGGTTCCATAATTCATCATGGAGAATAGTTTGAGGAGTCAAATCAAAGAGGCTAAATGTTGAAAAAACTAACAGCACCCCAGAAACAAGCCATCTGGATTGTGACACTCACTGTCACTATAACGCTGCCTCTACACGCGTCCAGATACCAAGCGGGTACAATTTCGTGACATTTAATGACTGAAATCTTTCCTTTTTTCGATTATTACCATCCAAACCAAAACCCTCACCAATTTGTTTTTTTTTTTATTGAAAAGAATGCCGCCAAATTGGTGATGGAATTAATAAGAAAACTTGTAACCGCATATTCAAGCTCCAATCGAATATTTCAACTTTATAGAGTTATCATTGTGTAAACATTCCTCCTGTCGATATTCAAAATGAATTTTAAAGTGCTCTAAACATCCCTACCTCCGAAATTTAGGCAGAAATTCAATAAAGGGGGTTTAAAAGTTGAAAAACCAAGGTCTTTAACACAGAGTTTTCTTCCCTTGATCATTGTCCATCAACGACTGATTCTCCTCTGTTTCGAGTAGTATTATTTGTAATAATCATAGAAAAATAGACCAACAATTTCGCCTATTTGACAATGTTTTTTTTTTTTTTTTTTCCTTCTTTTTTTTTTTTTTTTTTTCCTTTTTTTTTTTTTTTTTTTCGTTTCTTTTCTTAGTTAATGCAATAATTATCGTCAACAATATCGGAAAAACATTGCTTTATTTAATAAAAATATGAAAACTGAAGCGGTAAATTACATCAATCGATGTCTAATTCAAATTCAGTGTCCAGTATTAAAGTGTAATTGAAAGTTGTGCTACGTTTCACACCCCTAGTTTACGAATTCTAGTATTGAATCATGTTTAATCTCGTGAAAAATGTGTCAACAATGTTGAATCGCCAGAGCAAAAAATTTAACCGAATCGCACGTGAACTGAAGCTACAATTTCGATGGACGACGCCATATTTGTTTTCTGCAGATTTGACTGGGTTTCTGCAATGAACGTTGCACTTAAATTGAACATTCTCGTAAAAGCTCCTATTATAAATAGTATATATAATGTTTATTCATTTGAAATTAATCTCATTTAAAGTAGCTTACCCATCAAGAAGTGTTTTTTGTTTGTTTGGAAGCCTGAGTTTTAATTTACCTTAAGCAATCTCTTTCATTGTGTTCATCTCTTACGCAACATTCTCAACAAAACACATTGTTATTGCTATTTAAATTATTGTAACATCAATAATATCAAACACATTTTCCATTATAACCAAAAGTGGTCCTCATTGAAAAAAAAAAATATTGGGCGTCTTGGACGGAAATCAGGTTCTGAGGTTACTGCATGCAGCATATTCAAGAGACTGCGTCAACGAACAGGACTTGATTTATTAACGTACCTGTACCTCATAGGTGAACATTATTTTTCAATTTAAAAGTGTTCTTTATGGGAAATATAATCTTCTAACGTTGAATCAGGCTTCGTGTAGAAGCAACGCCAACAAAAGGAGATTCTAAATAAAGTCAAACGTCCTTTAAACTTCTTTCGTTACAAAATGCAACACGTTCTTTTTCTTTTCTTTTTTTTGTATTTCAAATTTGCCGTAAAAGAACAAATTCCATTATTTTTCCAAACCTAATTAAGCTTTTCATCTCAAACCACGTGAGCCAATTTCCAACTAAATGATAGAACCAGACCCATTAGTCCTAGACGAAAGTGTCTCACGTTGACAATAATCCTTACTTACGAAATTTTTTTCCTTTTCGATAACAAACTAGCCACAAACTAACTGTGATTTCATTCCTCTCAAAAAAAAAACGAAAAAAAAACCCGGAACAAAAGATAATTATGGGTTTAATAAACTCACAAATCAAAACGGGAAAGTAGAAGACTGGATTACAAACCCAAGGTCTCCGCTTGCCACTTTGCTTTTTGGAACGTTTGTCTTCGGCGTACGGCATTTAATTTCACAGATAAGTGTGACTAGAGAAAAGTGCCATTGCTAGAGATAAGAACTAAAAGGCCAAACTCATAAACCTACTTAACAGGAAACTGGGTCTGGTGAATTTTGGATCTTTGAATGCTTCATTTTGAAAGGGAAAATTTCACTCTTTTCATTGTGGTTATTGCTTTTGATTTATCACATATGAAGGGCTGCGGCAAAGAACGAACACAGTCCATTTTTCTCAATTTTCCAGAAAAGCTTATTGAAAGTGGCCTGTATCAGGGCTGAGGTAAATGGTTGCTCTAAATCTCACGTACCATGATATTGTTGCGTGGTTGGGTTCGAAAGATTTGAAGCCAAAGCAGATTAACACTTGCAGAAATTTATTCCGATATACTCTTCACAAATTCTTTTACAAAACTTGAACTTCTCGTTCTAGAAGACTCTTTACAGCTCTTTACACAACAATAGAGCTCAAACAGCAGTTAAGAAAAAACTTCACAACTGCTACAAATCGCCGCAAAAGACAATGTAATACAGTTCGCTTTAGAACTACTCATTTTCTCAACTCAGTAATTCCAGTCAACTAATTGACTCAACTCACGGCCGGTCATATATAGGAGTCAAACCTTCTGAAACTTCTAGAAGTAGATATTTGGAGAACTTTTCAGATCGTAATCAAAAAGTCCTATACATGTACATGGGGACCAAAAATGTCGCCAAATGGTCGCCAAGTTTGGCGACATTTGGCGATTACTCGCCAAATTTGGTGATAAAAATTAGTCGCCAAAACCGTCGCCAACTTGGCTCTATCTCGCCAATTTGGCGAGATTGCCATTACCATAATGTTAAATGCCCTGCTCCTTGTAAAACTCGCTTCCCAGCGTTATCTCTGTAAAACTCGTTATCAAGCATTAAGACACACATTGCAGGAAAGCAAACCCTTGCACTGCCTTATGCGAAATGTACAGAAATTTATCTTTTTACGATCTTGGCTACGAAATATTTACAAGTATACAGAAATTCGCAACAATATTTATTTGCCAGAGGACTCCGCGTGGTTAAACTATCTGCTATAACCAGGCAGATGGCGGAAAAACATTTATTTTTAAAAAAAAAAATTGGACTATGATCGTTCTTTGCCGAGGCCTTTCATACATGCTTATACAAAATGAAGAAGCTGATGTATGTGGTAAAAAATAGAGTACCGATTCGACATTTGTCGCATAACAAATGGCATGGGCGCCCCCAGGAGGGTGCAAGGAGGTGCACTTTCACCCCCCTGGCTCTTGAATTTTTTTTTAAAAATGAGGGAAAAGATGCAAATTCCAATTTTTTTTTTTTTTTTTCGTTTTTTATAGCTACTTGCGTGACGATTTTCTGGCGCTTGTTGTCTATGATTATTAAAGGGTTATGAGTAGAAGTATTTGTTCCTTTTATTGTATGATCATCTCCAGTGTAGTTCTCAAAATTCTAGGAAAATGTTTTGTTTTTTAAGTCATCAGATATATACTATCTTGAAATCCTAGAATTCAATTGAACATATTCCAATTCTACCTTCGTGTTTCATTTTGATTTTTTTTTTTTTTTTTTTTTTATTATATTCGAAATTTGAAATAAAAAAAAAATCTCTTCTATATTTTTGCATCTTCGAGTTCCTCTATTCTATACCGTGAGATCTAGTTGGATGATAAAAAAAATGTTAAAAATATATATTTTAATATGTTTACTATTTTGTATTTTTTTTCTCTTTAACAGGGTTGCGCTTTCAAAAATATATACTATGAATTTTAACTATTAACAGAGTATAATTTATAATGCATAATTATTAATTAACATTTCTAAAAAAATTAATGATTTTGATAAAAATCTAGTCTTGCACCCCCTTGCAAATATTCCTGGGGGCGCCCATGACAAATGGTGCAATTACTTTGAGCTTTTCTCTATCCAATGATGTATAATAGTATGGAGAGCCATCGAATGCCGTTCACTAGAAATAAATATTTAAAATATGTTCTTTCATTTCATTTTCAACAACAACAAATTAAGAAAACATTGCAAATAGCCCGAGAGGCGACTGCAATTTTTGGATCACATCGAACATCATTCTGAATTTTTTTTATAGAAATTGGAGAAAAGTGAGTAGATTGCGAATCCACTTGGTCTGCCGTGGAAAAAATGGCCGAAACTGGTCAAAAATCGACTTGGAATCAGTTGAACTAAAATCCGATTGCCAAATATGTCATAACTTGCCAAAAAGAGAACAATGTTTTTCGTCTGGCAACCCACTGCATTTCGATTTTCAATGAGAAAAAGCGCAAACGATTTCTGATCTCTGTCTTGGAAAACTTGTATCTTTTAAAAGTAAGCCAAATTGGCAGCATCAGTTACGTCATCAGTGACGTAAGGTTTATTGCCAATTTGGCTCATTTGTGAAAGATGCAAGTAAGCCATAGCCACACATCCGAATCGTCTGCAACCTCCTTAATTGAAAATTAAAGAGTGAGGGTTAGCAAATAAAAAAAAATGCTCATTATTTGGCAATTTATGGCGCATTTGGAAATTGGATTTAGTGACGTAAAAGTCGATTTTTTAAGCCACGGCAGACCAGTGGATTCGTAATCTATTCAAGTTTCTCCGATTTCTATAAAATATTCAGAATGATGTTCGATGAGGTCCAAAAATTATAGCCGCCTCACAGTCTAAAAATTGTGTCTCTATCTTTAGCATATCCCCTTGGTTATTTCAATTCCAGAACAAAAAATAATTAACTCTCTCAAATGTTCGGATTCTGCTTTCTTCCTAAACATCTTCTCCAATGTTTCTTTTAATCTCTTGTCAGTCAAACATAGAATTTCGCTTTAGATAAACCAAACGCTATCGTCATCTTTAATAAGCACTGCAACTACGTCTTTAATAAGCACAAAAGGAATAAATATCTAGTTTTTGTCACTCACTGCTGTACCTAATCATTTTCTTTAATGAAACTTCCCGTCTTTTCATTACTGCAATCGCGCTGTCATGTTCACTCTCGTTCCATCATTAACGTCACTCGCCTAATTAAATCTCGCCAAACCTGCAAATTACAGAGCAATTTAATTCTAATTGTCACTATTCACTACAAATAAGCCTTCAATGTCACACACACAAAAAAAAAAATCCCTGTGAGAAAATATTTACTTTGGCGAATTACTGCGCCCAAATTATACACCTCCGAACAACATGAACAACATTGCATTTAAATTTCCCATTACAATACTTTTTAACATCGACAGCATCGAGCTCTATTTACTTTGGCGAATTACTGCGCCCAAATTATACACCTCTGAACAACATGAACAACATTGCATTTAAATTTCCCATTACAATACTCTTTTAACATCGACGGCATCGAGCGGATGCCTGTTTGATCTTTTCCTGAGTTTTTAATGGACATTTATAAATTTCAGACATTGTTCTGTCCCCCAGCAAGTCCAGATTTTCACCGAGATAAATGTTTTAATCCAACGATGAAACAGAAAGAAAAAATATATCAAAAGTTTTCGTACGCAATGTTAAAAGAATTCTTGGGCTATTCCATTATGTCTTTCAGGTCAATGTCGGTGTAGCAAAGGCAATGTAAAAAAAAAAAAAAAAAAGTGGCCCAGTTGCATTTAAGTTGGTCACCGCGGTTACTAGATGTGTTTACAGTGCCGCTGCTACTGCGCAGTGAAATTGAAAAAACATTGTAATTCAAAAATATTTTTCTAAAAGATCTAAATTTGGTTTATCTAAAATGAGATTACAAAAGATTTAAATTTAGCTTCTATACTTCCCTGTTGTTAAATTAAAAAGTTTACACAAAGGACCAACGTTTCTGAACAAATGCCACGGATTCGTGAGTTTTTTTTTTTTTTTTTTTAGTATTTTTTTTAAGAGGAAGTCCTCCTTGTAAGGATCATTCCTTATACTCGCTATGCTGCAATCTTCTATACTAAACTCCAACTTAACTTGACATCACTAGACGATAGATCTTCACCGTGCTCATAGGCAGTTAATCCATTTTAGGCGGAGTGAAGACATAATTCTCGCCAAACCTTATAGCCTTTTGTTCTTTACAGGGTTGTGGTTTGGCGAACATTATGCTTTCACGCCGCCAAAATGGATTAAATACCTATGAGCACTGTGACGATCTACCGTCTAAGTGATGTCAAAAGTTGAAATTTAGTATAGTGCAGTCCATTTAGAAACTACTTTGTATAAAATCTTGACATTTGGTGATTTGGTACTAAAATGATCATTTAATGAAATAATTCACTTATAACGAGTATGAATTCTTTAAGAAAATAACTAAGGGAAAAAAAATATTAGTCGAAAATGATTTTTACCTTTCTCTTCTGAGAACACTTGCAGATGCTTTGGCTGAATAAATATGCAGGATCTATTAGATCACACCAATACATTTATACTTAGATATTTGCAGGAAGTTATAAGAAACAATAAGTTTTAATGAGAGACACTCATAAGAAATTATAGCAAAATGTGGTTGTGATAAATACACACAAACGAAGTACAAACAAACACTTCCAAAATTGTAAAGAGTCAGACGTCAATATTTTTCAAAGTTCTCTGCTGCCTTTCTTTGGAACACAACTGAGAAAAAAGTCATTTTAAAAAACCTTATAACTCATCGCCTCGGTATTACCGAACAATCAGATTACATTTCACTAAAAATACCATAGACATATTAGAAAGCGCGAGGTAGATTACATTCAAACGAAAATCACTTCACGCAAAAACATCACAAAAGATGACGGAGGTATAAAAGTTAAACAAACATGATCTTTTACCATGGTTGATTCCCAAGTGCGTAATGTTGTTACTGACACAAAACCAACCAAAAAGTATTGCTTATGAGGTGCAACATCCAAAAACTTTAACGATTTGACAAAAACCACAGGAGATTGATGAAAAAGTCCTTCAATTCAGATAATTTATTTTGCATGCGTGTATTCGTTTGCTTGAGAGCGTACACCATTTAACGTGCAAACTGGCCTGTTAAAAAGTAACAACTCCGAACACTTGAAGATAAAAAATACAATTAAGAAGAAAAAACTGAAATCCAAGAAGAGTTTAGAAGCAAGCTTGGTTTCACTGTTGAAGTACCAAAACCCAGATTCGGAAACAGTAATGAATGCAATATAAGTAGAAGGTTTTCCAACGTTCTGGACTGGCTGCTGAAACCACGGGAATTAATTGCCATTTGATTCACTGATTGAAGATAATTTTAAAAATATTATCTAGTTGTTATAGAACTGATACAAGGAGATTTTCTAACAACACCATGGCTACAGCCAAACTCTATGTACAGCCATATCCTCGGCATCCTATGACTCTAACAATGCATAAAATGCTGTTATATGTCCCCATAGTTGTAAAAAATGCCTTATTGCTGATTGGGTTATCATAAGAAATTGAGGAGTTAAGGAATAAGCATTTAAGGTTAAATTAGTTAAAAAAAATTCGAGAGAAAAGTGCAAAACAGTTGTGCTGTTTAGGCTACTATTGAGCTCTGACCCGCTCATAATTAATATGAGACGTATTATAACCCCTAAAAATTTGTAGAGCCTTTCATAAGAATACACTGGCCCTGTTTTTCCTCGAGTATTTTAAACCAAAACCAAATAAAGCTAGATTAGAATCTGAATAAAATCTTCGAATAAGTCATCAGATGAAGAGGCATGACAAGCTAATTGGTGTTAAACTAGCGATATTAAAATACCAAATAATTATGGGATAAATAATGAACTCAATGCACATTTTGCAAATCCAATGAGATGCAATTTTTGAATGTGGAACATACATAATGATAAATCATAAATGAATGATAAATCAACGACAGAATGTTTTAGCATAAAATTACCCTTTAATATTATCCAATGATAATGATATTAGTGTAATTAAAAAAAAAAATATTTTTAATAATTTTTTTTTCTCATCTAAAGAAGAGAATTCTCTATTTTAATCAATAAATTAAAGTATTATCGCATTTAAATACTATTCGGCAACGAAAATAATTTTGGCCAACTTTTCGATGCAAATACTCCAGTGTGCGGCTTAAAAAGGTTTCTTTTAAATATCTATTACGTAGGAACAGTTTTCTTTGGTTTCTAAGTGTTGCTGTCAGTGTATGTTCAAAAAATAAAGTGCAAAGTTATATAATAACAGTTATATTTTTGAAAACAGTTATATTTATATTAAGTCGTATATAATAACAGGTAACAATATAGTAATAGTACTTTTATTTGAATATTAGTACCTTGAATTCAACTCAGGATATTGATTCATAACTTGAAAAATTTATAGGGTCAATTGGTAACACTTCTGCAACTTACATCATTTAACGCTAAAATTAAGACACTTTAACCAAATATTGTCCAATCGTATGTGCTTTCATCTACACTTTCCATTACCAATTTCACTCGTAAAAAAAAAAAAAAAAAAAAAAAAAAGACTTTGATGTATGCGCTAAATCACAGTTAATGTACTATTCCTGCATAAGTCCAACTCATAGCTCGGAAGCTGATTAGTCATTTGGTACTCCAGAGAATGCGATTTCGAATAGTACATCGGCGTTCTATAACCCCTGCTTTCAAAAATGAATAGACACGATGCGATTATGACATAAATGGCTTTTTGCTTGCTACGCAAAATTCGCCTGATTGGCACGCAAGCCTTAGTCATATATGAGATATTATGACTAATACATACATGTATGAGACGTATTCCACCACATTGTTACCAAAATGATTAGTTTTTTTTAATAAGTTTTGAATATACTTCACCACACTTCCACATGAGGTTAAAAGCTAACTCCTTCAATATCAAAATGTCTATCAAAGTAATGGGTTTGTTTTAAAACCAAATTCATTAAAGTTTCCTTGCATGAAAAATATTTTGTTTTTAAAAATAATTTACATTTGTATTTTTGTATTATATTTTTGTAATAAATACATTTGTATTTTCATTTTTCCCGAATAAAAACCATATTTTTCTGATTTGTTTCACTTATATTGTTCCTATATTAATTTTTTCTTTCTTTTTTTTTTTTTTTTTCTTTACAATTTTTTATCTTTTCTTGTTTTTAAAATGTTTTATCTATCTAGCTCCATTCAAAATTTAAACTTAAATTTCCAAAAACTTAAAATTGCAGAAGTTTTATAGTTATGGAAACAATCAAGGACGTTGGTTCTTTCAATACATAATTAAAAAATAGCAACAAAAAAAAATTATCGGCATGAAAACTTGGAAGGGTTTTTCTCTCTCTTGAATTTTTTAAAAATGGCTGAAGCTACGCGCTTCATACTTCTGAAAAATGGCAGAAGCTACGCACCTCATATGAGCTATAAGGTGTGGTTGTAATTTAAATGAATTCTAAAATTCTTCGAGCAGTAATAACCAGCAAAAAACAAAGATTTTGTTTGATCCCCCTTAAACCAATTATTGAACCCATTTTTAGCCCTCTCTATATAATTGAACTTTTTTGGGACACAAAACGTTAAAATTCAGCCGGAAGTTCCGTCTAGATGAACTCTAGAAACGAACTCTTAGTGACAAAATGTAAATTTGTTGCGCTTTTATCATTTTGTCTACTCGGAAATTCGATATCCTACGTATTCTATCACTTCCAATATTTATTAGGGCGTAAACAACAGTAAAAAGTTAACAAACTCCCTTTCAATGAAATCTTCTGTTAGGAAACGTATACACACTCTAAAAGAGGTTTACATCCAAACTGGGTGGGAAAAAAAAAATTCTTAAATTTGATGCGAAGATGGCCCAAGTCGGTACGTTTGATGTTGCAAAAGTAATAGCTGCATTTCAATAAAGCCAAGTCTATGGAGCTGCTTGAGATATAAGGAAGGCTTTTTTTATTAAAATAAAGACTTGAATGTTCGTGTGCTTTTATCGTTTGGGAGGGCTGAAGGAGTGATGACATTGCTTTGATCAAAGTTTAATGTAATTGTGACGGACAGCTATCAAAACTTCAGAGTGAGATGACATGGTTGCTTTTATTGTGTGATGTGTGTAAAAGACGCTAGTGTTTGTTATGAGAGATCGGTTAGTTTTTTGTTTTTTTTTACCTTATGGCCTTTTTGGCTCATTGAAAAACGCTTAAACATATTTGAAATTGCTTCAGTACTGTAAATTTTGTATTAGATATAAAAGAGCAATGTTTAATTTGTATATCCAATTTAATGACTAATTTGTTAAAAAATTTATATAGTTAAAAAAAATAAACTTAATGGAATGTATTAAATTAAAATATAGGGGTGTGGAACATCGCACAACTTTTAATTACACTATTATATAGACTGGGATCGGTGTTATTTACCGTTTTTATATTTTTATCGTTCATTCAGAAAAAATGGCTAGTTTGGCAATATATTTTTTGCGATAATTCTTATGTGAGCCTTTTTAAAAAAAAAAAAAAAAAAAAAAAAAAAAAAAAAAAAAAAAAAAAAATGGCGGTTTTGCAAGCATACGTTTCGATTATTCTTACATTATTCTTTCTTGTAAATACAACAGAAAAGAAACAGTCGTTGATGGGCGATACTCAAAGAAAAAGAGAACTCTTGTGTTAAAAACATTTTTTCAACTTTTTACGCCTTTATAGTATTTTTATGTGAATTAAAGAAGGAATGTTTAGAGCAACTTAAGAGGCATTCTCACAGCGATTTTGATCGAAATCGATAGAGCCGTTCTTTAGCAATTACTGAAAAATTAGATTTTTTTTTTCATATATTTCAATGACAACTACCTTATGCGCAAGCGCAATTTTAACGAAAACCTTAACGGTAGGTCCGATGGCCACCACTAACCCGTATACCGGATTTTAATTTGAACATCGTGTGTAAATTCGTTCGAGAATTATGCTAACCACGCACACACAGACAGACATTTTTTCTGGACTACTTTTTGAAGTTAGGATGTTCCAAAACGTGGAGAAAAATGCAAAATAATAATTAAAAAATTAAAATTAAAAAAAAAAAAAATTACTGAAAACTATACTTTAATTAACAATATGTTAACAAATGACAATTGAAAGTAAAAAATTATTAAAAATTAGAATGTAAATATTACTACTGTAACATGTGGCACCACTGAAATAGAGAAAAATATCGAAATGATAATTGTAAAAATAGCTTTACCTTGTTATCGATTTAAATTTAATTGCTTGGTTTTTATAAATGTTGTTAAACCTGATACAAAATCTTACGAGTCTTGAAGTAAAATATTTTGACTGATATTAGGTAGAAAAAAAAGGTAACTTCAAAGTTCCAAATAAAAGAATTATGTTTTGAAGAGGTCATATTATTTTAATGTTTCGAATTCAATAATATCAATTAGATTTATTCAAAAGGTTTTCCTTTTCGGTCTACTACATCTACATCCACTATAGGTTACCTACAAGCAACAACAAGCACCATTGTTGTAGAACAGCGAGATTGAAAAACCTATTCATCTCAAAATATATTATTCAATAGAAATGACAATATTGCTTTCAACGACTTCAAGGCTTCGAGATTTCATTTTAGAAAACCATTAGAACCAAAGAAGTTAATCTATTATTTAATCGCAAACTAAACACAGATAAAAAAAAAATATATTCATATTTCCTTTTAGGATAAAAACGACGTTGATTGATGAGGAAATCTAAGTTTTTTGTTGGACAACATTCAACTATTTCATTGTTCTCAAGATGAGGTCATTTGTACAAAAAGAAAAAAGTCTGACAAGGTATGTTTTCCCAAAACTCTTTGATCCAAAAGATTTGAATTACGTAAAGAAATAATAAGCAATAACTTTTTTTTAAATGATATATTTTCAATACAAAATGCTTCTTCTTATCTACTTGCAGTCACTGATTTCTGTAACTATGACTTCTGGGTAGCTTTAACTTATAAACGGTTAATTCCCTGAAAGTAGGTGAAGCCAATAGAATAGCGGCCATACTGTTCCCCGTCTAATTGCCTTTGATTACCAGCACAGGGTTCCTACTCAAATCACAGAATGAAAATCAATGACTTTTAAGGACCTAATTAATGTTTTTAAGGACCTATGAAAATTTGTTTTCAGGCATTATGTTTGTATTTAAATTTTTAATAAAGTATATTCTATCAAAAAAGTTACAAGTTGGTTAATGCGTAATACAAATATGTCGGAAATTTGCTATGAGGTGCAGATAAGTGGCGGTCACGAGGGAATAGCAAGTCCGAGTTGTATTTTTATGAATTTTGCAGTTGGATAACATCTGTAAAAATTAATGACTTTTAAGGATCTCTAGGCATTTTCAAGGACTTTTAAGCATTTTCAAGCACTTTCAAGGCCTTGAAAACAAGTTCAAAAATATTAAGCACTTTTAATGACTTTCAATAGCCGTGGGAACCCTGCAGCATACTCTGACTCGTTTGGGAGAGATTTGGATGACTTTGGTGATTGCCTTTCTTCGGTTTCAAGTACGCCCCTGAATTTGAAATCAGAACTCAGTGCTTGCAGTCAAAAGTAAAATTGAGGCATTTTTTTTTTTTTTTTTTTTTCCCATTTTCATAGCGTGTATACAATTAGGGTTATTTCCGTAAGAAGACTAATTGAAATTTATAATTAATGTTTGTATTGCTATTTTCTACTATTCAAAGTGAAGATTAACAAGAGAACCGATTAATTGGTTTTGTATAGTTTCGTTTATCGCTTTCAGAAATTGCGATTTTTGTTTCACTTAAGTGCAAGAAAAAGTAGAGCAGTCGTCAATACTTCAACCCTTATCAGATATAGAACCTCGATATAAAGCCCATATAGTGTGCGAAATGCTTCACAGTCCTACTATTGATGTTCGTTGATGGCTGAGTACCAAACTTTGGTACTGTAGTACCAAAAATTCGAACTTCTCGTATACCTTTGACCTCAAGATCCAACTGTTTAACCGGCGCAGTTTGGCCCTGACGCCAAATAAATCTCGAATTCAACCAACCACTATTTAACCACTTTTAAAATTACTTAAATCTTTCTAACAATTGCAATTAAGAAAACTGCTCTACTACTCTAAAAGCTTCCTATTTTTTTTTACGATGGATGCAAACGATGACGTATATTTAATGTGATCACTCATGGATAGAGCTAGTAATTAATGAATTTTTATTAATATTTATTTCATTATATGATAATTCAAATAGAAGGGGGGGGGGGAAATTCCCCGCTAATACAAACCCCTTAGTATAGGCAATTTTGTAGGGCTGCCATCTGGCGGGAATTTTTGAAACTGGCGATGAGCTGAAATGTTAAATCAAAAACTAATTAAAATAACTCGTTGAATTTTTAACATTCTGGTTGTCCGAAGCAAAATTGGAGGTCGATGGGAAGTTAATTTGCGTTAGCTCCTCTATACTAGCATTTCTATCATTTCAGTGGGAAGCAGAGCTGCAAACACTAAAACAGTTTTTATCATGTTGCAAGTTCATTCCTAGAATTGCAGGGTTATTTTTTTAATGTATATCCTATTGCCCTTTTTTGCCAGACTTACATCCAGGAGGCAGATAACTTGAAGCATAGTATGCAATAAGTCTCGAGATCAAACTGCTCATGCTCTGTTTGCTTCTTTTAAAAGAGAATAGACGCATCAGCAATACTAATATAGTCTTCGTCGATTATCGGACTATCTAATGAAAGTTTTCCTGGTTTTCTCTCATAAAAAAAAAGAACTCAAATGTGGGGAAATAATCTCCTTGAAAAACTCGATTGTTTTTACTATAGGAAAAAAAATTCTCCTGGTTATACTATCATAAATTAAGGACTATTTTATCGTACATGAATACTAAGTAGTAATGCATTTGGAATGCGTAATTACTTATAGTTAAGTGTGCAAATTATTTCGCAGATGAAAAGAAAACAACTCTAGTAATACGAATTCGTTAGTAATAATTTCCTTAGTAGTATTGTAACAAAAGTTGAGCTTAGAGAAAAAGGTTTTCACAACGTTCTCATGCCTAAGAAAAAAAAATTGATTCCTGGAATGATCATTTTTTTTTTTTTTTTTTTTTTTTTTTTTTTCTTTTTCTTTTTTTTTAATTATATAAATATTATTCCACACTGTTGACTCGAGATATTTTCAGTTACGAATACTCAAGCCTTTGGATTTCTATGAAAACTGACGTGGAGTTTGAACTGTTCAGGGCATAGGGGCAAGGTCATTCATCCAAACCATTCTTCGCTACCTATCTCAAAAAGTATTAAGGGATTTCCTTTCTAAAAACTCTTCCACTGATACAAAATGTAATCCCATGTCCATAAATTCAGTCGAACTTAAACAGCAAAAACTGTTTTTCCGAATAAGTTTTTTACCCTTCTATTTTTTTACAAAAACAGAATGGATTTCTTTTATTTATCATCGTCTTTTTCTTCTCCATAGACAAAATTCCAGGCGCTGATCCCAAGGTGGAGATCGTCCCCTCCAAATAGCCTCTGAAGTTGAAAATTTAAGACACTACAGTAAGTAGATAAAAGGCATAAATTAATAATTATGGAATAACAAAAAGTTTATAACACAGACACATATAGAAACATTTTATTTTTTTTACCTTACTGGATGCCCACAAATAGTTGGGCACTGGAGTTCAAATAGATCTGTATAACTCTTAATAACAAGGCATACTGAACAATTTTTTTAAAAAAAATTTTTGTATATAGAATAACATTGTGAACATAAATTAACTGGGAAAAAGAATGGTTTATAAGGCCTAGTTATTAAAAGTTATCCAGATGTATTTGAACTCCATTGACCGACACATTTGTGGTATATTGTATATTTACGACGTATTAAAATACAAGGGCCGTGTAGCACAGAAACACTATAACAGCACTTGAAAAACGAAAGCATCCCTATTGTTACATTTCTTTTAAATTACATCTAAGTAGACCAAAAATAATTCATAAAAATTTTTGTTGTAGAACATTTGCAAATCTGTTATTAATTAAAAAGGTTCTTGGACTTAGTAGCTACCTTTGTGAGACATGGTGGACAGACTTTGAATCATGCTTATATTAGAAACGTGTTCTTTTTAAATTATTCACGATTGCTAAGTGGTTGTTATTTATTCATAACAAAATACCGGGATCCTAGCGAGGGGGAAGGGGGTTCTGACATTAAAAACCTTCCTGTTGGTACGCGCCTGTGGTCCCGAACGATTTTCCAATGCACTATCGTCTTTACCCTATAGAAAAATCTCTAGCAATTACTTCTTATGTTCAGCGCCGACCAAACGGTATAGTGGTTAGCATACTAGCTTCTACACCGCGACGTTGCGGGTTCGAGTCCCGTGTGAGGCATAGGTGTTTGTAAATGTATGTAAGCTTGTCTAATGACGAATGTTTCGGCGCATTGTAGCCCTCGTGTTGCTGACGGTGCCAGATAATCTGAAAACAACCAACCAACCCATGTTCAGCATCTGTTAACACTTTATCTTGTAGCACCAGTTCAATATGAAAGCATATGCAACAATTTTAATCTATACTCAAAGATCATTATTCAATAAGTAGACAAATACTGCCCGTTCATCCCCATCTTTAACCTAGACCCGCTCCTGCCAAATTCGATATTTTCATCGAACACAATGACGGTCAAACTATCACTTCGAGAGTTCGAGGCAGTGTTTAAAAGTTTAATTTATCTCAAAACATAAAATTGAAGGGGAAAGAGAACGACCTTCGAATCCTGACAAAAAAACAAGAGCTTGAAGACGTATTAATAATACGCTTCTCCTTTTTTCTTCAACTTTTAGAACTGTCTTTGAGACCAGTGATTACGGCTGTTCCTGGTTGAATGACGGTAACTCGCCAGCCCATTGAATCACTGGAAACTTTAACGAGAGTACAAAAGGCCTGCCCATTGTTATGGCCTTGCGATGGAAAAGGAGGAAGTGGAAATTCATCACTTCTAGCCACTTGTCGAGGAGAGGGAATCAAAATAAAATGGAGAAAAGAGCTTCTCTTACACCAAAACGAAGGGTATTTGGCAGCATTGTCTTGATAGAAATAGTTTTGAAAAGGACTTAAATCGAGAAGTTCCAATTTTCGTTAAGTTTTATGGTTTCTTACTCATTTACTGAGAAACGTTAGAAGAAATCGGTTCCAGACCTAATACTTTATTTTTTAAATCCTTTATATTAACTTCGATTATGTTTGTTGATGGATAGCGAATCTGCGGATGCCTAATGAACTCCCTTGCAGTCATCCAATCGGGCTGGAACTTGGCAGATAGGTTCGTTGTCGATGACAATGCACTCTATCAAATTTTGGGGCTGTTATTGTCAATAAAAAGTCGCTTTTACGGAATACTAATAAACCAACTTTCCATCATCCAATCGCGCTAAAATAGCATTGAACCGATCATTGTTGAATCTCTTTCCTGTTACCATTTTTTTTTTTTTTAAGTGAATCCTAATATTACTTTAATCAGAATAAATAAATGACATTTGGATGTGAGAGCGTAAATTCACGTTCATTTTTAATAAATAAGTTTTGAAACGTAGTTTGCCGCACATTTTGCTGATAGAAATGTTTTCAACATCGATGATGTATTAACGAATATAAAAATTGACAATGCATACAAAGGATTTTTTGAAAACTCTGTTTTTATGGGTTATTTTATTTGGCCACAATTTCTGCCAGAGTATTGCTTTGAAGCATATGAAATTTTATAATGGGCAAAACATCAGTAATATAAGTTCATTAAGAATTTTTAAAACCAATATAACTAGTGTTTCATTATTATTATTACACTAAAATGATTTTATAAGCTAGCTTTCAATTACACTTAGAAAATTCCATATGATCCAAAGCAATAGTCTGATGGAAATTGTGACCAAAAAATTAAAGCATTACATTGTAGGAATTTTAATTCCAAACTCATGCAATGTTAGGAGTTAGAAATAAACATAGTATAATGAGATATAAACTAGCTATTCTTTAATAGACATTCTGGAATATTAGGGGTTTTCATATTACAACAAACAATTAAAATTTTATTGTTGCTCAAACGTGACGCATGTACGAAGAAAAATAGTATAAGACAGCACTATAAGACTGGTGAAACAATGACCATAACCAAGTTCCCGTTCTGGAAAATGTTTTGCCACAATGCAAAAGCAAGGTTTTGAAATTGCAATCATAAAAGCTGTAAAACAATATAATAAGTTCGACTCAATATTTTGGCTTTGTAATTTGATATTGAACGACTATCAAGATTATTCAAGGTAATTACAACTAAAAAACCAATCAGTACTCAAAAATTAATAAATTCTTTATTTAAATTAATTGTTACTTTAAGGAATTTGGTGAACAAAGAACAATGCGATGCTCTTTTATTTCTGCGATGAAAAAACATTTTCTATCAAGCAGTATTTTTTGCTATAAAACAGTTAGTTGTATGATGAAGTTGTAAGAAAGAATTAAAAACGCTAACGAAGATAAATCATTAAGGAAGGACTTTATCAAAATACCATTTGAAATATCTGTCTGATAGTTACTTTAGGAATTATCAAAACGTATGATTTAACTAGGAGAAACCTTTTCATAGAAATTGCACAAAATTAACTATATTGAAAACATGGCCTTTGAGCAAAGAGTGTCTTTCGAATGGAAACTTGTTTTAATTGTCAATCGTATTCTTTGATTATTTTTACTAAGCAGGTAAAAATTTTCCAACATTCCACACGGCATTATATGTTTTCTTCAACTGAATTATCTTTGCCTTACAAAATTTAGCAGATGTGTACTCAGTTCTCTTTTTAAATATTTGATATTAATTCCGTTTTTGTTTGTGGCGAGAGAAATCTTTTGGGGGGAGGAGCAATCAACCCAATTGACATCATCCAATGGGACTGAAACTTGGCTAATAGACACGTTGTTGATAAGATGACAATGCATTCTATCCAAGTTTTGGGTCACACGCCACCATTACCGTTCCGTAGGACTAATTAATCCACTTGCAGTCTTCCAATGGCGATACAAATTAGCCGATAGACTCGTTGTAGAAGACAATGTATGCAATCAAGTTTTGGGGCAAAAAAAGATAGTCGTCGGCTTGGAATGAATGTTTCTTCGTAGTGGTCAAACACTATGTAAACTCGATCTAAATTCAATAAGTTGCAATTGGACTTAAAAATTGGCAGTGCATACAGAGGATTTCTATTAAAAACTTTTTTTATGGATTATAATAATTAAGTCCTTTGCGAGGTGGCGACGGGCAAATCTTCGAAAGGTCAATTAACCCACTTGCCGGCATCCAATCGAGCTAAATTTTGCCTAATAGACTCGTTATTGATGACGATGCATTTTATCCAGTTTCAGGGTGTAATAAAAAAGTTGGTCAATGTATGTAATCGATGGTTTTCTTCAACACTATGAAAATTGGAAATGAAAATCGCTTTAGTAACTGGCAATTCTGCATATAACTTGTCATTGCTTTTAAAGATTTATATTAAAAACTTGGTGGTTACTTGCTTAACCCCTTGGGTACGGATTTATTTAGGAAAATTCTTGCGTTTTGAACGGTTGGTTCAAAACAATAAAGGAACTTTAAAGGAATAGAGCCAAACAAATTATTTTTTTAAAGTATAGGTAAACCAACCGATGTTTGGCTTAACAATCATGGCTCTTGTGACATTAAAATCTATCCAATCAAACTAGTTTGAATGACGAATTAGGTTCGTCATTATTAACAGGCAAAACAAGTGCATGACGAATCTCAGCCGTCAAATGTACCCAAAGGATTTTTGGTTTGACGTCTTAGACACGTCATCCGCTCCTAGGGGAAAAAAGTGAATGACGTGTCTCAGACGTCAAATGTACCAAGGGGTTAACTTTTTTGGTTACTTGGTTAAAACTTGGTTAATTTCTTAATTTCTTAGAAGCGAACCTTATAAATATCTAATTTTGCATTATTTTGAATATACTAATGTATCGTACTAGTTATTTGTATCAGATTTTTTCTTCTTTGCTCAAGATGTACTTGAGCTATATTCAGACATGGTAGAATTGTACGGCAATCGTGGCTTTCTCTCTATCTCTCTTTCTTTTCTTAAATTTTGATTATTCTTGAGATCGATGCAAATACTAATTAAAATTTCATGGGGTAGGGGCGAGATCATGAAATCCGAGAATATGGAAGCTGCATTTGTTCAGACTTTTTAAACTTTGCAGTACAATGATTAATTTTGCAGCCAAAAGCATAGGTATGATGGGCGCCGATATTTACGATGGCGTGATGGGTTCTTTCGTCTGCTATGATAATTATATGGTGTGAGACAAATATCGCTTTTTAGTTTGAACTTACGGAGTATGAATAAAACTTAAAATAGTTTTTTTGCAAGAAAATTAGTCACAAATGTCACCTTTGTATTCATAATCCTTGTTTAAAATTGCATTTTCAACTGCAATTGTATGTAAACAAAAATTTAAACGTGACAAACAATTTGTCATTGTAATTAAATTTATAAATATATAGCGTTTACATTTTTTTTTTAAAAAATGAAGTTCTATGAAAGTATTCTAAATATTAGAAAATTGGGACTTTAATTGGATTCGCCTGTATGTTAATATAATAAATGCAAAAAAAATGCTTATTTTTGTTAAAAAGTCGTTTGACTTTAGGGGGTCCAGTACCGAAATTTCTTCAAAAATCCCAATTTTTTTTTTCTGATTTAAAAAAATAGTTCATACATTCCTGAAGAGAATGATGTTTTTATCTTATTCCTCCGGTGATGAGAACGCCTCAAAATTACTTGTGATTTAAACATCACTAATGGGCTAACACCTTGGAGCGTCTGCTTAAAGTGCGTTTTTCGAGCACTAGTGTTTTTCGCAGATGTTGCACATTCAAATCGATATATCTCCAGAACCATTAACAATTGGCTATTCAAATTTTTGGAGCATTTAATTTATATAGTTTTAAATATTTTGTCTTCACAGAATTTTAGTTTTGTAATTCTGTTTTATAATATAACATTTAGCGTAAAAGATAACATAAAAAAAAGCAAAAATTTCAATATTTTAACTTTGAGAATTTTTTTAATTTTTTTTAATTCACCTATCAAAATTCTGTGAAGACAAAATTTTCTATATATAATTATGTATTACAGAAAGCTTTCACTATGAAAAAATAATTATTTTTTCTCGACTTATATCAAAATACGCAAACATCAATTATTATGGATTTTTCTTGGTTTTTAATTTTTTTTTAAATAACTAAACACAATATTTAAAAAAACATTTTCACAAAGATATATATAGTAGTGTCTCATACATAAAATAAATTTTTGACATAAAAATGTACATAAATAAAGTTTTTTTTATTTTCGGTACCGGACCCCCTTTAGAAAAAAAAAATTATCTTTTTTTCCGAAGTCCGTCGTTTTCTATCGTACTTTTCTTTTTTTTTTTTGCTCTGCCATTCCTGTGTACTGCGATTAAACTTCACTAAAGATTTACCGAAGGGGTAGTCCACCTTTCAAAAGAGGCCTTCTTGAACATCTTTCAAGGAGGAAAAGTAGAATATATGCGCCTCAAATGCGTGAAAACTCGGGTTAAACTCTCACCAGGCAACCTGACATTCTAAACAAGACTCTGTCCCAATCAGCATCATTTGTTTCGCATTCAAAATGATGTGCCTTCTCATTTTTCGAATCGAAAATTGCAGAGCACAAAAATCCTACGAATTTCCTCTCGCTTCGCATGTTAGGAGACAGTTCTGCTTCCGAGCCTATGAATCCAACTATATTTTATTAGAAGAAGAAAGTTTCTATTAGTAAGGATCATTTCCCTATACTCGCTATGTTACCAATCTTCTCCCAGTGCATTTAGAAACTACTTGGTATAATACCTTGAAATTTGATATGAAAATGATTGCTTAGTGAAATAACGTAAATAAAAAAAATAAAAAAAACTCGAAAATAGCGACTTGGTACCCCTTGTTTTCACAAAAAATTAATAAAAATATAAATTTTCTATTTTTTGCGTATTTATAATCTTTGAAATCATCTCGTTATTCTAGCAACTTTTTGAGCTGAGAATTTAGCATTGCTGCAATAGCTCCTTTGATGTTTCGAACGCATTTTTCTCAGTTCATGATTTTTGAAATTATTCTCACCTTACTCAAAATCCTAAAACTTCAACAAATATGAATGAAAGGACTTATTAAGAATGACATATATTTTTTTATATCTATTTGACAAAAATGGGTATGAGTTTTTTAATAAAATAAAAACTTTTTTTTTTACAAATTTAAATGTTGAAAAATACACATTTTTTTTACGCTTGTTTTTATCTATAGGTACAGTAATCATCGTTTTTCTCGAAAACTATTTTACTTATTCGAAATCCAATGTCTAAAAAGTTATATAGTGTATATTACTAGGAACATTTCTTTAAAAAAATCAAGACAAAATATTGAAAAATGAAAAAGATAGAATTTGAAATTTGATGAATTTTAATAAAATATTGAAAATTTAGAGCACTGTGTGAACTTTTTTTTTTTTAATAAAATTTAGTTTTTACTGAGTAATGCTTCCAAATATGTAAAAATTATAATTTTAAAAACTTAAATAAAAAAAAAATTTGAAGGGTACCAAGTCCCCTCAATAAAGCAAAGTACTATTGCAAGTGGGATGGGACCACTACATAGGTATTGACGTATGGATTTAAATTATAAAATAAAATATATTCAAAGTGGTTTCTAAATACACTGGACTAAAAGATTGTAATATAGAGAATATAAGGGATGATCCTTACTAGGATTTCGCCGACCAAACGGTATAGTGGTTAGCGTGCTAGCTTCTGGACCACAAGGTTGCGGGTTCGAGTCCCGTGTTTGGCATGGGTGTTTGTAAATGTATGTTGGCTTGTCTAATGACGAATGTTTCGACGCATTATAGCCCTCGTGTTGCTGACGGCGCCAGATAATCTGAATACAACCAACCAACCTTACTAGGATTTCCTTTTAACATTCCGACGACTATAATCTAACATTCCTGTACCGCACAGTGTCGACCACCATCACTTTCCAAAGCTAAAAGTCCATTTATTTCACTTATCAAATTCTACCCAGAAATTCCTAATATTTCCCACAACTACTAGACCGACACAGCAACCAGAAAAGAAAACACTAATAAATCATTACCAACAACCAGCTTATGTCCCCAATCGCACCCTAATCAGTCCAGCTAAAACCATTTAACACTCCAGGCAGCCTCCAAATCCATTAGTACCATCAGGGGCAGTACCGAATCTCCAAGGCCTTAAAATTCTGGACAATTCCTTTATCATTCCAACAACTGGACATTTCCCCATACCGACTGGACACCCCGTCGCGACATCAGGTATTCTTGTGCCAGTCACCAGGTATTGGAAGGAGTCCTATGGTTACCTGCCTTGCTGGAGATGAAACGATTGTACCCTTCACGAAGGGAGAAGGGGGGGGGGGGCTTCATGCTTATAAGTGGTTCCTTTTATCCCTCTTTTAGGAATTATCAGTGGTGCTTGTGTGACGGAGGCGCCATTGACCGGTATAGCCACTTGATGTCCAAGAGTTTTAGAGACGGAATGGCATGAAGTTGGTGCATTTCCGCGAGATATAGATAAGCAAGCCATTTGACGAAACATTTATTCGGTGGAGGAAAGGTGTGATAGAAAAGAGTTTTAGTCACGAAAGGTTAAAGTAATATAACCCATAGAAAAGTTTTTAATTTAAAAACTTTATATGCAATGCCAATTTTTATATTTATTAACAAAGAGCCCTTTCTGTTGCCAGCTCGTGCTTGATGTTGGAATCTAATTTTAGTTATTAAAAACATCTCTATCAGCAAAATATGCAGTAAACTACTTTTCAAAATGTATTCATTAAAATTGAATGTGAATATATATATGCACTCACATCCAAATGAATGTGAGTTTATGCATTCACATCCAAATATCTTTTATTTATTCCGATTAAAACAGTTTTATTATTTATTAAAACAATTTTGGCAACAGAAAAGAATTTCTTCTGAGATCGGTTGAATGCAATTTTCAGGCGCGTAACCAGGGGGAGGGATATGAGAAATTATTCCCTCCCGAAATTTTGTATTCTCTATTAGAGAGCCAAAATGAAAGGATTTTATTGTTTAAAAGGTTAAGTTTATTTAAAATATTGTTACGTGGTCGGGTTCGAAAGATTTGAAGCCAAAGCAGATCAAAACTTGCAGAAATTTATTCCAAAATCACTCTTCACAGTTCTCTTACAGCTCCAGAACTTCTCGTTCTAGTAGACACAATACAGCTCTTTTCACCTCAATTGAGCACAAAACAACAGTTAAAAACTTGACAACAACTGCTAAATCGCCGCAAAAGACAATGCAATACAGTTCGCTTTAGAACTACTCGGAATGTTCACTGAGATTCAGTGATTCCAGTCAACTAACGGACTCAGCTAACAACTCACTCAGTGACTCAAAATCAGTCAACAACTGACAACCCTACTCACGGCCGTCCTTATATAGGAGTGGTGAATCTTCGCGAAACTTCCAGAGAGAGAAATTTGGAGAACTTTCCAGATCGTTGTCGAAAAGTCCTATACATGAACATGGGATACATGTACCGAAAATGTCACCAAATGGTCACCAAGTTTGGGGAAATTTGGCGATTTCTCGCCAAATTTGGCGACAAAAATTAGTCGCCAAAACCGTCGCCAACTTGGCTCTATCCCGCCAATTTGGCGAGATTGCCATTACCATAATGTTAAATGTCCTGCTCCTTAAAACTCGCTTCCCAGAGTTACCTCTGTAAAACTCGTTATTAAGCATCAAGAGATTCATTGCAGGGAAACAAATTAAAGGAGAACTATTGCACTGTCTTATGCAAAATGTACATAAATTTTCCTATTTACAAAATTAAAACTACGAAATATTGTACAAAAATTCGTAACAATATTTTTGAATTTCGAAATATGCGTAGATTAAATATCTGCTTTCTTGATTGCTAAATTCATATGGCATTGATAATAAAAATGATATTCTAGATTTTCTGACTTATAATTTCATATCCCCTCCCGAAAAAAAAAATTCTGTCTACGCACCTGGCTATTTCAACGCGATTGGATGATGGCAAGTTGGTTTATTAGTATTCCGTAAAAGTGACCTTTTAGTGACAGTCGCCAAAATTTGATAGAATGCATTGTCATCGAATCTATCAGTCAAGTTTCAGCTCAATTGGATGACAGCAAGGGGATTAATTAGGCCTCCGCAGATTTGGAAAAGTTAAAAGGTATGTGTTAGTAGGAGCGAATCCAACCCTTCCTGATTTGCATCTGAAAATGTCTTCATTGTGTACTGGCCTTTTTTTAAAAGCAATCCCTAACTTTGAAGTGACATAACTTCGAAACAGTGAGAGACAGAAAGAAGACACAAGTAGTATATTGGATAAACAGGTAAGGAATCTTAAATACACCGGTTTGCGAAATTGGCTGGCTGTAGTAAATCTGATGACGGCTGCATATGATTTAAACACGATGAGGCCCCTATTCATTTGAAGGGATTTATCGCTAAACAAAACTGGTGACTATGGGGTGCTAAAAACTCGTCTGTGCATCTTGGAAAACTACTGTAATCTCCAAAACTATCCAGTAAAGAGTCATAGGGTCCTTTTTTCTGAGAGAAACGATAAACTCATTCCGCTATATTCAGATTTTACAACAATTTGTTACCACATTTCACTATTGCAACTAATTTTGCAACCTGGTGTATTTCGAATTCCATACCTGTCTAGCCAACATATAACTTGTCTCTCACTATTTCGAAGTTATGTCATTTCAAACTTATGGATTCCTTTCTTAAAAAAAAAAAAAGACCCAGTACACAATGAAGACATTTTCAGATGCAACTGAAGAAGAGTTGGATTCGCTCCTACTAAAACACACACCTTTAGCTTTTCCGAATCTGTAGAGGCCTAATTAACTCCCTTGCCGTCATCCTATTGATCTAAAACTTGGCAGATAGATTCGATGTCGATGCCTTCTATCAAATTTTGACGGCTGTCCCTGTCACTAAAAGGTCACTTTTACGGAATACTAATACAGGGTTCCCACGGTCATTGAAAGTCATTAAAAGTGCTTAATATTTTTGAACTTGTTTTCAAGGTCTTGAAAGTCATTGAAAATGCATAGAGGTGCTTAAAAGTCATTGAAAATGCTTAGAGGCCCTTAAAAGTCCTTAATTTTTGCGAATGTTGTGTGCCTAACTTCAAAAGTTATAAAAATACAACTCGAACTTGCTATCCCCGCATGACCATCACTTATCTGCATCGTATCGGATTGGTTGGTTGTTTTCAGATTATCTGGCGCCGTCAGCAACACGAGGGCTATAATGCGCCGAAACATTCGTCATTAGACAAGCCAACATATATTTACAAACACCCATGCCTAACACGGGACTCGAACCCGCAATCTCGCGGTCTAGAAGCCAGCACGCTAACCACTACACCGTTACATCGTATCGGAGTTCTCTGACATATTTGTATTACGCATCCACCACCTTGTAAATTTTTTGTTAGAATATACTTTATTAACAATTTATGTATGGACATGATGCCTGAAAACAAATTTTCAAAGGTCCTTAAAAACATTATTTAGGTCCTTAAAAGTCATTGATTTTCATTCTTTATTTTGAGTGGGAACCCTGTAATAAACCAACTTGCCGTCATCCAATCGCACTGAAACAGCATTTAACCGATCGTAGAAGAAATTTTTTCCTGCTATTAAAATTATTTTAATAAATAAATAATAAAATTGTTTTGATCAGAATAAATAAAAGATATTTGGATGTGAGTGCATAAATTCACATTAAGTTTCACAGTCTTGTCAATGTTAATGTGTCCTTTCTGAAAGATTAGTGTACGTGACAAAACCTTTGGAACCTTAAATTTCTAAATAAGTGCTATTTTTGCTTACTATTATCTATTGGCCAATTAGTTACCATACAAAACACATAGTAGTTCATTTTCATTGTTTTGAACTCATTCAGCGTTTCATTCAATTTTCTTTTCGGAGTCGGTAGGATATAAATATGATAAAAAAATTTCTCTACCCCAAGTTCAAATATCTTTCATGAATCGTGTTACTCCACCAAGGTTTGGTGATGGCTTGTAGTGTAGAGCAGTCGATCAAGCATGCGAAAGGTCACTGGATCGAATCCGGTTCGGGAGCTCTGTTTTCAAAAGTGAATACACACGATGGATTGTGACAAATAGTTTCCAAAAATAAACAATTGTGCTGTATGGTAATTTTCCGGGTTTTCCCCCATTGAACGCGTAAATGTGATGCAGTCTCCTCCTAAAAGACCTTCAGTAAGACGATCTCCAGAGATATTCTATAATTTCAACGATCTTTCGACGCAGTAAAACCGAAGTGTTACCCTTGCGCAATATAAAGTCTAAATCATCAACAGTAACATTTAATATCCATTTTTCTATTAGTAAATTCAAAACAGTTTTCTAATAAATGCACTGAATCTAAAAAATTTTCTTTAAATTATCCCTCTGGCTATAGTGGCATAATAATATGCAAAACAATTAAGTTTTATAGAGCGCTATTGATAAATATTTTTTATTTTAGTGCTCTATTATGTGTTGGCTTTATAAGTTTAAATAAAAATAGTCGTAAAGCACTTCAAGTTCTTTTTTAATAGACTTGCATAATAACCACTCAAGTGACTAATATAAACTACCCTTTTGGGCACTAAAAATTCCAGTTTACCAAAGCAGAATGTCGTCAATTTGTGAAACATTTAACAGTTTAAAAGTTTTTTTAAAGTTAATATTAATGAAATGTTAATTTTTTTAATTATTTACATCGAAATCTCAGAAGTCATTAAAGATGATGTCATAAACATTTAATTGACAAATCGAATTTCATTTTAGAAAAGAAAAAAAAAAAAATCAATTTAAAGTGTCATGGAAAACGTTAAAAACAAATATTAATACTTCATATCCAAATTTAACCGAATTTAATAAAACAAATGTCGACAAACCTTGAAGTAAAATGTTCTTTTTAAATCCTTTATATTAACTTCGATTGTGTATGTTTGTAGGTGGAAGCGGAATCTGCGGAGTCTTGCCTTCATCCAATCGGGCTGAAACTTGGGAGATAGGTTCGATGTCGGTGACAATACATTTTAACAAATTTTGGGGCTGTTACTGTCGCTCAAGGTCGCTTTTACGGGATACTAATAAACCAACTTGCCGTCATCCAATCATGTTAAAATTTTGCCATTGTTAAAAATCTTTCCTGTTGCCAAAATTTTTTTAAATAAATAATTATTAAAATTACTTCAATCAGAATAAATAAACGATATTTGTATGCGAGATTCGCGTTAATTTTTCGTAAATTCTGAAACTTAGTTTACCTCTGATAGAAATTTTTCTGATATCGGCACTTAATGAATACAAAAACTGAAAATGCATATAAAGGATTTTTTTTTTTTTAAACTCTGTTTTTATGGGTTATATTATTTGATAACTACACTTGCATAAAAACCGTCTTCTAATTAAAAATTATAAGGGACTTCGTAATTATATTCTCTCTTCAAGAATGGAGGGAAATTTTTGTAGTCTTGGGTTCAAACTAATTTAATAAAACCAAGAAAAAGTGCTCGAGAGGTTAGTTGAAGGAATTTCTGAAAAGAGAGTTCCACTTTCCAGCGATGCTGACCTATGGAAACGTGCTGTAAAATTCTTTTCAGTGAAAAAGCAATTTTTAGTAATAAAGAAATGACCGATTAAACTTTTAAATTCATTTTCGACGCATTTGTGGTTCTCCTTTTTGTTTGACCTGGGTAATGTAAGGAAAACCAGATCCAAGCTAGAACTACTCTTGTTGTAGGACTTCCAAATTATCAATATTTTTAAATTCATCGACACAGATGTGATATTAATGACACAGATGTTCATGTTACACAACGTAAAAGTAATGGAATTAGTCGATATTACAAATATTCTGACAAAAACAAACGATTTTGGATTGAAATTAGTTAAATAGTTGTAAACTTCAGAAGGAATTAGTTTAACAAACGAAATAAATCATTCGTATTTTCTCAAACTGCTTGCTTAAAACTTCGTAATTCTTACATCATTAAGATATGGACTTGAGTAGCATTATTAGTAGAAGGGTGGAATCGAATGGCAACACTCTGTACGTGCTTATGACCAATATCAGTGCGTCTTTAAAGGCGATTTCAAACTTCCAAATTCTATAGCCAATCACCATGCGTATTTCATTTAGTCACATTCTTGTGAATTGACATAGACGTCATCCTAATTTTTTTTTTTTTTTATATATATATATTTTGAGAAGCACTAAAACCGGGTATTTATAGTCGTCTGCGTCGATTTAATCAATATTATTTTGTAGAAAATATGCTTAGTAGGCAGACAGTATGATAATGTTTATTCATATATTCTAGAGTATGAATCGTGTGTTTTAAGGTGCCCAAGAATAATTAGCCCAACCTCTATTTAGTCATAACTCCAATCTACTCTGTGATTAAACAAGCCGAAAAAAGTGTTGTAGAACTATTTGTACAACTATTAGAATACTATTTAACGATCTATTCCCACACTTCGCACATGTTTAGATGTTCAATCATTCTACAATCGAGCTCTTTATCATGTTCGCTATTGCAATTACTCCGAAATACCTACCATTATTAAATGTTCTTTCGTGCACAGTTCGTACGCTTTCTGAACGAACACTAAAATATATGTGTTGTGAGGTCAGTGACATTCAGAAGCGTTCTTTTAGAATAAAGTTCAAACAATATTATTATTGGAAGGACTTTACGAAATTTCATATACGTCAGGAAACATGAAAAAAAAAATTGGAAAAATTTATTTCAATTGAACACAATAGACTTTCTATATATTTCCCTTCCAATTCCTAAGAATTTTTCCACAAAATAATACTTCAAACTAGGTGATAAACATACAGTCTGTACCTGTTGCTCTGAGCAACACGATTGTACCTATTTACACGCTACTTGGTTGTTTGGATTGGATATACAGGGTTATTCAGAATTCCCTCCTGGGTTTCGAAGCGCTATTGCAAAAAAAACTAAGACTAATACAGCAAATAAGAACGTTTGAAAGAATACAGAAACAATTCAAGTTTTATTTACATAGCTTACAGGTGTTCCATGTGTGAACCCTTGGTCACACGGCATTACATCAATGCGATAGTCCAGTTCCTGCCACGCTCTACGAAACCCGAGAAGGAATTCTGAATAACCCTGTAAAATATCTTAATAGATGTGCGAAAACTTTACTGATACGGAACATCAATACTGAATGATCTGGACTGCGGAAAGACATTCAAGTAGTAATGAGAGGAAACGGCTTCCGAAACGTTTTTCAATGAGAAACTGCCTCACATTTGCGTCTCGAAAAGGAGAAAGCAAGGAAGATTTTCACCATCAAGCAGCCAAGCCAACACGAGATTATCTCACAATCGTAAAATGAAGAATTCTGAATTAAAAATGAAACATTTTTAGTTATGCCACCTTTGTAACAAGGGTGCGATATATTGACGTTGGAATTACTATTCACCATCATTCCATGACGGCTGTGTGGTTCGGTGTCTAGTCTTTCACGACAAAGGTGCCAGGTTCGAATTCAATGTTAGGCATGGTTGTTCGTTGAGGTTCGGAATCTACGTTTAGCTGTAACTCCCAGATTGATTAGCTGTCATTGTGCATAATAATAGGTCGCTGAGCGTACCAACCAACCAATCTTCCTTAAGTTTGAAGAACTACTTGATAAGCCACGTACTTTATAGAGATCTTTGGAGTTTCTCTACAAAGGACATAAGCTTGTCTTGAAAATAAAGTAACGTCGACATTTCTTTTTATTGAATAAATCCAATCGTCGAATGTCCCGATAAAGACTGACAGGATTTGCAGACAGGTGTGTCCGGTAGTTTGGAAGGAACAAAATGAAGATTATTTGTAACTTGTAACTTGTGCTCCGTCATAAAAATGGAGCCCGTCTTTACAAGCCTACATTTTGACAGTGACTGACGTTATCGGTTCGGGGCGTTGTCATGTTTCATGGCAGCTTTTCGAATTTGTCTCTGTACACATCTGGGGGCTGTCGGCTTGTCCGAATCCTTTTTTTTTTTTTTAAAGTAGTTCTAAAAGAAAAAAAAAAAAAAAATACTCGATTAACATGACTACTCACTTGGAATTGAGAAGAATTGAATGAAACGGCAGAATTATAATTGATTTTCGACAGTGAGAAAAAACGCGATTGAAGAAATGAAAAAATTGTACTTCGATGTTTCCACACAAAAGTCATTTCAGAACTTTTTCAATTGGAGAGGATAATTTTTCAACGGCTTTATACTTTCAATTACCCATATGTATACATAGGGTAATGAAAGTATAGTTTATTTTTTTTTTGCATTTCTCCATGTTTTGAAACATCCTGATTCCCAAAAAGTGATCTAGAAAAAACGTCTGTCTGTGTGTATGTATGTGTGTCTGTGGTCAGCATAGCTCCCGAACAAATTGACCAACGATGTTCAAATTTGGTATGCGGGTTGCTGGTGGCCGTGGGACCGATCATGAAGCATTCGCATGCGCATAAGGTAGCTTCCATTGAAAAAAATCATGTTTCTTAATGATTGCTAAAAAACGGCTCTACCGATTTTGATAAAAATCGCTGTGCTAACGCCACTTAAGGTGTTCTATACTAAGCTTCAACTTAACTTGACATCACTAGACGGTAGATTGTCACGGTTCTCATAGGTACTTAATCCATTTTGGCGGCGTGAAAACATAATGTTCGCCAAACCACAATCCTGAAGAGAACAAAAGTCTATAAGGTTTGGCGAGAATTATGTCTTCACTCCGCTTAAATGGATTAACTGCCCATGAGCACGGTGAAGATCTATCGTCTAGTGATGTCAAGTTAAGTTGGAGTTTAGTATAAACATCCCCACCTCCGAAATTCCCATAAAAATGCTTTAATGGCGTAAAAAAGTTGAAAAACGAATACTTTCAACACAGAGTTCTCTTTCCTTGAGCATACCTCCTCAACGATCGTTTTTTCTCCTCCCCTCAGTTTTACCTATAATAAAGGATAATATAAGGATTATCAAAAAGTATATCGCCAAAATCTCCATTTTGGCAATTTAATTTTTTTTCCCTTCGAGATCCATACAAGAATTATCACAAAAAATATCGCCATACTGGTCATTTTTTCTAAATGAATGATGAAAATATAATAGCGGTAAATGACACAAAGCCACGTCAGTATTATAGTGTAATTGAAAGTTGTGCTATGTTCCACACTTCTAGTTTAATTCGTTGTATTAACTTATTTAATTACTTAATTTATATTAACTTATTACTATTTCTTTGTGGTGAATAAATCTCCCGAGGGCAAATTATCCCACTTGTCGTCATACAATCCAGCTGAAACTTTGTAGATAGACTCGTTGTCGATTGCAATGTATTCTATGAAGTGTTGGGACTGTCACTAAAAGGTTGCATTTACATAAGCTTTTGTTACCATTTTGGAAGACTAATTAACCCACTTATTGCCGTCATTTAATCGGGTTGAAACTTGACAAATAGACTCGCTATCGATGACAATCCATTCTACTACGTTTTGGGGACAAAAAGAAAAGTTAGTCCGTGGCACGAAGTCTATGGTTTTCTTCGTAGCGATCAAATGCTTTGAAATCTCGATCTGGGCTCAAAATCCCTTAAATAAAGTTGCAATTGCACATTCATAAAAGTTGGTTATGCGTATGAAGGATTTATTTTAAAAAATTTGTTTTTATAGGTTATACTTATTTCATTGCTTTTGCCAATTCGATAGCAGCAACTTCACAGATCCCAAGAAAACTGGCAACTCACAAAAGGGGCCGTTCAAGTATTACGTAAGCACCTAGGGGGGGGAGGGGGTTAGCGATTTGCTTATTTTTGCTGACAAGGGGGGGAGGGGGTATGAGTGATGCTTACGTAAGCATTTAATAATCCCTTTATTTCTAAAAAAAACCTGTGATATGAACATTCGAAGCAAGTACAAGAGAGTCAATACTTTCTACAAATTGTAAAACGCGAAGAAAAGCAATGTTGCTCTCCTTCTCGTAGTAGATTATTTCGCATTTTAAAAGAACGCTTTATACCTCCACCTATCAAAATGGCCCAAACACCACACGATTTAATAACAAGTGAGGAAGGGGAATTCCTGGAATTAAGTATCCGGCTAAGCTTGAACCTGCATGTCCCCCTGGGGGGATTTTTAAAAATGCCATATGACTATTTTTGTCCGTCCATCAAATCACAATTGTCTGCAAGGACTTGTGGGAAATGTGGTTTGTACCACGCTTCACTAAAATCGGCAATTCGTATAAGAAAATTGTTCATGGTGAAAATAGCCAGAGAGCCTGCCTAGTTCGGCCTATGAGAATTGCTGCTCGTTGAGCAAATGAACTGATGTGCGTCATCAATTATATAGAAGGCATGGAAGATACCGAGTGGATAAGGGAAGAGGAAGTTTGCCCAGATTCTTTGTGCGAAACAAGTGAAGCAATAACATCAGATGTCAGAAACCCTATAATTTCAGACATTAAAAACTGGCTAGAGCAACCCTGAATAACATCTGACTAGATAGACTTAATTGATTATGAAAATTACATTTATGTGCCATTAAAATTGTGATAAACTTAAGATTTAAAAAAAAATTAAAAATATTTTTTCCCCCCTTTTAAGGCGAGTTAAAGTTCATTATTTGCATTGAATCCTAACTTTTTTTTAGATTATTAAAGTTACAAAAAAAAAAAAATCATTAGCAGGGGGGGGGGGGGTTACCGTATGCTTACGTAATTATAGAGGGGGGGGGGGTATGCGATTTGCTTATTTTTGCTGACAAGGGGGGGAGGGGGTCTAAAATTACCAAAAAAATGCTTACGTAATATTTGAACGACCCCAAACAACAGAGATTAACAACTTGCATTTAAAACTAGGGGTGTTGAACATCGCACAACTTTCAATTACACTATACTACTATAATACTGACCACTGCATTTAAATTTGACGAGGAAATAGTGTTATTACCATATTTATTCATTTGAAAAAATTGTCAGTTTGGCGATATTTTTGGGAATAATTCTTACAAATGGGCAGCAAAAAAAAAAAAAAAAAAAATCGCCAAAATGGCGAATTCGGCAATATATTTTTCGATAATTTCTACATTATCCTTTCTTGTAAGTGAAACAGAAGAGAAAAGAAAAACGGTAGTTGATGATATCTTCATGTTTTGCGCATGCGCAATGAATTGACGACTGGTCCCATGACCACCACTAACCTATACACTAAACTTGAACATCGTAGGTCAATTGCGTTCGAGAGTTATGCTGATCACGTACTATACAGAAAGAAAGAAAAATTCTAGACCACTTTTTTGAAGTCAGGATGTTCCAAAACGTGAAGAAATACAAAAAAAATGGGGGGGGGGGAGGGATTCATTTACCTTTGTTAAGATATGGATAATTGAAAGTAAAAAAAAAATAAACCATCTTTTAACTCTTCAGACACCATTATCCAACTACATCCGTGTTCAAAACAGACATTCTCTAGGTATCGCATCGCGATAATTAACCGCAAACCCCAGAAGATCCAACAGCACGAAACGTACAGGTGAGGAGGAATACGTCTCCTCCGCCGCAAGAACCCTATCTCAACAAGCTTATTCATCATCACAGGGAAGTGAAGCCTTATTACCAGTCTCGCAGATGCTGGTAATGAAACAAGGCCTGTGTAAATATAGACATCATCTATCAGGCAGGCTAGACGAGACTAGCCAAAAGACCCTCTGGGGTGAATAATAAAAAAAATAGACAAAACAGCCGTTTTAGTGAGAGAAAAAAATAAATTAGCCCTCCTCTTTGGAGGAAGGCTTTATCGGCTCAAAAATGGAAGATGTTGCGCTTTGAGAAGCATTTACTTTAAAGTGGTATCTTCTTTGTGGATCGTGCGTTAAATGGAGATTATTTTCATCTAATCTTCAATTCGAAGTTGCTTGTTTTTTTACCTTATTGTTGGATAAGCTAAGCTATTGTGTTGAAGCCCTTAAGTTAAGTGAGTTTACGCTCTGTCCAATTAGAACGGATATACCAATCAATTGCTGTTTATCAGGTGAATGGCTCCCACCAGATAGTCTGGTTGATGGCCGTTGCTATAGAAACGAGACTTGTCGATTCTGAATTGAGGTGTGGCATTCATAAAGCTGGCGTCTAAAGTCTATAAGGTAGCCGTATTTCTCCTAGAATCACATGTGTGTAGGTCTAGTCTTGTTGCCATGACAACAGACCATGCTAAACAAGTTGGCGGGAGATATTTATATGATACAGAGACAGTAGATTATAGTCCGAGAGGCGACTACAAGTTTAGGTACCCCATCGAACATTACTCTGAATTTTTTTTATTCGTACAGAAATGTTAGTAGATCATGAATCCACTGGTCTGCCGGAGCAAAAATTGCCGAAACTATTCAAAAATCAACTTTGAATTAGTTGAACTAAATCTGATCGCCAAATATGTCAGAACTTGTCCCATAATGCCATTGCTCTTTAAATTTCAAAGCGGAAGAGTGCAGACAATATTTATTCTCTGGCTGGAAAAAAATAATTCTATAGCCTGATTTACACGCTTCCATTCGGGTCTCCAGTTTAGATCGCCAGTTCTGTGACGTCAGCTAGGCGACCGTTGCGCCGTCTACGGGAGAGCGCACGTGATTGGTTGATCAGAGTCGCCGGTGCTAGTAAATAGAAAATGTTTGGTTTACTGGAACCAGTACCCTGGTGACGTCACTGACTGGTGATCTAAACTGGAACCTCGACTGGTAGCGTGTAAATCCGGCTTATCTTTTAAAAGCGAACCATGTTGGCGATAAATATTACGTCACTGATGACGAAATATTTATTGCCAATTTGGCTCACTTTTATAAGATGAAAGAGCTTGGAAAGACAAATCGTCTGCAACTTTCTCAATTGAAAATTAAAAAATGGGGAATTACCAAACAAAAAAAAAAGATGTTAATTTTTTGGCAAGTTATGGCATATTTTGCAATCAGATTTAGTTCAACTAATTCAAATGCAATTTTTGAGTAGTTTCGGCCATTTTTAACCCGGGCGAACCAGTGGATTCATGATCTACTAACATTTCTCTACCTTCTAAAAAAAAAAAAAAAAAATCAGATTGGTGTTCGATGAGGTTTCTAAACTTACAGTCGCCTCTCAGTCTATTAGAAAGTGGGATTTCTACAAAGATTTAATATTGAAGTGCTTTTAGGGAGGAATTTTAAGGAAACTCAAAGAGTCCAGATTAGTGTGTAGGAGAGACCTTTACTCGTCTACATGTAAATGTATTATCATTTGGAGCTCGATTGCAGATGCGACTTCTGTGGTGGTGGTGGTGGTGTTTAAACGATATTCACCACAAAAAAAAAAAAAATTGGATTTTGAGGGTCAGTGTCACTAATAATATAACACCCATAAAAACAGAGTTTTTAAAAAAATCCTTTCTATACATTGTCACTTTTTATATTCATTAACACAGCGCCGATATCAAAAAGATTTCTATTAGCAAAATGTGCGGCAAACTAGTTTTCAAAATTAATTTATTAAAAATGAACGTAAATTTACGCTATCACATCCAAATATTTATTTATTTTGATTAAAGTAATTTTATTATTTATTTATTTTGATTAAAGTAATTTTATTATTTATTTAATTTGATTAAAGTAATTTAATTATTTATTTTGATTAAAGTAATTTAATTATTTATTTTGATTAAAGTAATTTTATTATTTATTTATTTTGATTAAAGTAATTTTATTATTTATTTATTTTGATTAAAGTAATTTAATTATTTATTTATTTTGATTAAAGTAATTTTATTATTTATTTTGATTAAAGTAATTTTATTATTTATTTTGATTAAAGTAATTTTATTATTTATTTGTTTTGATTAAAGTAATTTTATTATTTATTTATTTTAATTATTTATTTTGATTAAAGTAATTTTAATTATTTATTTATTTTGATTAAAGTAATTTTAATTATTTATTTATTTTGATTAAAGTAATTTTATTATTTATTTATTTCGATTAAAGTAATTTCATTATTTATTTATTTTGATTAAAGTAATTTTATTATTTATTTATTAAAAAAAATTTGGCAGCAGGAAAGAGTTTCAACAATGGTCGGTTCAATGCTAGCCAAAGCGCGATTAGATGACGTCAAATTGGTTTAAAAGTATTCTGTAAAAGGGACGTTTTAGTGACAGTAACAACCACAAGATTTGATATAATGCATTCTCATTGACAATGAACCTATCTGCCAAGTTTCAGCCGATTGGATGACGGCAAGGGGATTAATATCCGCAGATTTGCCTCCCATTGGCAAAATCGAAGTTAATATAAAGGATTTAAAAAAAATTCATAAATTATTCAATTTTATGAGAATTTTAATCGATTTATGTATAATTTCTGCCGTGATGTCCGTTCGACGTCATTTTTTATAGCGCTTGTGTTTTATTGTCTATTTATTGTATTTGTAATTATTCTTTTAGTCAGAAATGACTACTGCAAGATTAAACCAAAGTTAGTTGTTTAGAGATTTTCTTACCGAACATCTATACACTGCACCGGAATGTTGTTTGATCAAGATCTATGTGAAAGGTCCAAAATATACCCCCCTGAAGTTCTTTTGACTGGAAACTACCTTGAATTCCCGTCTATAATGGGATTAAACCAGGGAAACTCCCACCAGAATGAACAAGACTATATGTCACAATAACCGCTGTGTCTACTCAGTTTGAAATGAGAAACTGCAGAGGGTCAGCGTCATTCGATACCGGGAACTCTTGCATGCTAGCTTTTTATATGGAGTGATTGTGTAGTCATTTGGATCTCGTTATCGTTTTTCAAAGATTTTGCCGATTTTCTGATACTGTTTAGAAACTTATAATTAATAAAGTTTATAAATTAATCGTGCCGCTTCGAAAGTAACTGCGATAAGGCAACGTGATCAATATTAGATTACGTCTACTATCTTATACAATGATGACTCTGATGGCATAGAAATAATGATATGGTTCATTAAATTCTGTATGTTGATATAATTGTAAAGCGCCGACACATCTGCGAGAGCCTTATTAGTGTATTTTAGCTAAAAACCTTAGGAAAACGCACTTCAACATAAATGATAAGAAGCATACAAAACAGGAAATTTTTCAACGCGTTTCTCAACCGGACATTTCATTTCAGTACAAATTGACAACAAAATTTCTCTTTGAAATTCAGAATACATATAAAAGCAAGCTCACATACTTAACCATCAATAATTCTTGCACTTAATTACGCAACCAGAGAACTAAAAATTGCCACAGGTGATATTTATTAAGCCAATTAAGAAGAATAAAGGCGTTTTATTTTAATGGGTTAATTTGTTTGTATGCTCATAGACCTATTTTTATACACAGCAAAAGGCTCCCGATAGCCTAGGCGGTAGAGTATCGAGCTCGTAACCGGTGGGTTGCGGGTTCTGTCCTCGGTTCGCCAAATATCGGTGTGTACCCATCGATATAGATAAACAACTGGATAAACTGCTCCATTGTCAATGAAAAGATAAAAACGCGCCGGGGATTGCGAAGCTGGTGGGAAGATTAACCAATCACAGTCCACTTTTATAGTTGGATGGGAATGCGAAAAACCTTGTTAAGTGTTAGAATATATATTTTTTTTGCACATTATTACTAATTAAGGTCTACTATTGACATTTCTGCTGTGTACAACCCAAAATTTTATTTTCAATCCTCGGCAATCCGTATTTTTTATCCCACCAACGGCATCTGGCAACGGCTTCATTTTCCCAGCGTTGAGCAGTCTATCCAGTTGTTTATCTATATCGATGTGTGTACCTAATGGGGGCTGGTGCACATTAAATCTGTCGTAGCCTCAATGTCCTCTCGTTGGTGTGGTGGGGTCGGAGAGAGGGGTTTACACTAGAATATTTCGATCTCGTATTCTTCTAGATGCTCAAAATTACGAGACGTATTTGGCTGTGTTAAGCACTTTATAAGTGGCAGAAATAGACAGTCTGTGGTTTCAAAACAATCAAAACACTACACAGCAAAGGCTAATCAAGTCGGGACCTAGAGTTTAATATGGATTGCGAATCACAGCGAACATCCATGCTAAAACCGGGATTCGTACTTGGCACCTTTAGCATGCGAGCCCAGGGCGCTAACCACACAGCTATTAGATAGGCTTTATTTTAATGGGGAAGGGGAGTGATATGCTTGCTTGTAATTTTTTTTGTGTGTGTGTCTTATTATACAGAGCCACTGGAGTGGCGAACGCTCGCCACTGTTCCAGTCACTCAGAAAAGCCACTTAAAGCGAAACATGCAATCCTATGTAGCTTATTATACTGAGCCACTACTGTGGCTAGAGGTTGCGTCTGTAGCTTGTGGCTCTCAGACCCTAAGAGATACTTGCAATACTATGGAGCTTATTATACTGTACTGAGCCACGGCAGTGGCCAGAAGCGGTGGCGTACGTTCGCCACTCAAGTGGCTCTGTAAGGCATTAAGAAGGTATATGCTTCTACTTTACTGAACTAATTTGTACTGGGTTATTTTCTAAAGGTACCTTGAGAGCGTGTTTGCGTATACTACCAATAGTCTGAGAGGCGACTGCAATTTTTGGACCCCATCGAACATCATTCTGAATTTTGTATAGAAATTGGAGAAAAGTGAGTAGATTACGAATCCACTGGTCTGCCGTGGCAAAAATGGCCGAAACCGATCAATAATCGACTTGGAATGAGTTGAACTAAAATCCGATTGCCAAATACAACATAACTTGCCAAAAAGAGAACAAACTTTTTCGTCTGGCAACCCACTTCATTTTGATTTTCAAAGAGAAAAAGCGCAAACGATTTCTGATCTTTGGCTCGGAAAACTTATATCTTTTAAAAGTAAGCCAAATTGGCGACATCAGTTACGTCATAAGTGACGTAATATTTTTTGCCAACTTGGCTCCCTTTTAATAGATGCAAGTAGACAGTCGCCAGATATCTGAATCGTCTGCAACCTTCTTAATTGAAAATTAAAGAGTGAGGATTACCAAATAAAACAAAATTTCATTATTTGGCAAGTTATGGCGCCTTTGGCAATTGGATTTAGTTCAACTTATTAAAAGTCGATTTTTGACCAGTTTCGACCTTTTTTGCCACTGCAGACCAGTGGATTCGTAATCTACTCACTTTTCTCTAATTTCTATAAAAAAAAAATTGCAATCGCCTCTCAGTCTACCAGTAATAGATGGTCTCAAGTATAAACTTTTATTTATCAAAGGTAATTCCATGTCCCTTTTAAAGTACTTTATTTAATATCTTAATGTCTCCGTCTAATATTTACCTCTGACCGGGTAAATAGCAAGGTAGCCCGGTAGAGCAAAGCAGCAGAAACTGAAATAAAACGCACAAAACACTTTTCCACAAGATAGAGGGGCGAAATGAGTTGTTTCCAGCTCACGTCCAGACGACTAGTCACGTCTCGGAATATAAATCATCATCTTCTACAAGTGGCCGTCTTTGACATCCCAAGTCGCTCCCTCCTTTCTCTCGAAGCAGTCTTATAAAAAAACAGAGAGAAGAAATGCTCGATTCAGGGCTTTTGAATAGTTGACTGTGACGAATGTCCCTTGCAATTAGAATGGGCGAAAGCCGGGTTACCTTCGGGTTCAAAGGCCAGCACAACAAACACCCAGCCCATTGAACTTATGATAAATGTAGGGGACAAAAAAACAAAGAAGACGAGCTAAACCGCAAAATTCAAACTGCGAAAAAATTGAAAGTAAATCCGGTTTTTCGCGATGAACGACTATAAGAGTTGATCCTTCTACTTAAAGATATAGTTCCGGACAAATCTCAACTTTTTTTTTGTAGTCCGAGAGGCGACTGCAATTTTTGGACCCCATCGAACATCATTCTGAATTTTTTTTTATAGATATTGGAGAAAAGTGAGTACCGTAAAATGGGGTGAATCGGAACACTTTTCAACTTTCAAAGTAAAAATCGGTTGTGATAAGATCGTTAACGAACATATTTTTGACATTGAAACTTGGGTCTTACCTTCTTCTTTGAGGATCAACCCGAAAAATATTGAAAAAATTAGGACTTTAATTTATTTTGAATTTTTTCACGGTGTTCCAATTCACCTCGCAGAAAGGGGTGAATCGGAACACTCGTTACAATTTATGTCTGATCTTATTTAAACGTTTACAGGATGACAAAAAACAAGTAATAATGCATTGTGGTGAATAGGAACACAAAATTATCATAAAAAAAATCATTTAATATGACAAATAAAATTTGTTTTTGTCAATTATTGTCAAAACAAATCATATGTTTTAAAGTATATCAACTCTTCTCCTAACTTATCCAAATAGTCTTTAAAACTATAATAATTTTTAATCTACTCAATGTTTGCGTGCGGTATCACTGTAAATTCCTTAAAATATCTTGAGAAAGGAAAAAAACATCCTCAGATAGTTTCTGAAAATCTTTCCATGGGCGCTTTTTGTAAAGCACACTGACATAGAAATAATCTTGTGGGTGTAAAACTTTGCTCACATAGAGTCTTCATACATATGGATTGCTTTTTCCTTTGTAACTTTAAGATAACGAAGTCATTTAGAGAAAAGAAAACCACTGGAGTAATTGGGTTTTCTCCCATGAGGAAACTAGGCTTATTTTTGACATTTATTGAAGCCTGCAATCTTGATTACTGTCTTGAAGGGAGTAATTAGACTCTTATTCAGTCATTGAATCTTGTGTGGAACATAATATTGCCAGAAACAGTTTTTTAATATCACTTTTCAAGTGTTCCGATTCACCCCGCAAATCTCAAAATCGAGTCGAGGCAAAACATAAAAATTCGTAAAATAAAAAGTTTTTAAAACCAAATTAAATTAAGTAAGACATGCTGTTGTGGATGCTTATACTTATCTAAAAATATATTAGTTAATCTATAACAGGTTTATGTTAGCAATTACGGGATAAGTTTTGGAGAGGTTAAAACTCATTGGATTGTATGCACGCTGTTTCAGAATTTAAAAAAAAAAAAGGATAGTGTTGAAAACCCCACAAAACATATGTTCCAAGATTCCAAACATGTTAGCCAAATAAAAAAAAAATTATAATTAAAAAACTGCTGTATTTGTGTAAAATAATAATTTCTTTGTAATTTCCTGAAGTTCCGTTTCGATTCACCCCATTTTACGGTATTTTACGAATCTACTGGTCTGCCGTGGCAAAAATGGTCGAAACTGATCAAAAATCGACTTGGAATGAGTTGAACTAAAATCCGATTGCCAAATATAACATAAGCCAAAAAGAGAACAAACTTTTTCGTCTGGCAACCCATTGCATTTTGATTTTCAATGAGAAAAAGCGCAAACGATTTCTGATGTCTCTGAAAACTTGTATCTTTTAAAAGTAAGGCAAACCGGCGATATCAGTTACGTCATCAGTGACGTAATGTTTATTACCAATTTGGCTCATTTGTGAAAGATGTAAGTGAGCCATAGCCACACATCCGAATCGTCTGCAAACCTTCTTAATTGAAAATTAAAGAGTGAGGGTTACCAAATAAAAAAAAATGCTCATTATTTGGCAAGTTATGGCGCATTTGGCAATTGAATTTAGTTCAACTTATTAAAAGTCGATTTTTGACCAGTTTCGGCCATTTTAACCACGGCAGACCAGTAGATTCGTAATTTACTCACTTTTCTCCAATTTCTATAAAACATTCAGAATGATGTTCGATGGGGTCCAAACATTGCAGTCGCCTCTCAGTCTATTAGTAATATTGATAACCTTCGCACATATTTTCGTTTTAAACTTACATTTATGTTGATAACAACAAGAAAGTAAGCGCTTTTAAGTTTCAATTTTAAGACAGAACATCTATAGAAACTTGCATAACTGTAGTTTCACCGGTGAATTTTATTAATCAAAATAAATTAACTACAGCGTTCATAAGTGTGCTTTATTTTTATCCCATTTAATATGAATCACTCAGAGTAAAATATTCAACAGCCCATAAATATCTCCGTATAGTATTGCTGAAGTTTATATTGTTACGAATTTCTGTATATTTATAAATATTTCGCGGTCTTAATCATGTAAAAAGAAAATTTATGTACATTTCGCATAAGGCAGTGCAAGAGTTCTTTACTTCGCTTTCCTGCAATGCGTCTCTTAATGCTTGAAAACGAGTTTTACAGAGATAATGCTGGAAAACGAGTTTTACAAGGAGAAGGCTATTTAACATTATGGTTAATGGCAATCTCGCCAAGTTGGCGAAGGTTTTGGCGACTAATTTTGGTCACCAGGTTTGGCGAGAAGTCGCCAAATGCTGCCAAACTTGGCGACCATTTGGCCACATTTTCGGTCCCCATGTGCATGTATAGGGCTTTTCGACTACGATCTGGAAAATCCCCCAAATTTCTATCTCTAGAAGATCCACTTAGGATTGATTTTCCTATATAAGGCCGTCCGTGAGTTGAGTTACTGAGTTGTCTCTCAGTGAGCATTCAGAGAGCTGTATTGCGAAAGTGAACTGTATTGCATTGTCTTTTGCGTCGATCTTAGCAGTTGTGTATCTAGTTTTTAACTGCTGTTTGAGCTCCATTGTTGCGTAAAGATCTGTATTGAATCTATTAGAGCGGGAAGTTCTGAAGTTGTAAAAGAATCTGCGAAAAGTTACATCGGAATAAATTTCTTCAAGTTTAAATCTGCTTTTACTTCAAGTCTTTCGAACCCAGCCACGCAACAATATATTGCATAGAATAAGACGTAAAAACAAGATAACCTACCTGCTAAAACCACTAACATTAAATCTTTGCCACGCCAATTTGGCTAAATAACACCCCAAATTCGTGTTTTGTGGTTGACACTGATAATGTGCAATTTACTTCCCTTTCTGATACTTAATAGAATGTATACTTTAAAAATGATGTTTCATTAAATTAAAATAAAACTAACCAAAGCGAAAAAAATTGTATTTCAATTTAATTTAAGCTCCTTTTTCTAATGGATGCTGGTTTTCCGCGATGGCGTCTGCATCTAACGATCTACCTCGACAATTTACAGATCCGAATAAATTGTTTACAACATATTGTGAATCATGCCATCAAAAGATTCCCCCATTACAGTGGAGCTACAATACCTTAATACGAGTTTCTATCAAAGAGCAGTAGCCGTCGTGCTGGCGTCGGCCAAATGTGGTCGTGAGCGGATTTAATTTCCTCCCATCAAGATAAGTTAATAGATAGGGTAAAAGAGGGTTGTAGTTCCCCAATGAGGTATTTTTTTTTTTTTTACCTCCCTCGCCCGGGTAAATCGACCAGAAAGACGCCAAGATACATAATGCTGATTGAGACAAGTCTAGCCCGAGTATTGACGTTTCTCTGTCTGCATGTGAATCATAAGAGCAGCAGACACACGCCAAAGCACACACCTTGGTGATTATATTCATTGCGGGTAAGAGGGGCGAGGGAGTTGCAATGAGTCAGGTTGTGGGAAATTATTGTGACGATGATGGGAGAAGAATGAGACTGTTGACAGGCTTATGCACAATGTAAAGAAAGGGGTGGTTGGAAGAAAACTGTATGCATTCATTTGCAATTATACATTTCAGACAAAATTATATTCCTACCCATTCCATAGGGCAGCGTATGTAGGCCACTGGTTGCATAAAAGAGAAAATTAACTCATAAAAACAACGTTTTTACCATAAATCCCTTATATGCAGTGTCAACTAATTTTTAAATCCTTTATATTGTTACGAATTTTTGTATATTTGTAAATATTTCGTAGTGTTAATTTTGTAAATAGTAATTTATGTACATTTCGCATAAGGCAGTGCAATAGTTCGTCGTTACATTGGCTTCCCTGCAGTGAGCATCTCAATGCTTGATAACGAGTTTTACAGAGGTAGCTCTGGGAAGCGAGTTTTAAGGAGCAGGGCATTTAACATTATGGTAATGGCAATCTCGCCAAATTGGCTACATAGAGCCGAGTTGACGACGGTTTCGGCGACTAATTTTTGTCGCCAAACTTGGCGATCATTTGGCGACATTTTCGGTTTCCAAGTACATGTATAGGACTTTTCGACTACGATCTGGAAAGTTCTCCAAATGTCTATCTCTGGAAGGTTCACGTATGTTCGCCTCCCCTATATATAAGCCCGGCCATGAGATGGGAGTGAGTTCTTGGATTTTGAGTCACTGAATTAGTTGACTGGAGATACTGAGCGAACTGTATTGCATTGTCTTTTGCGGCGATTTAGCAGTTGTTGTCAAGTTTTTAACTGCTGTTTTGTGCTCTATTGAGGTGAAAAGAGCTGTATTGTGTCTACTAGAACGAGAAGTTCTGGAGCTGTAAGAGAACTGTGAAGAGTTATTTTGGAATAAATTTCTGCAAGTTTTGATCTGCTTTGGATTCAAATCTTTCGAACCCGTCCACGCAACAATATCAACTTCGATTTCGTATGTTTGTCGATGAGGGCAGAATCTGCGGAGGCCTAATTAACCCCTTTTCCGTCATCCAATCGGGCTAAAACTTGGCAGATAGGTTCGATGTCGATGACTATGCATTTTATCAGATTTCGGAAGCTGTTTCTGTCACTAAAAGGTCGCTTTTACGAAATACTACTAAACCAACTTGCCGTCATCCAATCGCGTTAAAGTAGTATTGAATCGACCATTGTTGAAACTCTTTCCTGTCGCCAAAAATTTGTAATAAATAAATAATAAAATTGTTTTAATCAGAATAAATTAAAGATATTTGGATGTGACGTTCATTTTTAATAAATAAATTTTCAAACGCAGTTCGCCGCACGTTTTGCTGATAGAAGTGTTTTTGATATTCAAAATGCATACAAAGAATTTATACTAAAAACTTTGTTTTTATGGTTATATTTTTAGGTAGCCCTACCATGCCGAATGAGCATATTTAGCCCAGTTTTTGTGAAATATATACTCTTACAATCGTATTTAAAAAAAAGTAATAAATTCAAAAAAATTCAAATACATATTTTGGCACTTTTTTATTAGTCCATAGAAAATAATATTTTTATTTCATTGAATGACTCAAGTTATAATGTCATAAAAATCTATACAGCCCACCTGATGGCTGTTTGGTTAGCGCTCTGGCCTAGCAAGCCAAAGGTGCCGAGATCGAATTCCGGATTAGGCTTGGATGTTCGTTGTGGTTCAGAATTCATGTTAAGCTCTAAGCTGCTGCTTAGACGTCATTGTGCATTAAAAAAAACAGGTCGTTGAGCATACAAGCCATCTAATTCTGGCCTTAGTTGACTCCAGAGCATGTGCTTGTGTGTCGATATATCGGCCCGTCTCGCCAGAAATACAAGGCGAGATCAAAGTCGCTCGCATAAAAGCCGTAATTCAATAAAAACGCATTGAATTTCGATTTCCTGCAGTTAGATAACATAACAGTGTATATTGTTGGGAATGTATTTCAATCGGTATCGGTGATCTCACGCTCGGAGACGTCATGTGTGAAGCGTTTGTTGTTCAAGGCAGCGGCATGGTGTTTTGCCAGGAATAAAGCTTGAATCGCTAAGCAGAGCAGAGTAGATCAGAGCGGTGTTAATTAGAGCCAATTGCAAGGCTGTCAACGTCCATTGTAGCTCGAGGCTCGTGCTATAGTAGACATTGGCAGCCTTGTAATTGGCTCTAATCCACTACGCTCTGCTCTGCTTTGCGATAGTGGACGTCAAACTTACAGCGAGTATTCATGTTGGACTATTATTTTGCTCGTATTCAGGGGCGTAAACAGGATTTTTTTTCAGAGGGGGGGGGAGGGGGATATTCGCACCCATATTCCGAAAGCATTTATAATAATGTTTTATAAAATAATTGTTGAAAATACTCTTAAAATAAATACCCTTCATTAAGTAATTTAATTAGTTGACTAATTGAATATACGGGGCTAGTTAAATATACGGGGCTAATTAAATATACGGGGCTATTGACCGAAGTATAATTTCTTAGTAGGAAAAAAAAATCTAAATTTTATTTACTTTCACACACAATATTTGCTGAAAGTTTAGTTATGCACATATGTTGCTTTCTGCTATTGCTTTTTCTAAAGGAAAACTTTTGCTTGCAACAAGGCATCCCTAATTTCTTAAAAGTTAAAATATATTTTCGAGAAAGGGATATATCCCTCTCTAGCTAAGTGTCTGCGATAAATCCCGCCCCCCTCCCCTCACCAAAACTGAACCTCGCTGAAAGGTTCATTGCTGAGTAAATAAGCTAGTCTCACTCATAATATATATTTTTAATTTGCTACCGCTTTTCTAAGGTAAAACTTTTATTTACAACCAAAATTACTTGCAAACCCTATTTCTTAAAAGTTAAAAACATATTTTCGGGAAGAGGATATATTAACCACCACCTCCCGAAAACCTATATAATTTTTTAATTTGCTACTGCTTTTTCTGAGGTAAAACTTCTACTTGCAACACAAGCCATCCCAAATTTGCAAAAGTTAAAAGATATTTCGGGGGGGGGGGGGGATATATCATCATATCCCCTCCCCTGGCTAGGCGCCTGCTTGTATTTTCAAGTTATTGAAGAGTATCACAAAAAATATCCTGATGAAGCAGTACTCAATGAATTCATCAGTGATAAACAATTAGTTCACCGTTTCAGGACCACCGGACCAGTATATCTGTCAAGAAAAGAGCCGGTTGACCCTACATTTTGGATGATTAAAAACCGAGAGAAGTTGAAACGATGTTTCTGCGTTCCATGAATAGTCTAACACACTATTGCTGAGTCTGAAAATGACATCACAACAATCATATCCAACATCAATACTGCCATGCTCCGCAGAATCTCACGAAATCAAGCAAAACGAAACATGCTTAAGAGAACACCATTTCGAACATTTAACACTTGAAGTTTGTTTACTAAAAATAAAAACCAGCATTAACTAATCTCTGTGATAATTTACTTTAGTTTAAATTCTTAAACTATAGTAGTTTTACAGCCAGGTAAACTTTGATGTGCGCGACTTTATATCCCGCCCTGTATGTTTCCCTATAGTCCGAGAGGCGACTGCAATTTTTGGACCCCATCGAACATCATTCTGAATTTTTTATAGATATTGGAGAAAAGTGAGTAGATTAGGAATCTACTGATCTGCCGTGGCAAAAATGGCCGAAACTGATCCATAATCGACTTGGAATGAGTTGAACTAAAATCCGATTGCCAAATATGTCATAACTTGCCAAAAATAGAACAAACGTATTCGTCTGGCAACCCACTTCATTTTGATTTTCAATGAGAAAAAGCGCAAACGATTTATGATCTTTGGCTCGGAAAACTTATATCTTTTAAAAGTAAGCCAAATTGGCGACATCAGTTACGTCATAAATGACGTAATATTTTTGCCAACTTGGCTCCCTTTTAATATATGCAATTAGACCGTCGCCAGATATCTAAATCGTCTGCAACCTTCTTAATTGAAAATTAAAGAGTGAGGGTTACCAAATAAAAAAAAAAAATGCTTATTATTTGGCAAGTTATGGCGCATTTGGCAATTGGATTTAGTTCAACTAATTAAAAGTTGATTTTTGACCAGTTTCGGCCATTTTTGCCACGGCAGACTAGTGGATTCGTAATCTACTCACTTTTCTCTAATTTCTATAAAAAATTCAGAATGATGTTCGATTCGATGAGGTCCAAAAATTGCAGTCGCCTCTCAGTCTACTAGAACAAAGGCCGATGAAGTGTTCTATTGGTGGATCCTCTCTCTGAAGAAGGGCGGGAGGAAATTGAAATTCCTTAAAAACTTTTCTTTTCCTCTGCCATGCTGAGTCTTATCATCCAGAACAAGTGATCCCGCTTCCAATCGCCGAAGTTGCGCTGCTGGGGACGAAAGAGATTGGTACAGTTTTGACGATAGTAAGAAAAATAAATCCTTGATTTAAAATAAAAACTATTCAGTTCGTATGTAGAAAGGTTTCCTTTAAATTGACAGAGAATGTAACTTGTTTGCAAATTGATAGTTTGATATTCGAGGGAGAGTATGTCAGTGGTGGACCGTGGTCGAAAACGTTAGTGCAGCTGGAAACATGCGACTTCCCAGACACATATATTTATTTTCCATAATCATGTATAATAGCACTTGAATTTTTTGTTTTTGTTTTTAAATTATCATTTTTAAAATCGGATTTTTTTTGCTTTTAAAAGTACATAATTAGTAACGATGCTTAAAAAAAAAAAAAAAAAAAAATTTAGTTTTATTCCAAAATTAATTAACTAAATAACGTAGTTTAACGCAAAAGAGTTATTTTAGTTGATGAATTTTTGAATTTAGTAAATTAATTTTTTATAATTCGCATATTTTAAATTTTTATAATTAGCATATTTTAAATTTTTATAATTAGCATATTTAAAATTTTTATAATTAGCATATTTTAAATTTTTATAATTTGCATATTTTAAATTTTTTACAATTAGCATGTTTTAATTTTTTTATAATTATCATAATTTACTTTTTTATAATTATCATATTCATTCTTAAATTAAATTTTTATAATTAGTATATTTAAAAATTTTATAATTAGCATATTTTAAATTTTTTATAATTAACATATTTAAATTTTTTTATAATTATCATATTTTACTTTTTTATAATTATTATATTTTACTTTTTTATAATTATCACGTATTACTTTTTTTTATAATTATCACATTTTCATTATAATTAACGTATTTTTGAACAGTGATTACTCGAGTTTTATAGGGCCAAGAAAATAAATTATGGTATGAAATTGTTCGCAATATCGTTCTTAATGTTATGAGCTGACATCTCGTTTCTAGAACGTATATTTTTTTTTAATAGAATTTTTTTAACATTGAAAGTAGAAAAAAACTCAATTTTTCTAAAAACTTTTGCTTCTAAAAAATGTAGCCAAATTCATTTTCTTTTGCAATCAATTTGACTGAGGTTCAAAACATCTAATAGTTAATGTAGATTTGATTTCACGAGCCAAGAACACGATTATTTAGATAATGAGTTTAAAATATTCAAATTTATTTTCAGACAAAATAGTACTTCAAAACCAATAAGATAATTCTCTGACCTTCAGCAAGACCATTATCTTGCAAAAATTCCATTTAGAGATTATTTTAAAGCAGAAATTCGCAAAGGCAGCCGAAGTCAGAAAATCGCAGATCTGGCTGCCTCGCTACACGTAGCGTGGAGGATAGGCTCTATTGGATTCGATTGGTTACCATGGCAACGTCGCAGCCGAAACGCGTTTCAGGAACACATGGCTGCCGTTCAGAGGAAAAATCACCTTGATTGGAAACTTTTTTTCCTCCCTCTTGAATTGAGTATTGAGGCAAGAAGTTTGCTGTTCATTCGATTTTTTTACACTTACCGTACTAATCTTTCGCTAACAACTCATTTTTTTCCCCACCAGAAGTCCAATCCCTTTACTATAAAAGTTTTATGTTCATCATTCATACTCTACAAATCACCGATTTAGAGTAACCCTAGTTAATTTACTTTTCTAAACCACTATCCCAAAACAATTGCAAATATACCTTTTTTCAAGTACGTATTTTTTCCCCCTTCTAATTAGTCCTAATTATTTATTTTATTATAATAGCTTAGTAAAACTCTCCTGTCTTTATGCTCAAGGTTACATTTCGTATTTATCTTCTTTCCCTTCACAATATACGAATATATTAGGTATTAAGAATGTATAGGCTAGATTAAGCATCTAAATTATTAAAATTAAAATTTACTATTGATAGTCAACTTTAATTATTACTTATTTAATGTAGATAGAGTCGCAAATGAATATGGTTGGTTGGTTGTATTCAGATTATCTGGCGCCGTCAGTAACACGAGGGCTATAATGCGCCGAAACATTCGTCATTAGACAAGCCAACATACATTTACAAACACCCATGCCTAACACGGGACTCGAACCCGCAACCTCGCGGTCTAGAAGCTAGCACGCTAACACAAATGAATATGGAATTTCTACGGTAAGTAAAAACAATCTCTGATAAATAGTAAGCTTGTTGTACAATACACAATTCCAGTATTTATTTATTTTTCTTCATTTTTTTTATTCAATTTTAAAATTTTCGAAACGGCCATAAACACAGAAATTTGTACTCACTGCGCTTTATCTTTTTTTTATATTTGCAACCAAAGTTGGCTTGTTAGGTTTTTTTTTTGGGGGGGGGGGGGGAACGACACATTCGGATCAAAGCGAATGTAACGTCACTACATCTGAAACAACTTTGCTTGAAACACAGCATCGGAAACCAGTTTTGCACGTTTCTCGTAAATCGCGCCAACCGTTACGGAATATAGCAATTGTCTTCTAAACCAACGACAAATATTTGGTGGAAACCTCACGATAACCATAGAAACGGAAGGATGTTTTGACGTCACAGTTATAAAGTAGTGTTTTGATCGGACTACGATCGGACGAAGTCTTAGGGCATTTTCTTTTCTTAGTATTTAAATAACTATTTTTTTTTTTAAAGAACTTTGTTTGAGTATTTGGAATCAGAAAGAAATTCTTCATAAATATAAACTGATTTCACTCGTTTTTAAAAAATGCGGGAATTGTCAATTAAGAAGAAGAAAAAAAAAACTAGCTCAAATCAACTAAATCTGACAATGATCGAGCGAGTACAGTGAAAGTTCCAAATAGCTGCAGCATTGCCATGGAAACAACTGCTTGTATAGAATGTCACTATAAGCTAAATGTAAATGGCGCGGTGCCATATGCAGCCTTTACGAATTTCGCGATTTCGGCTGTATTTGTAAATTCGATGTACTGATTGGCTCGTGTATGAGTAGGTCGGGATGTGTGGGTGGAAGAGAAAGGAACGTTTCTTGGAATTTTTTACTTGGATTTCGGCTGTATTTGTAAATTCGATGTACTGATTGGCTCGTGTATGAGTAGGTCGGGATGTGTGGGTGGAAGAGAAAGGAACGTTTCTTGGAATTTTTTACTTGGATTTCGGCTGTATTTGTAAATTCGATGTACTGATTGGCTCGTGTATGAGTAGGTCGGGATGTGTGGGTGGAAGAGAAAGGAACGTTTCTTGGAATTTTTTACTTGGATTTCGGCTGTATTTGTAAATTCGATGTACTGATTGGCTCGTGTATGAGTAGGTCGGGATGTGTGGGTGGAAGAGAAAGGAACGTTTCTTGGAATTTTTTACTTGGATTTCGGCTGTATTTGTAAATTCGATGTACTGATTGGCTCGTGTATGAGTAGGTCGGGATGTGTGGGTGGAAGAGAAAGGAACGTTTCTTGGAATTTTTTACACCAAACGGAAATTCCGTAGTAAGTTCAGTTTATACTTGTATTTTCTTGTTATTTCTTAAGGTAATACTAACATTTATTATTGAACCATTTTGAAACATGGCTCCCCGTTACAAGTAAGTTTGAATAATTTTTTTTTTTTCTTTTCTGTTTTCTTTCTCGTATCATTTTGTAAACATTGAAAGGAAACTTTGCGTTTGAGTAATTAAGATTAAAGAATTTGCACTCATGAATGATTGTGGAGAAGTGGGGGGGGGGGGAGGTTACTGTTCCGGCTGCAGAAACATATTTGACCACGGGCCGCCACTGAGAGATTTATTACAAGTAATACAAATACTTGTATATATAAAAATTATTTCCTAAGTATTCCTTCATGGCAAGTTTAAATATATTATGTCTAATGTAAAATTTAATAATTGATAAAATGTACCATTTTAGAAAAATAGTTGATAATCCGATATCTCTATTTGGTGCTAAGATATGAACTTCTCATAGAAGATCAAAAGGTATACTTTCCCTGTTGAAATTTTAAATCACTTTCAGTTCAATTATATTTAACCTTATCAAGACCTGCAAAATGGTATATGCCACTCGTCTCTTTATTTTTTTTAATTTAGGCTTAACTACTTTAAAATCTTTCGCTACATTACTATAGTAAGGAAGCAAAAGAGAGAAAAAAAATAGCTTCGCATCAATAGAATATTGGAAAATTAACTTAGAAAATGTCACCCTCCAATCACCAGAAAATAACTCAACCGAAAAAACAACCCAGACGATAATTAACCCCTCACAGCAAACGACTTTCCCAAAAAGAACGAAAAAAAAACCCTCATTTTCGAGCTGAAACACTGACCCCCAAAGAACTCTACCACATGTCCATCAGTCTCCATCTTTCCACAATCTCTCTCCCTCTCACCCGAATGGCACAGGTGACCTTGCAGGTGACCACAACAAGATTTAAAAGAGATCACCCTCCCCTCTTTTCAACTCACTTCATTCCCCCCCCCCCCTTCTGAAAGTCGCGAACCCCGAGGCGAAGAGAAGAACGTCGTCTCAACTTCCACCAAAACGAACACGTGCTTTTGCCGATCCTTCGGATTGGTGGAAAAGAAAGAAAAAAAACAGCCTTCATAATCAACAAACGGAGGGATTGAGGGAAGGGTTTGCTACATTTAGCGAGTTATTGCTCTTTGGGTAGTTTTGTGGAAAAGTGTTTTCGGTAGTGAGCACCTGGGGCAGCGAAAATATGCACGTGCAGCAATAATTTGAAAATTGTACACGTGCAAGGATATTTTTGTATGGGCTGCACATGATTTTGCGCAAACAAGGCTGAAATGGAATGGTTTTGGAATATTTGTTTAATTACTTAAGTTGTTTTGTAAAATAGCCGAGTTAGCACTGGTTACGCTCCTTCCTATCCAAATGTAAATACGAAATAGTAAAAAAAAAAAAAAAATTAAAAAAAAAAAATGCTTTAAAATGTAAAATTTTGTACTAGATAAAATTACCGTAAAAGAAGTCATAAAAGGAAATTTAAATGGTTATGAAGTGAATGGAGCCTTCTCTTACTTATTAGTTTCATGATCTTTTTTTCTATTTTAGTGGATTTTTTAAAAGAAAACCTGATTAATTAGATTTAGAATTTTAATTGTCATCGAATAGTTAAAAAAAAAAAAAAAAAAAAACATTTTGTGTTTATGGGATGTCATTTATTTGAAAGCTTGGCAAAATATTGAATTATTTCTAAGGGACGGGGGGAGGGAAAAAAGACTGACTAAGATAGGAGTGGCAGTTAAGGACGAAATCGCCACAATATTCCTTCCAAACTTTTACCACCTGTAGCCACATCAATGCAAATCATTTTAATTCAGGTTAAAATTCAATTCAAAGCTTAACATTTCAAGAAAATACATAAAAGATTTTGGGCAACGATTTTCAAATCGATATCTTCTACAGAGTCAACAGGTGTGACGTGCAATTTGGGAAAGGAGACAGGGCCGTAGACGGGGGGGGGGGGAAAGACGGTATAACTCCCCCCCCCCCCACCTGAAAAAAAATCCTGGCTACGGACTTTCAAGGAGACTCCGGGGTTCAAGAGCTGTTTTTCTGTACTACCCAGCAGTTCTATAGTCATTGTGTAATACATATACAGTTGCCGATAACTTTAATTAAAAGTTTCAAGTGTCATTTCCACAACTACATAAAGTTATCGTGTATTTATGTTTATACGTACTTTACTGTAAAAATTAGACGGTTTCTCTTTAAAAAAAAAACTTCCCAGCAGGGAGAGTTTTTATTCGTCAGCTCTTTCTTTGTTTTACATATCCTTATATCCTGGAACTTTGCGATTTTTATTAACTTTCCTTGGCTTTCCTTCAACGATACACAATTAGAAATTGTAATTCTCTAATATGACTATCTAAAAACAGTTATAGCAATCCATGATTACCTATTTTACTCGGTTATTCCCGCAATTCCTTAAGAAAAGTCTTTTTTTTTTTTTTTTGAAGTTCTGATTTCCTGACTAGGGGACAGACAGGATTTCCTACTTTGTTTTGTAACTGTGTTTTTAATTATATTTTTTTTAGGATTGTCATTACGTTCTGTTAATATTATACGTTCAGAACAAATGCTTTTCTATAGTTCTTAACTAATACTATGAGCCAGAAACTAAAAAAAAAATACATCAACCATTGTTAATAGACTTTATGCTGAAGCAAAAACAATGAAAATATTTTTCTGAACTAAAGATTGACTCACACGTTACCAGCAGCTAGCATACTTAGCCTGTAAATTGATTAGAAGGTCACTGGCACTGAAAATAGTACTTTTTGTTTTGCCAGTAACTGGAACAATCCTCGAATTGAGCAGGCTAGACAGTGGTCAGGGGCTATGAAATTTTTCTCGACAAAAAAAATATCTACTGGAGCTGCCATCTACTAACGTGCCAGTGTTAAACTAGTGTCTCCAGTTCATGGCACGAAGCGTTTATATGGTGTTAATAGCTGGTATTTATTTAGGGACCGGTGACCTAAACTGGAACGTCGATTGGCAACGTTTACATGCTGCCAGTTTCTGCAACAGCCAGCAGATAAAAGTTGATTAAAGGATCATTAACGACCATTGATCGGAATGCCAGCTTTGCACTTATCTAATCCCAGCACTCACTGGAACCATCCAACTATCGACTGCCTGTAGGGTCACGGGAGAGTGCAGGTGATTGGATGACCGGAATTGACGCGCCAGTAAATAGACAGTGTTTGACCTCCTCTATCTGCCAGCTACATACAATCTCGAGACAAACTGGCTACTCCTGCGACTAGAACGAAGCGTTTACACGGCACTGGCGGCTAATGACTGTCGATCTCGAATGGCACGCCGATTAGTAGTTTGTAAATCACCCTTTAATTAGTTCCAAAACAGGTGACATTAGTAGATGATGTTATGTAAAAGGAATAAAAGAATTAAAAAAATAATAATAATAATTAACCCAATTCCACCAGAACTCGAAAACGATTACGTAGGCGCAATTCCAAATGGAACAGGTGCATTCCGAATAAAATATGCAAGAGTTTTAAGTGATGCGCTAAGTTGGGTTTTTAGACTTCATTATCAGAGTTTAAATAGAGCTTAAACCTTAGTGTTGCCATGCCAGATTTATTAATTATTAAAAAATATTTTATTACACATTATTTCATACTTCAGTACCATACAAAAATATTTAAATATATTTTGATTTTTAACGAGACATTATTTTTTTGTATGGTTAAAATTCGACATTGCAACTAAATTATTGCGCATCCATGTTTCTCAACTTTTGATAAATTTGTAAAAAAAAAAAATATCATGTACATTTTTAAAAAATTTTTATTCAACATATTTTGTTTTTAACTATTTTGTAGCACGTGTAAATCTAGGATATAGATTCAGTAATATCAAAAGAAGCTGTAAGAAGTTTTTTTGGTTAAGCGGTAGCGTTTTAGAGTGATCGAATTTAATCTAGAATTTTAAACCTATGCGATTTTATTTGTAATTATAGTGTGAAAAATCTGAATAGAACATTTCTTTAACTTTTAACTTAAATTTGTTGTTTGACTAATATTGCAAACAAAGTTGGGTGTATCCGTAGTTCTATAGCATTTCAAAATATATGGTGCATTTTATTTCCGATGTAACCTATAATACATGTAAAAACAATGCTTTTTCTTACGTTAGTTTTAAAAAAAATTCTGAAATAAATTTAAGTGCATGTAATTAAAAATATATTATATAAATCCTATTGAAGAAGTAAAACAAACAAAATTGGCCCAATTTAATCTTCAGGGCATTATATGCACATCTTCAAAAAGAAAACTAAATTATCTAATCTTTCAGCAAACAATTTTTTTCAGTTAGTAAAACTGAGGCTGGAATCCAACTTTCCCGCCACTTTCAAAATCAACACAAATTCTCCCCCTTTTCGCACATGCACCCAGACTTATTTACAAACAAAATGGAAAAGCACAACTTCTTTCACTGGCACAGGTGCAGCGAACATTATGGAAAAGTAAACAAACTAAAAAGTCTCTAGTTTGGCGCAACTTGGCACGAAACTTTGGCGCGGTTGTTATAGCAACCTCGAGAGGCTCCAAGCGTACACACAAACACACGGCGAACTCAGCAAAAAATCCTCGCTGGAGTTAGCCAAACAGACGGTCTGAAAACCGCGTGATTTTATCCAACATCGGAGTCTTCTTTTTAGAAAAACTGTCACTTTGGATTTAAACCTTCGTTTGTGCAACGTTTGTTTTATTTCTTGAAGACTGGAATTTGAGTTTGCAATTGGATTCGAATTTTATGCATGGACTTGGAATTGAAAAATCGTCTGCCTTTGCGTGCCTTCTTGGGCGTGAGTTGAGTTGGTGAGTAGCTTCTTTTCTCAAATGACATGCGTGTGTTCGCGGAGATGATCATCTGATCCAATGATCTGATCATATTCTGATTGGCAATCTAAATGTTTTTTCCACGTGACAAGCATTGTGTGCGCTGTGTTGAGTCTAGTTCTTGGTGGACTTTCCAAAAGAAAAAAAAAATTATCGTGATTCATTTAAATTAAATATTTTTTTTTTTTTTTATTTCCTTTCAAATATCGTAAACCTTCAAAAGTATTGTGTCTAGGCCTGTAATTGAATTTAATAATTTGATTTTGATACTTTCAAATAAAAATATATATTGAACCTAACTAAATAACAAATATAATGTTATGTTCAGTTATGTTTTTTCCATCGGAAATTTTTGAAATCTGAATAAGGTTTAAAATTAAATATACAAACTGCAATTAAATTTCCACGACTGTTGCTAGTTATTGTGCAATTGTGTTTAGAGGTACCTTAGAAAAAAATTAGGTTTCTTAAAAAAGGACTTTTTAAAAGGAAAAGTTTTTATTTACCTAACAAGCTTCTATTTTTTATATTCTGCTTATTAAGGCTGTTATAAAATATTCCCAACTTTTGAAAAATTCTATTTTTTATTAAAGAATCAACTATCTAATCGGAAAATTTGTTATTCACCTAGCGAACTTTTAATTTTTGCATTGCGCTTATGTATAAGATAAGTACTTTTTGAAAAAATCTCATTTTTTTTAGGGAATTATTATTTAAACTAATATAAACCATAAAAACAAAGTTTTTTTTTTTATTATTTAAATTTTTTATATGCATTGCCAATTTTATATTTATTAACATAGTGCCGTTTCTGTTGTCAACATGTGCTTAGTGTTTGCATCTAATTTTTAATATTAAAAACATCTCTATCGGCAAAATATGGTCTAAACTATGTTTCAAAATTTATTCATTAAAAAAATTATTGTGAATTTCCACATTCACATCCAAATATATTTTATTTATTCTGATTAAAGCAATTTTATTATTTTTTAATACAATTTTGGCAACAGGAAAGAATTTCTTCAATGATCGGTTAAATGCTATTTCAGCGCGATTGGATGACGGCAAGTTGGTTTATTAACATTTCGTAAAAGCAATCTTTTAGTGACAGTGACAGCCCTCAAAATTTGATAGAATGAATTGTCATCGACTTTGAATCTATCTGCCAAGTTTCGGCCCGAACGGATGACGGCAGGGGGGTTAATTAGGCCTCCGCAGATCGACCGTAGAGACCATCGACATGAACACACAAAATCAAAGAGATAACTAATATAGAGGATTTAAAAATTGTATTTTGTTCGTGTTTTATTAATTCGCGAGAACAGAATTACTATTTTAAAAATATATTGAAAGTTCTCTCTAAAAGCAGCACCTTTAAAAGGTTCATTACTGAGTATTTACACTCACACTGCAAAAAACAAATCGGTTCAGTTTCAAAGGGTACTGAACCGCAAATATAACTCTCCTGCACAAATCTTTACCAAGGATTTTGTCGCACCTAGTTTTACCCTATGCAGAGGAAAATTATCCCGCCATCACAGCAGCAGCAACTATACGAGAGAAATTTTCCTCCATCTTGCGAAAAAGGACCCGAGTTTTCTCCCCTTCACGGCACACTCCCTAAAAAAAAAGAGGGGGCTCCTTGAGTTGTGTTGTTTGTCCCCCCCCCCCAAATCTTACGCCCCCGTCGAGGCCTCCCTCTCTGCACGTGTTCCCCGTCGCTCGCGTTTTCTGCAAAACTAGGGAGTTTTTGGACAAGGAAGATTGAGTGGGGTGGAAGCTAGAGATCGACCCTTGCAAATTCAGGATCTTTGTTGTCAATTTGAAATATGTTTATGTTGTTTATGGAAAGCAGAAACACTTTTTATTATGGAAAATGGGAGTGAGATTTTGAAGTGGGGGATAAGTGCTTTGTTTTATTACCAAAATGCTTCATTTGATGTTATGTGGTCTACAGAAAATATTAAAAGGGCAAGTGTGGTAAAATTCGTTCGTTGGAATATGAGTATACAGTAACTTTTTCTTAAATGATGTGCATGGTAAAGTACAGTGGGTATTACAGTTTATAATTGCCAGAGTATCAAAAGTTATTAATATATTAACTTTACGCCGCGTCATGGTTGTAATTCTTATAATTATCGTTTGCCTTAATTTTCGTTGTCGAAATTACAAAAGTTTATTCTTTGCAAGTGGCATTTAATTTAGTTTTTTTTCAGTGTTCTATTTTTTGCTATTCTGATTGATGCTTGTGAGTTAGAAGTCGTTCTAAAAACCGTCTCCTCCCGATGTAGAAGAATTAAAATAAACTTATAACATAAGAAAACTGAGTGTTGTTTTTTAGAAGTGTAACATTAAAATAAAAAGCTATCGATTAGTGATGGTCCGTCAGAAGTAAATTAACATTACCTTCAGAATAGTGTTCTGGAATTAATAAGTCAGGAAGTTGGAAATTTTGATTTATCATTTTACAAATAAGCATAACTTAATTCATCAGCTTTTGTTGTTCTTGCTGCCAGAAATTACTTGAACAAAATTGGGCTTATTACTTTCGATAAAATATGTGTCTATTTTTCATTTATCTCGTGTCATTTTAAAATTTATTATAATTAAAAGATATTTATTCTTATTTAACATTATTTCATATACGTGCATGTTAAAAGTTTCAACTTATTTTCTGAAGGTTTTTTTCTGAGCTGGAACAAATATTATTATTAAAAGAGTCATTAACATATTCTATAAAAAGAACTGTGTAGTCAAGAGAACCAAAATATGGCACTTGCGAAAAACCTGAACAAAATTTCAATTAAAAGTCCTTTCATAGAAAAAGAAACTTAAAAGATTTTTAAATCGTAAGACGGTTGGTGATTCTTTGTTCAGGAAGATACCTTCTAGATCAAAGTTAATGAATCAATGTATCTGGAAATTCTCCCAACATTAGTTTTAATGACGGAATTTTCCAACAGTAAGGTATGATTCATATCTTAACTTCAAAACACAACTAATCTACACAAAATTAAGAATGATACCATGTTGGATACTTATCTCTAGAACAATGATCTATCGGTTGAAGCACACATCACAAGTAAAGGAAAACTTCATATTCCTCGATACACACTCACCATCATACAATTATGCTCTCCCTGTAATTTTATTATTTGCGCAATCGGGCTATCAGCCATAGTTTATCCCGATGTTCCATCAAGATAGAAGGCGTAGTTCCTTAGAGGTGGCCTTCTTTACATCAAAGTAATTGCATCTCGATGCTTAATAACATGTTATATCATCAGCCCTGTCTTAACTTTGAGTGATTCCATTGTTGCGACGTGATATGAAATATTAATAATGCTCTGTGGACAATCTATTTGTCTTGGTCCCCTTGTGTGTGTATTGCAATATGAGCTTATATTTTGACGGCATTGAGTATCTTCAAGGCCAGAGCTGGTCTCGATGAGAGGTTAATGGCATGAAATGAATTCGATGGCTTTGAATTAAATATTTATTACTTGTTCAGTTGGAAATGAGATTTTCGTTTTTGTATCGAAAGGTTTCGACCGTTTCCAAACAATCGGGTTTTGGGCCAAAGCTGACAGATGCCGTAGGAAGTTAAATGCATTTCGCATTTTCCTTCACGTTTTTGTATCATCAAAGCGGCATTCGCTGATTTTATTCTCCCTCACGTGCCTATGGGTGCAATGCTTTTAAATTATCAGTTGTTTTTAAACATTTGTCAATCGCTCAGACCATTTGATGCAAGAGGAACTATGTGACCATAGAGAAGCGTTAGCCACTACCCGGCCCGCGGGCCCGGATTTGGCCCGCAACAGATTTTTCTGCGGCCCGCCGGCAGCACAGAAGATTTTAAAAAAAATCAAATTTCACGGTATGGATTTTTTTTTTTTTTTTTACTTAATTGTAATTTGTCCAGAATAGTATGTGTTTTTTGTAGAACAGAGTTCTCCACTACGTGGTCGAAAAGACTAAATGAATAAGCTTTCAGCAAGATGCTTTCCACCAAGAAGTACAGGAGTAATTAGCATAATCACATTTGGACAATTTATTCAAATTGATTGCAACAAATACTACGACAGACATCGACTTTATCATAAAATAAACTGAATGATTTCGACCGTCATCGTCTCGCAATTGATATCGACTAAAACAGAGTAATGTGGAAGTACAGTTTAAATACTTTTATTAAAAGTTAGATCCAAGTCCCACAGTCACTTTGGAACAAAATATTCGCTTCTTTTTTAATTTACTAATAATGATAATTATTATTTTTAATGATTTAAATATATATATATATATAAAATAATTAAATATCAATTGTAATTTTATTAAAATAAAAAAAAATCAATATTTTTTCAGTTTTCAAAAATGCAATAAATTGATAATTATTAAAGATACATATATTGGTGTATCCCGCCCGCAAAAAGCTCCAACATAAGTCATACGGCCAGCATCTAAAAGTTAGTGGCAAACGCTGCCATAGAGCAACCAACCAATGAAAGCAGTTAAACGAATAATTTCAGTCCTCAAACAGGGCCATGTTTTTTCTCCAGATCATCTTGACCATTGATCAATCTTTTTACCCTGGACCTTAAGCTCAAAGGTATTTTTCTTCAATTGGTCAAAAGTGTGGTCCGGAATCCGTCCCCACTGTATGTTTTGGCATGTGCCTATTCGGTATAAAAAGCGATGCATGCTGATGTTGTTCAGCCAGTTGTTCTTGACTAATGGTCAAGATTGATGCATCGATGTTTTATAAAACTCAAATAAAAAATTAAAAAATAAACTTTCCTATCCTGGGCTTGTACTTAAAGCTCAGGATAAGCCAACGGCCCTAAACCGATTATTTTAACATTGGAATCTATTGTAATGTTCTCTCTTTTAATTCGTAAGTTATAGCTAATCACTGTTAAAAAAAAATTTAATAATTAAAGTAAAGTCTGTTGTGTTATATGTGGATGACAAAAAGTTTTTTAAATTATGTTTAATAAAATGAATAATATGCAACAAGGATTAATCCGTGGGTGATTTTTAGCAAAATGCTTAAAAAAACTTTTTTAAATGCTAAAATTAGAAACAGGATTTTTCTCTTTTGGCTATATATACATTGAGCCACAAATTTAAAAAACAAAAAAATTACCTTCACACTCACACTAAGTCATTAACCTAAAAATAGCAAATAAACTAAAAGTTGAAAAGTGTTTTTCCTGTTATGTTTGGCGTAAATAGCTTAATATTTAAAATTCATAAAGATTCATAAAGTCATTGTGAATATTTTATGAATCATCATGAATTTTAAATAAACTCTTAAATATTAAAATATTTAAATAAAAAAAGTGTCTTAATTATTTTAGATGAAACATCATAAGTAATGGTCGTAATAATTTGAGCATTTTTCTAAAAAGTAACGGTATAGTGGTTAGCATGCTAGCTTCTAGACCACGAGGTTGCGGGTTCGAGTCCCGTTTTAGGCATGGGTGTTTGTAAATGTATGTTGGCTTGTCTAATGACGAATGTTTCGACGCATTATAGCCCTCGTGTTGCTGACGGCGCCAGATAATCTGAATCTAAAAAGTAACGCTTGTACTTAATAATTTTTTTGTTAAAGAAGTTTGTATTCCAGCTTAAATACTGATATGCTGCTCTGTAGTAATAAAAATAAAATTAAAAAAATATTGGGACTTACATAAAAGTTCCAAGAGGCCAAAGACCATAAAATGTAACGAAATAACCTTAAACAATCCCCTGGGAAATTTAAGGAATTTTACTTCTTCATCCAACATGGCTGAACAAAACAACTTTTCTCAAGAAAACAGTCCCAAAACAACAAAAGAAACCGTTAGCCAGCATCTTCTTTTATATCAAGAAGCAAAAGGGAAGAAAAAAAAAATCCTCAATCGTAAATTCGTAATTGTTCGTAGTAAATACCTGGATTATGTCATGTCATAGTAGTGCCTCTGTAACCCCTGACTGGTATTCATTCATCCATTTCCAGAGTCATGGTTCTTTCACGTTTTTTACACTCACTACAAGTAGTTTCCGTTTTGGAGGCCCAGTCCCCCCCCCCCCCCCACACCCCATCTCCATAATACGGGCGTGGGCGATCCCGGCCAGAAACCCGTCACGTGATCAGCGCCGCCCTTTTGTTCTTGTTCTGCCTTTATAATTAAGAACTGTTGTTATTTATGGGTGATGTTCTTGCATGTTTTTTTTATCCTTGCCTTTTCCTGAGTTGTGAATAATAGATTTTTTTTTTTAAGGGTTTAGGATTATGGTATGAGGGTGTATAGAGTTGTTAATAATTTTTATGCTAAGCGGTGTTGATAGTAAATGTGGGGAGTTTATCTTGAATGGAAACTATAAATGGAAAATTAAAATTAACTAAAATAGTTTAATTGTGATAATTAGTATGACAAAATGCAAAAATAAATGAGCTGTTATTGCCCACCTACCGCATTAACTTCCTACTTTTCTTTTGTACAAGTTTCGTTAAAATGAAAGGCCCTGTGGAGGCTAGTTCCTATAGTATAATTCAATCGGAAGTGCTGAAAATGGCGACAGGAAGTCTATTTCTTGTAATTCGTTAAGCTGAAACTCTGTAAATGATGTAGGCATGTCGTAATATCACTTCGAAGATCTCGCTAAGACGGGTAGTTACGTAAAATTCAACCGCGAATGCTTTAAAATTCGACTGAAGATATGCTTACCTTAGTAACTCTATGGGAAGTTCACATCTTGGCTGCAAATAGATATATTGAACTGTCAAGTTTGTCGCCAAGATGGGGATATTTTTAAATCCTTTATATTAACTTCGATGTTGTTTGTGACGGGAAAATCTGTGGAGGGCTAATTAACCCACTTGTCGTCATCCAATCGAGCTCGAACTTGGCAAATCTATAGATTCGTTGTCGATGACAATGCACACTATCAAGTTTTGGGGCTGTCACTTAAAGACCGCTTTTACACTCGCTTCAATTGTCACTTCGGAGGACTGATCAATCCACTTGCGGTCTAAATACATAAAAGGTGTTGCTAAATACATAAAAAGTGACATTGCGTATAATAAACGATTTACATTAACAACTTTGTTTCTATGGATTAATTTTATGTTAAAACAATTCATTTGTAGAGTTTTTGTTATACATCACATCGTCAACCGAAACAGCAATAGATTTCAGTCGTCAAATTGTACGTGCTTGATATCTGTACCTGATGAACAATAATAGAACAGCTGTAGATGCGACCTTGCTGTGACAGTTACTGACACGATCTAACTAGTTATAAGCATCTTTTGTTTCAAAAAAAGAATGTCCTCATTTTTAATATACATGAAAAATTCGAGTCCAAGTTTGGACACTTATTGAAAATATCCTGTTTCTTGCATAGGTTTATTTCTTCCTCGAAATTTCTATTATCTTCCCTATTTCAGAAGTTAATATTTTTCATAACTAACCTTAAATCTTATTACGTAATTCGTCAGAAAAACACTGATTTCTTTTTAAATTATAGTCGCATAAAAATATAATTACCTACGTATTTTTCGTTACTGAGGCACATGGAAAAATAAGAGCAAAATAAATATTGGGAAAAGATACGTGCAATCAACCGGTTTAGTTATTATCGAAATGGGATTTTAAAGTGAACAGTAATATTTTCAAGTAATAAGTTTTCGAGCACAACCATACTATTGATTGGATAAGACTTATTTTAAATTTGGAAAGTGCGATACCTATTTCTAAATCGTTCTATTATTAGCTCAAACGCATTGGTAAACATTTTTCATCCATTGACAATTGACAGAATTCTTCCTTGTGAAAACTTTCAAAATGTAAAATAAAAGGCAATTAAGGTTGCTGAAAAGCGCAAACATTGATGAATATAATTTGTTCATCCATCGATAGCTTGGATGAAATTTTCGCACCTATGATTTAGTAAAAATCAATTTTGCGTTCCAATTAATTAATTTTTTTTTTTTTTTTTTTTTTTAATATTATTACTAAAACAGTTGCTTAATTAAATATTACTAGTGAACCCGTGCGCAGCTTGCGAATTTAAGATTACTTAGGGCAGTGGCGTAATCAATGACAGGGTTGAAGCTCCCCTCGAAAATCGAGAAAAATTAAGTTAAATTTCTTGATTCTAAATAAAATTTCAAAAAAGATAGTAGGTTGGACAATATTGCAAACAAGTAATTAGTAAGTTACGTTATTTTTTTTTAAGATATACTTAAGCTCTTTGCTTAATTTGTTTTTCATTTTGTCTTTGTTAAACACCAAATGTGGATTAAGTAAAAGGTATGTTTAACTAAAAAAAAAAAAAGTTTTTTTATTTCACTTTCGTCAAACATTCAAAAATCAATATGCTTAAAAAAAAATAGTCCCACTATTTAAATTCCAAATATTGTTATTCACTGATTAATTATTTTTTATTATGCAACTCATGTAAGCAAATCCGTATCTTTGCAGCCAATTTTTGTCCCTGTAAAACACATAATTTCTATCTCGACCAACAAACTACATTACATCTCATTATAAAAAATAAAAAAAAAAAATTAAAAAAAAAAAGCCGTCTTCGTTTTCGACTTTGGCATTTCTGATCATGGTATCTGTGATTTTGTTTACATGTCGGATCATACTGGACGAATTACGTTATCCGGCGTTGATAGAAGATTTGTAAACTGAAGATATTTCTGAACGTGAAATCCCAATAGGTAATGGACATAAAAGATAACTTGAGTCCTCTCGAGTTTTTCTATGTCGATGTGCAATCTTGACCCTCTTTCCTCCCCCCCCCCCCTTCTTTAAGTTGGACGTCAGTAAAAAATAACTTTTTAGTGGCCTGCTGTTAGCAGCATGGTATGATATCGAAACGCGAGCCTGGTTTAGAAAGACGTGCGCAATTCTGTAAACATTCCGATCGAGTTTCTTCGATGGAATTTTTATCGGAATTAGCAACTTGTGTGTTCGTTGAATACGGTTTAAGTGTGATTTAATAAAACTGTCTGCTTACCATTTGTCGTCTGCTAAATAATTTTTAAATTCATTTTCTAAATTATCTTAGTTCAATTCATTCACAAAATGCGTATTTCAGTCATAGGATGCTTAATTTTACCACTTTAATTATTCCATTCATGAGAGTGGCAAGTAAAATTTTGGAAACATTTCGAGACAACGTCGCATGTATTTAGTGGTTAACTTATCTTCAGTAAATTGTTTGCGCTGCAATATTTATTAATTTGCCTACTATTTTTGGATGAAAAACGCCTAAGTAATAACAACATATTCAAAACGTAATCCGTTATAAAACTAAAATTACTACTCGTTATAACATACCTTTTTCATAGTTAGTCCTTGTCGAGTATAGTAATAGAAAAAATCCTTCAAGAAATTACACTTTTCGTTCCCCTGCTTGAACACACAACCTTCCTGCTGTGTAGCTTGCCCGCTTTTGAATTCTTCAGCTCAGCCTTGTTGACTTCGTGTACTGCTGTACATGTTCAAACTTGCCACTGACTACGCACCCTTTTGGGGCTTGGGTTATATATGCAGGGGAGGTGTTTCGTCTGACACATGAAGTAAAAATAAGGCGTCGAATAAGATCTTCAACCATTTTTATAAGGCTTCCGTTCGCTTAGAGAAATTAAAGAAAAATATCAAGGGAAGTTATGAATATTACCGTTTGGGTCATAATTACAAATATGTCTCAAATTAATTATTTTTTGTTTTATAGAAATATTAAGGAATTTTTTTTTTTAAATAAAGTAACTAAAGCAAGTATAGTACACACAAAAGAAATGTTTGGGGCAATTTAATATTATGAAATTCAATTAATTTTAATTAGAAATAATAGTTGACAAATTAATTTTTGGTGGATGCATTTTATTTTGTATCGCCTATAAGTACGATATCGCGTTGAAAATTGGAATAAAATACCAGCAATTTGTTTTGTAATTATTAGTCTTTTTAACTTACATTATTCTTGCAAGACATTGATTGACATTTCATTGTAATTTTCAGTATTTTGATCTAATCGCTAAACCATACCAAAAATCCACTATATATAACCTTTAAACTTTTTCTTTTAAATTTTTGAATCCCACTATAGTAGTAGTTCAATTCGTATTTGAAATATCTCACAGCAATCTGCAATTGAAATTGAATTCACAAAAGTATCAGAAATTGCCACAATAATCATCTTTTGTGTGAAACAATCGATTTTTTGCTGAAGTGATCTGCCTCGTGAATCGCGAGTTTATTTTTAAGTCCCGTTAATTTCTCAAACTCATGATATTTCAAAAGAGTGTCGTGTGTTACTGTCAGTCATAGCAATAGCGTTACCCGACAACAAATGTTTTGTCGCAGGTTCCCACTCTGTAATAGATTGTCATCAAAATACAACGACTTGGCACGCTGGAAGCAATCACAGGTTTGTAGGGTGGTGGGAAAAAAAAAAGAATCACGCTTGTGAAACCTTCCTTAGTCCTAGAAAAAAAAAAAAAGGCAGAGTCAACCTTAAATGTCAGGCGAACATAAAAAAGTTCTCTCCAGAAAGCCAACCTATGACGTCAATCGAACGAATTGGGATGAAATTCTCCGGAACAGAAACGTTTGAGTCTAAATAAATCCTGCTGCCAGCAAATAAAGGCACAGGAAAAGTACAGCATGCGGGAAACAATAGAAACCCATAGTTGCTGCCAATTCGAATATCGAAATTACTGGCGGAAAAGACAAGATGGGACTTAAGCCAGCGGGAAAAAAAGATTCTCGGCCTTTGGTATTTTGTTACTTTTATTGGCTGAGTAGCTGCCTTTTTTTTTCTTTTCTACTTGACCCAAAAATATCAAAGATCCATTTAGTTCTGCGTCTGTGCCGTATCTAAATTCTGTTTCAAATGGCGCAAGAAAATACGAACATAAAACTGTCTAGATAAGATGATTCACGAATGCTTTATATTAATAAAAATCGTTTGTAAAAAGTTGATTTGCTTTTACAAATGAACTGGGATTATGATCTTGATGCATCGTCGTCATAGGCAAATGCTTATAGCGTAGCGTAAGGAAAAAACTAAATACGAATTTGTGATTGGATAATTAATGTTTGAAATTCCGAATTTAATTTTAAAAATGTTGGTGTGATAGGACATAAGTTTAAACAAACGAAAATAAATCACTTAAAAAAAAAGTTTTTTTTTTTAAATCTCTCTTAGTTTATATTTGTAATATTTCTTTAATGCTTTCAAATATACATCATGAATAATAATTTTTAAATACATTATAGTAATTACACAAATAGTAAATATTTTGTAATTAAATGTCAATTTAAATAAAAAATACGCTCGCAATGAATTGTAAGCATTTGTTTGTGTAAAATATTCAATTTTATATTCCTCTTAAACTGTCATATTATATACTCACAAAACTTCCAATTCGTTCAAGAATATTTTCAATCAAATTATTTTTCTTACAAATTAAACCCTCTTTACATTTATGTTTTTTTTTTCAATCACGAATTTTGAAATATTCTTTTTTAATTGGAGACGTATGTTTCGTCACTGAAGTTAATGTTGGTAGTTTTCTTAATTTACGCAGCTCATTAGGGTCAATTAATGATGTATTGTTTGAATTTCTTTACAGTCCATTTACCTTAGGATACAGCTCTATGGAGTTAAAATCAAGAGTTCTTGTTTCATCTCTTTTCTTTCTATTCACTTACCTTTCTAAAGAAATTCTTTGTCAACGACTATTTTAATTTAAAACGTAATTTTTCATTAAAATTACTCTTTCTCTTTGTTTCAAGTAATAATGACGTGTTTTATAATCAATAGTATGTAGTCTCTTTATTCGATTTGTTGGGCCTCAAGCAAAAAAATTTCTTTGTAAGAAATGGTTGTATTAAAAACTAGTGAAGTTTACCAATGTGTTCTTCACTGATAATCTCTTTATTTACTTGGAAGACTATGGAAGAATTGTACAACTTTGTTGGCTGGAAGTATTACTGTCTCAAATGCTGTCAAAAATTAGTTACGCTCATTAATTAACTCAAAATAACGAAAATTAGTTGAAGGGAGATTCAGTACGTTTCTAAAGTAACTGTTAACTTAAATCTGATAGTTGAATGACCATAATTATTTAAGATTAATACACACATCCTTTTGTTCGTTTGGTTATATCTTTCAATCTTTTATATATTAACTTCGATTGTATATGTTTGTCGATGAGGGTGGAATCGGCGAAGGCCTTATTTACCTCCTTGCCGTCATCCAATCGGGCTGAAACTTGGCAGATAGATTCGATGTCGATGACAATGCATTCTATCAAATTATGGAGCTATTACTGTCACTATAAAGCCGCTTTTACGGAGTACTAATAAACCAACTTGCCGTCATCCGATCGCGTTAAAAAACCATTGACCCGATCATGGTTGAAACTCCTGCTGCCAAATTTGTTTTAATGAATAAATAATTAAATTACTTTAATTAGAATAATGAATGTTATTTGGATGTGAGTGTGATTTTTCATTTTTAATAAATAAATTTTGAAACGTAGTTTGCCGGACATTTTGCTGATAGAAATATTTTTGATATCGGCGCTGTGTTAATGAATATAAAAATTAACAATGCATATAAAGGATTTTTTTAAAAACTCTATTTTTATGGGTTGTATTATTGTCAACTAGTTTGACGTATTTGTTAGACAGCTTAAAACCTCCAATTTAGATATTTGCCTTTTTAGAGATAAGGATTTTCAAGATTAAAATTCCCAGATGAAAGATTGACCGATAGTTGATGAAATCTGTTAAGAACACAAAATTAGGCATTCTTTGCATGCAGACTTAGTTTATTTGACGTGAGTGCTACTTCGGTATTATTTCAGATCACTACCTGTATGACCTTTTCTTGGACGATTTGTAATGAGTTGATTGTTATCTGATTACCGATTGCATTGTATTTAACAACTTTTAAATAATAGGTCACTTCTAAAACAATAGGTGCAAATGACAAGCCTTATGTTACTTATTGTTCGTTCAAAGTCGTCTCAGGCTTATTTATGGTAGATTGAGATACTAAAAATGCAATTTAAGTGACGTTGGTCATTGAGATGAAGGGTGTATTTTAAACTCAATTACATATTTTAAATTGCTCATTAGATTTTCTTTTGTGAAAATATTATGGTTTTTTGTTTTGAAACCACCGACTGTCTATTTCTGCCTCTTATAAAGTGCTTAACACAGCCAAATACGTCTCGTAATTTTGAGCATCTAGAAGATTACGAGATCGAAATCTTCTAGTGTAAACCCCTCTCTCCAACCCCACCACACCAACCAGAGGACATTGAGGCCACGACAGATTTAATGTGCACCAGCCCCCATTAGGTACACACCGATATTTGGCCGACGGAGGCCCGAACCCACAACCCTCCGGTTATGAGCTCGATACTCTACCGCAAGGAATATTATGGTATTGTTTTAACAAAAAATTTTATGTACAGTGACGCTCTGTTTTAAGACTATCTCTTAAAAGGATTGTAGCGCTCTCTACCGGTAATTTGAATCAATTGGTCAATCGAGGGCCAGCCTACAACATTGTCTGACGCATGTGTTTTGTAAGTAAAATTATTTGCAGGTGTTTGTGTGTAAATAGGATGTTGATTAAAACTGTAGCACTTAAAAAGACCAAAGTAGTTTACTTAGTCAAAATTTACTAGAGCTCCGTAGCATAAAATTACATGCGTAATTTTAGTCCTTGATTATACCATTCGTAAGAATTTGCTTTTTTCTTCTTCCTTGAACTTGTATTAATTTTATCATAATTTTCATTGCATTTATAAAGAGTTTTATGGATGCATGCTTTATTGCTACATGTTCCAGACAGTTCTGACTGGATTCAGTTTTAATTTTTGTAAATTTTCCGTTTAAACCAAAAATTGAGCATTTAAATTTTCTCATTTCGTTCTTTTCCACGCACTCCTTTTTTGGCAAAGCCTGGATGTGTTCTTCCATCACAATGTAACTTCCTCTATACGATACAAAATAAATGCTTATCAATACATCACAGGACAGGACTTCAGGTTAAACACATCACATTTGTTATTTTCCTCGCGATCCGAACGGATGGGGTCAGTACCTTCCTTTTTACGTGTCAAAAACTTGTCAAGATATTAGTCTCTGAAAGCGATTTCGTACAAGAAATGAACGTGAGTGGGATTTTAAAACGCCCACTATTTTTTTTTTTTTTATGATTATTATATCTTTTTCTTTCGCTTCTCTGTAACCATCTGTTAACGTTTTACTGTGTCCCTTTAAAACGTCCTTCTGTGCAGCCTTTGAAGTGACATCAAGTATTCTGTTTGTTTGATGTGTTGTAAGATAATACAAGAAAGCTCGATTTGGTGCCCTTTAAGGCCGCGAACAAGCTGCCGTTTGAATTGGAATTTTTACAGGAGGCAAGATTTATTTCACCTTGGTAGAGTGTGCTTTTGTGAAGGGAGATTATCTAGGCTTTTGTGCTCTGTACGTATTTAAGCTCGAAAATTGAAAACTTTGTAAAGTCCAACTTCGTAAATTGGACAGATGACGTAGGCAGACATTTACCAGAAATGATTGTATCAAATTATGAACAGAATAACAGTTGTAAAGATAATTGTCATTCGCTAATTGAACAGATGATGTAGGCAGACATTTACCAAAAAGATAATTGTATCAAATTATTAACAATACAACAGTTATCAAAATAATAGTTTTTACAAATTGAAAATATGACGTATGACATATACCAGAAATAATAACATCAAATCATTAACAGAATAACATTTTCAAATAATAGTTATTTGCAAATTGAACAAATGGCGTAAGCAGACATTTATCAGAAATGTTAGTGCCAAATTGTATGCCCTTGACATTTGTATCAGATATGTGGACTACATTGGAAGTGAGATATTGGAAATATTCCACGTTTAGAACTTTCAACCCCTTTTCGACCACTTAAAATTAATTGATTGAGATCGGAATAACTTAGTTTTCCTATGTTCTTGTTGACATTTGTACTAATTTTCAGAGTTGTGGCCGTATGGAAAGTGCGAGAATAAATGATGAGTCAGTCAGTGAGGCCTTTGGTTTTTTTTTTACCGGATATATAGATTAATTAATGTAAGAAATTAAAATCACCCTGAATCCAAAACATATCTATATCACCTCTTTTCTACTTCTGGAGTGCACAAATACACTACCAGAACAATTATCGGCTTATGTTACGTCTCTCGTTGTACTCACTTAGATGTTTGGCATGTTGATAGGAGACACCTCTATCTGGATGCCATTTAAGGCACAGTAAAAAAAAGTATTAAAAAATTGGAATGTTTTGTTTACGCCAGATTTATTTTAGTGTGTATTTCTTGAAAGGGTTACCAGCTGTTCGCCTCCTCAACGTTGTTTTCGATCTGCATCTGTAAGACAAGCCCCTCTATTTAAAGTAAAATGGCTGCATAAAAAAAAAAAAAAAGAACTCATTAGAACCTTGAACAAAGGAATCATTTAGAGTTCCGATTTATGGGTGGGAAATTGGTCGTTTGTTTAATGGCTGCGGGTAGCTTCAGTTTAAAATTGTGTTACTTTTTCCTTGCAGTGAGTTATGGAGATCGTTTTGTGACTAAGTTGACAGATCCGAGTTAAGGTTGATGAGGGATACTTTTAAACTTCCACGGTGATCTTTCAACCATTTGGAAATTTTTACTTGGAAGTATAAATACCGAATTTATGAATTTTTTTTAGGAGGGAAATATCCCTTTATTGTTTTTTTTTTTAAAAATTAAACAGAAAATTTCCTTACAGGATTTATTTGGATTTCAGTGTAACTTTTATCTACGTTATTAGTTAAACTATGTCCTGTTCTGCTTATTTGCTTCTTGGAAAGACTATGCCTAAACAGGATGAAACCATTGGCGGATCTAGCGAGGGGGAAATCGCCCCCTCCGTTATTCATGAACCACTGACATTTTAACGTGCGCTGCTCCCAGACTTTGGATGAAATCAATCACGATTTGTCGAATCCGCATTGAACATTTTTAATATAAATGTTTTCATCCAAAAAAATGGAGATGAAAAAGCCGAAGACGAAGCAAGACAAGAAAGCAAATTATAATGAAAAAATGTTCAATGTGTTTATTTATTCGTTGTTAGATTGTTATGACTATCATATTTAACAATAATTTATAGTGAATCAAATAGTTGTAGGCAACTCTAATTTATTGTCGCAAATTCACACGTAACCAACCATTGTGTCACCTTTACGTTATTGAGACTTTTTTCCTCTCTGTAACATACTGTATAATCAAAGTTATGTTATCCCATGGTATAGAATTATAACTTTAAGAGCAACAAAATTTACTAAGCTATTCAACAGCCACCGCCCCCTTCGTAATAAAACTCTGGATCCGCCCTTGGATGAAATGAATTACCATACTCAAGTTTACGAATTCAATTAATCGTATTCTTCAATCCATTCCCACTTCACCCCATTTACCTCGATATACTGGACTAAACTTTGGCTTCATATTATAGTGACTGATGTCTCAAAGACAATCGCTTTACTTTCCTTTGATATATTTGAGTTAAACCTTAAGCTGTCCAATGATAGAACAATTATCGAATATTTAAATGCCCAGATTTATACTTTGTAACCCAGTTCTATTGAAAAAGGCCGAAGTTGCTTTTAAAAGCTTTCTTAACAAACTGATTTGAGGCTCAATTTCAATTCGCAGTCTCAACCCCTAAACGTTGGCTAGCAAGAAAATCCTTCAAGAAGCATATTAAAATCGCCTTTGATGAGCTGAGAATAGTCCAACGTCTCAGCTAGCACCTTTCCCACTAAACAAGACGGATTTCATTCCCAATTATTTTTCATTAATATTTTTTTTTTTTTTTTTTTCAAAAGCTGGGTTCGGAACTTGGATTACATCACCAACTGGGCTACCTCGGCCCAACCACCAGTTTCTCTGGCTCGTATGCTTGTAAGTATTGACACTATCTACCCAGTCCATGCTCTTGAGACACTCGCGCCTTTTGACATTTAGAAAGAGAGCGCTGTAACCTTTCTCTGTCGCATCAGTCATCAGGGTCCCAAATTGAGTCGAGGACTTCGCAACTAAACCCCCCTTTTGTTCCATCCTGCAGGAACTGTTGTTTCTTGACTTGATTACTCACGCCGTGCCTTCAATTTGCCAAGTGGGGTGACACCGCCGAAGAAGAATCACGCGCAGGAGACGATCTCGATCTTTGCCGAAGATAGCATCCAGAGTTGTTTTGTTAGGGTGAGGGATCTATTGTTTTAAACTTGGACCTTTTTTTTTTTAAATAGTGCCTACTTTATTGTATAGGAGGAAATTCTGATTTTCCACTTGTTGCAGTCGGTTTTGTGCATTGTCAGTCATTTCCTTCTTCTTAGACCAGGTGTAATATTTTTCGTAGTAGATTGTCTTACATCAAAGCTTGATATTTTTACCAGACATAAAAGCAGTAATCAATTTTAATGCTGGTTTGAGGGTAATTTAAAAAATTTAATTTGAGTATGAAATTTTAAGAGATGACAGTTTTTTTTTTTTTTTTTTTGTCGTCTCCCAACAAATAACAATTCCATTAAGAACCAAGTATAATTTGTCAATAGTACTTTTCTCACTTTATCATCTATTCAAATTTCGTTAATCAGTTATTGTTTTTGTATCTGGCATAAAGTTTCATATTTTAAAGAAATATTTTGGCAATATATTGCAAAAAGTATTGCATTATTATGTCCATGGGGAAAAAACACTGACTGTCAATTTTTACTCTGCAATTACAGAAGGTAAGGTCGTGTATTCATCCTGTATATTAAACATATTATAAGTACCTGAATAGTTTCCTTGGGACGATTTTATTCTGAGTCAAATCGTTTCATAACTTGGTATATGATCTGATGATTAGATCATCATTTGATCTGGCATCTAACTTCTCAACTTAAGGATGATATCTCACTTTTTAGACTCAAGGATGACAATATTAGCAAAAATTACTTCTCACATTCACATAAACTCACCAACATAGGCGCCTACAAACTTATTTTCAAGAAGGTGCAGAAAATTATCCAAAAAGATGCAAGGCGATTAATTTTTTGTTTTAACCTTGATTTTGCAATCTTAATGCCACTTTTAAAGTTATGAATATTTTACAACCCTGTATCATACTTTATACTTCTATTTCCAATGAATCATTGTTTTTCCCCCAATGAATCATTATTTTTAATATTCAAAATCCATGGGGGAGGGAAGTGCAAGTGTATCCCTTTGGAACGTAGCGTCCATGTATTGTACACCTACGTTCTTTCACTCACTGTTCTTGTGTTGCAATGCTACTTAGAACGAGAAACACATTATTGAATCAAACTAATATTTGTAATGGTCATATTCCTCCTCTTTGTTAAATAGGAGCACTTTGTTCAATAGGAATTAAGTAGGAGCACTTTGTTCAATAGGAGTAATAAACTTCTTCCCTTATTGTGTGTTGATAAATAATTGCAACACTAATAAATGCATTAACTGGAAGAGAAAGACTCAAGTCTCAACCCAGGTTTTCAGTTACTAAATTACGCCATTTCGATGGGCATTGATTATTCTGTGGGCCTAAGGCTGGTTGCTTGTCACACAATCAGAAACCGAGTCCATCGAGGAAAGTCAAGACTTGGTGTCCCGCTTTTTACAAGTAACCCAGTTGTTCCCTCTCCTTTCCCACTCCCTATATGGGAATGCAAACCATTTCTCCCAATTGAATCGAGATAGAGAAAGTCCTTCAATCTGCTTGGTAATTAAAGTTCTAACATCTATCCATCTTGTTCTACTGTCTTTTGGGTGTTTTAATCTCGTTTCTGGAATGCTTTTTGACTTTTTGTGTGACGAAAAAAGGCGTGAGGTGAACTGGTTGTGTGCTCTTAAGAGAATATGGACAATTTTTTTTTGGCTTTCATATGTGGAAGAAGAAACAAGTTCAGCAATTTTGTTGCTAATTTTCGGAGAGATTTGGCTGGTTATTGGTATTTTGATATTTGTTTATTGATAGCTTATTTTGTATTAGGGAGTAAATTTATGACGTTAATTGATAATGAGACATCAATTTAACGCAAATATTTCTGTAGCTTATAGTGTCGAACTCATTTTTACGAAACTCTTTCTAGTTAATAGCTTACGGTGCCCTAGTGGTCCTATTTACGAAAATTGATAATTACTTTTAATTTTCAAATTAACAAAGATGACCATCAGTATGAACTATAATGTTTCGCAATACATTTCACAATTTCGCCGTTACTTTTATAATGCACAATTGCGCATTTTTTATTGTAAGAATAATAAATAAGAGTTTAAACTGTTGATCCACTCTGTTTCGATTATGAATGAACTTTTATTTTTCTCTAAATATTAATAAAGGACACGATTAGTCTGTCTTTATTTAAAAAAAGTCCTCATTGTATTAAAATACTACTTGTGAAAGATAGGACAAAACTATGAGATACCAATGGTGAAATAAATGACAAGTAAAAATAACTTCTTTCAAAACATATATCGTCATCAAGCTTAAAATAAACAAACCGACCAAAGTAATGTTAACTCAGAGTACTAATGACGATTGACTGGTGTTAAACCACGCTTACATTGCACAATTAAATGTAAAACTAATCACACAGAAATAAACCTTCAACGGGCGACGATGTTCCTTCTAAATAAGACCTGTACTCTTATTAAACAATAGGTTCTGGATCATGTTTAAATTTTACCATCCGTTCATGCTCATTTACCTGCAGCGAATGTGGGACATAACCAAACCCTTACCGAGGGAGACATCCTTAATTATGCAAATGCGAGCCATACAAACATAGAAGCATACAACGGAACACAATCGGCCCTTTAAAGCTACAGACTATCATTTAAGACACTATAATAGAAATAAATAATAATAATAACTCTGGAATAAGGAAGTTATGTCAAGGCATTGAGGACACTACTTTCGTCTTTTCCTCCTTTCTACAACAAGTCATCGGACAATGAACATATCTGAGTCATGGGACGTAAATTTGGGGTTTTATTTTTTTTTCTAACTCCTCTGCTCTCCCTTTCTTTTGGAGGACACTGAACTGTTAGCTGTAAATTAATCCATTCTCGAAACAATATTTTTTTCCCCTTCTTGTACTGCTCCCTGGAATCTCAGCCTCCTCCCTCCTGCAAAAAAAGTTGGGGAGCCATAAAAATGTGAAGTGTTATTTAACGCCACTGCATGTTTCCCGTTGAATTCATCCCCTTTCGTTTTGCTTTTCTGTAGAGTGAACGTATTTTTATATTATTACACATTTGTGGAGAAAGAGACACAAATTTCGGAAAATCAATCGTGGTTTTAATCTACTGTTACCCCATGAAGAGATCATGTGTCTATCAGTTTATCACGCTGCTAATAATTTTGAGTAATTTTTGTACGGTTTAAAAGGAAAACTATAAAGACAAATAGATGACCTTTTTTTTTTCCCTTTAATGGAAAAAGACGAAAGGACACAAAATCGCAGCAAGCGTATCAACATTTGATGACAAATTATCGCCATATTTTTGAAATATGATGATTGTTAATATTGTTCAACAGTTGATCAAGAAGTTGAATAGAATCAGTTGCAGATACTGAATAAAATCAGTTCTTAAGACTCCTAAAAAAAAATCCCAATTTCATGTTCAGATACGAATTTCCTAGATTTCATTTGAAAGATTTAATATACATTACAAACATTTCGAAATGTGACTGAGTTGTACTTTCTACACCACTTTTTGTTACATTTCTTGTTATGTACAATTTCGTTGCATTTTCCTCATGCAAGATAGAACATTTTGAACCAAATACACTTCTTTCTACCCGAACTTGCATGAAATATTCTTGCGAAAACAATCAAAATTTTGTTGTATAAGCATGTGCACAACATAAGATCTTACATTGGGCGCATTTGAACCCATCGACACGGTCAGACGCCTCCTCCTTTTCCATCATCTCTTTCTTGGTCGTACGCCCATCATTTCCATCTTTCATTTTTTCCCCCTGTCCCAGCCCAAAGATAGGGACGAGTCCACAACTTTCAGACCAAGGGTGGATACGGAGCATCTAGGTCATCTTAACACATGAGAAGTGGATGGGGTGGTAAAACTGCAGAAGCAAGAACTACTTCGATTTTTTTTCTTCTTTCTGTTGATTCGAAGGGGGGGGGGGGGTTCAGTTCAAGGTCATAGCGGGTTCTGGGATGGGTTGCCAGTTGCTTTGACAAAAGTGTTCACCCTTTTAGTGGAGTAATAAAGGCCGTCGCAGTTTTTCATATTTCAGTCAGAGTGCTTTTTTTTTTTTTTTTTTAAATTATGGTACATTTAATTTTTTCAATTGTGGAAGACAGTGTTTCAATATTTGTTATGAGATACATTTTGATTTTGAGGTATTTAGACCGATTGGACACATGCTACTCAACTCTCAAATAAAACTTAGCCATTTCCTGTTCCCGCCTCCATATTTAACAGAAGAACAGGCAACAGATGTTACCGTCTTCTCTGACCAAATTCGTTTTGTATATCGCAAACACCCCTACATCCCCTTCTCCAGTATATAAGACGTACGGCGTCTGTTCTATTCCCGGGTTGCAGGTCTTCAGCTTCGGCCGGTATTCAGCTGTCTAGCATATGTCAAGACCTCCCCCAACCCCCTAGAGCCATATATGGGAGCATCCCAAAATCCCCAATCTTTTGCTGACCCCCCCCCCCAATGTATATATATAAAAAAAAAGAGAGGAGGGCTTTAAGTGAGAGGGAGGGCTGTAAACACAAGCCCCCAGTGAGGCTTGAAAGTTTTATTTGGATAGGATTTGAGATCTCTTGAGATTCCGTGGGCTTTGTTGAGATCAGGATTTCCTGATTGAATTTTTGTATTGTGGAGGATTTTTTCTTCTTCTTTTTCTTTCTGTGTTGTATTTTGATGAAGGTAGCGAATGTACTGTATACGGCGAGTTGAAATTCGATTTCACTGATTGGAGGATTAAAGTGGATTTGGGACCTATCGAGGTGATGCTAATGCGGTTTCTTCTGTGCTGTTTTGATCCAGGCTATTTTGTTTTCTTGGGCAGCTTTTGTTTTTAAATAAGTATAAAAAGATTTTCTATCAAGGATGGGTATTAAAAATTAATAAAATGAATAGTTGTGTGTTACACATCTTCCATGGTGTGAAATTAATATGAAATATGTTATATCACTATGCGATGATATATATTTGATTTGTGATTACTTCTCTGCACTTATGCAATGTATTTTACTTCTTACTATTTCTTAACATATTTTGACTACTCAATTGATATCAGTCTAAAGATTTTAAGATCGAGTTTTCATAACGTTTGTCACTACAAAGAAAGCATCCAATTTTAGCTTGATTGTATGACAGTTAGTGGATTAATTAAGTCCTCCAAAGATTTTGCCGCGCCACAAACACTTTTGATATGTAGGATTTAATAAAAGTTTGTGATGGCGTGGAGGAAACTTCCCGAATTACTTTTAAACTTTTTTTCAACGATGAATAAGACAATTCAAGTGTTATTTCTTAAATTTTTATATTGAATTATAAAAGAAAAGAATCTAAAGGACTACCAAAAAGCGGGAGACCTTTGCCGACGGTTCACTGCTCCCTTCCTTTAGTATGCAAATTGCACCAGATGTCATTTTCTTTTTATACGCTTGCGAAAAGACGACGACGTCGGCTTTATTCATATGACAAATTCAATAAAATAAACTTCATTCAAGAGGTCAACAACAACAAAAAAACCCGCAAAAACCAATTGCATTCAAAGTCGAAACACCACAAAATTGTTGCGTCTGTCTTCTGCAAAAATCAGCCTCCTTGCTATCAAACCTGATGTATATTTATCTTACTTCCGTAACTTCTTCCTGCAGACTTCTTTTTGTCTTCCCAACTTGATCTCCAGATGGGATGTCTGTCTGTCCCTCCAACTGTTTTCGGGACACAAGGGGTTTATTTTACTCGGGTCTCTTCCTGCTCGCGGGAAGTTGTATTTATTGGGCTTTGGTGGCGTTGAAATTTTTATGGTCCTTCTTCATATTTATAATTCCGCACCCTTCGCAACACCCCAAAGGCGTCTTTATTTCCCTATATATCTGTCAACTTCCGAGTTAAAAATGACTTGGCGTTGTGTTTTCTTTGAGAACCTGTCCAGATTTAGAACTCTTTACGCGGAGTTTGGCGGGAATGCGTATGAGTTTACCGAGAAACAAAAAGGAAAAGATCAATAAATAAACCGTTTATCTTTCTATGTGAACGTTGTGGTTGTAAAACTATCAAACTTTAACCCAAATGCCATTTAGCTTGATTTTATTGACATACTACGAGAGCGCAAAATACGCGTCTTGTATCTGCAGTATCAGAACAAGAATAATTATTTTTACAAAAGAAAAGATATGTGCACGGTCGAATCGGAACACTTATGTATTGATAACTTAAAAAAATTCTTTAATCCTTTATTAACTGACGGGAATTTTAAGTCCCGACAATAAGATTCGGGATTTTTGTCCTGTCAGTTTTTTCATGGTTCTGCTTCAATATAAACGTTTGAAATCAACTTCTGTGAAGTTCGTTTTCAGTTGTCGGATAGCAACATACGCTTATTTCTATTTGAAAGCTTGCTAGAGACAGGCATATAAGCAAGGGGTCTATGCAGAAGGAAATTTGGGTCTTTTTAAGGAACCTTCACAAAATTCCATAACCAACAAACGGACCTTTCACAAAATTCCATGTTAAAATACACGTATAAAATTGAGGTATTTAAATCATCTAGGAGTAGAAGGTTATCATTGTAAATATTTATAAGTACCAATTCAACATTAAAGATTTTAAAAATTTAAAATTGTTTTTGCATGAAAGTTTCGTAAAAATATATAAGTTGGAAATTTTTCACAAGATTAATTTTTTTCCACAGAATTAATTATTTTTTTCCACAAAAAAAGGACCCTGTAAAAAAAAATAAAAAATCTGGATAGACCCCTGATAAGACGATGTTAAGGACTAGATGGAATTCCAGAAGATTAAAAATCGTCCATGTGTTTGCATATAAAGACAAATAAGCTCGTGCTGCCATCCAACAATTTAAGAACGAACTTCATACAAGTGGATTTCAAAGTCAAAATAGGTTTCAAAGCATTTATAAAATAATACAGTTCCACGAGAACAAGTCCCATCAGTAAATAAAAGGTTAAAATCATATCTCCAAAGATGAGGCACGCAAAGCAGCTTCCTCCGCTCCGTTAAACATTTATTTTTTATTCATATTTTATATCGAAACGGAATAAAGAATATTATTTGACTTGTGAGGATAAAAATTAAATCAAGGGCTGAGCGTCTATAAAACCTGTTTCCTCTTCCCGAATAAGAATTAGTAACAAATTATGTATTCCAATAACCGAATCTTATTAAGAAAGCAGGTCATTTCGGAACATGAACCTCTTGAAACTTAATTAACAGAGTGTTAAATCTTGATTCCAACAATTAATTACTTCATTCATTTAATAAAACTTGAGTAAGATATTTGCGTGATTTGATACTCTATTGGTCTTTTATCTTTCTGCGTACATTTTTTGACTGAATTTTCTCTTTCAATAACTTGCATTGAAATAGAAAATAGTTAAGACACCAAAAGAATAAATAAGCAGTTTTTAAGTTGATACTGTGGCTAGTAAAATGTATATTTGTAAGCACTGGATTTGATTATTTCTTTTAAGTGTCGCATTGTTCTACCCTAACAGCCCATTTACACAGACCAAAAGCGCTGCGCTGCGTCACGGTACGCCACTCTACGAGTAATCTGTTTACACCAAATCGTAAGCTATTGCAAAGACGCGCGCGCACCTCTGCGAGGGAACCTGTTTACACAGGAATTTCGTTTGCGCGGGAACTCGCAACGCAACGCTCTGCATTTCAGATTCTACCTCTGTCGTTCATTTAATTTTAATTCTTGCCAAAGATTCAGTGAAGTTCAGCTCTTCAAAAGACCTTCTTATTTTCGAAGCTTATTAAAGCGATTTTTTGTCAAAAAAATGGGACAACCTTTTTAATTATTTAGCAGTTTCCTTTAAATCGAATTTTCCAATACAGCTTCATAGTGTTTGCTTTTATCTTATTTGATACATTTTTGAAAAACAAAAAATATTAATTATTTCAAAACTATGTTTCATGAAATCTATATTTTAAAGATGTTTCAAAATTTTATTTCTTAATTTAACCAGCACATTTTTTATGAAAAAGGTAAATATGGTTCAGATATATAAGGACCTTTTCTTCAAATCGGCACTTTATCATGTTTATATTTGGAAAATTCCTGACCTATAATTTTGCTGTATATAGTCTTTATATGAAAATAATAAGTTTTAGGGTATTTAAAATTTATATTTCCTACATTGAAAATAAAATGCTAATCATTTCTAACAGAGACACAATCCACTGATAATTCGTTAAAAAACGTACTGTTTATTCAATTTGCTAATTTCATGACTTAATAATTTTACTGCTTCTTAACTTATAAAAGTATATATATTCCCTTTTCCAATTAGCTTTATCTGATGTATTACAGTGAAACAATTGCATACCAATGCACTTTTTAAAATGGATGCAGTGATTTTTATCCATGAATAATATTAAAACAAAAACTCATTAGAAAGTGTTACTTCAAATTCAGAGAAATGTTTCAACAACTTCTTTGTGGTGGAGAACAACATTTTACAAGGTATATTAAAATACAATCATAAAGTAAAGAAAAAAGAAAGCTCTACATTAATTGGGAATGGGATTATATTATTTAAATGGAAAAACAATTATCATTTTTTAACATATTAAATTGCCATTATTGAGGTTTGTAGACAGTAGTTGGTCGTAGCTGAGCATTCTTTTTAAAATCACAATGTTAGAACTACCATATTATCTCATATACCAAAACACATGTACACCAAAGGTAAGGGACTGTTCACTCAAAGAAATAGTCTCGTTTCTTAACGAACACTTTTAATTCTAAATCACACTCACACATGACAAGTTACGAAAATAAGAAGTTATATTATTAGAAAAATTATATAGTTCACTATGTCCTTTTATCTGCTCAGTTCTGAAAGCCGGCGACACACCAAGCTTCACTCTTCCACCTCGTTCGTCCTCTCCCTCTGAATGGGGATTTTGCCTTCACAGTTCATTTTGGACCACTTGACGATAGTTATCTCCTTGGCGGTCGCCAATTTTAGACATGCACAGAGTCTTACACCATTCTTTTTGAAAAAATTACTATCTACATGCAAAATATTTTTAGTGAGAAAAAATATACAAATCTGTAACGTAATGTTGGGTATTAAAAATAGAATGTGTGTTCTTTGAAAAGATGAACTTACATTTACACTCAAAAATAGAAAAACACTTTAAGAGTGATAAAAAGACTTTCTAATTATAAATATGCAAGCTTTATTAACAGTATATACAACTTATAGTACATAGAATAACGCGAAAAAAAATTGTACTTAGGTAGGGGTTACATTAGCATATTTCATTTCATGCAGAAGAGTTAGAATTTTTAGTTTTGCCAACGAACATTCTGCAGGAGCGAGTTCCTCCAAGTAGGGCAATAAACTGTTCCAAAAATTCTAGTTGGCATTTGGTGGTGGTAAAGGCGTTTTTTTTCTTTCTAATGCCTCCAGAATTCTTGTTTCAAACTCATCTGGGGCTTTCCTCTTTTTCTTTGTGTTGGAACCTACAGAAATGATTGACAAAAAAAAATCATCAATATCTTGAAAGAAAACATATAAAGTACTTTTTTTGTTGCAGTTACTACTATGGAACTCATACCTTCAAATAAGAATCAAGGGTTCTGCAATTTAAAGTATTGTTTTGGTTAAAGTATAGAGCCTTTATGTGATTCTTCATTTTAAACAGTTATATTAAACATGTTAAAACATTTCCTAAATTCAGCATTGCAGAAAGAAAAATCTATCTAGCATCTGGTTTATCAAAAAATCAAATCCATCTTTCCTTAGTGAATGCTAATTTTTTTAAAGACAATTTGAACAAAATGCTATATTTTGAAGCATATTTTTAGATTGTTGTTTCGTGCTTGAAACACTCCTGCAAAAGATTAAAGGTGGTAACTAAACCTGGAAATATCTACTCATCACAGGTCGATTAAATGGTGTGATGAGGCAACTAAATAAACTAATCAACCAGCCACTTTCTTTTTTTCCCCCCCTGTAATTTTTTATACCAAATATCCTGAAATGACCATAAAATTTTCAAATCAATAAAAATCTTCCTGCCTTTTTGGAAATTTCATATTCAATTGCACAGACTTGCCTTTTCAAAATAGTTTTTAAAAATAATCTAGCGATGAAGTGGCTACAAAACTAAGTGTCTACCGGCCACTACCTGAAAAATTAAATTTTCAGGTCTAGTGGTATTATATCTATAAAAATTCTATAAACTAAGCGCAAGATATTTTGAATTTATGTAAGAGAATGTATTATTAGATATATTGTTATAAAAATACATGATTTTAAATATGCATTACTCACTGGGTGTAAATATCTGTGGGGTTGATATGTACCCCAGCGATGCATCATCCTGAGGTACTTCTGCTGAATGTACATCCCCTTCAGAAATATTCATTTCTTCGATTTCAACTTCATCCACCAGCTGACAATCTGACACCTGGCTGTCTAACAGCTGGTTATTGGATGACTGGCTGGCATCGATGAAATATTCTACCTCCAAGGGCTTTATATTGCCCAAAGTTCTGAAATTGAAAAACAGGAACTTAAAAAATACACTACATAGCTATTTAATTTTTTTTTAAATGACATTATCACATTCTAAGATAATTCTATAAGACCTGAATAGCTGTGTAATTTTATTAAGCTTTGCAAATGTTTGAACATTTTTAAAACTGAACTAAGGTCTATATACATTTTTTCTTATTTCATAGGAATTAAACATTCCTACAGAACTCTCTTGGAAAAATCATGAAGCATTTAAGTATGTTTACGTCGCACTGTTTATTTTCCCATATTTAAAATACTACTTAGGCTATGAAACTATCTAATCCCTAATATTATGCAGCTAACGTCCCTCTCCACTACAGCAGATTTTCAAATTATGTTATGACCACGACCCAAGAGAATTGCTACATTTGCAAAAATTGCTATTTCGATTATAATATATAAACACATTTCTTACTTTCTCCTCTTCACACATGGCCGTAGAATATGCAAAAAAGGAAATAATTCCCATGAGGATACATTTTCTACAGAGCTGCCACTGGGCAATGGCTTCATTATCTTGACATATTTGTCTCGAATCTCTTTCCAAAGTTTTACGCATTCTTCAACTGCAAAAAACAAAATTTTAAAGTAAATTTTAGTTTTAAATATCAACTAACAAAAATATTGAAGTAACATCCATATCAGGCTATCCCTATTCCTTTGGGGTTGAATCTCTACAATAATTACAATGGAACTAAATCATATTTTAGTATCTAATAGTTACCCATCTCTACGTATACATAAAATCCAATTATGTCTGTGCATGTACGGTCTCAAGATCTGAATTAATTTGGATAAAATTTGTGTCTCTTAGTAGTTAATTTAGTGTGGATGTTTTTCAATACACTTTTACTATAATTTAATTACACAAAAGAAAAATTACAAACGAAAAACTATTTTTATGGTAAAGTTTCTTCAGAAATGAAACATAATTCGCAACAATAAAACTGTAAACAAATTTTATCAGGAGTTGAAATAATTGGATGCAAAGGTGCAATTTGCACTCCAATTTCACAAATGCCGTAAGTGATGTGGAAATCATAATTTTTTCGTTTTTTAATCAATAATTAAATTTTGTTTCCTTTTTAATGTGAATGTCTAGAACATTAAGTTGTTGCACTCTAGGTTATCAAATGAAAATTATTGTCAAATGTCCTATATTACATATTCTCATTCACTAACTCTAGAAAGATTCTGCACCAAGGCAATTAATACCAACAAATTGTAGTAGTCGCTGTAGACTATTGATAAAATATAATAATACAATATCATTTCTTTAGACGAATACCAGGTAGAAATCGCCATACAGCAGCGATAACTTATTCAAACTAATAGCATTCAAATCATTTGCACTTCTTGCAACAGACTATATCGAAACTAACAATTTGCGTTAAAATTCCAAGTACGGTGTGGATTCTGCGTGTAGGTGACTTTCGCCAAAAAATCACATCCACCAGTTTTTTTAATATCAAGTGAACTGCCAATGGATTGCCATAACTTGGCACGATTTTATGTAAATAACTTGGTGTGGAATTCGTACCATACTTGGAAGTTTTACCAGTTTGCATTCAAGCGTTGAATGTCACAATTTTGGCTTGGTTATATATTTACACATCATTTAAACGTGCACTTCAGATGCAAAAGTACGCTACAGTGAAAATATTTTAATATTTTTTAATGAGTGCATGTTAAATCAAACTATCAGAACACTTGCATCTTTCAAATATTTTTCTGGGAAAACATAGTACATGCAAATACATTTTCGAAACCAAATGTCATCCAAAAATATAACCAAATAACCCCAGTTATATAATTTTTGAATCAGATAAGAATTTTGATGTGCAAAAGAAAATGATAAATGTACAGTCCTATCTTTTCATTATTTCTCCCACATTCTGCATATAACAAAGATATTTTATGCTAAATAAATACACGGCAAACACACTCTAGAAAATTAGTAAACACAAATCGATCTTGCAATAACAATCATTAAAAAATAAACATACCTGTTAATCCTAATTTATTTCCAATACTTTTCCAGGCAGCATACTTCGCTGGTTGATCTTTAAAATCCTTCCGCTGTTGATCATATAATATACGCATTCCTTCTACCCAGCTGAAATAAATTTATTTTCTACTTCCCATGAGTCTGCCATAGCGAAGTTTTGATAACGAAGCATTGCGATTTCTAACGAGAAGTTGAATTGTAGCAACTTCTTCGTAACGCAGCGTAACTGGCGTAAGCTTTCGTCACTCTTTCGTCACATACGGGTCATTAGAAACTCAGCGATCGCTTGCGAGAGTCGTTAAGACGCGCAACGTAACGCAGCGCAGCACTTTTGGTCTGTGTAAATGGGCTGTAAGATACAATAATTTAATTTTGCTTCATTTTAGTTAGCTAATTAGTTTTCATTAATTAGCTTCATTTGATGAGACAATATTATATTTTGATTCTCTACGTAATACTCTAATTGAAACATTGAAGAACATTCACATTGTATTCTTAACGCTTCTTCGGTAATAATTTCATTTTGTCAGCAACTAGATATTTGCTTGAATTTGTACTTTCAATTGCTCTATATTTGTTGTCTGTTGTTTAAAAATACTACATTGTGTTAATTTGTGTTTTTTTTTTCTTTTTCAGAACAAAGAGACCACAACAGAAGTGCCGTAAATATGGCAGAACGCAGGTGACCGTTAGCAGAAACCAAATATTCTTTCAACATGAAGTTCTATTTCAACATTCTGATGGGATTTATTCTCACTGCACTCGCCATGTCTCAGGAGGACTTAAAAACAACAACTTTCGAAGGTAATGACTTTTACTACAAACTTTTTTTTTCTTCTCCGTATTAAGATTTTGTATTACAACAGTCGCCCATTGTGTTGTTTGCTTGTCATTACAATTATGCTCGTCTTTGTAGTTTGACTTCAGTTACAGCTCAAACTTTCTAGAATGTTTTCTGACTTCCGTACTTGTAAATTACAACACTAGCTTATGAGCATAGTTCAATGCTTTTTTTTTTTTTTTTTAAGAAACCAAAATTCACTTGGAATTTCCGACAAAAAATGTCTGTCCTTTATTGATACTGATTCTCCAACTTAACATTCTTCATAAAAGGGAAGTTAATATTACTATGTTTTAGTCGTGTACTGAATTCGGATCAAGTGTCGTAAAATTATACTCGTGTGGCACGAATGTCGGAACACCTGTGTCACTACACGCTATTTTGCCTTCTTTTAGAATGGGAAGAATAACAATAGTGAAAAATGGCAGCCACCTTTGGTATTTTCTGCAGTCCAAATCTACTTTTCCAGGTTTTTTCTTTCTTTTTCATTTCTTCCATTCGTTACTATCCAATAGTACCTCGTTTAGAGCTATTTGCAATTCCCCATCATATAGAATCAAGTCCCCCAAAATATACGGTACAATTAGCTAATGTAACTCATTCCATAAATCAAAAGAAGGGGGTTCCGCTCCAATTAATATTCTTCCACCATCTTCCATTAATATGTTCCGGAATGGTTTTGGGAATTGATTAATGTTGGCTCGATAGTGGATTATCTGATCCTGCGCAGCAAAAAAAGCATTCTTTTGTTTGGTATGTATTTTGGGGTATAGGTTTGCATATGGTCATAAATTAATATTAATTAATGAAAATTTGGTAAAAGCTTTTCGTTTTCCTTTTCGATATCTTGTTTGCTCGCACTTCACTGTGAATTTCCACAACTAAAAATATTTTCACATTCCATGCTGTTCATGAACAAATATTCAATTAAGCATCATAAATATAGATAATAAATAAACTATATAACACGAACGTTACCGTCTTACCATTACAAATTGCAAGAATTATCTTCCAATTCATACAGAACATTCTTTTTACTTTCAAACAAATTACTATTACCCCAGAGGCCTTTTGCGACAACTCTGGAGGATTCTTTTACAGAAACCTTTATTTTTGATCTAAAGAAGACCTTCTTTCAGCAACCATGTTCAAGTAAAAGCATTTTTTTTCTTCAATGTTTTGCTCTGTGCCTTATCAGTTAGAACTGCAAGACCTCAATCTCTCTCTTCCTCACCAATCAGGACAACTCTCGGGATTAAGACGATAATCGTGTCTCTTCTTTTATCAGGTCTGTGCAAAGAAATTAACCGTTATCCTTCTTGAGTTAGAACAGAACTGCCCCTATCTTTATAGCCTCCTGATACATTCGGCAGGACGCTGTTTTGTGGTGGCTTCATCCACCACTGTAAATAATCTGCCTGGTATTTGTTTTATTAATGCATTGAAATGTGGTGTAGGGGAAGTTGAATGTCATTGAATGCACAGCAACAAGCTGCTGGTTTGCTATTTAGCTTGATAAGACATGAGATCTTGGCAGAACAATTAATTTTTTTGTGCTTTTGTAGAAAGTTCCTTAGGTGTGCAAGGTTGCCAAATAAAACAAAAGTTTCATATTGGTATTGAATAATTTTACTTTATTGTGCCAAAAATTTCAGCGATATTAACTTTTTTGAATGTTTTATTGTTGTTGCAAAATTTTTATTGCTCTATATGGGATTGATCGGACTTCACATTGTAGAAGAAGATGGAAATACTTTGTCACGAATTTTTGTATATTTGTAAATATTTCATTGTGTTAATTTTGTAAATAGGAACATTTATGTACATTTCGCATAAGACAATAGTTCGTCTTAACTTCGCTTTCCTGCAATATGTCTATTAATGCTTGATAACGAGTTTTACAGAGATAACGCTGGGAAGCGAGTTTTACAAGGAGCAGGGCATTTAACATTATGGTAATGGCAATCTCTCCAAATTGGCGAGATAGAGCCAAGTTGACGACGGTTTCGGCGACTAATTTTTGTCGCCAAACTTGGCGACCATTTGGTGACATTTTCGGTCCCCATGTACATGTATAGGACTTTTCGACTACGATCTGGAAAGTTCTCCAAATATCTACCTCTAGAAGTTTCGAGAAGATTCGCCTTTCCTAAATAAGTACGGCCAAGAGTTAGTTGAGTCAGTCAGTTGACTGGAGTTAGTTGACTGAGTTGAGTCCATGAGTTGACTGGAATTACTGAGTTGAGATACTGAGTCTCAGTGAGCATTCAGAATAGTTCTAAAGCGAACTGTATTGCATTGTCTTTTGCAGCGATTTTAGCAGTTTGTTTTTAACTGCTGTTTTGTGCTCTATTGTTGTGAAAAGAGCTGTATTGAGTTTACTAGAACGAGAAGTTCTGGAGTTGTAAGAGAATCTGTGAAGAGTTATATTGGAATAAATTTCTGCAAGTTTTGATCTGCTTTGGCTTCAAGTCTTTCGTACCCACCAACGCAACAACCTGTATTTGACCTTGCTGGCTGAAGATAAGGAACGCGCAAAAAAGTTGTAATATACAAAAACTGTTTATGCAACACGAACGTGTTGTGGAACTTTTGATTTTTCTGCAACTTTTTCCTGTTGATGAAAGTGGTTATGTTAGTTAATGCAAGTTTAACGTCAACTAATTCCTTTCCCATTTTCTCCTTTTAGCTCTGTCGTTAATTTGAAATGCAAGATTAAATTAATAATAATAATAAAAAAAGAAAAACATCAAAAATCGCATTTCTAAAAAAATCTTAACACAAAATATCAGGTATTTGATTTCTTCTAGCAATTCTTTATACTTTATAATCGATTAACCATTTTTCAGAAAAAGTTGTTTTATTTTGATTCAGAGAAGGAACACGTGCCACGCAATTTAAAGGTCTTTTAATTTTAAGTGCAGGGCTTTTCTGCAACAGTCTTCTTTTCATTTGAGCGTGTCAATGATCTCTTAGCATGTTTACTTTTTCTTTCCAGTCGACATTTAATCTCGAACCATGGTTGGTGGTGCTTTTAAAGTAAAAACAACTCTCAGCTACGAAAAAAGGAAGATGGCACTGTTTATGTTCTTGGGCATAAAATTTTCTGAAACCTCCTTTATTCAGGTTCTTTTTTTGTGTGCACCTGATCTAAACCGGATCGGTCCTGCAATGAAATAAACCGGACAGTGCTGAAACCTTTTTGTACGATTCGTTCCTTGCGTTTAGCTTTGGAATTATTCAACCATAAAATAATACGTTTCATCTGTCTTTTTATATTTTCTTCAGTAAATTTGAAAAGAAACGCTTGCAATTATTTTTTTTAAAAGGAAGACAAGTTCTTGTTTTTTCAATGTGGGTAGCGTTGTGTAAAGAGTCGCTAATTTTATTTTGAAATGTGGCCTCTAATTTAGTCTTGTTTTATTATTACTATATATATTTTATTTTGCAATTTGGGGCGAATAACTTGATGCGGATAAGTTTAAAAACAAGGAAAATGTTTATGATGAATAATATTTTTCCTGATTGGGACTTGATAAAGGACGTTTTGCAACGTTTTTTTTTCAGCGAGTTTTTACCATATACTGCCTAAGGGGAAAACAAGATATTTCATACCGAAATCTGTTCTCAGACCTTATTTATGTTAAAATATTTTGGTCATCGATGCTCATGTAATCAATTATTGTTTTTTTTTTTTATATAATAATTCACAATAATAATTCTCAATTACCTAATTTCACATTATCTATTTCTTCCAATAGTACCTGTCATTATATGAAAAGAAACGTGGCGATTTCTATTCAACACTTTTAAGATTGAGTTCTGCTCTTGTAAAATTCAATATTCCAAATTCAATTGAAAAGTTCATTCAATTAAATTCATCTCACTTGAGAGTATTCTTCTGCACAAACTAAGTCAAAATTGAAACGAAGACTCATTTTAAAAACTACTGCCATGTGAAATTCCAATAACCTGTCCTCGAAAAATTCGTATTCGAATTCCTCCTCTTTCATTCCAATGCATCTTCAAATTCGAATTCTGCTGAGCAACTTCGATCCACAAAAGGTAAAGATTCACTCGAGTTGAGTTGTTTTTTGGCACAGAGAATAAAGTTACCAACGAAATGAGAAAAAAAAAATTGATCAGGAATGTGACCCTCTATTTCTTTGCCGATCGATTGATCTGCTTATCTCAGCGCAATTTGCATTTCGTATTTCGAATCGATTTAATAATCTTCATCGTGAAGGTGCGCCAGAAAATCGAGTTAGAGCTCATATCTCTTGAAAAGACAGAAGAAGAGATAAAAAAAAAATAATGATAAAGAACGTGGAATGAAACTTGAAGAGGGATAAATTTGATGTACTTTTTTTTGTCTATCAATTCCGACCCAGGGATTACCTGATTTGATTAACGGTTTCACATGTCAGACTTGGCTTCGCTATCGAGAGGGAATTTCCTCTAGGGCTTCTATGAAATCAGTCATCCCGTGATGCTGTGATAAAAAGAGTGCGCAGAACTTATGTAAATTAACAGATTTATATTAGATATTGGAGTATAGTATTTCACAATCTTGTTTGACTTCTGCCTGACCTGCCTTTGCCCGTGACTTGGTAGTCAGTAAATATGAGATCGTAACATTGATGTACGGAACGTTAATTCCGCAAGAACCATGTGAATTGAATCCGCTGTTTGGAAAATGGAAAATGTAGATTATTTACTTGAGGTTTTTATGTTGTATCCCTTATTGGTCATGTCTGGCTATAATTTGTCCCTTCATCATCGAAATCGTGTTGTAAGCTTTAACTGAATTTTATTTTCTTTGACATGAATGATATTTATGTTAGAACTGAGAAAGGTGGGGGGGGGGGGGATGTATGCTAAAATATATTTATTTTTAAATAACTGTTCTTAGTGGACTCCAAAAATTAATGAATATAAATAAAAAGTCTTTTAATGCTTTCCGATTTAGTTAGGGTAAAAAGGACAGAAAGACCAGAAACTATAGAACTTTAGAGTCGTGTTTTTTTTTTTTTTTTTTTTTTTATTGCATTCAGTCTTAATATGACAACCCTACAATTGCTACAACACTTTTCATGCGAAACTTTCGAAATGATAGTGAATTCTAAAAACCTGAATTCAAATGATAGTGATATCTTGAAGTATATTAACGTTTCTACGAAGCAGAACAGTCGAGTTTTTTACTATGATTGCTGTTATGTGTGAAAGTATTGAAAGGAGACCTTAGATAAAGTAAGGTCATAAACGAATGAAACATCCAGATAAGATTGTAGTCCTTCTTTGTAAATTCATAGTTTGATTTTATGATATACTTTAAGTCTTGACTTTTTATTTCTTTATCTGCTGAAATGGAAAGAAAACATTCTGATTTACGTGTAAATATTGGAAGAGGAAGTGAATTTTCACTTATCTTTTAGGAGCAGTTCGTAAAAGTTAGTGCAGCTCTTCGAATTTTTTTTTTAAATATTTGATTTGTCTATGAAGATTTTTTGTAGGTATTATGATATTAAATAGCCGTTGTGTATGGTTTGTTATTAAAATGACATTACCAATAAATAATTTTGGTGGAATGCAATCCTATAATATTTTTTTTTGTTCTATGAACTTTCAAAACTGTGTGAACTATATGAAGTTTAAACGTGCTATTATTAAGTATGTTAATTTTAAAAATATTTCAATTTTCTTTCATCGTGGCACCAAACAAATAAGTATCCAGTGACTATTTCATTTGACCAACTATTAGAATTGGCACTTGTCTACCCCCCTCCTGCAATTTTTAATTATTAGAAATAAACGTTTTGAGCTGTGCTTTTTCCCACAATCCCAAAGTTTAAGCATGCTGAGCCATGCCTACTCATCAGGAAGACCTCCCTGAAACAAATTTACCATCGCAACTCCTTGGGGTGGATAGATTACTCTTGGGGTGAATAGTCATCCCGATCGGGAAAAGAATCAACAAACTCATTCGAGCGGTTGGTTTCTGATTAGCTAACACAGTCACGTCAGAAATTATTTCAAATTCTGGCTGGTTTCTGAATTTTGTGGGCGCGATTTCTTCATCTCTGCGACCTTTTCTAACCTCTTTTATTTCTTGATGAAGACGTTCTTTTTTTCCCGAAGTGAGTGAAGACGGAGGCAGCATTTATAATTTTAGTTAATTTTAGGTCTTTGTCTTGAATTGGGGAGGTCTCGCTTGTCTTTAACCGCTCTGTTGGCCCTCACACGTTGATGAAAGGCACTCTTTTATGTCTACTCGATCAAACAGTGACTTCCACGAGGATTTTTTTTTTTTCTTTCTCTGTTTTCTGTGTTTTGTTCGTCAGTTTTTCTTTGCCCTACAAACCGCTACTGCTGTATTTTTTGTTTAATATTTTTTTTTTTGACAAACTCATTTGCAGGATTACTTTTTACTTTAAGAAATATTTGTATATCAGCCATAATCAGAGTGGCAACGGAATTTGGAAATCAGGGAAATGTCATAGAATTTGTAAAATTTTCACGAAAATCAGGGAAATTTGTTGTCATTGTTCTGAAGGTACGTTTCCCCGTCCATCAGTATTTTTACGCCATTTACCATGAGAATTGTGTCGATAATTGTTAGAAATGTCATATTACAGAATAATTTAAACTTTTCATTACCACATTACCACCAAAACCATTACCAAAAAAAATTTAAACTGGCACATTATTTCTTTGCATACATGTTCTATTTGATCAGGGTGTCTATTCATCTGAAAAACCTTGAAAAGTTGGGGAAATTTGAAAAAAGTAATTAAATGCTCAATAATTAAAATGCCTTTGTTTAATTCTGTTCTGTTTTGAAAAAATTTACTAAGCCTCTAATCTCATTTCCTTTTCAAATAACTGACGCCATGGCATTTTTTAGTTGTTTACCTATCCATTTGGTCATTAAACTTTGATTTTCTTTCTTTTATGTAAACTTAAAAATGTGGTGAATCCAAATTTAATTCTATTTGTTTGAATCATTTTTCTGAACCATCAAGAAACCAGATCATTGAACTCAAATCGAATTTCCAATGATAATAAGTGTACCCTTATGCCATCTGCTAATTGCTTCCATGTAGCCAGAAATCGGAAGAATCGTTCGAATTGCTTTTTCTTCGGACTGCCATCTCTACATCCCACCGCTGTTGCAATAATTATAGAACTCAAGCCGACATTGACTCGCGAATACGATATACTTCTCATTAATGTCCGGAGAGTTACAATTAAATTCCGGTTTTGGGTTGCTTGTGCCTTGCAGCGCATACTGTCCCGTTTGTGATTCTTGGATTGAGAAAACCATCAATCCAGCTCAGGCATCATCGCCTTAATAGGAGAAATTGTTCTTGTATTTTTTGGGCTTGGATTGATCTGGCGGAAGTTCCAAAATAGATTGTCACGTTGATAGTCGGTAGGGCAAGTGCTAGCTAGGGCTTCGTAATGTAACTTTTTTAAAAATAGAAATATAACATAATACTGCGGCTGTATGCTGCTCTACAAAACCTGCTGTGGTGGCACTATTAAGATGTATGTAAAAGTTGTAGATTGTATGTGTTGTGAAGTTGCTCGGTGTTATGTTTAGGGATTATTCGACAGATTTCGACTTCCAATTCTAGGCGACGTGTTTTCTATCTTAACTTGTAAAGAAGTAATGAGTTAAAAAAAAAAAAAATCCGTGCGTAATATCTTATAGACTGAGAGGCGACTATCGATATAGATATATCGATGGAGGCGACTGGAAGTTTAGGTACCCCATCGAACATCTTTGTCATAGAATGTACAGAAGTGTTAGTAGATAATGAATATACTGGTCTGCCGAGGCTAAAATGGCTGAGCCGATCAAATGGTATAGTGGTTAGCGTGCTAGCTTCTAGACCACGAGGTTGCGGGTTCGAGTCCCGTGTAAGGCATGGGTGTTTGTAATTGTATGTTGGCTTGTCTAATGACGAATGTTTTGGCGTATTATAGCCCTCGTGTTACTGACGGTGCCAGATAATCTGAAAACAGCCAACTAAAATGGCTGAAACTGTTCAAGTATCGACTTTGAATAAGTTGAGCTAAATCTAATTGCCAAATATGTCATAACTTGCCCAATGAGCAATCTTTTTTGTTTCACTACCGCTCTTCAATAACCAATGAGGAATTGTGCAGACAATTTCACTTCGTTGGCGAAAACTTTTCGCATCTTCTAAAAGTGAGCCAAGTTAGTAATACGTATTACATTTACGTAATATGTATTGATTGTCAAACTGATGTCATCAATTACAGTTGTTCATTCAATTGTTTGAAATTCGGCGTTGAAATTCAAAATGTTGCTCGATGGGTCTATTACCATGTTGTTAATTGTGTTTCAAACAACAACTTTGATAACCAGTTTCTATGTTGCAGATAGTAGTTATTTGTCTTTCATAATTAAAGGGACTTGGAACCCTTCAAACTTTTTATTTTATTTAAGCCTTTAAAATTATAATTTTCACATATTTGGAAGTATTACTAAGTAAAAAGTAAATTTTACTAAAAAAATGTTCACATAGCACTCTAAATTTTTAAAATTAAAAAAAAAAAAAAATTCATCAAAATTCAAATTCTATCTTCTTTCTCATTTGTCAATATATATATATATATATATATATATATATTTTTTTTAATTTTCCTTGTAATATACTCTTAACTTTTTAGGCATCGGATTGAAGAATAAGTCTAATAGTTTTCGAGAAAAACGATGATTACTGTACCTATATGTAAAAAGTTTGTATTTTTCAACTTGTAAATTTGCAAAAAAAAAAAGTTTCTATTTTATTCACAAATTCATGCCTATTTTTGTCTAATAGATGTTAAGAATGACACAAAAAAATTTCAAGTTATTTCATTCATATTTGCCGAAGTTTTAGCATTTTGAGTAAGGTTGGAATTTCAAAAATCACGAACTGAGAAAAATGCGTTCGAAACATCGAAGGAGCTATTGCAGCAGTGCTAAATTCTCCATAAAAAATATAGTTTTTCTGCAACTGCAGTAATCGTATCAACTCAAAAACTTGTCAGAATAAGGAAAAGATTTCAAAGATTATAAAAACGCAAAAAAATAGAAAATCTCTATTTTTATTATTTTTTGTGAAAACAAAGGGTACCAAGTCCTCTTAAATCAATTATGAATTAGCTAAATTATTTGACGCCTTATTTTGTTTAAATGACACAATTACATTTGTGTGCGTGAAATATATATGGGCTATTCTCTGCTGTAAGTACAAGACATTTCAGCTCTTTTTTTTACTGCGTGTCCCATGAGTCAGACGATATAAGTGCATATTTGACCTATTTAGAATAATTATTTTTCCATATAACTTTGTCACCAATATGATACAAAATAAAAATATAACTATTAGATTCATCTTAATTTTATAATTCATATCTGGTTACGAATAGAAAAAAAGAGCCAAAATGTCCCGTGCGTCAGCCAGAGAATTACCCATGTATTTTTTTTTTAAATAACTTCTTTTATTTAGTGCACTCACACTTGTGGTAAAGTTACATTAAACGTTGATTTAAGAGAATTTACTTTATTTAGAGTGGTGAAAGGTGTGTTTTAAAACACATTTTTCTTACTAAGGGTGTCTGTATCAGAGCATCTGGCCAACATTGACTGCATTCCTCTCTTTAAGCTGCTACCTACGCCTAGCTTCAAGGCTATAGGGCGTCAAGCTCTGCAAGATTTGAATTTTCATTAAGCCCGCTAAGTTACATAACGAGTACAAGACGCGTTTTTGAGATGTTTCTTTTTCTTTCTGGTTTTAAAGAACTATTTTAATGACTGAAATTCTTCGATTTTAACGATGTGCGCGCAATAAAAGTTTCTTATGAAATATATTACACGCCAATTTGCAAAGTTAACCTGCTGTGTTTGTTTGTGGTAGACCACAACCAAACAGTTTTTTTTTTTCCCTTCCTTTTGCCAAACCTCGCAATTAAGACTTTCTGCGGAAGTAGATGTTAAAGATAGAATTTCAAAATTGAATGTCTACCGCTGTTTAGATGTTTAAATTGGTGTCAAGTCATAGATAAAGACACTTGGGAATTTTTTTTTTGTAAATAAATTTTTCGGGAGAACTAAAAAGAGTGCATTGTTTTTTTGTTTTTTTCAAATCCTTTTTATTAACTTCGATTTTGTGTGTAGTTGGGTATGTCGATTGCGGGTGAATCTGCGGGGGCCTAATTAACCCTCTTGCCGTTATCCAATCGATCTGAAACTTGGCAGATAGATTCGAAGTCGATGAAAATGCATTTTATTAAATTTTGACGGCTGTCACTGTGACTAAAAGATCGCTTTTACGGAATACTAATTAACAAACTTTCCGTCATCCGATTGCGCTGAAATAGCATTTAACCGATCATTGAAGAAATTATTTCCTGTTGCCAAAATTGTTTTAATAAATAAATAATAAAATTGTTTTAATCAGCTTAAATAAAAGATATTTAGATGCGAGTGCATAAATTCATGTTCATTTTTAATTAATAAATTTTGAAAAGTAGTTTACCGCTGTTTTTAATATTTGATATTAGATACCAACACCAAGCACACGCCTACAACAGAAACAGCGCTTTGTTAATGAGTATCCAATTTGGAAATGCATAGAAAGGATTTATATTAAAAACTTTTTTTATCGGTTGCATTATTTATAGTTTCGTTCATTATTCTTAGTTTTATTTTGCTACTTAAATATTTTTTTTTCTTCTTTCTTTTCATTGATTAATTTATTAATTTTTTCACTTTTTTAAACTGAATGGAAAAGAAAATTGTCTAAAGTAGTTAATATTTCTGTGATATTTAAAAACAATGCATTTTTATGTCAGTTCCTGAGATTAAAATAGCCATCTGATAAGATATTTTAACTCATCCAGTATATCTCAATGTATTTTGAAGATGTGAACTACCCAGCCTGACCAATTTTCATAAATCTAGTGGTTATTCAGAGCACTCAGGAATTTTTCTTTGTTCTTTCTCCATATCTTATAAATCAGGACAAATTAAATAAGTTCTACGTGAACAATATGTGTCATCAGGGTCTTGGATAGGGATGTTCATAAAAAAAAAAAAAAAAAAAAAAGAGATAGGATTTAAAGTTGTGTGTATTTTTACTTTCAATTACCCATATGTATACATAGGGTAATGAAAGTATAGTATTCGGTCAACTACAAAATTTCGATTTTTTTTTAGCATTTCTCCACTTTTTGGAACATTCTGATTTCAAAAAAGTGATCTAGAAAAAATGTCTGTCTGTGGTTGGCATAACTCCCGAACAAACTGACCTACGATGTTCAAATTTGGTGTGCGGGTAGGTGGTGGCCATGGGACCTACCATTAAGGTTTTCATCAAAATCGCACATGCTCATTAGGTTGAATCGTTAGGCCTTTGAAAAAAAGCATGTTTTTCAATGATTGCTAGGAAACGGCTCTAACGATTTTGCTCAAAAATCGCTATGGTAATGCCTCTTAAGGTGTTCTAAACCACCCCACCTCCGAAATTTCTGTAAAAATGCTTTAATGGCGTAAAAAGTTTGAAAACGAAAGCCTTCAAAACAGAGTTCTCGTTGCTTGAACCAAGCTCATCAACGATCGTTTTTACTGCTCTCCTCAGTTTCACTTATAAGAAAAGATAATATACGGATTATCGAAAAGTTTATCGCCAAAATCATCATTTTGGCAAAGTTTTTTTTTTCTTTTTTTCTTTACAGACCAATAGAAGACCTGACCAATTACAAGAATTATTTCGAAAAATGCCGCCATACTGGCCACTTTTGTTAAATGAAAGATGGAAATATAAAAACGGTAAATGACACAAATCCACGTCAATATTATAGTGTAATTGAAAGTTGCGCGATGTTTCACACCCCTAGTTTTAATTATTTTATGTTTTTGATAATAATGGTTAATTTTTTTTTATACCAAAAATTTCGTTCGTGTTTCTTTGGGTACCAGTGATCCAACTCTCCATTATTTTTATATATAAATTTTAAAGTTCCTAATAGTCTTTTTTTAAATATTTATAAACAAGTAAAGTGTTGGATCGTACACTATTTTTCTTGAAAAGATGTTATTTGATAATTTCTTTGTAAAACATCCCCTGACTAACAACCATAAATACAGATAGATTCAGGACTCAAAGAGTTAATTTTCGACGTTTTGTCAACAGCAGTTTAGAAAGGCTCAAATTCGGAGTAGTTAAAATAAGCCATAACTGGTTCGGATTTTTAAAGATTTTCAAAATGGAGGTTAAAAAAAAATATTGGAATTTCGAAACTACCAGAGCATAACAAAACAAGAAGAAAATTCCGCATCACTAAATAACACATTATTTAAATATGATTTTTTTTTTCTAATTTCCTCCTAATTACAAGACACGAAATCACCACTCACCACTTCACCCTATATCTTTGAACTCCCTTTAATAACTTAGTTGCAATATTGTTAAACAACATTTATGAACTATAAATCAAGGAATGAAAAGGAATCAAGGAATCACAGGCGAGAATGCATTTAAAGTCAAATCTATCGCGCCTTCCATCTTAATTGTTGTTGAAGCGGCTCATAATTCCATGGGCTTATTTATATACTGTTAATGAACGAAGCCACCACCGAGAATATATAAAGCTACAGCCGTCGACGAATTTTCGTTATTTTAAGGACTTGTTTTGTTATTGTTTGCTTTAGAAGAAGCAAGGGTAGGACATAATAATTTTCTTTTTTCTTTCTTTTTCTAACCTTCCTCTTTTCTGGCCTGCCTGCTTATTTACTTTTAACGAGGAAGAATGGTGAAAGAGAGTAGAAAAAAATCTTCCAAGTTACTTTTTTTTTAATTTACTTTCTTTTATGTTCTTTCCTGTGCTTCTTGGGTTTCTGCTTGTTTTAGCGCCATATGCTTAGCAAGAGTGTTGGTTTCCACGCTTATGGAATGTATGGCTTTAAAAGTTGACAAAATAAATGTTAAATAAAAAAAGTCGTAAGCCCACAATAATGTGATGTTCTTTTATTAAAATTTTTAAAAATGGGATGTCTTGTTTACTTGTTTCAGAAACATTAAACGTTAAGTATTTAGACTTCTGCAAAAATTATTTTAAAACGTGAAATTTATATCAAAATGAAACTAGTTTATAGTTATTATATTGCACTTTTGAATTTATATATTTTTTCACAATTTGACATTATGAAGCAAAACATTGAAATGTTGAAAATTGCAATTTAAGTGATATTTATGGTCGTTTATAAATGAATCGATTGCTGATGGTTTGACACGTATTAATCAAAATCAAAGTGGGATTTTACAAATCAAATGTTCAAACGAACATGCCATGTTGTTGGTTAAAAAATAAACCTAAATATATTTTCGAACTGGTATTAGTATCGCTCTCTGATGAGATACAATCTAAAAATGTTATTATTATTATTATTGTATACGAATATTATTTACCTACGAATTTATATATATATTATTATTTCGTATACTTCTTAACGAACTTACAAAATTTAAAACTCGTTTGCTGTTACCAAACAAAAATTGACTTTTATTTTTATAATGTAAAATAAATCAAGCATCTGATCCCATCAGTAACACTTTCTCTAATTTATTTTTTACTCTCTTCTGCTTTTACAACCGTTATTTTTAGTCCCTCTCCCATTCACACTATATATTAATTTCATCCTCAGGCAGCGGTACGACACTTGACAGTTCTTTAAACTCAACGAATGCAATGTCGTCTCTCCGCGCTCTTTTAACTCCCAGAACGCATTTTCTTGAAGAACCATGTAGGAAATTTTCTTTTCGTTTCTTAAAGAACCATGACAGGAGTACATTAATTGTGATGTCACTCGTGTGAAGAGTTTCACCGCGAAAAAAGTCGTCTGATTTCTTTTGCTTAACTTCACTTCTTCTCCCTGGACGATTTCTAAATTTCATTCCCCTTTGAAATGTATTCCGCCATTTTTCATATTTCTTCCCTGTGTGTAAGTTTGTGATGAGTTATAATTAACTAGTTTTTGCTTTTCTTGCAAACTTTTGATGGGTGGTTCGTAATGTTGTGTGACATAATTGTAGTTTTGGGTTATTTTTAAGAAAGGTAGTCAGTCTTATTCTGAATCAAATACAGTTGCAAAAATATTGCTAAAAAGGTAATTAAATGTTTACTAATTATAACAAATATAACTGATTGACGATATTTGAAAGAATAACAAAGTGAAATTTTGGAATACTTGTATTTTAAAATTAGTTTCGTGATTTTTTTGTTCTACTAGTGGCGTCACCTAATGAACTAGATGCAAATATCTCATTTTTGTAAAAATTTATTTTTCTATTTAAAATTGTAACTACCAATAAATAAGGATGAAAATTAAAAGTATTACTTTTTTTTAAAGTCTGCATCAAAAGGACTGATCATCATTTTTAAAAGAATTTTTTTCTGAATAAGTTACATATTTATTCTTATTTTTGTGTTTTGTTTACAGAACTTGAAAAGGCTCTTGTTACATTTACTGGACCTGGAATTGCTTCTTATACGGAATTGTTATTTGATATTCCTCGATACCAGTTGATCGTAGGAGCCAGGTATGGAATCTTCTATTTCTTCCTTTTCAATTAAATTTACTTATTTTTCTTTTAGGTCTCTTGTAATGAAAGAATAACGCTTTAAGGATAAAAAAATTGACGAATTATATTAACTGAATTTAATTTTGTTATTTATAATTGGAAATAAACATGCACCTTATGCAAGTCTGTTTTTTTAATGGTGTTGCATCATATGGTACCTACTTTTTACCAATCACAAAGCTATTGCGAATTTTCATATTTCTTCAACTAATCAGAATACACATTCCATTTCGCTTTGAATATAGCAGTTTATTGTGACGTAATCATGCTTAAATTTATTAGGAAATTTTAAATTGTTTGAACCAAGATTGTTTTGCGCTCCAATTTCGTTCAGAGGGGAAAGATTTAATAACAATTTGTACTTTATCTGAGAATAAGATAATTTATCTTAGCTATCTCTTATCATTTTTAATTTTTTTTTCTTCTCCAATTTCTATTAGGTCTGAAAGAGTTAATGATTTTGAATTTTGTTGATACAAATACGAATTTTTAAAAATTAATTTCGATTTCTTGCAACCTGTTCTCTCTCTCTTTTTTTACTTTAAAGTTAAAATAAAAAAAATAAAAACTTTCAAATGCACTCATGGCAAAACTTCCATCAATGATTGATTTTCCATTAAGAAAACAAAATTTCAAAAAGTGCTCAAGTTTCATATGTGGTTTATTTTTAATTGAAAACATATTCATTTAAACACTAAATTTAAAAAAAAATATATATTAATATCTAGTTAGTAATCTCCTTGATAGTTTGTCTCTTTGTGAGTTTAAATTAACGTTTACTGTTGAAACTTGTTCCTCAAGAAACCCAATTGAAATGCCAGGGGACAGGGAGAAAAGCAATGTAAAAAAAAGTCTATATTGATGTAAGCAAGTACCCCCAATTTATGTGCATGTCCAAGAAGATAATGTTTGTCTTATATGCAAGTGCATCTAGTTTATCCATGTACTCAAGTGTCACTTTGTCCTCTTTTTTTATCTGTCCTGTCAGTTACTGACCTCCTCCCCTTATCATCCTGAGTCTGAGTCCTTCCAATATTTAGGAAAATTTTACACCTATGTTTGGTTGTTGTAAGATTTTTAATGTAAAATATTACAAAGCCTGGAGTTTTATTTCAGAATTTAATATTTGAATAGTGTAAGCATTATTTGAGTAAATATTGCATTAAATCTCAAATAAATTGCTTAATTTGAAAGGGGACTTTTACATTTTCCTTGAAATTATTTTGTCTTTTTTATATAATTCCCGAGGCAGTGAGTCATCAATAAAATTTAAAAGCGATCTGTGTTCTTTATACGAGTGTGTAGCATTGTAAAGCTTCCATTTAGGATGGGACTATAATATAAGATTTTGAATCCGTCAGAAGTACCTACAATCAAACTCAAGTCAATAACAAACAAGTAACAAGTCAAGCAATTGTATAGTGGTTAGCGTGCTAGCTTCTAGACCACGAGGTTGCGGGTTCGAGTCCCGTGTTGGCATGGGTGTTTGTAAATGTATGTTGGCTTGTCTAATGACGAATGTTTCGGCGCATTATAGCCCTCGTGTTGCTGACGGCGCCAGATAATCTGAATACAACCAACCAACCAAGTCAAGCAATTCAAATTTAAATGGAAAATTCATTTTTAAAGTTCTTTCATTAGAATTCTTAACAATTCAATTTCTGAAATGGTTTTCTTCTTAATTGAAGATCTTGGGATTGTCTTTTCACATTTGTGTATGTGAAGAATGTTTACTGCCTGACTGGCATCCCAAAGGCAGAATGCTCGCTTAACAAATAAAAAGTCTTGGGATAGATCTCTGCATTTTCTGGTTTCAAAGTCAGAAGATTCTACGATCGATAGTTACACGTTCTTGAGCTGCCTGGATGTTTTCTCTTATTTTCCCCTTAAAAGACCTCTCGGAACGTATTCTCCCCTGGACACTAGGATTATTTTTAGTGGTTCAGATCCTGATGATGGATATCCCAGAACATAAGACAATCACACTTATAATCAATGAATATTTACTCTTTCTTTCTTTTCTTCTGTTAATATGGTTGTTTTTATTTATTTAATCCCCTTGTGCTTCTTTTAGGGATTACCTATTCCGGTTGAACTTGGAGAGTCTGAGGGTTTTGGAGCAGACTCACTGGCCAGCAGCTCAGAACACTGTCAAAACTTGCATGCAAAAAGGTCAAACTGAGGTAAGGCTTCTGGTGAAGATGCAAATTCTACTTATTTAGTTTCTGTAATCAGCAAGGGATTAGGTTACATAGCTGTTTACATTCCGTCAAATCTATGTATGTATCTTCTTGAAGATACATTTGACCAGTGGTTATGACTGGAGTGCCAAAAGTGTATAGCTACAAACTGCAAAAATTAGATGATCTCTTTGTTTCAATTACCAATAAAAGTTTGACCCTGTCTCTTCCTTATCTCTGTATTAGAGAGCTGTCATTATGTACCTTTACTACATTAGTTTTGGTATGCAAAAGTGACTCTGGATTATGAATAAGTAAAGTTAGTACATAAACTTTCATTCTGGAGAGTTCATGACATTTGCTATTGGATTTTTTCCTCCTTTGAATATAATTTAAAATGGTTATTTTTAAAGGGAAGTTATATTTGTATTTATTAGAATTGGGCAGTTTGACTCCATTCCTTCTGTTCTTTTTTTAATGCCCTTTTTTGAAAAAAAAAATTGGATTACAATTTTATTGTTCTTTAAAGTAGTCTTTATAATTTCCAGGAAGACTGTCACAACTTCATCAGAGTCCTTTTAATTCAAGGAAACCGAATATTTGCCTGTGGAACCAATGCTTTTGCTCCTGAATGTACTTGGCGAGATGTAAGTAACTATTTTTTCTTTTGCTAGTTATAAAACTACTAATCGCATATTTTCTTCATTTTTGCCTGGACTACCAACTCTGGTGTGAATTCTGCACCAAGGCAATTAATACAATTACTTGATATTACCCAAGCAATACAATTACAATAGTCAATCTTTTTTTTCTAGGTTAACTCATTAAGTCTTGTTCAAGGCTGGGTGGAAGGTTTGGCTCGATGTCCTTTTAACCCCCATGCAAACAGCACCGCCATTATGACATCTGAGGGTGATTATTATGTGGCTTCCGCTTTGGACTTTTCCTCGCAGAACCATGCAATTTACCGTATCATGGGAAGTGAACCATTTCTGCGGACTGTGCAATATGATCCCAAGTGGCTGAATGGTAAAATTATCATTACTTGAAAGTCGGCAATTCTTATGTCATAAGTATATTCAGTTTCAAGTGTCAGTTAATGGCAACCTTATGATATTTTATTTTGTGTTATTTGTTTGTTGTAGCCTCACATATACAAGATATATTTTTTGCAAAACTAAGATAATGTGTACTCTTTCATTAGATAGGTACCAGTTGATACAGTTGTCGCCAAGCCTAAATGTTTAGAGTCGCTTTACACAGTGCTAAAAGTGTGGGTAGACGCTAGGTGATGCTTCCCCTTACTTTTCAAGAAAATTCCCCTGCATCCCCCCCCTTTTAAAATTACTGAAATCCGTCCCCCCACTTCTAAAACTACTGAAATCGATCCCCCCACTTTTAAAAGCACTCAATCTGCCTAAAAACTACTAATGAAAAATAGCATTAACCTTTAAATGTAGTGAAAATCAGAAAAAGTTATTTATTTCTACATTTGAAAAGTTTAAAACTATTTATGGTGTATAAATCATATTATAAAAATGTATTGTACTACTCCGTGTAAAGATAACAAATACAGTTACACTTGGTCAACTTTTAACTTGGAAGGAACTTTTTTTTAAGTTAAATTTCTATTCTTGTTTCATATAAAGACAAGCTGTTTTTAAAAAAGTAATTTTTTTTTTTAGAATTCTCTATTAATTTAATTTCATGAAAGTATGCACATTTATAAGTATTATTTAAATCTAAATAAACAGTTATGTGTATAGCATTGAATTATTACTTCACTTAATATCTTACTTCCAAGTAAAAAAATTTAGTCACCGAATATTCATTAAAATAACAATAAATTTTGGACCCTCGTTTAATGTTAATGTTAGAAAGTATGAATTATTTCTTTACTAGTTAATATTTTTACTATAAGTTACGAAATAATAAAATTGATCGTTGAAGATGGGAGGAGGGGCACTTGTCACCAAATTTTGGCCGCCACTTCTACAACTGGCAACTATAGAGTTACTCTAGTAACCCTATAATGGTTTACTATAGAAATTTAAATGATTTGAAGGCTGTTAGATCGGATGAGTTTTCATTGCAATTTGGCGTTTTTTATCTGGTACCCGTCTAATGAAATAGTACCAGATCATGTCTGAATTTTTTAATTTTTGGTATCACCAATGCATAATGAGCATTGCAATATAGTGCAATGCTCATTTGCAAAATTATGGTGCAAATATTATATACTGTCATCAGCAAAAGAAAATTAATATACATATTTTTAAAAATTAAGTTTTTCTTTGTTACTTTAAAAGGTTTTTGCCATTGTTTAAAAGATCATATTCTGTCTTTTAAAAGTACGATATCTTTTGGTTGTTTGTTTCACATTTATTAATAAAATAACTTTTAAAGTTTTATGTTTTAATCAAGTTGAATTTTTCCCCATTTTTTATATGTTAAGATACTTTAAATTATTTTTAGTTATAAATAATTTTGAACTGCTTTGTGCATCAATTGAATAAAATCCTTTTTGTGAAGTTTTCAAAATATGCATTTCAAAATTCAACAAGAGAGTTTAAAACACTTTCAATTGAAATTCGTTTTTTTATTTCATCCTAGAACCGAATTTCGTGGCTTCTTTCGAGATTGGAAACTGGACTTATTTCTTTTTTCGTGAAATAGCCGTGGAGTATATAAATTGTGGAAAGGTAACTGTCCTTTTTTTCTTTGTCCTGTATTCATTCCATTCTAATCAATAGTTCAAATTCGTTTTTAAAAAACTGAAAGAAATAATTTTCAAATTGCTAAAAAACAACAAAATTTTTATTCTATTTTAATGTAAGCAACATGGCTATATTTTAACATTTTCCTATATGTATTTCAATTTTCTTTTGATTCCAGGTTATATACTCAAGAGTAGGGAGAATGTGTAAGAATGACAAAGGAGGTCAATATATCTTGAAGGAGAATTGGACAACTTTCCTGAAGGCCCGTTTGAATTGCTCCATTCCCGGTTCCTATCCCTTTTATTACAATGAAATACAGAGCATTTCTTACTCTGAACCTCATGGAATTATGTATGCAACGTTCACAACACCAGAGTAAGATAATGAATACATATTTATATAAATATTTATTTTCCTAAAACAGCTATTTTGAATGCATATGTAGGATTTTGGTATTTGAACATGTATTTGTATTTTACCAGATCGATTGACTGCAGTTAATGGAAAAAGATACCAAAGATGTTATAGTTTAATGAAATTTTTCAGCAATGTTAAAAATGATAAGTTAGTGCAGGCTAAAAACATAATTATGTTTTTTTAAGCATTTTATTCATCATAAAAACATAGGAGCACATGGTATTATCATTTTGACATATATGCTTGCAATACATACTTGCAATTTTGATATATATGTTTGTATTTTTTATTATTATTATTATTATTTACGGACCTTAAGCATTGCAACATCACAGACCACTATCTGACTTCACCACCAAGTCGCGACTAATCTTAGAAACATGCGTAATTTTTTTTTACGGATTTTCAAATTCATGTTGCAATTAAAAAAAGCTGTGTCATTTTGTGGTCATATATTGCACAGGGTTCCCACGGTCATTGAAAGTCATTAAAAGTGCTTAATATTTTTGAACTGGTTTTCAAGGCCTTGAAAATGCTTAGAAGTCCTTAAAAGTCCTTGATTTTTGCGGCTGTTGTGCCAACCGCAAGTTTTATAAAAATACACTCAGACTTGCAAGCCCTGAGAGACCACCACTTATCCCCACTGTATCAGAATTATGTGACATAATTTATTACGCATGCGCCAACTTGTACATTTTCTGGTAGAATATATTTTATTAAAAATTTATATATAGACATAATGCCTGAAAACAAATTTTCAAAGGTCCTTAAAAACATTATTTAGGTCCTTAAAAGTCATTGAAAAGTCAGTGATTTTCATTCTGTGATTTGAGTGGGAACCCTGTTGCAATGGTCAATGACATCATGATGCTCAAGAGGCCCATCACTACATTTATCAGCATTTATTTTTGCATTTTAATTAAATAAATTACATTTAATGAATGCATTCTCATTGCAAGTAATTGCAATGCAATTTATTAATAAGGTATGCTTTTCTTGCAGAAATAGCATATATGGCAGCGCTATATGTGCTTTCAATGTATCTTCTATCCAAAAAGCATTTGAAGGTCCTCTGAAGTATCAAAGTACTCCTAAATCTGCGTGGGAAAAACAAACTGTCACTCATAAGCATTTCCAGGTATGTTTACTTATTTATGTGCATTCTTCAATTTCAAGCTCGTTTTATGTGTATGACCTTTTACATGTTTTGATTGTTAATTTTAATTATACTTTAGTAAGTGGTTCTTCTCATCTAAATAAATTTTTACAAATGCATTTTTCACTCTCAGTGCCAATCTCCTGGAAGTGCTGCAAATTTGTTGGATTCTGAAAAGTACCAGTTGATGGACAATGCAGTACAACCTATACATTCACGACCTATCTACAAACGTGAATTAGAAAGGTACAGTAGACGTGATAGATATATTTTACAAATGTATGTTTTTTAGAGTGTATCATTATTATTATTATTTGATCAACTTGTGCTATTCATGATTTATCACTGTGCCTTAATTGTTCAAGGTAGTGAAAGTTTCTGATTAAGTTATGGTTATGAGATTTGGAAGAACAAAAATATGAATATTGCAGATATTAAAACAATACGTTATTGATATACAGTAAAACCCAAATAATCTGCATTTCTTCTTTAACCAAACTATTAAACATTTACAATATTTTTTTCTCTCAAAATTTTCTATTTTTAAAACTACCAAAAAAAATTCTGTACTTAATCTCACAAACGCTCAGAAAAACGAAATTGAACACTTCACATTAATTTATATTGTGTCGCACACATTTAGAATGTTAACATTTTAATTAATTTAGAATGTTGAGGAATCATGTTTCATAGTTTACCCTCACTTCTATAATCAGCAGAATAATCTTGCAATTTACTAAAACATTGCTGCAGAGAAATACCAAAATAACATAAAATAAAATACAAGAACTTTTTTTAAATAAAAGTATTCGTTAAATATAACAGTTATGAATTGCATGTGGTGTAACTGTATAACATTTATATTTGTTAGATTTATTTTATTCACAGTTTTTGCTTTAACCATGTTAAACTTGGACCACATTAACTTGGGTTATTGGGACTCGACTGTATTTAATGTATGCGAATATTTTATAATTTTTTTGCATCGTTTTCAATTTTTAACTGAAAAAGTAGTTTTATGGGTACTAAATTCTTCATAAAATGATTACATATATAAAGAAAAACAATACTATGAGTAATACAAGATTGAGCATTCTGTAGAAGAGTTTTTTAAAGTTGTAAACAAGTAGTTTCACAAGTAGTTGTGTACAAGTGATTTATATATCAAAACAGCAGATAAACCCTTAATCAATGACCTAAAGAGAAAAAGATGGCATTGGGTCGGCCATGTTCTTAGAAGGGACCCCAAATCCAATGAACGAATCGCCCTAACATGGTCTCCTGACGGTAAAAGGAAGAGAGGACGACCAAGACTGACGTGGAGGCGAATGATCTTGAAGGAAAGAGACAATCTCGGTTGGCCAAGCTGGGCTGTTGCCAGGGAGGCCGCGCTGAACAGGGGGGACTGGGTTTCGACAATTGCGGCCTCATGCGCCTACAAGGCGTGAAGAGACTCAAGGCAAGGCAAGGCAAACAAGTATTGCCATAAAAAATTATGTGTCCCACAGTTCCGTTTAATGATTTTATGCGCAATATTTAAAGTGAAGAAGCAATATCTAAATGTGTTTTTTATTGTTTAGGCTCACCTTCATTGTAGTGGATATAATTGCAACCAAGCACCATGGGGAAATTCATGTTGTGTATGTGGCAACATTAGAAGGCGAATTGCGCAAGCTTGTTAGGTTGCCAGGCAGTTCGGAAAGTTGCTTAGTAGAAAAGATTCAGCTTTTCCCAAAAGGCAAAGAACAAAAGATTAAAGTCATGAAACTCCTGAAAGATATTGTAAGTTATATAATTTATTAATTATGCTATATGTTTGTGATAATGTCCTTAATTTAAAAAATGAAATTTGTTGCTTTTTTTTTTTTCTCCAAACTTTTCTGGATTTTAATTAACTTTATTTCATTTCAATTCTGCTATTTTTTAATGCTTATTTTTCAATCTGATTTAACATTAAACCATTCCTCTTAATATCATTGAATTAAGTGCCTTTTATTAATTGAATTAGGACCTAATGGCTATACATGCATTATGTGAAGTAAGATAAATATAAAATCCTTATTTACATGCATTGTTTTCATTTCTAATTATCAAACTTTTTTTATGTAAATAATAGATATGAACTTGTTTCGTGTTTGAAAAGTATTAAATCTGATAGGCCACTGTTTCTACAACATTTCTTAGAAATCTTTATTTTCTATAAATAACTAAATATATTGCAATATAAATTAATAAATTTTTTATTTAATTCTTCATTTGCTTTCAGAATTCTCTCTATATTGGTACAAATGAAGCTGTTCACAGAATTCCTCTCAACAGATGTGATCGGTTCAAAACTAAATCGTAAGTCACCTTATTTCATTTAGCAAAAAAAAAAAAGACTCGATATTTTTCTTAATAACTCTTAACAAATAACTTATTTTTTTTTATTTTAAACACTCGTGGAAATCTTTTCTGCATTTAAAGATTATCCCAGGATATACTTGTATAATAAATGATATTTTATCAGTATATTTTTAACTCATTTCACCTGGATGACACAACAGTTGCATTCTCTGGAACTACTTCTAAGGCTGAATGATGCTACAAATATGTTTTATGTCCTTTTCATTTTAAACAATCCTCACCACATGCATAACAGATAATTGTTCTAACTTTATAGGGTCCTCAGTCAGACCCCACCTGCCTGAACATGGTGTATACTGTAACATTTATGTCATTAATTTTTTTTAAATTTATAGACATGATAGAAGAGCAGGCCACAGTATAGTAATCAGAACAAAAATTCGTATAACTATATTTCTGTATTAAATGTATACGTTGATTATTTCAGTGATTGTTTGTATTCAATGGATCCTTATTGTGGGTGGAATGATTATCAGATGACATGCGGTCCTGCTCCTACTAGAAATCCTTTGATAACCTTTTGGCAACAGGAACCAATCCAGTGCCCTAAACCTAATCGTCCAGGTAAGATATAGCCGTTTTCGCTGTTAAAAAAAAGTTCCGAATTTGATAGTGGAGCGTGGTTACAAGTTTTGAATTATTTTAGAATTCCCATTGGTAAAGTTTATGAAATGAGCTAGTGAAGAACTGGACACTGTAAATCTTTTTTTTTTTTTTTTTAAAGGGATACAATTTATTTACTTAGTTAGCTTTAAAATGCAGCTATATAAGACAATGCAGCAAAATACCATTAGTCATTTAGTCTAAAAAGGTACATTTTCTAAACTTTACTTATTGAAGATCAGTTGTTGTACACAATGAAATAAAATAGTACATTGATGGGGAATTTTTGGTACTAGTGTATTATTCAGCTGACCATTTTCGACAAAACCAGAACTGTAACGAAAAGGCAGCTACAGCATGCATTTTCTATAGCTAAAAAGGAGAGTTTCGGTCACTATGGTTTATTTGCTTAGATGTCACTATTATCATTGGCGGATACAGGAGGGGGCAATCGCCTCCTCCGTCAGAAAAAAAAAAGATGACGAAGAGTATTTTATCTGTTGTTTATTGTGACTGTAATAAACAAAAGGCTAACAAAGAAAGTTTTTCGTCGTTGAAGAGCCTTAAAACTTGACTTCGAAAGCTGACGACAGAAGAGAGACTAACATCACATTCATAGAGACATTTATATTAATGAAAATAATGTGATTGACAAATTTTCTAAGAAACCAATGACTTGATTTTTCACTATACACTTTTTTTTTTTTTTTTTAAGTTGATTGTTATAAAAAAAAAGTAAAATAATTATAACATATCTAGATATAAACTTGTTCTATAAGAAACTATCCCATGGTATAGTAACATAACTTAAGGACAACTAATTTTATCTAAACTATCCAGCAGTCCAAAATTAAAAAAATGTCTGCCCCCTCCTTAATAAAACTCTGGATCCGCCCTTGACTGTTATCAATTGCTGCTTTAAAACTGTCTTTTGGTGACAGTTTTAATTTTGTCGAAATTGGTCGACAGGATTATACACAAGTACCATTTTTTAAATAAAACTACTAAAGTTCTAATTATAAACACTTTGATTTTTAGACTGATGATTACTTTCTTAAAAATACACTTATATGAATAATTGAACTTCATCTTTAACTACATGAAAAGTTTTTTAATTTTTAGTCATGGCTATTTTTGTTAGAAATTCATAAAATTTTGCTTCTAGTGGATGGAGGTTGGAGCAAATGGTCCAGCTGGTTTCCCTGTTCTCAGCTGAAACGAGGTTCTACTGATGAGGGCTGCTTGTGCCAGAAAAGAGTTTGTGACAAACCTTTTCCAGCCAATGGTGGGAAACCTTGTGATGGAGTAGATGTACAAGTTACTAATTGCACTGGTGAGTGTTATGATTTGGTAATATTACTTTCAGATCTTTAAGGGTATTATTTACTTAAGAAAATTTTTGGAGGAATTTTTTAATAGTGGATGTACTCTACTTAAAGGATAGTATTTGCAGAAATACCTAATGTATTTCTAGAAAATAGAGAATTCATGTAATTTCTTTGTTTTCTGTAAATATATTGTTTAAAAGAGATTTAATTTTTTTTTTTTTTTTTTTAATTATCTTAGACATTTCTAGAATTGAAATATGCATTGGAAAAAATGACACTGTCCATTTTGTTCACCAGAAATTAATTATCACAGTACACCTATTTTAATCTAAAGATTTTAATTTCTTTCGACTTATGAAAACCAATATTTTCTATACCTAAACTGTTTTAATTTTAGAAGCAACATCTATAAGTATCATTTATGGAAATATCTAGTGTTACTCTAGGAAACAGTGGTTTTGTACAATTCCTTTTTGCTCTACTTCAAAATACAGGAGAATTAAATTAAATGCCTGTAAAAATGTATTTTTTCTATTATTACATGAATGTTTTGAACATCTGCTTCTAATTATTTAACAGCTCTTAACTGTAAGGTTTTTAATAAAGGTTTACTGAAATGCCAATTTCTTATATTTTCTCATAGTTCATGGTCAGTGGACAGAATGGTCTGCATGGTCTGCCTGTTCCCAAAGCTGTGGGTCTGCCTTGAAGATAAGACGAAGAACTTGCGGCAACCCTGCACCTAAACATGGTGGACACAGCTGTGTTGGACCAGATCAGGATGAAATATTTTGTGCCACCAATCCACCTTGTCCAGGTATTAAGAAACGGAATAATTTTAAGAAAAAGCTATTCACTTGTTTTTAAATTATTAATAGACTTATTAACAATCCAATGACCATTTGTCTCTTTACCGACAGCTTTTGCAAGACTCCCAATTGATGGCCACTGGTCAGAATGGACTTCCTGGAGCGAATGCAGCAATCTGTGCGGTGGCGGAATGCAAACCCGCGAGCGGAAATGCGATGACCCGGCCCCGCAGTACGGTGGCACAGACTGCTCAGGCTGCCATAAAGATTTCCGTGTTTGCAACAACCATCTTTGTCCAGAGCACAGAAGGTCTGTTGTTAAATCTCAAAGATAAAATTTATAGTTAATTTTAATATACTCCTTGTATTTATATTGCAACAGCTTCAGAGTTGTTTGCAACTTCATCTTTGTCCAGAGCACAGAAGGTCTGTTGTTAAATCTCAAAGATAAAATTTATAGTTAATTCTAATATACTCCTTGTATTTATATTGCAACAGCTACAGAGTTGTTTGCAACTTCATCTTTGTCCAGAGCACAGAAGGTCTGTTGTTAACACTAGAAAGACGGGAGCTTAGTATATACCTATATTGCCTGAAAGCAGTCAAAATGAAGTTCAGTCCTGAAAGCAGTCACTGCATTGTGAAAAAATAACTAATGCGCAAAGAAATTTGTTTAACAGTAATTTTTAATAAATTTTATATCACTTACTGTCATATAAAAAGTTATTAATAAGTATTAACAATAAAAAAAAATGTATTTCAGTTCGAAAAAAAATAATTTATACATTATCTGGACATTTTAAGCAAATGAAAGTGCAAATCTTTTTGGATGTACATCTTCTGCAAACATACTTTTTACATTTTTGACAAATATTATCAACTGAACAACGTGTTAGAACGACTGGCAGTGTGTAAAGCAGGCCTGACCAAAGTCGACACGTGCGCAGCCGTATCGATTACAGTACGAGATCACACACTCAGTGATCCTCCTTCCCATCTGAATTACGTTACAGCGCGTTCAAAGGGAACAAAGCGCGTGGCCAGGCCTGGCATAAAGATTCGAATAACAAGTACGAATAACAATAACTTTAGTTATTGAACAACTGCAACTTATCAAGTATATGTCGAAATCGACAATTTATCATGAACTTGTATGTTATCATGTTATTCCAATCCAGAGCCGAATTGGTCTTTTCCAAGCAGTCAAAATGACTGCTTTTCGGCAATATAGGTATAACACACATATATATACACCGGAAGTGAAGGAGGGGGGGGGGGGCAACAACAATGATTAATTAACCCATTTATATGTTGTAGAAAAAGTCACAAAATTATAAGAAGCTGTGTCATTATTTAAATAATTATTTTTTTAATTGAAATTCAAAAGCAGTCAAAATGACTTGCTTAGGTAATCTAGTGTTAAATCTCAAAGATAATATTTTATAGTTAATTTTAATCTAGTCCTTGTATTTATATTGCAACATCTGCTTCTACTTTCTCCTGTCTAAACACAATAGTTTCAAACTCAAAGTTTGTACAAAAAATATTTGCTTGTATTAAAGTTCAACTTTAAAAAAAAAAAAAAACTGTACAAAAGAACAGCAGGCCCAGAATGACTCATAAAATTATTTTGAACTATATCCATGTCCTCCTTCTATAAATAGATAATTTTTCATATATAACTTATCATTAGAGATGGGTTGCATCAAATGGCAACTCTTGTGAGAAATCATAACATATTGCACTCTTGCTACAAAAATGACATGACCCCAAATTCTTTCAGTTTGAGTAATAGAGTGTACGGAATCACAGACACAGCATGTACAGCACAAAAAAAATCAAAAATCTGAAGGATGGCTATATCTTGTATTCTAATTGATAAAATTACAAAAGTCAAGTACCGTTGTAAATCGTGGAAGGTGTTTATTAATTGTATATAACTTTTTTTTTTATCATGGGGGTCATCTACATATTAAAACTAAACTAAACTTCAAAATGTTCAATGGTAATCCCATAATATTATACCATATTTAGATTTAGAATCCTAAAAATAAAATCTAAATACTAAATTTCATAATTTTCCAATGTGGCGTTATGATGTAAAAAAAGTGACAAATTAATGTTGAAAATTTGTTTTTTTAGCCACAAATTCTTAAACAGATAATATATTCTTGCAATTTTTGTTTCAAACGATAGTTTATTAAAAGCCAAACATAAATAACATGCCACTTTTGTATTAAACAGTTTTTTAATAATTAATTATTAATAGAACAAGTTTTAAATTTTTTAAAAAAGAAACATGAATTTTCTCTTTGCTGCCATTAAAATTATCATGGTTGAAAACCTCTACAGAATTTTTTTCTTTCCATTTTGACTTTTGCTTCTCCACATTTTGTCAAAAATGTAGAAAAAGCACACTTAAAAGGACTGCGTAATAGATTATGTCTTGAACCATGCAAAAATTTCCTTCTTCCCTACTTTAAAGAAATTGGCCTCAAGATCGATCAAAACTTTTTCGCACATAAGTGACAAGTTTCTCAACATATTGAAATTTGGTATTTTAGAGTAAACGAAGTATTCTAAATTGAATGAAAACATAACAAATAGGGGTTCATATTGAAATTTTTAAAGATAAGAGTTAAATTTACTTAGTATACAGCCCACTAAGAACAAAATTTTGCACTAGACATATAGAAAATAGTTATTAAAACATTTTGGTGCAAACCACAAGATTCTACTATAATTAGAACTGGAGCCATCGTTAGAATTTTTTTGCGTCCTGTACTTAGAAGGTGGCTTTAACAGCATAAGATTGTTTACAAGTTCCAACTAATTAATGCTGTTCTTCTAGCTTTGATCCTGGACACACTATAACTCAAAATGGAAGAATTTTTAGTTGAGTCACTTTTGTACCAAGGTTGCGTAATAATTCTGACGAGTGTTTCTTTTTTTATAGCTCTTTGAAAGTTGAATTTAAATTATAACTAGCCTGTATATTACTTTAGAGCTACCCTTCAATGCTATCAGATAGAAAGTAGATACTATGAAAAAAGTACTCATTAGAAACACCATCTATAAGCAGTCAACCTAAAAGTATCAACACTAAGTAATTTTGGCTGGGCATTTTTGAAGCCATAATATGAAATACCGCGGCAACAAGAGGAAATTTTTTTTGGAAAAGGAAAATAGTGACCACTCTAATGTAATAAGCCAACTTTGTTTCTAAGTTCTTTTCAGTGAATAAATAATTATATGTTGCTCTGTCTGTGAGTGACGTAATAATGTTTAGTTAAAAAGCTCAATTTAGTTTTTTATTTTATACAGGTCTTCTGCTTGGACATCTTGGATGCTGGTCAATACGACGAGAGATGGGTATTTTCAACAGAGGTACCGGTTTACGTGTCGCGCCAATGTGCCCGATGTCGGGGACATTCGGATGGGACATCCTAAGCGGGAGGAGAGGTTTTGTTTGGAGGGGAGTCAGAGCTGCTTGGATTCAGGTAAGAGAAGACGTTGATTATGTGATAGTAGCACCCTGTGTAGGTGACGGATCGTTTTTGCTGACACAAAACTGAATAAATTTTCCTAAAGCGTGGTCTTTTTAACAACGTATAAAAGTGACATTAGGATTTAGCACGACAATGTCACGATCCGAGTATAAACCTAGTTTTAAGGAATTAAAAAATATTATTCGAACAAACATTATTATTAAGCCTGTGTGTTGCTTAGGATTTAACCCTCTTTAAATTTTGTAATTAACTTATAAAGAATACCTTTGCCAAATTTCAGCTCTATAGCTTCATGGTATTATGATTTTATATTGTCACCTCAATGCTACAACTAGATGATTCCAAAATTGTCATTTTTTAAATATGTGCACGATGTCATAAATTACCCACCTATATTGTATGCTTCAAGTGCATAACTATAGCAAGGTCTCATTAGATTCTATTTATATTAATACCATTAGGCTTTAGTACGATTTCAATGCTTTAAAAAAAATTTGAATGCATTTTTCTCAAAACTATGGTTTTTCTGTTAACCTAGTTGTAGCATTGGGATGACAATTATGAAATAAGACAAAGGGATATTTCTCGTTTAAAACATATGATCTTTTAAATAAAAATAGAATAAAATAATTTTCACTTACCTACATAAAAAGGGATTTCTAGAATAGTTACTTCCAAATAGATTCCTCAACAATAGCTGATACTGATATATTTGTTTTACAAAATATTCTTAAAAATGTTTTTTTCATATTTAATGTTCTACATTCATTGCTTAAAAATCCAGTCCACAAAGCAAGCACCTGTACTCAGTGTACCATTTTCAAATTTGGTACCTCAATTGCAGACATGCAGAATTTTAAGCTAATGAAAATAATTTTAATGGTTAAAATCTACAGGGAGGACAAATATTTTATTAGAATACCTTATTAAATAACTCATTTTTATTCTTTATGAATTAATTTTTAACAATTCCTTTCAGCATTCTTGAACATCGACGCCAACTGGTCCGAATGGGGTGAATGGTCAACTTGCTCAGTCAGTTGTGGAACAGGCTTCCAATTCAGAGAGAGAAGTTGTGACAATCCACCTGCTTCTGGCAACGGAGCTGACTGCAAAGGTGCTCCAAGAATGGAAAGAAGATGCGATTATCCAGCTTGTGATGGTAAGCATATACGACAAATTTAATTTTTTTAATGATTTTTTTTAATTAATCTAATTTCTATTTAACCCTTTGTTTTCTGATGGGACTTAACAATTCTGTCAGTTTTCTCATGGTATTGTATTAATTTAAATGCTTCGAGACTCATTGGTACTTTGAAATCCACTTCTATGAAATTCGTTCGTTAATTGTTGGATGGCAGCACAAGCATATTTCTCTTTTGAAGCTTCAATGGTTCTCGGAGCATTTATATTAATACAGTACGATGAGAAAACTGATAGGACTTGGTAAGTTCTATCTGTAAATAACGAGTTAAAAATTATACTATCATATTGTATAGCAATAATAAGAATAAAATGAAGACTACACTCATATTAGAGGTCTGCCAATGGAAATTTAGGAAAGAGAAGGTTGTAACTAAGTTTTTAAACTTTATTCTTAGGAGATGGGGATCATATGTAGCGTTGTGTGCAATCCATTAGCAATCTAATTTAAATTGCGATGGACACAGATAGAACCTAACTAAAAGAAATTGAGAACACTTGATATTAAGAAATATTACAGTACAAAAATTGTAAACTCTAAATTTATATTATTTTATAAATGGCATTAAAACACAAAGGGATAATTTAACTGATATTATAAAATAAAAATATATTTAATGCAACAAAGATTTAGATGTGTTTTAAATTGATATTGTTACGACTTTATGGGATCTTGTGCTTTTAACAAATTGAATATAGCAAGAAAGTAGCAAAGTGCTGATACCATAAATCTCATTCGAGTACAAAAATAGTTTAAAAGTACATTATTTTACTGTGTGTGTGGTAATTGAGTTGATACATGTACTTTAAAAAAAAGTTCAAAGTATTAGATTGATTGGCTAACGAACTATTTCTAATTCGAACTGATGTTTTTCATTCTGTTTGTAGATAACGATGGCTGGGAAGAGTGGACTGTTTGGTCTCTTTGTGATTATAATCAAGAGCAGCACAGGCAAAGAAAATGCAGAGTTGATGTTCCTAGTACCAAGTTCTGCTCAGGATCTAGTCGTGAAACACGCCTTTGTGTTGAGAATGGTAAATTAAGTTAGATACTTTGTTTCAAGAAAAAATGTGATTTTTTTTTTACATGCTCTCTTATTTTTTCAAGTGGAACTACTAGTAAGGATCATTCCCGGTACTGGCTATGAGCCCGCTTCATTTAGAAACTACTTTGCATAAAACCTTGAGATTTGGTGAGCAAGTATGAAAAGGATTACTTAAGAAAAAAAGACATAAATTAAAAACAACATTTAATATGTATTTTGTAAATGAAAATTTAGAAAAGATTAAGATAAGCATTGACATAAGAATTTCGAAAATAAAATATATTATATGCTATTTTCAAGTTTTTAATTTATGTTATTTCATTAAGTGATCATTTTCGTACTTGCTCACCAAATCTCAAGGTTTTATGCAAAGTAGTTTCTAAATGAACTTGGCAAGACGATCGTAACTGCCATGATTCGTATAGTCTGGTGTACAAAATACGCTTATGAAATACAAGCAATAAATTTAGTGTCAAGCATACTAAAAACCCCGCAATTAACACAAGTTCTTTAATCAGAAACCAGTTTATTCAGCAGTTAAGTAAATTATAGCAAACACATTTCCTCGAAACGCTCACTACATATGCAAGGTTGAAATCCAAAATGTCAATAATTAAAACTACCAAATACAATGATTAAAAGTAACATAGCTGGCTGAGGTGTAAGTGAATAAAAGTGCCACTTACTGCTCATTGCTCTGGAACGGGCTGTCACCGCTTGCTAGCATCTTAACCTCCGATCCCCGAACTTTTCCTTTCTCAGAGGTCAGGCAACCCACTTCTTCTCTCTTTCAAACCTCCGGGCTAGATACTCTCCACCTTGCAGTCTCGAAAAAAACCCTTCAATTCCAACCCCCACGCGCAACATAAGTAAAGAGTCTGCCTGCTCATTTGTGCAATTCCCATTGACGTAGTCTAAAGTGTCAAAAGAGGCGGGCTGTATGATTGTTACAACTGGAGGTTTCCTTAATTAAATCATGCCAAAATGAAAACACCTTATGACAGTAACATAAACAAGTATAAGGAAGATCCTTACTAGGACTTCCTCGTAACTGAGGGGGTAGGTGTGCCTTACACCCTCTTACGGCTCCGCAAGAGGTCACCAGGGCGGATATCTCACGCAATTCTTTAATACTTTGGTGTCTCAAATATTAGGAAGGTAAAAGAGACTTTCAAATAACAACTAACGATTTATTTTAACATATAACTTTTGAATTTCATTAAATAAACGAATATAAATCTGGTCGAAAGAAAGGTAACTCGTTGCTTTTGTAAGGAAAGCTCAGCATGGCTCCCAGCACTAGCTGATATAAAAGAGAAAGTTCCTAGCTCTGTAATCTGCTTTTAAACTTCCTTCTATTATAAGATTTGCATATCTCATACTTGAGGCATGTTCGCAACGTCGTCAAAAAAAGTACTTTCAACGTTCTCCTAGAAGGGAATAAATTTAATAGCAGCAAAGTGCTCCTAGCAAGCAATACAGAGTTCTAACAGTTGCTGATGAGGCGACACTACGTTATACCAAGTACGGTTTTGTGCAAAGTAGCTTCTAAAGGAACTGGGCAAGACGATCGTAACATAGGGAGTGATCCATATCAAGAGTTCCTCGTAACCAAATTTTCATTCCATCTTCAACACTATTTAAGACAATTTTTTTGCATGATTAAAATAGAATTTACTAGAATATTCTGAATATCTTCAGACTCGCGCTCATTTGAAAAAAGACTCTGAAGCATTTATAAGCAAAAATTAAAATTTTTGTATTATACTATCTTCTCACTAACAATTGACAATATCCTTCGTCACAAATCATTTATTGTTTTAAAAAACATTTTCTAGGATTTAGCTTGAAGTATCTCTTTGAATTGGTGGTTAACGTTTTACTAAAATAATTCTTAAAAAAGGTTGTTGAGTGCAAGTACTTTTAAAAACACTAATTTCTAGCAAAAATTCAAGTTATCTAAGTGTCTTTGTTTCAAAAAGTATAGAACTATAATTTTATGATCCATCTTAGAATTTGTCGCAAAGTCCCAACTATAAAAATTCCACTTTTATAAAATACTTTTATTCTCCTCAGCAATTTAGTGGATTTGAATTTCTTTCCCGTCTGCTCGTCCATTAAGTTATTTCAGTTTAATTATATCAGTCTTTATTTTTCTTCATAAATCTAACTTAACCCACTGGCGTTCATGCACGTATATATGCCTCATTTGATCCTCAGTTTTTCCAGCAATACACAACATTTTAAAATTTATAAATATAATTTAAAATAAAATATTTTTTAAATATTTTAATTAGGATGATTTAAAACAAATGAATAAAAAATAATTAAAAAAATTATATACTTGAATTAGAAATATTATTTCAAAATTATTGCTGGCCCTTCACCGTCAGTGGGTTAATCCCCCCCCAAAATACCATTATTTATTAGGATGATTTCTAATTATTAAAAAAGTACAGTAAAATAAACCACTCTATTGACAATTTTCGTCTTGGTAACAAACAATAATTTAAGTTTCTCACTTTCAGTCAAATACCAAGCGGAAGAGTCCCAAGCAGTGGAAGAAGATGGCGTTCACATGGAGCACGTCATTGTAGCTTTAATGGGTGGCCTAATCGTTGGACTCGGCTTTGGAGCCTTTGCGATGTATCTATTCAAGCAACGCAAGATTCACGATTTGCCACACCTAACTCCAAGAACAGCTGATGCCAATCTCTACATGTCAAACTCTGAGTGGAAGGCCACTCGACCTCTAAATGAGAGCCCGCTAAAATTTCCCCAGAAGGAAGCAACCATCAAAAGGAACTGCAACGGAACGTTAACCAGAACCTTACGGACCCCCTTGTATTCCGAGGAGAATTTCCGTACTTGAGGAAATTTTTTTTTTAAATATCAGATTTTTTTTTTTTTAATTGCATTCTGGACTTGACTCTTGAGTTCTGAAGTTGCTTGTTGAGTGATTGCATCACCTGGAATGTTTGATGTGACAAATTGGACTTAGCAATGCTATAGGTGAGTATGAATCATTAGCGCTCCAGAACTAAAATTGCAGTACTTGTAGTCATACTGCATGTGGATTGGTTAAAATTGCAAGGTTGGAATTTGAAATTACATTGCAACATGTGATTCGAAGAGTCATTTGCCTAATGGTGTTTACTATGGACCTGTGCATAAAGTGATATTTTCAAACGTGTTAGTCAAATCTAAAAAAACTATTACAGAAATCACATATAAAAACAGTTGGTTCCAACATGCATGTTGAAGTTGGTATAAAGGAGTTTCATTCATGCTGCTTAAAAGACTTTATCCACCAGCCTTAAACGACTTTAAAATTAGCTGTTTTGTTAACTAAAGAACGACACCACCTGTTTTTTGTGCTACAGCAAAGGTCCAATGTAACCTAGTCTTTCTTTACCTTCAAGTGTGCCATTTTGTTCAAGACTATTTTTTTTTTTATAGTTTCAAGGAAAATAATTTATTACAAAGTGCATGATCCTTTACACTTGCACATGGACTTTAAGGATTTTGCTCATTTTTGTGTTCAAGGTCATGTCGAAAAGACTTGTACATTTCCCTGCGTGTTTTAAACATCGTATACATTTCGTTGGACATGCTTCCTTTGAAGTTTTTATTTTGTAACTGAATGTGTGAGACTTTAAAGACTTCGTCATTTTTTCTGTTGAGCAGAAACTTGTAAATACCATCCCTTGTCGAGAAATGTTTGTAAGAGAGTTCTCGCGTTGCTAGTTAAAAATGCCAAATGATTATATTTTCATATAGTTTATGAATGTGCAGCTATGGTTTTTTTTGTGATGCAGTGATATGTACAGAGAAAGTTCCCTGAGTTAAAGTTTAATGCTACCTTATTGTCTGTCTATTGGAAGAATAGCTCCTGCCACAAAGTTTAGCATTGTCTTGTCTGTTGCTATGGAAACGAGACTAGTTTCCATGGCGACCGCCACCAAGCAGGCTGTCTGATGGGAGCTATTCTCCTAATAAGTAGCCAGTATACATAGACAAAATTTATTACTACACACATTGTAAATATTGTACACTTATACATCATAGTCTTTTGTCATGTCTAAGCTGAATCCAATTACTTCTGGATTGTTTTAAAACTGATTTTTTCTTCACACAATTATATGTGCCATTCAAGAAAAATTTACGATAAGCTCTAAAATGTTTCGAGAATGATGTGTTTTTGCTCAGAGCCATTTTGTATCAAACATGTTTTTTTTTTTTTATGTGTATTGTTCTTTAAGTAAGATGTTTCAATGGTATCTACAACTCAATTTAAATGACTGGCATTGAACATTGAATAATATTGTATTTTAATTTGATTTTTTCTTTAAAAGGACTCGGTATGCTAACCAAAGTAAACTTTATCTAGAAAATGCAAGTTATAAACAATGTTATTGATAAAAAAAAAAGCTTGTTATTTTCTCATTATTACTTAATTGCGAGTGTTTGTAAGCTTTTATTTCCTAACAGAAATTTTTTTGTTAAATGCTGCTATAAGTTAATAAATAGAGCAATTTGTAGTCTGAATTAAAAAGTTTTTACATCTTGGTTTTAATTATGAAATACTATAACAAAATAGTATATGATTATGTTATGTGTGCATGCTATGTTGAAAATTATTGTTGAAAGTCAAAAGTTTTTAACACAGTTGCTATTTACATGGGATTATAAATTCTAAATTTTATTAAAACTGCTAAAATACCATCAATATGACTAAATTCAATTGGGATTTAGCAAAAAATAGTTATGTTACATATATAAAGCAATTTTAACATTCCACAACTTAGTGGTAGATATGATACATCCCATACCTACTAATTATACTAAATAATCCGTGTTAAAGAAATAAATATTAAAAAAACGCCTTTTGCGTGTTTTGAAATCATTCTTTTAAGAGTATAGTGTGTATTGCTTTTCATAAATAATTAGTGAATCCAATTTGGCAGTTAAAATTTTAATTTGTTGTATTTTATAACATCTGCCTTTTAAACTACAATAAAAATTTAATCGAGCTTGGTAAATGGCAACCCAACGATTAAGAAAATGTTATTTTTTTAACGTTTAAATTATGTCGTATAAGAATCTAAATATTTGTTTTATAATAATTTAATTTTTAAATCAAAAACACTGTTTTATAAACTTACTATATACATTTGTGAAAGACTGCTGTTTTGTTATCGAAAGAGATTTTTTGTTGTAAGTAGTCAAATTTGTCATCATAAAAAATATTTGTTACTTCAGCCATGTGTGCCTTTTTTGTTTGTTTTTTGTCTGTATTTTGTCTATTTCAAGTTTTTATAATAAAATAATTTTCATTTTCATTTTTTGTCTAATATTTTTGCTAACTAATATTACATAATTAAATGAGTGGAATTGTAATTTTAACTACCTCAGCTCTCATATGCCAAGTGCAAGACAGGGAAGAGGTGAAAAAATATCTGTATCCATATGTACGAAAATAGAAAAAGTTGTGAGAAACCAACCAGCTAATTCTATTTATTTTTATTAAGTTTGAAATCATATGCATAAATATATTAGAGAAAATATTTTTCGAGAACCCCCCCCCCCCCTTCCCACCCTTTGTGTGGTACGGTCTTGCAAGAATAGTTTTCTTGAATTCAAAGATGAAAAAGCAACACGAAGGATGAAGGGGAGAGGTAAAAAAAAATTACATAATTTCAGGGAGAGGGGGTATCCTGTCTGCCTCCCACCCTCCCCTTTTCTATGACCCTGGCCAAGTGATGCTCAAAGTTAGAAACTGCTGCAGAATTTTTGGTGTTTGTTGCAAAAAAAATTGGCTTACATAGCTTTCAACAACTTGTTGATGAAAAGCGTGAGATAAAATAGTTTAGAACAGGATACAGTAGAAGTATATACAGCCATTTTTACTTTCAATTACTCTATGTACATGGTTTCATCACGAAATGAACACCTAGTTTTTGGAAATAAATGTGTCAAAATTGGTTGGAACGACTCCATTTTAGCGTTTTATTTAAAGAAAATTGTCTTGAATATTTTATAGCAAAAGAAATAAAGTCGTGCTCAAACTTACCTTCAATGTACTGAATTTATTTGCATCAGTGACATTAGACAGAACCTTTACCAAGCGTGTCACATCCGTATTTGGGCTCGTACCATTGTTCAATATCCCAAGTCTGTTTGCAAAATAAGTATGGTGGATGCATTCTTCTTTCTCAATTAGCCTATGTACCTTGTTTCATCACGAAATGAACACCTAGTTTTTGGAAATAAATGTGTCAAAATTGGTTGGAACGACTCCATTTTAGCGTTTTATTTAAAGAAAATTGTCTTGAATATTTTATAGCAAAAGAAATAAAGTCGTGCTCAAACTTACCTTCAATGTACTGAATTTATTTGCATCAGTGACATTAGACAGAACCTTTACCAAGCGTGTCACATCCGTATTTGGGCTCGTACCATTGTTCAATATCCCAAGTCTGTTTGAAAAATAAGTATGGTTGATGCATTCTTCTTTCTCAATTAGCCTATCAGGGTTCCCACGGTCCTTGAAAGTCCTGGAAAGTCCTTGAATTTTTTTTGATGAAATTTGGTCCTTGAAAGTCCTTGAAAAAAGGATAAGGTTCTTGAAAGTCCTTGAATTTTTAAGTGACCAATGACAGTGGTGTAGCGTAAAATAAAAAAACGTAGGAATGCTATGTTGCGTCGTTACAAACGTATATATTTTTTCGGTGTGTGTGTGGGGGGGGGGGGGGAGAGTGAAAATGACAACTTTAAATAGTTTTGTTAATATTATTATAATAATCTCAAAATAGCTCATGAATTAAAAAAATTAAAAATTGCGTGTTTCGACTTATTCTTTTATGCAAATAATTTTATTAAACTATTAAGTTATATGGATTTTTAAATAATTTGCTTTGCACAACCCATTTTAAAAGATTGTTTAACACTTTATAAAGGATTATAACGCATTTTCAAACATATTATTGACACAAATTTTTAAACATTTTTTACAACAATTTTCCAAAATGTCAGAGATGCCTTACATGCAATGGGTTCGGATAAATTCCCAGATTCTGTAGCTCCTCGAAATCTGTTTTCAAAATGAATGAAAAAGATTGGGATTGTTGCAGAAGTTGATTGAAAAGTTTTATGGCTTTTCTCCTTCTCATAAAGAAAATGTAGAGAAGTTCCTCTTGCTTGATAGATCCTTCCTTTCCTTTTCCAAATTTGCTCCATTAATAAAATAATTGGAAAATTCAAATCCATTTGTCGATTTAAATTTCTTGATAAAATATTAATTTGTGTGCCATCTCAATCATCTCTAATTTTAAGCGGGATATTTCAATGTAGACTCATTACTTGCCAGATTTGCTTGGGCTGCTTTTTTATCTTATCCAGTTCGATTTTGTCATTTCAACAGTGGTGACGATTAGGTGACAATAATAGTCAAAAATGGGTATAAATCGGAGGAGAAAGCAAACTGCAAAATATATATGATATGGCCATCAAAATCACTAGATTTTAAAAATGATCGGAGAAATTTCCTTCCTTTATTGCCGCCACTGTATGATTTTTTTTTTTAAGAACTGCTGCTACATTTTTGGAATAAATTCTGTAATAACTGTAAATGTAAAACTTTCCCATTCTCAAATCGAAAAGCAATTCAATTTTGCATTTTAAAGTAGTACACCTGAATTGCTTTCCTACTTCTTCGCAGCCCAATTTCGATGTATTCCCATTTGGGGGGGGGGGGGGGAGAAAAAAAATTAGATGAGGGAACGTCATTCCGCCTATTATAAATGTAAAGGATCGCCGTTGCCTAGTGTTTCCACTCCACTACATCCCTGACCACCGAAAATCTCCGTTTGGTAATTTTACATCTGATGTAGTATTTAAAATTATGGTCCTTAAATTTTTCTAAAAAGGTCCTTGAATTTTCTTAAAAAGGTCCTTGAAAGTCCTTGAATTTTTTTCTTTAATAAGAGTGGGAACCCTGGCCTATGTACCTTGTTTCATCACGAAATGAACACCTAGTTTTTGGAAATAAATGTGTCAAAATTGGTTGGAACGACTCCATTTTAGCGTTTTATTTAAAGAAAATTGTCTTGAATATTTTATAGCAAAAGAAATAAAGTCGTGCTCAAACTTACCTTCAATGTACTGAATTTATTTGCATCAGTGACATTAGACAGAACCTTCACCAAGAGTGTCACATCCGTATTTGGGCTCGTACCATTGTTCAATATCCCAAGTCTGTTTGAAAAATAAGTATGGTGGATGCATTCTTTTTTCTCAATTAGCCTATGTACCTTGTTTCATCACGAAATGAACACCTAGTTTTTGGAAATAAATGTGTCAAAATTGGTTGGAACGACTCCATTTTAGCGTTTTATTTAAAGAATATTGTCTTGAATATTTTATAGCAAAAGAAATAAAGTCGTGCTCAAACTTACCTTCAATGTACTGAATTTATTTGCATCAGTGACATTAGACAGAACCTTCACCAAGCGTGTCACATCCGTATTTGGGCTCGTACCATTGTTCAATATCCCAAATCTGTTTGAAAAATAAGTATGGTTGATGCATTCTTCTTTCTTAATTAGCCTATGTACTATGTACCTTGTTTCATCACGAAATGAACACCTATTTTTTTGGAAATAAATGTTTAAAAAATGGTTGAAACGACTAAATTTTAATAATTCATTTAACCCTCAGAGCATCCCGCGATTTCCGCGTGGATACATTTTTATCTTCTATCTAACTATGCAACCCGTTCTTTCCCCGTTTAAGGTTTCATTTTGGCTTTTCTGTTATGCTTAATTGTTTATTCAAATCTGGGTTAACAGATGGCGTTAGATGTCCACATTTTTGCGAAATATACATGCATTTTTTGCTGCATTTTGCGAGCTCCTTTCAAAGCTCAAAGATGTTTGGCATAAAGCGTTGCGTCCAGCAAGAGGGTTAAAGACCTTCGAAGTACTGAATTTATTTGCATCAGGGACATTAGATAGAACTTTCACTTTGAGTGCCTCATCTGTAATTGGGCCAGTGGCGGCCGAAAATGTAAGTGCAGCAGGAAGCATGCTATTTCCCAATAACCCCCCAACCCACACACACACTTTCCACAATCGCGTACATCCGATTTTTAAATTATCATTTTAAAAATCGGATTTTTTTAAAATTAAAAATACATAATTATTAACGATGTTTAAAAGAAAAAAAAAATTATGATTTGTTCAAAAATTAATTAACATTTAACTCTTTATAATTAGTATATTTTTGAACTGTGATTACTCGAGTTTTATGGGGCCAAGAAAAGAAATTATGGTTGGAAATTGTTCGTAATGTGATTCTTAATGTTATGAACCCCCATCTAGTTTTAAGAATATATAGTTCGCTTAATAGAAATTTTAACATTTAAAGTAGAAAAATCGCAATTTTTCTAAAAACTTTTGCCTTTAAAAATCTAGCAAAATTAATTTTCTTTTCTAACCAATTTGACAGAGGTTCAAAACATCTAATAGTTAATGCAGATTTGAATTCTCAAATCATTTTTCAAAAAGATTATATCAAACTTCAGTTATCACTGTTTAAATGAAGTTTCCGTGCCCAAAACACGATTTTTTAGATAATGCGTTTAAAATATTCAAATTTATTTTCAGAACAAAATATTACCTCAAACTGATAAAATAACTCTCTAGCCTTCAGATGATACCATTATCTTGCGAAAATTCCATCTAGAGATAATTTTAAAGGAGAAATTCACAAGGGCAGCCGAAATTCGAAAATCGCTGATCTGGCTGCCTCTCTATACATTACGTGGAGGAAGGCTCTATTGAATTCCATTGGTTACCATGGCGACATGAAATGCGTTTCAGGAACACATGGCTGCCGTTCAGAGGAAGATCACCTTGATTGGAAGCGTTTTTTTCTTTCCCTCGTGAATTGAGTATTGAGGCAAGAAGTTTGCTGTCTTTTGAATTTTTTTTTTGCACTCACCGTAAAAATTGGATTTTAGAAAATTGTAAAATATATAATTTTAAGTTTTGAACTAATAAATGTAGATGCAGCCCGGCTGCACTGACTGTAGTTCACGAGTCGCCACTGACAGTGGTGGTGGTCACAAATTTTAGAGCAGCCGCAACAGCGACCCCCCACCCCCTCCATTCATGAAGGAAAATCTCTAATCTTAATTACTCAAACTCAAAGTTTTCTTTGAATTTTTACAAAATGATATGAGAAAGAAAATAAAACTAGGGGTGTGGAACATCGCGCAACTTTAAATTATACTGTAATACTGACGTGGATTTGTGTTAATTACAGTTTTTATATTTTTATCATTCATTTAGCAAAAATGGCCAGTTAGGCGATATTTTTTGCGATAATTCTTGCATGGGTGACAACTGATGAGGAGAGAAGAAAAAATGACCGTTGATGAGGTATGCTCAAGGAAAGAGAACTCTGTGTTAAAGGCATTCGTTTTACAACTTTTTACACCATTAACGCATTTTTACTGGAATTTCGGAGGTGCGGATGTTTAGAACACCTTAAAAGGCATTACAACTGCGATTTTTATCAAAATCGTTGGAGCCGTTTTTTAGCAATTACTGAAAAACATGATTTTTTTTCAATGGCAGCTACCTTATGCGCATGCGCGATTTTGACCAAAACCTTAATGGTAGGTCCCTGTGCCACCACCAACCCGTACACAAAATCTGGAAATCGTAGGTCAATTTGTCCGGGAGCTATGCTGACCACGTACACACATTTTTTCTAGACCACTATTTTGAAATCAGGATGTTCCAAACCGTGGAGAAATGCAAAAAAAATTAATTTTTTTTACCGAATTCTATACTTTCCTTACCCTATGTATACATATGGGTAATTGAAAGTAAAAAAAAAAAAAAAAACTTATTTCACTTACTTGTAACGTGGCTTCATGTTTCATAATGGTTCAACTACAAATTCAGCATTACTTTAAGAAGTAACAAGAAAACACTTGTCTAAACTTATCACGAAAACTTTTTCTGTTCGGTAGACATTTTTTTAAGAAATACTCGATCTCACCCACACGTTCCGATTCACGCACACACGAACTAATTAAATAATCGAATTCACAAGTATAGCCGAAGTTGGAAAATTCGTAAAGGGCTGCATATTGCCACTCAAGTGTGAAGGGAAATATTCCGAAAGATTCCACACTACTAGTGGTTGTCATGGCAACGGTTCAACTTATTTCGAACTTTTCCTCTGCGGCTGTAACTTGCAGTTGATTTGAGCGGGGTTTTTTCCTCTCAATTTTGCATTGTGCAACCATCGATTGTGCATGTGCACGATCTCAATTGTTGCTTGGGTGCGACAGGTTTGCTGTTTATGAGAGATTTTTTTTTTTTTTGTTACTAACCGTAGAAATTCCATCCTCATTTGCGATTCTAATTTACATTTGAGAAAATTAGTAAAATAAATAATTAAAGTTGGCTAGCAATTAGTAAAAACAGCAATAATAGGTCAAAAGTAATCATTAACTCCAATGAAATTGAAGAAACAGATAGGTTTACATACCTTGGTTCCATAGTAGACTCACTGGGTGGAACGGATGAAGACATCAAATGTAGGATTAAAAAAGCTCAAAATGCTTTTAGAATGCTTTTTAAAGTATGGAAGTCATCAAACTTAAACATTTCTCTTAAATTAAAAATTTATAATGCAATAGTAAAGTCAATACTACTATATGGCAGTAAAACTGGAAAATCACAAAGCAACAGGAAAATAAATTGAACGCATTCCATACTAAATGTTTAAGAAAAATACTGAAAATTTATTGGCCGCAAAAAATTTCAAATCGTGATTTATATATCAAAACAGCAGATAAACCTTTAATAAATGACCTAAAGAGAAAAAGATGGCATTGGGTCGGCCATGTTCTTAGAAGGGACCCCAATTCCAATGAACGAATCGCCCTAACATGGTCTCCTGACGGTAAAAGGAAGAGAGGACGACCAAGACTGACGTGGAGGCGAATGATCTTGAAGGAAAGAGACAATCTCGGTTGGCCAAGCTGGGCTGTTGACAGGGAGGCCGCGCTGAACAGGAGGGACTGGGTTTCGACAATTGCGGCCTCATGCGCCTACAAGGCGTGAAGAGACTCAAGGCAAGGCTCAAGGTAAGCAATTAGTAAATTTTAATTTTAAACTAATAATTTGGATGTAGCCCGGCTGTATTTACTGTACGCAGTCACAAAATTTCTAAACTCCATACTCTCTTCCCTTCTTTATTTCGTGCGCACTTTCAGGTAACAAAACAAGTTTCAACTTCACGTTACGCTACTAAAATGTAGTTTCTTTTCTTTGATGACAGTTTCTAAAATAGAGAACTCCACGAGCCACTGCAACATAAGAGCTCTTTATGATAATATTTATTTTTGATAATATTTATTTCTGATGTTTGGAATGAGTGAGAGGGGGGGGGGGGGGAGATAGTTTACAGAATTTTTAGGCAACATTTTCAAGTGAAGTTTAAGGGCGAAGTTTCATCGGGAAAAAATTCAAGCAAAGCACATAGTCTCCGAAATATTATATACACATTTATTACTTTCAATTACCCATATGTATTGTTACGAATTTCTAAATATTTGTAAATATTTCGTAGTATTAATTATGTAATAAGGAAATTCATGTACACTTCGGATAAAGCAGTGCAAAATTTATTTGTCTTCGCTTTCCTGCAATGTGTCTCTTAATGCTTGAAAACGAGTTTTACAAAGAGAATGCCATTTAACATTATGGTTCATGGCAATCTCGCCAAGTTGGCGAGATAGAGCCAAGTTGGCGACTAATATTAGTCGCCAAATTTGGCAAGAAATCGCCAAATGTCGCCACGCTTGGCGACTATTTGGTGACATTTTCGGTCCCCATGTACATATATAGGACTTTTCGACTACGATCTGGAAAGTCCTCCAAATTTCTATTTCTAGAAGATTCACGAAGTATTGACTTCCTATATAAGGCCAAGAGAGAGGGTGATGGAGTTAGTTGACTGGAGTTACGGAGTTAGCTGTCTCTCAGCGAGCATTCATAGAGTTCCGAAAGTGAACTGTATTGCATTGTCTTTTGCGGCGATTTGTAGCAGTTGTGTTGTCAAGTTTTTAACTGCTGTTTTGTGCTCTATTGTTGTGTAAAGAGCTGTATTCTGTCTACTAGAACGAGAAGTTCTGGAGTTGTAAGATAATCTGCGAAGAGTTATATTGGAATAAATTTCTGCAAGTTTTTACCTGCTTTGGCTTCAAATCTTTCGAACCCATCTACACAACAACTCGTGTCAGAAGTGGAATTTGAATGCCGATAACCAGAGCAATGGGGGAACAAGATAAAAAATTTAAACAGCTTTTTGCTTTCATGCAGGAAATGAAGAAGGAATTATTCAAAGGGCAAGAAGAGATGAAGAAAGAGATTTTCTCTAGCCAAGAGGAAATGCAGAAGAATATTGCTGCGATCTCTGACGGACAGGAGGAATTAAAGGGTCATCTTTAGGCAACTTTGGAAGAAAGCGTGAAACAAATAGAAGACAAATTTTAAGGGAAATTCGAGAATGTCGAAAAGAAGTTTATTGATTTAGGGAAGAAGATAGAGATTCTGGAAAAGAAGAATGTAGAAGAAAATTTGGGTTAGATAGAAGAAAAAATTGACCAAATGTTAGAGAAAAGACTGTCGAACAGAACTATTTCGGAAAATTTGAAATGTGTACCAGTTACCTCCCGACCTTCAATTAAGCTTTCGACTTACGATGGAAAATCTTCATGGCAAGTGTATAAGACTCAATTCACAATTGTCACCAACGACAACGGATAGGATTCTGTGACAAAAGCCTGCCAGTTAGTTGCATCTCTGCAAGCTGAATCTGCAGATATACTACAAACGCTTTCCGAAGAGCAACGCTTGGACTTCAACGCACTCTCAAGTGCATTAGAACTGCGGTTTGGCGAAAAATGTGTGAAAGACTATAGCAGGCTGCAGTTGAAATCTCGTCAACAGAAGGCTACCGAAATACTCCAGGAGCTTGCCATGGATGATGAGAGGCTCTCCCATCTCGCCTTTTCAGACTGTCCTGCTGAAACGAGAGAAATCCTGTCTCTACAGTATTTCGTCGATGGCATCAGGGATGTAGAGATACAGAAGGCCCTACGAATGGCGGACGCCAAGGATTTAAAAAGTGCTTTAGTGTATGCCATGATGTACGAGGTAGCCCAGCAAACAACCCGTAGAGAACGCCATCCTATCAGGGCTGCTACTATTCAGGAGCTAGAACACCCAATTGCTGCTCGTATTGATGAATTGGAAAGACAAATCAATAACTTGAGGCGAAATATTCCGGAAAAGAAACAGAGTCTGAAGTGCTGGAACTGTGGAGAAGAGGGCCACTTAGGGAGAAACTGCCAAACCCGCCAAGACACTGGAGCTAAGACCGCTTTCAGAGGGGAGAGGGGAAGCCATCTCGCGAGGCGGAGATTGCCAGTTGTTGAGAAGCCCCATCTTAGAGCTCTACAAATTTCTGCAATGAGTGGCGGCAGTAATGGAATCTTCATCATGGGACACATAAATGGAGTTCCTTGCAATATGATCATCGATACTGGAGCCAATGTAACCATCATCCGGAAAGATTTGGCTCAACAACTGGATAGAAGACTCATCTGGACACCGCCCTGCGTTACCCTCCAAACTGTATCCGGCGATAAAATCAACATCCATGGAAAACTGAATATCAACATCAAGTTCGGGAGAGTTACTTATCATCACAGGGCATATGTGGCGGACATTATGGACACTTGTGTACTCGGACTGGACTTTTTAAGGAAATATAATTTTTCCTTGGACTTTAAAAACAATGAGCTGCATTCAGTTTCTGAAGACATAGCGTTATTTGGAATCAAAAATAGTGAAGTTAAATCCGTCCATCAAATAATAGCTCAAAATGATATCACATTACCCGCAAGAACAGAACTATTACTTCCTGGATATGTAGTTGAAGATAAAAGTTTCCGATATGGCATAATGGAGTACCCTGAAAATCACAACAGCCCCAAAGGAGTACTGGTAGCCTCAACTCTCGTCGACCTTTCAAGGACTGCCATACCTGTGAGGGTTGCCAATGTGAGTGATAAAACTAAAGAAAAGGTGAAGTGTTAGCCACATGTACTCCAGTAACTTGCATAAATCGAAATGGCAATCCTCCAGTCACTGTGTCTTCAGGGAACTTAACATCAGAGCTACTACAGAATGCACAGTTAAACAACGAAGAAAGAAATGCAGCACAATTGGTCATCCAAGAAGTCTTTTCCCGCACATCCTCGGATGTCGGACGAACAAGTTTGACGCAGCATAGAATTGATACAGGAGATCACCCACCTAAAAAGCAACAACCAAGACGACTACAGTTTGCTAAACAGGAAGAAGTAGGAAGACTCTTAAAGGAAATGCATGATAGCGACGTCATTGAACATTCAGCCAGCCCTTGGGCCTCTCCCATCGTCCTGGTTCGGAAGAAGATGGTTCAACTAGATTTTGCGTAGATTATTGGAGGTTGAAAGATGTCACGAAAAAGGACAGCTACCCTCTTCCTAGAATTGATGACACTCTAGACATTCTTTCTGGAAACAAGTGGTTTTCGACACTAGACTTAAAGAGTAGATATTGGCAGGTTGAGATACACCCTGATGACTGAGAGAAGACAGCATTCACAACTGGACAAGGACTATGGCAGTTCAGATGTCCGGCCAAATGTAAGTTATTCCGACATGAAGTGACCTACTTCGGACATGTCATCTCTGCCGAGGGTGTACACACAGATCCAGAAAAAGTGTCGGCAGTTAAAGAGTGGAGATGCCCCAAAGATGTACATCAGTTGAGGAGTTTCCTGAGGCCTACTATAGATGATTCGTGAAGGACTTTTCTTACATTGCAAGACCCCTTCACAGACTGATAGAGAGCAGGCAGAAATTCTTGTGGACGAAAGACTGTGAGGATGCATTTGACCGAATGAAGGAGGCTTTAACTTCTGCACCTATCCTAACGTATCCTCAGCCCGATAAGCAATTCATTCTTGACACGGACGCGAGCAACGAGAGTGTCGGTGCTGTTTTGTCCCAAGAAATAGACGACCAAGAACGAGACATAGCATATTGGAGTAAGTGCCTGTCTAAACCGAAGAGGAATTACTGTGTCACTAGGAAAGAGTTGCTCGTTATAATTAAAGCCGTAGAACATTTCCATCATTACGTATACGGTAGGAAATTCCTGCTCCGTACGGATCATGCATCGTTGACCTGGCTTCTAAATTTCAAGAATCCCGAAGGTCAGATAGCTAGATGGATAGAGAGACTCCAGGAGTATGACATCGATATCCGTCATCGGAAAGGATCATCACATGGAAAGGCCCGTCTACGAGACCCTGCCCAGAGAGCTGCCGATACTGCTCCAGGGTTGAAGCGAGTTACGGACTGATCAATCCGGTAATACGCCAATGTACATCTTCAACATCATCGGATCCAGACCTATGGAGTGACGGAGAAGTCACAAAAAATATCACCAAACTGGCAATTTTTCTTAAGCGACTGATGAAAATATAAAAATGATAAAAGACACAAATCTACATCATCAATATAGTGTAATTGAAAGTTGTGCGATGTCCCACATCCCTAGTTTTTATAGTGTTTTAATGTATATCATGTAAAGTCTTATACAACCTTTCCCAATAGAACAAAATTAAAGGTTGATCAATGCCGTTGATACGGTTAATAATGTAAAATTTATTTTAAGCAAAACGTAAGAGGAGGCGGAAAGTAAATTGCAGCCGTTTTATGGAGAAGTTAATTGATGCCCCTAGCTTAAAGCGTTGATAAGAGCATCCTCATAGTTAGTGGAATACAACGTCAAAGAGAAACTATTCCTCATTAAACAGCTGAAGAATATTGAAGACACGTTGCTTTCATTCCGTACTTAGATGACATTCTTGCATCTTTGGAAGATAGATTTTTATCCCATGAAGAAACTTTAAAAAGCATTCAGAAGGCTGATACCAATTAGCAGAAGATAGTGCAGAATTTTCTGTCATAGAGAGTCTGGTAAAATTTTATGAAAGCGATTTACCGATTTTCGAGACGTCAAGGAGGCGAAATGGGAAACGTAGAAGACAAAATGGAGCTCTATCCACACTTTAGAAAGGCCTTCTATACTGCCATTGGTGCTTTCTCTGAATGTCCTGAAGACGTATTTCCGAATTCGCTTCAACTATTACAAATGTTGTGCATTCTGCCAGTATCAATAGCAACTTTTGAAAGAAGTACTTTACGAACATGAAAGTCATATTTAAGTAATTCTATTAAGGAAGCAAGTTTAATGGACTGGAACCTTTGTCCATTCCCAAATACTTAAAAATATCTGATGACATGGGTTAAAAAAAATAATCTAGTAGGGTGGACTAAATATTGCAAACAAGCAATTAGTAAGTTGAGTATCTCTTAAAAAAAACGCAACTCTTTGTTTAATTTGTTCTTAATTTATTCATATAAAATTTATTTTAATTAAAAAGTGTGTTAGCTAAAAACGCAGTTTTATTTTTTCGCTTTCATCAAACATTCAGAAATCAAAATAGCACTTCAAACAAACAATAGTAAGGATGTCTCAGCCAGCGGTGGTGTAGGCGAAGAGGCGGTCAGAAAAAAAAGTTAAAAAAATAAAGTTATTTTACACCGGCTAAAATTTATTTTTTTATGTATTATTTGGACATTTTATTAATGTTTTTAGGCATTCAGCTTATATTCCGAGGGTGGGTTATAATTCAGCATCTCGTTTGTTTATGTAAAGAAATACTTTTTTTAAATTATTTTACACTGGATGAAACACAAGATAGTTATTTAGGTATTAATCAAGTAAATAATATTCAGCTGGCATGGAAGTGGTGGAAAGACCTTAAGCATGGGTGCTCAATCACTTCATACCCTATGGCAAATACAAGTCGCCTGAAAAGCGACTGCAAATTTAAGCATTACCTCATCGAACATCAGTCTAAATTTTTTATAGAATGTAGAAAAATGTTAATAGATTATGAATATACTGGTTAACGACGGAGGGGAAGGTGGAAGGGGGACATGGCCCAAATTATTCAAAAATCAATTTCTGATTAGTTGAACTAAGCTCGATAGCTAAATGTGACATAATTTTCCAAATAATGATCAATCTTTTTTGTTTGCTAACCTACATTCTTTAATTTTCAATGAAGAAGGGTATAGAGCAGCGGCACCCGACATATTTTTCTGAGCCCCGCCGGCTGTACAGAAGATTAAAAAAAAAAATTCAAATTTCACGATATGGACTTTTTTTACATAATTTTAATTTGTCCAGAATAGTACGTGTTTACTAATGTAGAACAGAGTTCTTCACTTCGTGCCCAAAGAAACTATATGAAGAAGCTTTCAGCAAGATGATTTTCATCATGAATAAATACAGGAATAACTAAACTGAATCTCATTTGGACAATTTATAAAGATTAAACTGTAACAAATACTGCGACAGACATCCACTCTAGCATAAAATAAACTGAACGATTTCGACCGACATCGTCTCTCGCAATTGATATCGACTAAAACACAGTAATCTGGAAGTGCAGTTTAAATACTTTTATTAAAAGTTAGATCGAGTCCCATTGTCAGGTTGGAACAAAAGATTCACTTCTTTCTTAGAATTTAATTTACTAATAAGGAATTTTTTTTATTTATTTGAAAAAAAGAATCAAATATCAACTGTAATTTTACTAAGATAAAAAAAAATCAATATTTTTTTTCAGTTTTTAGAGATATTATATACTGTTATATCGATAATAATTAAATATACATATATTGGTATATCCGGCCCGCTAAAAGCTCCAACATAAATCATACGGCCCGCGCCTCTAAAAGTTAGTGGCGAATGCTGTGGTACAGAATAGTCAGGGTTCGCACTCAAATCACAGAATGAAAATCATTGATTTTTAAGGACCAAAATAATGTTTTTAAGAACCTTTTTAAAAATGCGTTTTCAGGCATCATGTCGATATAAAAAGTTTTTAATAAAGCCTCTTCTACCAAAAAAAGTTACAAGTTGGCGTATGCGTAATACAAATATGTCAAGAGATTTTCGATACGGTGAGGATAAGTGGAGATCACGCGAAAATAGCAAGTCTGGGTCATATTTTTATAAATTTTGCAGTTGGGAAATTAAGAATTTTTAAGGTCTTCTAAGCATTTTCAAGTACTTTCAAGGCCTTGGAAACAAGTTCAAAAATATTAAGCACTTTTAATGACTGTGGGAAGCCTGATAGAAGTATATAGAGATTCCTGTGCCGAATATTTGAAAGTGGGTCTTGTTGGCGAAAAATATTGCATCACTGTTGGCGTAATATACATATATTGCCAACTGGGCTAACTTTTAAAGATGCAAGTATTCCACACAGAAATCACTTGTGTCCTTTTTCGCTTTTGAAATCAGATATTCTCGCCCAGCAAGCGAGGCTCGATCCCGATATCTCTCGCATGGCATCTCCGAGCCACGTGTCCGACCTTGATTGTAATTTTCTAAAATCCTGAGAATTTATAGATTATCGTTTATTGACCTACACACAGACTCTTCTTTGTGCCCCCAACAAAAAAAAAAAAAAAAAAAAAAATGTCGGCACAGCAAACAACAAAAGTGTAACGTTGTGACAGCCTTCCTCAAGAAGCAGACGATTTGATCGGGTTTATCGGATCTGGCAGCGATGCAGCCGCTTTCTGTGGTTGACATCCGAACTCATTTATCACCGGGTCCAAGATATTTTGATTCCAAACAAACTCTGATCTTCGGGTATCAGCGAACGGTGCACACGTGTAGGAAGAAAACTTTTTTTCTTTTTTTTTTCGGCTTTCAAAGTTCTTATTTCTTGTGACAATTTAATCCTTTTCGGTTTCTGTCTCGCTTCTTTTTCTTCTTCTTTTTCGTTCTGGTAACGGATGAAGTGTTAACAGATGATAGTGAAACTTGATACGTTCTAAACTGTTGCCAGCAGAACAGTTGTAATTTATTTTATTCTATTTCTTTATTTGGAACAGTGGCGTTTCGAAAAAAAAAAAATTGTAAAATATTTATCACGGTTTTGGGATTGATTTTCGCAAACAAATTTTTTTTTAACATGTGAAAAATACAATTTGATACAATAGTCTGCGTAATTCTACGAAAACATCCCATGGAGTAAATAGGGTTTGTACACTTTAATTTTGAAATTAAATGAAATTTTATTGATAAACATGAAAAAAAAAAATCATTTCTACTTTTTTTCTTCTTTGGCTTTCCTAAAGTGTCATCATAATCTAACTAAAGTTAATTAGCTCCGATCGTTTGAGATTTTTACAAGAAAATTCTCGAATAAGTATTTCATCAATACTACTCTTATCAATTTATAAAAAGACTTTATTTCAGTTATTTTCTTTTTGTTCGTTTGTGAGCTCATTTCAATCGAAAAGCTACAATTCAAAAACGTTGTTTGTAATTCATTTTAAGAAGTAAAAAAAAAAAAAAAAATTGCATATAAATGGAGAAACTTTTTAAGAATTTATCAAATATCATCATAGAATAATTTAGCAGAACGTTCACTAATCCCCGAAGACAAGCAACGAGTTACGATGTCAAGAATCTCATTGCGATCATAACATAAAAATTAACAATCAAAAGTGCCACATGAAATACTGTTACATTTTTTTTGGGACACTGTATTAGAAAGAAGTATTTTACACATCTCAAGACACATATATGCATAAAGGGTCGTTTAGAAGGAACTTCCTAATCTTGAAATGATGTAACTGTGAGTGAGAGACAGAAAGAAGAGACAAGTTGTAGGTTGGATAGACAGGTAAAGAATTTTAGTGACAATATTAGAAGAGGCAACTAAATTTCTGAATATAGAAAAACGAATTTAAAATCTGAATATAGAGAAATGAGTTTGTCGTTTCACTTATGGAAATGGGCCCTATGACATTTTATTAGATAGTGGAACCAAAACAACCACTTTTGCAGAATGCAGTGATAATATAGGGCATACAAACGGGTTTTCAATGCCCTATATTGCACAGTTTTGTTTATGGACAAATCCTTCCAAATGATATTGGGTGTCTCATCTGTAAACTACAAGCAGCTGTCAACAACTTTACTCGTATCAATCAATTTTTCAAAAAGGTGTATTTAAATTTCCATACCTGTCTAGCCAACAGGCAAGAGGTGGTCGAAAATGTTAGTGCAGGTGGAAACATGCGACTCCCCCCCCCCCCCCCCCGTCTCCCCCCATCACACACACACACACACACACACTTTCCACAATCATCACTTGAACTTTTTTTTTAATTATCATTTAAAAAACGATTTTTAAAAAACGAACATAAATATAGTAATGATGTTTACATGAATTTTTTTTTTTCTTTTTTCAGGGTTGCCACTCAAAATGCAGAACAAAATTCCCTGACTTTTCCAGGTTTTCCAGAAAAATTTTTCAAATTTGAAGGTTTCATTTCAAGCCGAAGCAAAAAAAAATTTTTTTGCATACAATTGCCGCTAAAATTATAACTTTAAACAAGGATTACACAGACAAATTTTAACGATATTTTAATGTGCTTTTTTTTATCAATTAATCAAAATTTTGGTAAAAAAAAGCGGAAATCCACTTCAACAGTAAAATGTTTGTGATTTATGGCACCAAACACTGATGTACATACACAATAAGATAAATTGATTAGATGATATAAATAGCAATCTGTGCATTCATCTCACTTTATATTTCACTGGGGTGAAAACAGTCAAAATATTAAAAAAGAGAAAAATATATATGCAGCGTTATTTTGAAGTACAAAATAACCGAATAAGAATATATTTGTGAACTAATGTGTGTACAAACAGTGGCGCAGCTAGAAATTTTTTCTGTGGGATGTTTTACACAAGTTTAGTCTGATAAAAATCTACAAAGTCCATTAAAAATAATAAAATTGTAGAAAAAGTAAAAAATCTTAGAAAAAAAAAAGCAGACATCTGCATAAAAGCAAAAGATTGTTTTTCAGACAGTTTGCAGCCGACCAAACGGTATAGTGGTTAGCGTGCTAGCTTCTAGACCGCGAGGTTGCGGGTTCGAGTCCCGTGTTAGGCAAGGATGTTTGTAAATGTATGTTGGCTTGTCTAATGACGAATGTTTCGGCGCATTATAGCCCTCGTGTTGCTGACGGCGCCAGATAATCTGAAAACAACCAACCAACCAACCAACCAGACAGTTTGCTTTCAGAGGATGCTTTTTACAACACATTGTTACAAAAAATATCAAATTTTCAAAACGCAGATGTGTAGAAAAATTACTGAGCTTCTTGGAAGAAAACTTGAATCTGAAAGAAATTCCCTGACTTTTCCAGAAAATATTAATTTTTTAGTTTTCCCTGACCTTTTTTAGGCATTTTCATTTTACCTGACAATTCCAGGTTTTCCCTGTTTTCCAGGTGCGTGGCAACCCTGTTTTTTATTCAAAAAATTAATTTTAACTAATTCACATTTAACTCGTTATAATTAGCATATTTTTGAACAATTACTCAAATTTTATGGGGACAAGAAAAGAAATTATGGTCGGAAATTGTTCATAATATCATTCTTAATGTTATGAACCCCCATCTGCTAGTTTCTAGAATATATAGTTTTTTTAACAAAAATTTTTTAGCATTGAAAATAGAAAAAATCGCAATTTTTCTAAAAACTTTTCCATTTAAAAATCTAGCAAAACTCATTTTCTTTTCCAATCATGCATTCGACTGAGGTTCAAAACATCTAATAGTTAATGCATATTTGAAATCTCAAATAATTTTTTTAAAAGATTATATCAAATCTCAGTTATCACAGTTTAAATGAAGTTTCACGTGCCAAAAGCACGATTTTTTAGGTAATGAGTTTAAAATATTCAAATTTATTTCTAGAACAAAATAGTACTTCAAACCATCGATATAGATAAACAACTGGATAGACTGCTTAACGCTGGGAAAATGAAGCCGTTGCCAGATACAATTGGTGGGATAAAAAATACGGATTGCCGAGAATTGAAAATAAAATTTTGGGTTGTACACAGCAGAAATGTCAATAGTAGACCTTAATTAGTAATAATGTGCAAAAAAATATATACTCTAGCATTTTAAAAGGTTTTTCGCATTTCCATCCAACTATAAAAGTGAACTGTGATTGGTTAATCTTCCCACCAGCTTCGCAATCTCCGGCGCGTTTTTCTCTTTGCATTGACAATGGAGCAGTCTATCCAGTTGTTTATCTATATCGATGCTTCAAACCAATAAAATAACTATCTATACTAAACTTCAACTTAACTTGACATCACTAGACGGTAGATCGTCACAGTGCTCATAGGTATTTAATCCATTTTGGCTGCTTGAAAGCATAATGTTCGCCAAACCATAACCCTGTAGAGAACAAAAGGTTTGGCGAGAATTATGTCTTCACTCCGCCAAAATGGATTATTTGCCTATGAGCGCGGTGAAGATCTATCGTCTAGTGATGTCAAGTTAAGTTGGAGTTTAGTATAGCCTTCAGATGATACCATTACCTTGCAAAAATTCCATTTAGAGATTATTTTAAAGCAGAAATTCTCAAGGGCAGCCGAAACCGGAAAATCGCTGATTTGGCTGTCCGTTACACATTACGTGGAGGGAAGGCTCTTTTGGATTCCATTGGTTACCATGGGAACGTTGCAAACGAGCCGAAACGCGTTTCAGGAACACATGGCTGCCGTTCGGAGGAAGAGCACTTTGATTGGAAATGTTTATCCCCTCGTGAATTGAGTATTGAGGCAAGTAGTTTGTAGCTTATCGGATTTTTTTACACTTACCGCAGAGATTGGATCTTCATTTTAGAAAATTGTAAAATGTAAATAATTTTAGTTTTAAACTAATAAATTATAAATTTAGATGCCGCCTGGCTGCACTGGTTGTAGTGCACAAGCCGCCGCTAAATAATTCAGCCCATTAGACTGCACATGATAGTAGCTGTAGAATGGGTTAAAATTGTAACTATCACGACATGTTATGTTTAAGAAATTAACAAGTTCCATTTTATTTCAGAAAGCAACTATGTCAATTTAAATATTTTTTCTTCGCGCATTGCGTTGTCTTGAACGAAAGAAAAATCGAAAGACGCGAAGACGAGCATAAGGACATTTCGTTCTTTTTGTGTGGGAACATCCGTATACAGCTGACGTGAGTTACGCAGTGTTGATTTAAAGTGCGAAGAAAAGCGGGATAACATAATCCCATCTAGTAAAGAATTGTTGCCATCATTTTTTTTTCCTTCAAGCTTCTGGTTGTATTGTAAGGATCCGGGTACGTACCCGAAAAAGTGCCGCTGACATGAATGTGAAACTTGCTTAGTTTTGGTTTGAGAATAATTTGATAATAGTGACTGGGTAAAATCTTTTTTTTTTTTAATATATATATATAAGAGAATATAATTTTTAAACTTATATCGATGATGAAAATAAACGATAATTATTTGAGTAAAATTTAAAGGTTGTTGTTGGTACATGTATTCCGAAAAATCATCCATTGTCTACTTTCAAATAACCCATAGATTGAGGTAGGGTAATGAAAATATTGTTTACAGTCCAAAAAAAAATTATACTTTTTTTTTTCTCCATTTCTCATGGTTTTGGAACATCCTGATGTCAAAAAAGTGGTATAGAAAAAATATCTGGCTGTGTGATGATCAAAGATCATCTGTACGTGGTCAGCTTAACTCCCGAACGAATTGCCCCACGATGTTCAAATTTGGTGTACGGGTTACTGGTGGCCATGGAGCCAACCACTTAGGTTTTCTTCGAATTTGCGCTAGCACATAAGGTTGAAATCTTGAAAATCATGACAAAATCACGTTTTGCAGCAATTGCTAAGATTCGGCTGTAACGTTTTTGATTAAAACCGTAGTGCTAATGTCTTTTAAGATGTTCTGCACATCCCTACTTCTGAGATTCCCATAGAAATGTGATAAAAGCGTAAAAATTTGAAAAACGAATGCCGTTAACATAGAGCTCTCTGCCATTGAGCAACGCTCATCAACGATTTATCTTCATCTGTCTCACGCACAAGAGGGGATAACGTAATGTTTATGGAATAACATCGCAAATTTCACCATTTTGGCATCTTTTTTTTTTTTTTTTTTTACCCCTGTAAAAAGTATTGCAATGAAAATATGAAAAAGTCAAATAACACCATTCCATTTCAACTTCGACTGCAAAGATCATTTTTATAGTGCAATTGAAAGTTGCGCTATGTTCCACACCCCTAGTTTTTATCGACATTCCGATGAATTACGAGATGCACTTTTTTTACGATAATTTTTAAAAAATTTATAAGAAAAATAATATAGAGAAAAAAAGAATGTAATGGAGGTAGGGTGGTAGTGATTAATTTAAAAAAAAAAAAAATCTCTGATAGCTACTTCTCTCATTTTTCAAAATGATTTATCTGATTTTATAGTTCTGTTACGATCTGGAAAAATAAGAAATATCCGAGTGCATAAAGGCTATAACAAGGTTAATATTCGTCAAAAACTATTTTTTCAGAATTTTGAAAATTTCATGGAAATTTCACCACTAATAATTACAGAATTAAAAAGGCCCATTAAAAGAAGCTTCTATTTCCCTGAAACGCCTAAAAAAACTTTGATGATCGCTTTAAATCTTGAACAGGACAGTTTCCCTTAAAAATAAATCGGCATAAACAAGCCAAACTTTTAGATAACTTCTATTTTTTAATAAGTAATACATTAAAAAAAAAAAAGAGGTAATTATAGCATTACGCATATATGCCCCTATTGTCACTTCCGCTGCTGAGATGAACGAAACTAAATCCCCGGAACGCTGACCAGATGTCCAGAGTAAGACGATACTGGTCCTTTCAAGGCGATATAGGGTTGCGATCCGGTCATCAATCATTAAAGAGAGTCCTCTTTTCACCACCCCGTGTGGTCCTGTATCGCATTTCAGAATGTTGCGGATGAAAACGAAGTACAAATTCTATGCCACTTTCTAAATGTACAAATCTTTCAAAACAAATGCATTTCTCTTCTGTAGGATTTATCATAATAAGCCCTATGCTCAACTTTACTATACTAAACTTCAACTTAACTAGACATCACTTAGACGGTAGATCGTCACAGTGCTCAAAGGTATTTAATCCATTTTGGCTGAGTGAAAGCATAATGTTCGCCAAACCACAACCCCTGTAGAGAACAAAAGGCTCTAAGGTTTGGCGAGAATTATGTCCTCACTCCGCCAAAATGGATTAAATACCTATGAGCACTGTGACGATCTACCGTCTAAGTGATGTCTAGTTAAGTTGAAGTTTAGTATAGAGTTGCATCGAATGGCAACACTTATGATGAATAAGAACACATCTTTAAAAAACAAATTCGAATTTTTACGTCATTAGCCAACTACGTCCAAGGTTCTGACTTGCACCGCTCCGGACCCAAAGCGCCGCGTGTTTTCAAGCCCCATAAAAAATTAAGTGGAGGGGGTGCCTAATATTGGTTGGTTGATTTGTATGCTCAACGACCTAACAGACCGGGACCTACAGCTTAACTTGGATTCCAAGCCACAACGAACATCCATGCCTAACGCAGAATTCGAACCTTTGCCATGCAATGCCAGAGCGGTAATCCCACAGCCAACAGATGGGCAAGTGTCTGATATTCATTTTGTTGGATGGATTTTTCTTGGACCACATATGGTCTAAAACAGTATGTGTAAGGAAATACGTTACTAAATTTCTAACATAAAGAGCAAATAACAAAGAACATTTAATGCAATCAATTAATGATTTAACTATTAGGATTCTGTAAAGAAATTAGGCATGTGAATCAAAATTAGTTTCGGTAGGTAGGATATTGAACTTTCGCAATCGAGATGTCACCGAATTTGACTTTGAACTCATCATTATGTATTTTAATTGAAAAATATTTTGACAACTTGGTAAACACACAATTGAGAAAAATGTAGACGATTTTCCAGTTATATTAATGTGATTAATAATAAATCGAATTTAAATGCAGATGTTTTCTTTATTGAATGTTATCAACGTGTGTTAACAATTTATTCTTTTCGATGTGAACATTTCATTTCAAAGATATACTGTCTGAAGTGCCCGGTGTTGCCCGGGTCAAATAGTTCCAGTCGATCGAAAGTTAAGAGCACATCCCATTCCTTCGATTTCACAACAAAATATGGGATATAAATTGTGATACTGATAGCCAGGAGCTGGACTAATAGTCAAGAGAAGTACAAAACCCCGGTTCAGTAAATCTCAAGTTATGATCATATCCTCAATTTCACCACATTATTAACAAAATATAGACACTAAAATGTGCTCTCGATAATCTGGATCAGTAAAAAGACTCGGCGCAAATTGGTTCAATAGATCTCAACCTTTTAGGGGTTGGAAAAGGGGATATAGGTGGCTTTTTGAAACCTCAAGTAGCCAGTGATCTCTTTCTCTTGTTTCGAAGATCGAATGCAAAATTTTATTAAGATCAGAATTAAACTGTACATTTCCATAAAAGCAAAGCCAACCTGACGGCTGTGGAGTTAGCGCTCTGGCCTCGCATGCCAAAGGTGCTGTGTTCGAATCCTGAAATTAGGCATGGATGTTCGTTGTTGTTCGGAATTCACGTTAAGCTGTAGGTCCCGGCTTGATTACGCGTTAGTGTGCAATGGGTCGTTGAGCGCCCAAGGACACTCTTCTTCATATCTTGTATAGTTTAGATTTACTTTTTGTTTAAGTTAGTCTTTTGCAGTTTCAAAAGTCTCCAATGATTGCAAACTGACACAATTACAAAGCATGCTTACATCACGTTACCAAGACAACGAAATAAAAACCTCCTCCTCTCTGCGTTCAAATAGCAAGTTGAAAAGAAAATAACACCATCCTCCTTCCTTTCCAATTCTTTTCCCAATCAATCAACCCAATTTTCTCCTCGCAAGACAAAGTAAACAAACACGTTCTACAAAAAGAAAAAGAAAAAAAGTCCGTCCGTACCAGGGAATTCCCTTTCCTCCCGAATTCCAAAAGTCATCTCGTGAGAGACCATCTTGACAGTTGGTGGCCGACTGATTTGTGATCTTTGGTCACGTGGTCCAGGAGGGGGTTGGGGATGACAGATCTTCTCACTCCCTACTGTGATGGAGATCTTCTTTTGCTTCTTCTTCAGACAGACGGACAGACCCATGTGCTACTCTCTCTCTCTGGATTCTTGTTGACAGTGGCGGAGTTTTCGGTTGAACTGGGGTGAGTTGTCGTTTGAATATTTTTTCTTTCGATCACCCATATGTTTACATTAATGTAATTAAAGTATTGTTTTCGGTCAAAAAAATATCTTAGGTTTTCTTTTGCCATTTATCTACGTTTTAGAGCAACCTGACTTCAGAAAAGTGGTTTAAAAAATGCCAATCTGTGTTCAATAGAGGTCAGCATAACTCTCGAACGAATTGACTTACGATATTCAAATTTGGTCAAAGGGTTAGTGGTGGCCATAGGATCTACCAGTAAGGTTTTTGTCAAAACTGCGCATGCGCATATGTTGAAACACTGACATACATTGAAAAATTCACGTTTTCAGTAATTGCTAAAAAAATGGCTCAAACGATTTTGATCAAAATCGCTATGGTAATGCTTCTTAACGAGTTCTGGCCATTTTTTCTAAATGATTGATGAAAATATAAAAACAGTAAATAACATCAATTCACGTCAGTATAATAGTGCGATTGAAAGCTGTGCGATGTTCCACACCCCCTAGTTATTAAACTAGTCACTTTATGATTGCTCTCCTCCTGATTGAATTTAAAGTATCTGAAAAATTCTTTTTAAATGGTTTTTGTATTTGGAAAGCCTTTAAGAAAGGGTTAGAATGTTTAGTTACTTCTTGTTTCTTTTTTATAGTGTCATCAATGCATCCTGTGTCGCCTGTTATACGTCAAATATTTTCGTGAAATATTTATTTTAAGATTGATTATATTCAATTTTGTTTTTATAATTCAATACTAAGGCCATCCGATTTTACCGGCAATGAAACAAAATTTATTTTTCATGTTACCTTAATTGCAATTTATGAGCACCAATGAAAATTTCTGGTACAAATGAAAATTTCACTATTAGAAACGATCAATGTGAAGAATTATGTTTTTGGCAAGGAAAAAAAAAGTGATAAATAGATCTGCTTGATCCATTACTAGTTTTAGAGAAAAGAAATTAATTAGTTTAGAGAGAAGAAATGAAATACGAAGAAACCAGTATTAAAGGTAGTCCAAAACTTAACACATTGTTGACCGGCAATTTTACGGAGAATTTATCTCATGTCACCGGCTATTATTTCGTAATTGGCCAGACTTGGGGCCCCAACATTTTCAAACTACTTATATGAAATATTAAATGAAAAATTATTTAAAAAACAAATTAAAATGTTGACATTTTGTTTGTCAAAAGTCCAAATGGAAGTCCAAAACTACTTACGTTGAAAATTTCAGAGCCGTAGCCCTATTAAAAATAGTTTGTAAAATACTTGTTAGTTAACTAAAAAAAATAATTAATTAAAAAAACAAGTCAAATTTTAAAAATTCTGTTTTTTAAAAATGTCCAATTAGAAGGCCAAAATTGCTTATGTCGAAAATTTCAGAGCTGTGGCCCTATTAGAAATTGTTTTGTAAAATATTTGTTAATTTAAAAAATAGTAAAAACGTTATGTTTTTCAAGAGTCCAATTAGAAGGCCAAAATTATTTATGTTGAAAATTTCAGAGCTGTACCTCTATTTGAAGTCACTTTGCAAAAAAAAACAAAAAAAAAAAAACAATATATATATATATATATATATATATATATATAGTATATATTAAAAAAATTAATTAAAAAGAAATAATTAAAATTTAAACATTCTGTTTGTCAAAAGTTCAATTAGAAAGCTAAAACTACCTATGTTGAAAATTTCAGAGCTCTACGTTTATATTAAGTAGCTTTCTATAGATCCAAAGACAGCTTGTTTTATTATTATAGATTTACATCGAAACTGAGTGCTGGTTTCTCTCAGTAGGATAATTCCGTGGTAACTAATCTGTTTCGGAGAGGGCATTTTCGATCTTTTTCTATTTCTTATTTAAAAAATGTAAGGAATATTAGGTTTTTTATATTTTAACTAAGTCCTTATGATAAGATAAGCAAGTAAAATAAATTATAGTAATTTTTTTTTTTTTGCATAAATTAATTTATTATAAAATAAAAACAAACTGTTGCGGAGGTGACTGGAAAATTTAACTTTTTGCTTAGTTCAATTATCAGCTGGAATCTCTGCTCTATCAGTTTAATAAGATCAGTAAAATAAAAATTATTTGAAGTATTGATTATTTAGTTACTGAGAAAAAAAGTATGAAAAAAAAATATGAAATCTATTTCACTTATAAATTATTTTTTTAAATTATGTTTTCGCGTTGAGAGTGGATACAGTGGCCATTTTCAATAAAGCATGCCAAATTACAATTTGCACTTTAAAATGTTAGTTTTTCTTCAAAGGGTTCATTTGAAGATATTGGCAACACATTCTGAAAATTTGTAATTGAATTTTTTTCATCAAATGTTGGTTCAGCCAAGTTTTGCATGCCACTTGTAAATGGCAGATCCATCTCAGGTCTTCTTTTTCAGGGAAAGCAAACACTGTTCCTGATTAATTGCATTTTTTGTTGTAATATTAATCAGTAGGTGCCAGATCCGGAGAATATTGTTACAAATTTTTGTATATTTGTAAATATTTCGTAGTGTTAATTTTGTAAATAGGAAAATTTATGTACATCTCGCATAAGGCAGTGCAATAGTTTGTTTCCCTGCAATGAGTCTCTTTGATGCTTGATAACAAGTTTTACAGAGATAACGCTGGGAAGCGAGTTTTACAAGGAGCAGGGCATTTAACATTATGGTAATGGAAATCTCGCCAAATTGGCGAGATAGAGCCAAGTTTACGACGGTTTTGGCGACTAATTTTTGTCTCCAAATTCGCGAGAAATAGCCAAATGTCGTAATGTCGCCAAACTTGGCGACCATTTGGCGACATTTTCAGTTCTCATGTACATGTATAGGACTTTTCGACTACGATCTGGAAAGTTCTCCTACTATCTACCTCTAGAAGTTTCAAGAAGGTTCGCCGCCTCCCCTATATAAGCCTGAGTTAGTTGACCGGAATTACTGAGTCTCAGTGAACATTCCTAGTAGTTCTAAAGCGAACTGTATTGCATTGTCTTTTGCGGCGATTTAGCAGTTGTGTGTCAAGTTTAACTGCTATTTGTGCTCTATTGTTGTGTATAGAGCTGTATTCTGTCTACTAGAGCGAGAAGTTCTGGAGTTGTAAAGGAATCTGTGAAGAATTATATTGGAATAAATTTCTGCAAGTTTTGATCTGCTTTGGCTTCAAATCTTTCGAACCCATCCACTCAACAGTATGGTGAATGTGACAGTATATCCTATCCAAGCTGTAAAAGCTTATGGCGAGTTACCAAATTTGTATGAGGTCAGTATTTTCTTGGCGGAACACTATACCATTTCTATTGATCAATTCTGGCCTTTTCTGTTTAAGTGAATCATTCACAGACGTCAAAGCTGCCGAGCTTTGAGATTAAACCTCTAGGCGTCTCAAACGATCATGAACGGTCGAATTCGATAAATTTAATCTCTCAACGATCTCACGAGTTGTTATTCGCCGGTTTGCACCAATTAATGCCTTTATTGTGATTCATCAAATTCAACTGGCCTTCCAGAACGTGGTGCATCTTTAACATCAAAATCGCCGGATCGAAATTTTGCAAACCAGTTTTGGCACTGGCGTTCTGGTAAAGGTATAATCGAAAATGAAAAAGCAGACTTTTCAGCCAAGAATGCACCTGGAAATGTTATCACAAACTTTGTTTCATTAGAAGATATTAATAGATTACTCAAATATAAATTCTTAGAAGAAAAAGCCTCCGCATGGTCTGCAAGTAAACATGCCGGACCTTTTGACCACCTCAGAACTATTAAACCAGGCCATCGTCTTCTTCCACCCAATAGAAGAATTGATGTTTTGCTCTCTAGACTACGTACGAAATTTTATCCCTCAAATTCCATACTTTTCAAATTCAATCTCGTATCTTCTCCAGATTGCCCTTTTTGCAGTAGTGAACAATCTATCGAACATATCGTTTTAACGTGCCATCGCTTCGAAGATGCAAGAGGAAAACTCAGAAACTCTCTTGGTCCAGTTCGCATTTCATTCTCTTGGATCTCTCAGAAGATGCTTTAATTAAAACTAGAGCTCTAGTGAAATTCATATAATGAAAGATTGTGATCCTCTTTGTTTTCTAATATAGAAGTTGTTTCAATTCAGGAATAATGAGATAAAGCAGCCAGTAGGCGAGCAAAAATCTCATACCACTCAATCATTCAGTCAGATTATTTTTTTCTCGCTTGAATCGCATTTTTACTTTTTCGATAGTAAAAAAAAGTTAAATATGCCGAAAATACTGCTTTTCATTTTCCATATTTGATACGACACCAACCAAAAACTACTGCTTAGAATCAATCCAACTTTGTTACAACCAAGCCTTGCTATATTAGCGGTCAAAATATATAATGATTATGCGGCTTAATTGTATTTTCACAGCCAACTGCACACTTATAAGTCCCCTTTTGGGAAAAAACGAAATTTCTTTCCGGACAACTCAATAGTTTTGAGGCTATCTAATTGGACTTTTGGAAAAACAGAATGTTAAAAATTTTGATTTTTTTTTTTTTTAAATTAAATTTTTTACAAAGCGACTTCTAATAGGTGTACAGTTCTGAAATTTCAACATAAGTAGTTTTGGCTTTCTAATTGGATTTTTGAGAAACACAATAATAAAATATTCTCATAGAGGAGAGGAGGGTTGTGTTATTGTATCAACTGAGAAAATCTTTTTGTTTTTCGACAGGGATGGGGATGGGGCTTTCTAGTCTTAAGGGTTTACGTAACAATTAATCTTTTAGTGAGTGAAGCAAGTTTATGCTTGCACAGCAATGAACCTTTCATCGAGTGAAACGAGCCTGTGCTTGAGTAGCAATGAATTTTTCAGTGATCGAATCGAGCTTGGTTTTGCGTTGCAATGACCTTTCAGCGAGCGAAGCGATAAAAGCTAGGACCTATACACCAATGACGACTCTCTGCAAAGCGTGGCCACGCAGTTAGTATAATTAAAAAAAAAAAAAAAAAAAAAAAAAAATTTGCTTATAACATAACAAAATCGAGATTGTTTTTTTAATGTACAAAGAATTGTAGCAGTGCAAAAATGGAAACATTTTTTTTTTCTGTGACACTTTGATAAAAAAATTCATAAATATTAACTATGTTCGTCCTGTAACTTTTTAAGGTAAAAAACACCGCATCGATTCTAATGGAACTCGAAAGATGCATGCGATTAATGTACAATAGGGATTAATGTACAATAGGGATTAATGTACAATAGGGATTAATGTACAATAGGGTCGAAAAGCACAGAAATCGAAGCATTCACTTCTTTCAACATTACCAAGACAATGTTTTACGAATACAATTTACAATGAATAAAAGGCAAATTGCTAAAGCTTTCTGTTTCCGAAAAAAAATACGTTTCTTTCCAAAAACTTTTTCAAAATTAATTTTATTTTCATTTATTATTAACAAATCAGGGCCTCACCTAGTCATTTCATCGGCACAACTGATTTTGACGCAAATTTGGCTTCCCTTTCCTTATACTACTATATTTCTGTCTATTTTTAACTATCAAAATATCAACTATCACTGTCAAAATATAGTGTTTTACATGGTGTTAATGAAGCAGAATTTGTAAGGGGTGCGGAACATTGCACAACTTTCAATTACACTACAATATTGGCGTGAATTCGAGTCATTTCCCGTTTTTATATTTTCATCATTCATTTAGCAAAAATGGACAGTTTGGCGATATTTTTTTGCCATAATTCTTGTATGGGTCTTAAAAAAAATAATAATAATAAAAAATAAAAAAATATTTAAAAAAAAACCTGCCAAAATGATGATTTTGGCAGGTTTTCGATAATTCTTATATTATGTAACTGAGGTGGGAAGGAAAAAAGATCGTTTAAGAGGTATGCTGAAGAAAAGAGAACTCTGTGTTAAAAGTATTAGTTTTTCAACTTTTTAAGCCTTTAAAGCATTTTTACGGGAATTTCGGAGGTGAGGATGTTTGGAACACTTTAAGAGAACAAAATAGTTTGAGCCGTTTTTTAGCAATTTATACTAAAAAGCATGATTTTTTCAATGGCAGCCACCTCTTATACGCATGCGCGATATTGAGGAAAACCTCAATGGTTGGCCCCATGGCCACCACCAACCCGCATACCAAATTTGAACATCGTGGGTCCATTTGTTCGGGAGTTATGCTGACCACGTACACACAGACACACATTATTGAAAGTAAAAAATTTAAGGTACAAATCATAGAAGAATTTTGAGAATTTATGTGAGAACTCACGTACTGTTGTCACATAACTCACGTGCTATATGTCAAAATGTAGAGTCCTGCAGCAATTAGTGTTTTTTAATTAACGTTTTGGGATCATGAATTTGAAATTCAAAGATTTTCGCATTTAGCGAAATTTAAATTAAAAGGTTACAATAGGAAAATGTTGTCAATCGGCTAATTTAATATTTATACTATATAATGGAGTCTTAAGGTGAACTGCTGTGAAATTTTTTCTGGGTAAAAATTGGTTAAATTGTTACAATTTTAAGCTAAGTTTAGGGAATTTTATCTTAAAAAATTACTGTAAGAATATGTTGCCGTTTGGAAAATTCAATACTTATATATAGAGAAGTTTTAAGTAGAAATTATAGAACGGTCATGAAATTGGATCTGGTTGTAATTTTAAATTTACACACTCTTTTTGTACTTTTTTAAGTTTAAGTTTTTTTTTAAAGTTTTTGTTTATAAATACTACCTAGCATGATTTAGGCAATCATTCTGTGTATAAAATGCTTTGGTACTTAAATTTTTGAAATGGTAAATGTCAAAATTGTGTTTTAAACACGTTAATTAAGCAATACTTTTAATAATTGAAAGTACGTTAACTTACAAAATCTGATCAAATTTAAGAGGAAAATTACAGCAGAAATTTGAGAATTTGTATGAGAAGTCATGTATTCTTACATATGGTATATATTAAGTTGTAGAGCTTGCTGTATATATATATTTTTATTTTTAAATTTTTTTATTGAAAATTGAAATTTAATGATTTTAGCATTTAGCAAAATTTAATTAAAAAAGTTACAATAGGTAAAGTTCCATTTTGTAAATTATATACCTATATCGAGTGACATTTTGAGGCGAAATTTTATACCGGCGACGAATGCTTATCAGGGTCAAAATTGGTCAAATTTTAAGTAAAGTTTGGTGAATTTTAACACACAAAGTTGCTATAAGAAGGTAAAGTTACTATATTGTCATTTGGCAAATTGAACACTTATATGTAGTGAAGTCTTGAGTAGAAATTATAAAACTACCAGGAAATTTTAATCTGGGTTAAAATTAATTAGCCAATGATGCTGAAATTTTCCAATTTTAAAAATTTTAATTTTTATATTTTAAAAAACCTCATGCAACTAAAATATATAATACCCCCCCCCCCCCCTAACATGACTTAAAATGGCGAAATTTCAAAAGTCAAAATAGTATTTTAAACGTGTTAATCAAGCAATATTTTTAACGTTTTAAAATACATTAAACTTACAAAACCTTACAAAATTTAAGTGGCAAATCACAGAAGAATCCTGAGAATTTGTGTGAGGTGTCATGTACTATCACATAAGCTATTTTTTTAAGTTGAATAGTCCTGCTGCAATTAGTTTTTTTTAATTAAAATTTTCGTATAATGAAATTGAAATACAATGATTTTCGCTTTTAGCGAATTTTAAATTTAGAAGTTACAGTTGGAAAATTTTGTCAGTTAGCAAATTATACTAAACTTCAACTTAACTTGACATCACTAGAAGGTAGATCGTCACAGTGCTCATAGGTATTTAATCCATTTTGGCGGCGTGAAAGCATAATGTTCGCCAAACCGCAACCCTGTAGAGAACAAAAGGCCATAAGGTTTGGCGAGAAATATGTCTTCACTCCGCCAAAATGGATTAACTGCCTATGAGCACGGTGAAGATCTATCGTCTAGTGATGTCAAATTAAGTTGGAGTTTAGTATAAATACTTATATATTATTCAAAGTTCCGTTAATCAACAAAAAGTCTCAATTTTAAATAAAAATTATGCTTTAATAACGATTCGTTATGGCATTTCCAAAACAAGAAGAAAAATTCAAATACCTTTTTGGGCAGTTTTCATGTTTATTTCAAGCAAAACTGAAGAAGTAGTTATTTGAGTACGATATTAGAAAATTTATGAATAACGAAAAGTTTCACACACCCGATAGAGACAAACGAGAGAAAATCATGAAAATATTTCAAATAGTGTAGCCCAAACGATCAATTTTGCTAAAGTCCAATTTTACAAAAGGTCAATTTTTGCAGTTCTCATATTCACCAGTTTTGTGTAATGATAAATAACTAGGGGTGTGGAACATCGCACAACTTTCAATTACACTATAATACTGATGTCAATTTGTGTCATTTATCGCTTTTATATTTTCATCATTCATTTAGAAAAAATGGCCAGTTTGACGATATTCTTGTAAGGGTCTTTTAAAAAAAATCGTCAAAATGTTGATTTTGGCGATAACTTTTCTATAGTTCTTATATTATCCTTTCTTACAAGTGAAACTGAGGAGAGAAGAAAAAACAATCGTTGATGAGGAATGCTCAAGGAAAGAGAATTCTATGTTAAAGGTATTCGCTTTTTACGCCATTAAAGCATTTTTACGGGAATTTCGAAGGTGGGGATGTTTAGAACACCTTAAGAGATACAATCACAGAGATTTTTATCAAAATCGTTGCAGACGTTTTTTAACAATCATTGAAAAACATGATTTTTTCAATGGCAGCAACCTTATGCGCAATGTTCGCCAGTTAAATATTTTCAAAAGGTTCCACGCCCTCTCAAAAATTTAAGGGGTATTTTTAAAATCTAAAGGGTATTTTTTAAATTTAAGTTTTTTTTAAAACTAAAGCAAATTAAGTTTTCTAACAAAACTAATAACTATAACAATGATCACAAATGCGATTTCGCGTATCAGAGCGGAAATATGCTTTTTAAATGCTTAGTAAAAACACTTGATGGTTATAAACTATAAACTAACTCTTAACATTATGCCGTCCGGTGACACTACGCTGGTGTCCCGTGAAACTATCGGATGAATGCCAGCGACACCACGAAAACGATCGAGCAAATGACGGAGAAGTAAAACTCGACAATTTATGATATCCCGAAAATCTCGAAAAGACGCCGGCGCTAGACATAGGCGAAATTATCTGAACTTCTTAACCAGTCCTACTGGCATCAGTAAAAAAAAATTCCGATTAAACGTGCGGACGACATTATTAATCTACGTTTTCCATGAATTCACGTATGAAGTTACCCTTTTTCTCTATTTTGTGCATGAAGGCATGGTAAAAAGCCGGCAATATACACTTAATTAAAGAGCGTACGAAATTACATTTGGGTTTTGTGGGACGCTCCCCTAGGATCCACCTACTAATGTCGCACGTGGTATCAGCAGTCTATCAATGACTTCAGTCAGTCACTGGTCTGTTTGAGGCACGTTTGAACATGAATGCGCAACTGGCGATTTAGTCTGGGCGCTAATGTCGAAAAAAGTGGTCCCGTGGGCCACTTCATGATGCAAACATGTGGCTGGTGTCATTCGCTTCGTATTAATGCGTAGAAAATGAATTCCGATGGTGGGTATCTGGCATCCGGGTATGAGTGGCGCTACAGTCGAAAATCGAAAATGGCCGCCTCCTTACCATCTAACGTAGGTTTTTGCCGAATAATGGCTTTCCAGCTCATTTTATCAACTAGTTGACTATTAAAAAACTTGTAGGAAATAAAATTTCCTTTCCAATGGTATATAACACATGTATGTTAGGTAAAATTACAAAATTAAAAATAGCCGCCGGATTGCGATTTTAAGTACGTTTTTTAGACTGATTGACTGGTTTTTGCGCTCAATGACATATACTTGTGCACAATAACGGCTAATCAGTCCGGAACCTGCAACTTAATGTGGATACCGAACCACAAAGGACATCCATGCCTAATCCGGGATTCGAACCCGGCACCCTTAGCTTGCGAAGCCAGAGTTAACTACACAGCCATCAGGTCTGTTAGAAATGCAGACCGGTATTTGCACTTGGCAGCCACACAAGACTTCATAAAGTATGCCTTTGATCGACTAAACTCTGCAAGAATGATTCTACTCTACTTGATGAATATGGAGAGATTTAATATAATGCATACAACTATATGGCATGAATTGCAGCAAGGAAAGTGGGTAGTCAATGAAACCAAAATATTGTTTTACGCTTTAGGAGCCGATGAAGCTCTGGAGCACCAGAACAGAAAACTTAAAATCCAAGGTGAACTTACAGGCATCACTCTAAATGAGAATGCTCTGACAAGATTCTTTGTGGCAGATCTGGAACTCACAATAATTGCTGTAGCAACCGAAGCAATGATTAAAAATGCCACCCCAAATGCAAAGTGTCATCATTAACAATGCCTATCGGTTCTTAAGCGTCAGGATCACAACGTTGAAAAGTTGATAGAGGCTTTTAAATCGACAACCAACCCTTTTAAATGCAACACAGAACATCTTATACATCTGGTGACTAAGCAAGTTCTTCCAGATGATGTTCAAAAAGACAATTGTACAGTTGCTGGTATTGGTGAGAGTCTTCTTTCCAAATTCATTAAGGAAGGCATTAAAATTACCAACCAACTAATAGTACCAACAGAAAAATCAGTACCATCAAAGCCTTCAGTACAGTTTTGGGCACCAATGAAAAAGGCAAAACTTAAGCCTGTAAATCAGCATTCAAAAAATTTAAAGTAATATTGAAGGAAGAAGTGTTTTTTTAATATTTTCTATCAATTTCTAAACTGATGATTGCAGCAAGAAGTCGGTGTGATATAGATTTGAAGGCAACTTTTTATCGTTATGAAATCTCATTATTGCCACCTGCTTTGTTTCCTCTACATGTATGTTTGCATAACTGTTCGTAAAAAAGCAAGCTTATGGGCCACCTGGAGGAGCTTCCTCAAAATCTATACCTTTCATCTAATGAGAAAAACCAATTCTCACACAATTCATTTCCAGTAGATGAAGCGGCACAAACTGTTGCAGTAATTGATGGAATGGCAGAGCTGCATTCCATTGATAAACCTAAGACTGGCAAGACTTCTGAAGAGCTTGCAGATCACTTTTTCAGATAAATGTCAAGGAAGTTTGGTACGTACAAAGAGGTTCGCATAGTATTTGACACCTACAAACAAAATTCACTGAGGACATCGACAAGGGTGAAACGTCAGGGTGAATCGGTCCATATCCAATACAAAGTGCATCCATCAACAATTATCCTTAAATTAACCATGCACCTGTTTTTGTTGTTGTTTTTTTTACCTGATTATGGATTATGCAGTCATTAATAATAATTTGTTTTCAGTTGGATAAATCATTCAAATGCAAGCCATATAGACGTGTCTTGTCTTGAAACCACGCAGGAGGAAGCAGATACTAAAATAATTTTGCACAGTATATATGCTGCTTCCAGAGGCATTAGCAAGATTCACATATACTCTCCAGACGTAGATGTATTAGTACTTGCTCTTCCGAGATATCCAATGCTTCCAAGAGAATCCAGCATTATAGTGGGTAGTAGCAGAAACAAAATTTTAATTCATCTTCAGCCAATCTGACATGCTAGGGCGCAATAAGTCTTCAGAATTACCAGGACTTCACTCCCCTTTTGGTGCTCATTTCACGGGATCATTTGCTGGAAAAGGAAAGATTATATGGTGGAATGCTTTATATGCAGCTAGTGATAACATTATAGCTGCACTGGGCCTTATGGGTCATTCTGAAACCATTTCCACAGAAATATTATCAACGTTGGAGGCATTTGTTTGTCAGGTGTATGTACCACGAACTAAAATGACAGACATCGGTCATTGGGGAGGTAAGATGGAGGCTCTTCACTAAAAAAAAAAAAAAAAAAAAAGACTGGGGAACATCTTACACCAACAAAAGCATCTCTCTGTCCAGGTCTTTTGAGTGCACACTAACAAGCAATGATTTGGACACAAGATACTCGACAGCATCCTGACATACCTCAACCTATTGATTTTGGCTGGTCACTTGTAAATGGGAAATTTGAGCCTATTACGTGTCCAGAACCTTATGCTCCGCACGGGCTTTTAGAGTTGACTAAATACTCCTGTCTGAAGAGTCGGTGTGCCATTCCCTGCAGATGCAATCTCACCAATCTGCCTTGCACAGAAATGTGCTCATAAGGTGGAGATGATGACTTATGTGACTATACTGTTATTGTTGACCTAATGATGAATGATAATGGGGAGGATGAAGATGTTAATTTAACTTAATGATAAGGACAATCTTAATATTGTTTACACCATTTGTTACATATAACAGAAACTATTACACTGTTACACTCTTCTGTAACATTTACATTCCAAGTATTAAAATCTTTGTCTTATCAATTTTGAACTGCCGTAGTTTATTATCAGTCTGTTGTACTTTTCAAAAGTGTCAATGCTTTATTCTATTGCCCAATCTGTAAATATTAACTGTCCGTGATGTTTATTTATCTTACAATATAATGTGGAAACTACTATTAGAGTCCCAAAGAGGTGACCATTAATGGTGTCCTTTTGAAATTTAAATCTTGAATTGACAATGTAAAGGTCTATTACTGTCAGAAAGCTTTTTATTTCCAAAAAGTTTTCTAATAACCAACATGCTCAGGTATCGTACCCGAAAGCTATTATTCTGAAAAGACGTTCAGGCAATGGTGATGCTGCGGCCATCTTGAATTTTGACTTAGGTAGATATACCATTATAAAAGTCATTTTATTTCCTACAGTGTATAAAGCGCACTGAGAAGCTATTATTCTGAAAAACGTTCTGCCCACTTGATGGCTGTGGGGTCAGAGTTCTAACTTCGAATGCTAAGGGTACCGGATTCGAATCCCGGATTTTGGCATGAAATTTATTTGTGGTTCGGTATCCACATTAAGTTGCAGGTCCCGGACTGATTAGCCATTATTGTGCACAAGTATATGTCATTGAGAGCAAAAACCAGTCAATCAGTCTCAAAAACGTACTTAAAATCGCAATCCGGTGGCTATTTTTAATTTTGTAATTTTACCTAACATACATGTGTTATATACCATTGGAAAGGAAATTTTATTTCCTACAAGTTTTTTAATAGTCAACTAGTTGATAAAATGAGCTGGAAAGCCATTATTCGGCAAAAACCTACGTTAGATGGTAAGGAGGCGGCCATTTTCGATTTTCGACTGTAGCGCCACTCATACCCGGATGCCAGATACCCACCATCGGAATTCATTTTCTACGCATTAATACGAAGAGAATGACACCACCCACATGTTTGCATCATGAAGTGGCCCACGGGATTACATTTGCTCCCGGACTAATTTCGAAGGAGTGATACGTATATTGCATTCCGTTGGAAAATAAACGACAATTTTGCATTTTTTCAAAAAAGGACACAATTTTCAAAGAAAAAGGGCAGAGAGGTAGCGCCGCCCTTCGAAAAAACTGCTAGGATGATCTCTGATTTTATGCAATGGAGTATTACGTTTAAAAATTTAACCATGATGTGCTGATGCGTGAATTCACGCATGAGGTTAATTCTATGTGGGTGAAATTAATTTTCAATGCGTCTTCACGCAGATTTCACGCATTTTGGCGAACTCTGCTTATGCGCGATTTTGACAAAAACCGTAATGGTAGGTCCCATGGCTACCACCAACTCGCACACCAAATTTGAATATCGTAGGTCAATTGTTCGGGAGTTATGTTGACCACTAACACATATACACGCGGACAGATATTTTTTCTAGACAACTTTTTCGAAATCAGGATGTTCCAAAACGGGGGGAAACGTTTAAAAAAAAAAAAAAAAAAAAAAAAAAAAAATTGATTTTTTTTTTTTTTTTTTTGGATCGAATGCTGTACATTCATTACCACCCTATGTATTCATATGGATAATGGACAATTTACGCATTTTTTTTTATTCAATTCTAAATGTTTTGAAAAGGCCATAAACACAAAAATTTCTGCTCATTGCGCTTTTTTTAAAAAAAAAAAAAAAAAATAATTTGCGATCAAAATTACCTTGTTCGACGTTGGCGAGAAAACGACTCATTCGTCTGGCATTGAATGTGACGTCACGGCTTCGCAAACATCCTGACTTGAAATACAGCAGCGGAAACCAGATTTGAAAGTTTCTCGCAAATCACGCCAACCTGTACTGAATGAGGCAATGGTCTACCAACGCCAAATATTTCAACGCCAACTATTTGACAGAAACCTCACGATAACCATAGAAATATAGGGTCTTTTTACGTCACGAATTTTGTTGACTGTTTTGATCGGACTGGTTTTGGGGCCATTTTCTTTTCTTAATATTTCTGGGTGGCCCCAAAATTCAGGAAAAAAAGTTCCCTGATTTCCCTGACAGACTTCTAAAAAATTCCCTGATTTTAGGGCAAACTTTTTTCCAAATTTCCCCAATTTTCTTAGGTTTTCCAGATGTCTAGACACCCTGATCAAATAGAACATGTATTCTAAAGAAATAACATGCAATTTTAACATGCATCCCTGACATTTCCCTGATTTTTTCCAGAATCAGAAAGCTCCCTGACATTTCCTGATTTCCAGGTTCTGTGGCCATTCTGTAATTAAATATAAAATCAAATGAAATCAATTTTTGTTTAAATATTTGGAATCGGAAAGAAATTCTTCATAAATATATACTAACTCCACTCGTTTTTTAAAAAAAATGCGGGAATTGTCCATTGAAAGTAAAAATGAGCTTTATCGGTAAACTATATGCAACCGTTATAAAATTTACTCCTATCAATCAATTATACAAACCGGTGTATTTAAAATTCTACACTTGTGTCTTATTTCTGTCTCTCGTTCTTTCAAACCTATGTCATTTCAAACTCATTTCAGGGACTCCTTTCTGAAGGACATGTAACTTGATAAAAAATGTTTTTATTCACCATCCTCCTAACACATGCATTAATTTTCAGGTACTATAAAGACAATTGACCATGCTTCGAAGCGTCTTAGATAAAGCAGTTTTTTCTAACGTCACAATCGAGAAAGATCGAGCACAGCCAAATATCCCAAGCACTGCTATGTGTGAATCCACGGTTCATTTACAAACGCCTTTTAGAAAGAATTTTGAATCTCAGAACAATTTACTCGACGCCAATAACTTCACGGATTTCATCGATTTTATGGATTTAGACGAGTCGTCTACGACTTCTGACGATTGGCTTTGCAATGATACCACACTGGACATTTCTTCCGACTCCTTCTTGGAAGACTACGGCTCGGTGGATTTACCTTCGCCAGAAACGAAAGACTACAAACACAATTCTGTGAGGAACGATTCAAACGAATTGTGTTACATATGTCCGGAATATTTGACAAGAGATGAATGTGCCAGAAGTATCTCACCGTCTTTGCCAGCCGGCCGAAACGCAAACGATTTCCGAAACTCAAATTCGAGCGTAGACAACTTCCTAAACATTTCCGGTTACAAACCGTCTTTGCCAGTGAATCATGTCAGTTTCGAGACCTCGCCATTTTGGACACCGAAGAATTTCGAAAAGCACTTTTCGTCGCTGGGTATAATGTCAGCGAACACGCAGAAGTCGCAAGAAACTGAAATCAGAAGACCACCACAAAGGCCACAGGAATCGGACTTGGAGAAAGGGTTATGTGAAAACGAGGCATTGACAGTGAAAGTCACGAACAAAAACATCAATCTTAATGAATCTAATGCGCTCGTTCGAAATAGTTGTGGTTCTTTCGACTCTGACGTTATTTGCTTCGATGCGTTAGCGAATTTCCAAAGAACAAACGACATTGGGTGTGAGCTTTTGAAACTCCAAAAGCAAGTGAATGAGACTACGGAGTTTCCCTTTGATGATGACGAATTGCGGAGAATTTCGTCGGAAAATACATTTCTTACAGGTAATCTTTCAAAGTTAAATCTGAATTAATTTGAAGTGTTATTTGAAAACTAAATTCACTGTATGTCGTACTGCACTGTCTAAGTGCATTAATCTGTAAAAGAACCTGCATTGCTTAAGTTATTTTCGGCAATATCATGGCATAAAAACTGGAATATCGTATTTTACAATTTGATTCGATTATGCTTGATTAGATACCCTCCAAATAAAATTACTATTTCACAGATTAAAATATTTTAACTAGTATGAAAAATGAACTATGTAATATATTATAATCAGAGAGCCTTAATAATGTTGCAGCTAAAAGTGATCTTCCATAGGCTTAGTCCACATTTTCCAAACTCAATGTAAGCTGAAATATTGCTTCTTAAATTATGAAAATTTGTACCACTCATAAAAACCGCAATGTGTACTATTTTAAATAAAATAAATTAAAAAAAAAAAAATTATTAAAAAAAAAAAAAAAAAAAAAAAAAAACACGTTTTGTAACACTGAACATAGGCACCTCTGAAATAGGAAAAAATCTCTCGAAACTAATTTTTAAATGTTACAAGTAAATGAAAATGGTTTACTTAATTATCCCTTTAAAATTTGTCAATCAGCTTATACTATTATTGTTGTTCCCGATATAGTATAATATCCTAAGTTTTAAAGCAATAATTGATAGGCAATATAGCCGGATTTACGCGCTACCAGTCAGAGTTCCTGTTTAAATCGCCAGTTCTGTGACGACCGCACCACTGCCTATCGGTAGTTACGGAAGAGCGCATGAGGATTGGATGATGGGAGTAGCCGGTGCCAGTAAATAGAAAATGTTTGATCTACTGGCCAGTAGCCAGGTGAAGTCACAGACTGACGAGCTCAACTGTGAGCCGACTGGTAGCGTGTGTAAATACAGCTTTAGTTTGATGGTGAAAGACTGATTGGGTCAATAGAGAGTCAACAACGCTTAACCCAAAATACAGGGTTTCTGAATCAAATGTGACCTTGATTTCAACTGTTGATTTAAAAAAAAAAACCTATTAAGCAATGAGGGCTCGTGGGATACAGCAAGTACAGCCGGGCTTATCTAAATTATTAGTTAAAAAATTAAAATGTACTAATTGCTATCATTGTTCCGGCTGCACAAACATTTTTGACTACGGGCCGCCACTGCTTATTAGTGTTACGTTGGCGGTATTTAGGCAATTGCCTGCTGAATTTGTAGATTTTGGTAACAATTTTTATAATTGCGGTAATGCAGTTCTGGACGCGAAAGCGTTATTGTCTAGCCACCAAGATCTCCAAACGTCACTCCCCAGGATTTTTCCTTTTGGGAATACGTCAAAAACAAAGTCTACTCAAGGAATCGCTGCTATTGCTACAGTGACTACGGAAATACTACATACCTAATTTTACATTTTTTTCTTCTTATGCTATAACCTGTTAAGTATAACGGTCGCTCCAAATTAGGAACATTTGATTCGGACATCCTGCATAACAGAACTAATCAATCGACTCAATGTCAAATATAATTTTTATATTTTGAAGTCAGAGCATACCATCAAGGTTCGTGGACATTATTCTTTTTTTTTTTTTTAAAGATGTATATAAAGATACTTACTACGGAACCTAAGGTTGCATTCCATACTAAGTGTCGGACAAGAGTATCTACGAAGCAAGTCCGACAAGCACAAGTCGTCAAATTTTTTCATGTAGGAAAAATAGCACATCTCCAGGACACAACAGTTGTTTGTTTTTCATTGGAAATTCGCATTTGGAAAACGTTTCACGGTGATGTTCTGGAGATATGCTATTGCTTAAGTATACGAAAGAAATAACGTCAGCATTAACGATTTCTGCTTGTTGGACTTATTTTGGTTGGTTGGTTGTATTCAGATTATCTGGCGCCGTCAGCAACACGAGGGCTATAATGCGCCGAAACATTCGTCATTAGACAAGCCAACATACATTTACAAACACCCATGCGTAACACGGGACTCGAACTCGCAACCTCGCGGTTTAGAAGCTAGCACGCTAACCACTATACCGTTTGGTCGGCTGGACTTATTTTGGAAGCACACTTTTCCGACACTCAGGAAGTGGGATGTTCCATAGTAAATATATTGATCGTTTAGATGAGTACCAACATTAACATCCTTCACAGTTTGAAAAACATATTTTACATACACCTAGGCTAACATTTCAACAAAATCATTCTTTCTAACTATGATCATCCATATACTCTAATAATGAAGTAATTCAAATAAATAGATTGATCAACTATAACCATCCAATTATTCTAATAAAGTAATAACGACAATGATAATTTATTGTAATGATGTAATGAGTGCTTCCATTGTACTGTTAGATTCGGGCAACGAGGAGGACGCTAGCGGCAAGTCTCGCAAGGAACGCACTGCCTTCAGCAAACAGCAGGTTCAGGAGTTGGAAGAAGAGTTCGCCCAACACAACTATCTCACCAGGCTGAGGAGATACGAAATAGCAGTGGCACTCGACCTCACAGAAAGACAGGTATAGTTATTAGCCTGAGAGGCGACTGACTGCAAGTTTCGTACCTCATCGAACATCATTTTGAATTTTTATATACTATAGAGATATGACAGCAATCAGCAGATTATGAATCCATTGGTTTGCCGGGAAAAAATGGCCAAAATTTAAAAAAAATCGGCCTTGAGTGAGTTGAACTAAATCTGATTACCAAATATGTTACAAATTGCCAAAAAAATAAAAAATTGACATTTTTTTTTTTTTTTTGGTAACCCACCACTCTTTAGTTTACAATTAAGAAGACGATTTGTCTTTCCAGGCGCCAAGATCTTTCATCTTTTAAAAATCAGCCATGTTGGCAATAAATATTACGTCATCAGTGACGTAATATTTATCACCAACTTGGCGATAAATATTACGTTGAGAATAAATATCGTCTGAATAATTACGAATTACGTCAAAGAATAAATATCGTCTGCACTCTTCCTCATTGAAAACGAAAGAACAGTGGGTTACCACATAAAAAAAAGAAAAGAATACTCATTATTTGGCAAGTTATGATCCATTTGGCGATTGAATTTAGTTCAACTCATTCAAAGTCGATGTTTAAATAGTTTCGGCCATTTTTGCTCTGGAAGACCAGTGGATTCATGTGGATCTACTAACATTTCTCAACATTCTAAAAAAATTCAGAATGATGTTCGATTGAGTACATAAACTTGCAGTTGCCTTTTAGACCATTACCATTCTTCAGGCTACAAAGCACGATTGTCCGAGTAACGTTAACTCATTCCCTCTTCCCCAACAACGACCCTTTGAAGACAGTGATGCCAACTGGCATCACTCGAATTTCCCATGTGTTGCTGTTTTAAACTTAAACTATATTTTTCAAATAATCTTGGTAAGAGGTGACGATTGGGTGCCAAAAGTATGTGTGTGTGGGGGGGGGGGGGGGGGGATGTTGAATACTTCAAAATGTTGACGAGATTGCTATCAAAGTTGCAAAAAGCCCCACTGTCCCCTATTTCTCTGAAAGGTGTCACTGTATTTTGAGAAAAATCAAAGCACCACTTCTTATCATTCGAGAAATTATCGGGTAATTTTGTAAAACAATCGCAATAAATATAGCAATAGGAATATGAGGTAAATGAATTTTGTGATACAGTAGTAATATGAGCTAATAAATTTCATTTGAAGAGGAAAATAAAGTGCTGTTTTCCAATTGTCATTTAGAGTTATAATTCTTTGATCATTATGATGCTTTATGACACATTTGGTGTAGACTGAAAGGCATATTATACTTAATAAATCTTCAAATTTAAACCTAATATAATAGCAATAAAAACTGAACACTTTACTCATGTTATATTTGGTTCAAAATGCTAGGTTTTGAAGCAGCATTTGAATATTATGAGTAAGAAAGTTTGGCAATAGAATAAAGAGGGATTGAGAATCGTACTTTATTTGTTAAAAGTGGTTGTCATCAATGAACTCTGTAACATGAAGACACAGTACGTTCGAAACTTTTTTACATAGTTTTGACAGTATGTGTAAAATCCCTGTATATAGTTTGTTCAGAGAACTAGGTACAAAAAGGGTCACTGAAAATTCCAATTTCACATTGGCATTCCAATTTTTTACTAACTTTTTCTTTGTGTGACTCGTATGAATTTATTTTTTATTTTACAACAATTTAAAAACACAAACTTCACAAATTTTGCTGTGATTGCACCAACTGATGAAAGGTTTAATTATGAATTCAACTGTAATATCAAAAACGTCACCCAAGAACATACAAATTAGTCGTACTAAGATTATGCAAAAGGTACTTACTGTTAGGCACTGTTCGTCGCTTTTCGCATGGTTATTTCTACCAAATTTGCCGCTTCAGTGTGTTAACTCCTTCAGTGAACAGTGTTTTTGTTATTTCTATACAGAGAGCAATTACATTATTAAAAATGTGCCTTTTGAATATATCCTTATAATGAAAATAGATATTCAAATAGATTAATTTCCAAACAAGACCGAGTAAAAAAATCATAATAATTACACTCTGAATTTGATCTGCAATAGTTTTAATTAGCACCCCCCCCCCTCCCCAACAAGCAACATAACTGAATCCCATTGGTAAATTACACTATGTCTCCATTTTTCCTTATTTTACAGGATATCTGATCTTAGTTAAGAAACTGTTATTCAAGAACAGCTATTGCTACTTTAAAAAAAATTAATAGTATAGACAAAGTAAAGTATTAAATATTGAACTGGAAGCTCAGACTGGTTTCAACCAGCCGGAAACCCCCAGGAAGCGTTTCTGAAAGCGTATGGCCAAAAAGGAACAAAATGTGACTCTTGAACACTGATGCTTTCACACCAGAATCATGAGAAATGAAAGAAATACAATGAAAAAGTATACAATGCAATGAAATACTAAATAGTCCCAAGAATTTATCCCTTTAAATAATACCCGATAATACAGTAGAAAAAAATTTCAGTTTAAAACAACACCAACATTTTTTCTACTGTATTTGATGACCAGTATGTTTGAGAATGGTCTTTTCAGAATGGACAATTCCAGCATTTTTTGAAAACGAGTGAAATTAATTTATATTTATGAATTTTTTTCTTTCTTTTTCTGATACCAAATATTTAAACAAAAGTTCTTTAAAAAAAATTAGTTATTTAAATATTAAGAAAAGAAAATGTCCCAAAACTGAGCCAAAACCAGTCTGATCAAAACACTCAACAAAATCTGTGACGTCAAGAGTTCTTTCGGTTTCTATGGTAATAGTGAGGTTTTTGCCAAATAGTTGGCAATGGTAGACCATTGCCATATCTCGTACAGGTCGGCGCAATTCGAGAGAAACTTTCAAAACTGCTTTCTGCTGCTGCATTTCAAGCCAAGATGTTTGGGAACTCTTGACGTCACATTCAATTCGAGCCGAATGAATTGTTTTCTTGTTAACATCTAACAAGGGAACTTTGATTAAAAATTTAAAAAAAAAGAAGAAAAAAGAGCACTGAGTAGAAATTTTTGTGTTTATGGCCGTTTTGAAACATTTAGAATCGAATACAATTTTTTTTTAAAAATGCGGAAATTGTCCATTGACTTTAATTGAACTTTTCCTGCTATATGATTTAAAGGAAATAAAAAGAAAAGTTTACGTGGTAAAAATATTACTTTCGTGTAAACATTTCATCTTGGCGATTACTGTGTCAACTTTCAGACTTGGTGGTATTTAGTACTCGTCTAACGGAAGAGTACCAATTAATTATACATGTTTTAATGAAAGCATACAAAAACTTGTAACTTTGCATAATAAGTACCTTAACCAAAATGATAATTAAAGAACAAACAAGAGACTAACATCTCTTGCCTAAAATACAGAGAAATGTTAAGTATTTCTTTTTAAACAATGTATCCTCAATTATCTGATCCAGTACAAAGAAGGATTAATTAACTGTTTGCACTGAATGCATTAATATCTATTTTGTTTATTACTTCGAAATATATATTTTATTTTTACAAGATGATATTCCAGCTAGGCATTTGGTTGGTTGCTTTCAGATTATCTGGCCCCGTCAGCAACACGAGGGCTATAATGCGCCGAAACATTCGTCATTTGACAAGCCAACATACATTTACAAACACCCATGCCTTACACGGGACTCGAACCTGCAACATCGCGGTCTAGAAGCTAGCACGTTTGGTGGGCCCAGCTAGGCATTTGATTCAGGCATTAAGGGGACTTGGTACACCTTGTTTTTAAAAAAAATAATGAAAACGTCAATTTTTTATTTTTGTGTGTTTATAATCTTTGAAACCTTCCCCTTATTCTGGCAACTTTTTGAGCTGATCCGATAACTGCAATTCCAGAAAAACTATATTTTTATGGAGAACTTAGCATTTCCGCAATAGCTCCTTCGATCTTTCGAACACATTTTTCTTAGTTCACGATTTTTGAAATTCCCACTTTATTCAAAATATTAAAACTTCAGTAAATATAAATGAAATAACTCGAAATTTTGTGTGTGTCATTCTTAATATCTATTTGACAAATATAGGCATGGATTTTTGAATAAAATATAAATTTTTTTTTACAAATTAAAATGTTGAAAAACACCCGTTTTTACGCTTTTTTTACCTATAGGTACAGTAATTATAATTTTTCTCGAAAACCATTTTACTTATTCCAAGTCTGATACCTAAAAAGTTAAAAGTATATTATTAGAAACAATTTAAAAAAAAAAAAAATATTGAAAAATAAAAAAGATAAAATTTGAAATTTTATGGATTTTTTAAGAAATTTTGAAAATTTAGAGCACTATGTGAACTTTTTTTTTAATACAAAATTTAGTTTTTAGTTAGTAACACTTCCAAATATGTCAAAATTATAATTTTAAAGGCTTAAATAAAAAAAAAAGTTTGAAGGTACCAAAGTCCCCTTAATCAATATGATTTTGTAATTTCTCGCACTATTATCTCAAGAAAATTTCAATAATGTTGAATTAGTATTTATTATTCACACTGATGTTTGATTCATTATTATCACAGGTAAAAGTGTGGTTTCAAAACAGGAGGATGAAATGGAAGCGAACAAAAGGGGGACATATGAAGATAAAAGAAAAACTGATGAAGGAAATCATTGAAACAACTAAACGTGAATAAAACAAATAACATTAATGTTCCATACATCTTTTAAAAAGTGTGATTCTCATTACAAATATGTACAATAAAGTCTTGTTTCTTGTCTGATTTCTTCTGCTATTTCTTGCTTAGAGTTTCCTTTTTTAGAGGTCTGGAACTTGTTTTAGGCAAAAGCTTGAATTCCTCGCTCGAAGTTTGCTTACGACAAAACTTAAAAATTGCATTGTGGTTAGCAATGACAGTTGAACTTTCTGTTTTAGCCCATCAATCTTTTACTAGTAATTGGGCATTCAAACACACCACCAACAACAAATAAGTTTTTGTATTCATTCAACAATTTTGCATTTCTGTTATTTGGACTACTTATTATTGAGAAATCTAAGCTATCCAGCTCCCAAACACAGCTAAGAATAACTTCATTAAAATGAATTCTCCACATACACAACAGATTTAATTAAAAAAAAAAAAAAAAACCCGCTTGAAATATTAATTGGCAACTCAGGGTTTCAAGTGATAAGATTACAAATGTTTTTTGTCTTTAAAATTTTAAATGAATTTTTTTTTTTTTTAATTAAACAAGTATAATTTTTTTTAAACAAGTATAAAAAGAGTACTAAAGACTTTCAATGATTTAAGTATTTTATTCAAGTGCATTTTGTAAATTTTACAAATTTTATACAAGTATTTTCAAACTTCATCTACTCATGATAAATAAACAAAGCAGCAAAATATTTCACTATGTATTTTAAACATTTGTCCCTTAACTTAATAAGGAAAAGCTGCTTTAATGCAAAAGTGAGTGACTTTATACATTGTCAATTTGAAAATTTTGAAAAAACAAAAAGTTATTTGAAAAATCAAAAATAATAATAATAATTACAATGATAATTGACAATATACCAGATCTAAATAAAATTAATGTTAGTATAGTATATTTCACATCATGCAAAACAATAGAATCCAAGATGTATAAGTAAATCAATGTAAATAAAATGGAGAAACAATTAAATAAAAACAATAACCTCATGAAAACAATTATTCATGAAAACAACGTAAGTATATAAAATTAGAGGGCTTGGAACCCATTTGAGTACATATGGCACATAACTCAATTGAACCTGAAGGTTAAGTAACCATAACTGGACTATTTCTTTTTTTAAAATATTAAATGGGGAAAATGCAATACGTTAAGGACACAGAAAAAAGAATCGCTTTAGGTTCAACAAAATACAACTTACATTAATAAAATTTCGTTTACAATATTTTTAATTTATACTGACAAGGAGACCTTACGGTCTCGGAAATTCAGATTGGGATGAAATTTGGCAGATTGATAGTATACCTTAAGGGTATCCACACTGTAAAGTAATAAAGCGCACTGGCCAGAAGATTCCGAGAAAATAGGCTTTAAAGTGTTATGCGTAGCTTACATACTAGTAGATATTTTTGATCCGCAACTCCCGGTGGCTAAGTGGTCAGCGTGATGTGTTCCCGTACGGGCGATCCGGGTTCAATACCTCGTAAGGGAATTTTTTTTTTTTTCAATTTATAAAGTGACTGTTCCAGCTAATTGAAATTTGAATGAAAGATAACACTTTATTTTTAAATACGTAATGTATTTTTAATGAAGGTACATTAAAACTTTATTTACTATTTTCACAAACAAATGATTATAAATTTTGATGTAGAGAAGTAAATGATTTTCCCAAAAATCATGAAAAAACAGTTTCTAAATGGAAGAGTAAGAATGTTGTCCTATTGTACACAAGCAGGTAGTCAGAAATTTTCAAAACCCTAACGGCACTTTTTGACGTCTATTTTTATAGACAGGTACAGAATCTACTAAAGCGTATGTAAAATTGCGCGTATCTGGTGAAAATAATAGAGAAATAAATACCTGTGAAGACTACATAAAAATACAATCAATAGTCCATCATCAATTTTTAATAAAATGATTCGGTATGCCTGGTACGCTTCCAAATTTTCTGTCGAAAGATATATTTTCATGAATGTTAATGAAGTATGTTTTCCAACGAATCTTTTACAAAAAGGTAATTCCTGTAAACAATCTTCCTTTATAAATTGTGCAAGATGTCAAAACAGTTTTGTTTTCCATGTTTTTATGATAAGTGTCATTCTGGTGTATGTATATAAATAAATAATTGGCAAATAAAAACTATATGTCAAAATCCATAGATAAATTAAGTCCTACCCTAATTTTGTTGCCGTGGTAATTAGAATTTTAATTTATATCTATTTAATTTATCTCTATTTTCTCTATTAAAAATACATTACGTATTTAAAAATAAAGTATTATTTTTAATTCAAATTTCAATTAGCTGTAACAGTCACTTTATAAATTGAAAAAAAAAAAAAAATTGCCTCATGAGGTATCGAACACGGATCATCCGTACGGAAACCCATCACGTTGACCACTTAGCCACCGGGGAGTAGCAGATCAAAAATCTCTACTAGTATGTAAGCTACGCTTAACACTTTAAAGCCTATTTTCTCGGAATCTTCGGGCTAGTGCGCTTTATTACTTTACAGTGTGGATACCCTTAAGGTATACTATCAATCTGCCAAATTTCATACCGATCTGAATTTCCGAGACCGTAAGGTCCCCTTGTGAGTGTTATGCAAGTAAAATTTCCATATTAACCGAGTGCAAGAAAAATGTCTTGGAAAAATATATTAAAACTTAAAAAAAAAATGTGTTTAAGTAAGGCTAATAATATTCATATTTCCTCAAAATATACTTAAAATAAAATAGTAAAATAACAAAAAACTGCTAAACTTCCTAATCACGTGATTAAAATAAGATTACAAATTAAATATATTGAGTTCAAAACAAAATAACAATAGTTTATAAATTTTCATCTTTCAAAACAACTAACGACACATTTTCCGGTCAATTTTTCTCTTATAACTGCACCACAACGAATTGTTATTAAATAAAGTTTAACACTCATGTATAAATAATAAATCAGTGTTTAATCTATTTATCGATATAGATTTTGATCATTGCAAGAGTAAGTATTTTGATCAGCGAATAGGCATTAGGTAAGAGTTAGAAGAAGTAAGGTTGTTAAGAGTGTCCAATTCCTGATCAGCCTTGTTGTTTTCCAGCTCCTGCAAAGTGTGAACGAATCTCGACCACTCGTCATTCTTAGGAGTAGCAAGATTCTGAAACAGAAGTAATCAGTTTTTGTTTAGGATTGTGTTAGAAAGAGGGGTGTGATTAGTTAATTAAGAAAATAATTGAATAGGGGGCGTTTCGAAAAGAAAAGAGTGAAGTAAACTATCAACGTATTTGTTTAGTAAGCATTTAATCAAATAGTTTATGAAAAATCATACATGGTTCCAGAAACTTGCTCTAAATTCTAATTTAAAAATAGACAAATCTTCAAATGTACAAAGAATATTATTTTTAAAAATAATTACTCTGTTCAATGTCGCTTTCAGTTGCACCTTATCACAAAATTTACCCTTTCAAATACAATCAGAAACATCAAAAACTAAATAGAAAAATGATTTGCTTCTAAACACTAACAATATAAAAGGTTGTTTACAATACTAAACACTACAGTATAGAAGTTGTTGATAAATAATTTTTTTTTTTTTTTAAAGTAGGTTGGAATAAAATATAACAAGTTGTTTGGTGCGGTATGGTGCAGATGTTGCCCTTGAGGCATTAAAATCGAAACAACCAACCAACCTTAAACACTACAAAGCATTTCCCCACAAACCTTACTAGTTGAAACAAGGCTTTTATATGAAACTGGCAAAAAATTATTCCGTAAAACTCCGTTAACGCGAAATCGCTTAACATGAAATTATGTTTAACGCGAAGTAAAAGCAGTTTTCCATACTTAAAACTTAACGTTAATTCATTCGTTAACATTGTTGTTGTTGTTGCATGCCCCCGGAGGCCAGAAGAGCTAGACCAGGTCCATGATGTCGTACACCCTCAAAAAATCCAACACCAAAACAGGGTCGTCGGCCAAATCCTTCTTAGATAGTCCGAGGCACGCGAGGATGTGATCAGGCAAAGCCTGTTCAGTAGAGCAGTGTTTGCAGATTTCGAAGCTCCTGGATCCCTCAATAAATTTCAATGTCTGACGGTGGCCACTTCGAAAGCGGGCAAGAGTAGTTTGTTCCTGTCTATTAAAACCCTGAGCAAGGGAGCCCCCAGGACAGGGATATTGATAATAATCCAAATTTATTTTAACGAACTGAAATTTATTTTCATACTGTTTCTATTGGTTATACGAAACTGAGCTTTATTTTTGACCCTGTATGCAGGGTTGGTATACCAGTTGCATCAATGTACGTGATTTTTTGTTGAATTTCCTTTGAACTTTTCTAAATATTAACAGTCAAACTCTGTTAACGCGAAGTCGATGGGGCCACTGAAATTGTTCGCGTTAACATTAAATTCGGTTAACGCGAACAATTTCAGTGGCCCCATCGACTTCGCGTTAACAGAGTTCGACTGTTAATATTTAGAAAAGTTCAAAGGAAATTCAACAAAAAATCACGTACATTGATGCAACTGGTATACCAACCCTGCATACAGGGTCAAAAATAAAGCTGTTTCGTATAACCAATAGAAACAGTATGAAAATAAATTTCAGTTCTTTAAAATAAATTTGGATTATTTTACTGACCCACTATACAGTTTTACGTCAATATAATTTTTCATAAAAATGTTTGAAAATTTATAAAAGCACCTTGTGAAAATTTCAAGACATCTTTTAATGAATCAACATTTTGTATGTAGACATAATAAAACATCACTCAGAAAAAACTATTTCTTAACATAAACTTACCTCTCCTACATCGTAGACATAGACTCTCCCCAAGTCATCGCCTACTGCCAACTGCTGACCCGAAGGTGTCCACACTACTCTGTTTAAGGCAGGATTCCCATCAGCCACAACACTCGCAATAGGAAGCTGCAGAAAAATAATACACATTAAACAAATTACTAAAACATGCTGCGTGAGTTATTAGTGACTTATGCCTGTTGATTAATGAAACTTTTATGTACATGCATCATTGTGGAGTAGCACATAAATAAACAGGAAAGTAGAATCACTAGGAAGGCTATCTCATCTCTCTAGAGATATAATTTTATCACTCAACAGAGGACTGATTAGACAACATTTAGAGTATGCAAATCAATTCTGGTCATCTCATCTTAGAAGAGAGGATATTTACTTGTAAAAAAGTTTCAGCATACAGCAACGAAAATTTTACAGAGTAACTTGAAAGTGAATAATACAGCTATATTGCAACTCTTGTAGGGATTTGATTGTCTTTTTAAATTTAATCAGCAGGGTGATTTCAAGGATCTGACTAGACATGGCAAATGGTCATACAAGTTAAATAAATCACTTTTTAATTTGGAGAATACAAAACATTTTTTTTTATAATAGAATTACGGAAACTGAAATGGTACAATACATCAAACATCATTTGTACTTGAGTAAATTGTTTTGTAAATTGTGCGTGATTAAATAGTTTTAAAAGACTGCTGGTTCTGCATTGCAACTGAAGAAAGATGTTGTAAGCAATCAGTGTATTTAGAAGAGGGGCAAGTGATAAGATATAAAAGAGAGAAATTTGTTTGATACAGTCCACTTGTGTGTGCGAGTGTTTGTGTCTTGTAGAGTAAAAATAATCAATACGAGTCTTAAGCCTGTAGTTGACTGTCACTTTTGTATTTGAATCAATAAATTAAAAATTTATGGGTATTTTTAGAATTCATCAATAAAAGAAACAAGGATTAAAACAATTAAAACACACTATGACAACTCAAAATGTAATTACGGGAAACAAATTATAAAAGAAGAAGAACAATCCAAATAGTTAAATTATTATAAATTGGAAATTTGATTTTTAAATAATGATAAAGAAATTTAAAACATACGCAAAATAATATGACATACACTTGGTTTACTACAACCAAAACTAGGCGTTATAAAGCTTAATTACAATTTGCCTTTTACAATACTTTATTTGCTGGTCAGTATTTGTTATAACAATTTCAGAGCAGCAAGTGAAATTTAACTTCATGCTGAAATGAATAATTCCAAATACTAAAAGTAAAAAAAAAGTTGAGTTATTCACACAAACCTCAGTGTCATTGTTGAGGTTCCATACATCCAGTCGACCCATCCCATCCACGCAAGCAAAGACTGAGGGATGTACTGGGGACCATGCGACATCGCACACATAGTCTCCGTTGTCCTCAAATGAGTACAACGGTTTGCTATCCTAAAATTAAGATTACATTTTAATAAGTTTCAGTAATAACTGTTTCTAAGAAACATAGAATTTCTAAATGTCGAGTCAATTTTATTATGAAGCTCATTTCCACTTTGCAACATCTAACAAAGGACACACACAAAAAAACCAGGAACAATACATTTTGTAATGATTTGTTGTTTGACAACATTCTGGAAAAGTGTTTACAGCAGAATGAAAGTAAATGTGTTTAAAAAAGGGAAAACTGTAAAGCCAAATTTTTTAACATTAAAAATCTAGTAGCAAATTTTTTTTTATACATTTCTGCAATAATTAAATAATTTTAATTGAATGAAAACTTTTAAATTATTCATTTTAGCCAATAAACTTCAGCACATACATATATAGAGAAAGTTTAATAAAAGATATAAGCATTGCACAGCGTGTTATTTAAGCGAACCATAAGCATCATTAAAACAGAAGAAGTAAATTTTTGATTGGCTACAGCATATATATAAAATGGTTGCACACATTCCCACTTGAAGGTGTGTTAATAACAAGTACAGTCAAATCCCGCTCATGTAAAGTTGATGGGGCGGCCGAAGTTGTTTGCGTTAACTGAATTTCATGTTAAATGAGTAAGTTAATGTTCAATTTTAGGTATGGAGAACTGCTTTTACTTCACAGGGTTCATACTCAATTTAAGAAAAAAAATCCTGAGATTTCCCTGAGTTTTCAAGAGTCGTGTTCTCCATCATGGAGTAAATTATTTTTAGCCACATAAATATAGTCAAATCTTGATTACACAAATTCTTCAGATAAAGAAAAAATACTTTTTTTTTTCAAATTAAGAATAACTTTCTGCAAGTTTATGTCATCAAATAAATCTGTAACTTCAATTCCTCGAGTTAGGGTTAAACAAAGAGCACCGAAGAGCAAGATTTTTTATTTTCCAGAGTAACAATGACTTTTTCCAGGTTTTAGAGGAAGTTTTTCTTCTTTCCCTGAGAATTTCCAGAGATTTTAAGGCTGATTTAATTTCCCTGAGTTTTTCCTGAGGCGTATGAACCCTGCTTCATGTTAAACGGGATTTCATGTTAAGCGATTTCACATTAATGGGTTTTGCCTTTATGTTATTAACATACCTACAAATGGGAATATGTACAGGCATCTTATATATTTTAAACATTGTTTTGCAAGAATTGAGCAATATTACATTAAAAGTCTAAAGTATAAAAGTGTTTAACAGTTAAACAATTATTTAAGCTATGCGAACAAAAGCTTCCAATTCCTTTTTGTTCTTCCAAAACGACATACATATTAATCAATTTATGCATGCAGTACCAATGAAACATTTTCTAATGTTGTTTGTCACTTTTTCATACATATGTAAACTTAATGGTAGGCAACGTCGGTGATGGAATGGCATTAACTTACCAATATTCAACTAAATAATATGTCCTTAACTAAAACATTATCACACAACTTTCCGCTTCTTCAACTTACTTTCAAACTCCACAGCTTTACTGTCCAATCCATAGAAGCTGATAAGAACAAGTGCGAGAAGTCGATATGACCTTGAGCACTGTGGGAACTGATGCCAGTCACTGGACCTTGGTGACCTTCAAACAACTCCTGGATTCCTGCCTTGCTGCCATGCCTGCAGGCTAAAATATAAAAATAAAATATCCATAGGATACACAAAATATAGTAGACACTACATTTTGTAATTTGTTGTGTAAATTAGGGGAAATATTGTCCGTATTAGTAAATGTCACAAAGTTCATAAGTAGTTATTTGCATTGTTAATTAACTGCAAATGTTGCAAGGACTTATTTTAGAAGCATTTTCAGCTTTGATGAAGAAGAGGCAATTGCTTTTTGGGATAACCGTTAAAAAAATTAACAGTTTTTATTAAGTGTGTTGTACCTCAGTTGCAATACTCAAAGTTCGACTATTTTACTTGGATATCTTGCTGTCAGATAACTATTTAAAATGTAGAATACTGCAACTGTAACCTTTACTATAAAGAGAATGGAAAACTTAAAGACAAAAACACTTGCAGCTTTTCCCCAACTATGGGTTGCAAGTCAATTTTGTATGGGTCATGACAAGATCAGAAATATTAGAGTTTTGAAACACATTTCAAATGATTACAATCGAAAATAAAGCAAACATTTCTGAAATCCTAATTTCCAAAATATCATAACATTGAAAGAAAATTTTAATCACTACTTTACTGATGACATGAAAAACTGTCATTTGAAAAAATGAATTGTGCATCCTTATATGAAAACATTACTACTGGCGTATCGTTGAAAATTGATAATGCCATTATCGATCTATTCGAAAATACATTAATAAAACTGAATTTTAATCATAGTCAATTGACACAGTTCTGGTTATTCGTCCAACAAACATTTGAATTTTTTTTTACTGAAGCTTCGGAGATATTACTCCCTTTAACATCTTTATATGTACCTTTGTAAGTTGGATTTCAGTAAAAGTAGGAATTAAAACCAAGTATCGAAACAAGCTGCAATTGTCAAACTTTTCAAGTAAGAAAATAACTCGAATCACTCTGGATATCATTGCCATTCTCAACAACTTTTGAAAACAAGCACACCCTTCACTCAGGCCTTAATAGAAATATTTTTTGTAAAATTATATTTAATAATAAATGATTTTTTCCTTCATAAAAGCTCCTATTTGACACATAAAGTTTTGTAATAGCTTGTTAATATCTTTTACCACTAGGAATAATTTAACATCAATAGATAATTTTAAAATACTAATGGGGAGCGGTGAATCTCTTGTTTTCCCTGTTTGTCTGGATGTTACAATTGTCTGTTCTTCAAAAATATCACACTATGTCTTATCAAACCAAATGCAATTGACTGATGAGTAGCATTACACTAGTAACGTTTAAACTGCCCACACTTCATCAAACCGTTACATATATTTAACAAAATTTTACAAGAGAACTTGTGGAAAATATTAAGATATTTGCAAATAATGAAGCACCAAAGCTCACCAGTGTATATTGTGCCATCTTCACTACCAACGACAAAATTATTGTAATCTCCAGATGGAAACGACAAGCTGGTGACAGAAACAGGTCGAGACTGCTTCTGATGAGATAGCTCCATTGTGTCCTGTAAACAGTGAAATAAAAAAAGTTAAGTTTACATTTAAACAATATCAAAAAACTTAAACAGGAAAAAAGCACCCTGATAGATTTCTAAAGAATTCCCTGATATTATGGCAAACTTTTTTCAAATTTCCCTAAATATTCCAAATTTTCAAGATGTGTAGATACCCTGATTAAATAGAATATGTATGCCAAACATTTGTACAGTTTTGACAACATATGTACAAAAACATATGCTAAATTTTTTTAAAAAGTAGTTCTGGCAGTAAAGAAAAATTTAAATTATTCCACAACATGAAATTTCTAACAATTACCACCATAATTCTCCGAGTAAATGGCGCCAAAATACGGATGAACGGGGAACAGTACCTTCAAATAGCAAATTTCCCTGATGCCTTGTAATAGCAAATTTGCCTGATGTTAATGACATTTTAAGGGCAAGAATGAAATTTTAAGAAAATCCTTTATTTTTTTCTGGAATCAAAAAACTTCCCGACATTTCCGGGATTTTTTTTCAGAATTATAAAGTTCCTGACATTTCTCCGATTTTCAGGTTCTGTGACTCTGTTCAAGAGCTTTCAACAAGTATAATTTTTTTTTATCAGAAGAAACACATATTTATCAACTGGTTTGATTAGAAACAATTTAGATTTAGCAAAAAATTATTCAGCATAATTTTAAATTACAAAGTGGTTTATGAGTTAGGAGATTTGTTTTTCAAAAGTAATATCAACAAATTACTCAAATTTTAAATTATTTACTTAAGGATTAAAACTTGTTTATGAAATGGAAGGATACTACAATACTGGCAGATTTTATGTGTCAGTAATATAGTATTTATAATATTTTTACCGAGTGTCTCATCTAATGATAAAATATTCAGATGATACTATTTAATCCCACATGCTATTTTTTTTTTTTTTTAATATTACAAAAAAAAAATTAATGGAAAATTAAACAGTCCAAATTAAAAAACTTGGTGTCATTAAAATGGAACTGTTAAGTACATAGACATTAAACTGAAATAATAGTGTTTTTTTAGTAAATCCCAATGAAATTTAATGCCATTTTTTGGTATTTACACAATTAAGAAATCATTTTCAATTTGCATATAGAACACGGAAAATATATAAATTAAAATTATATTTGAGTTATGAAGATGTAAAATAACTAATAACATAATTCAATTTTATTTCAAAAACAATTCCAATTAAGTTTACTTTTTGTATCCACCAAATGTACTTGTATTACAAGGTGAAAAAGCAGTTTAATATAACAATTTCTTAATATTAAAATCAAACTTACTTGTGGAGCTGAAAGCATATCAAGACTCCAAGTACAAAATCTGCCATCTGTGGATATGCTAACTAAATTGTGTGCATTTTGGGTTCCAACAACTTGAATACAGTACACAGGGTGCTAAAAAATAGTTACTATTTAACAAGACATATCAATCACAAATGTTTTCGAATGTACACTAAAACTACCCAAAACAATAAATATTTATGAGAAACAATATCGACCACATACTTTGTCAGAATATATTTAAAGACTCCTACTTTCAAATTTACACCAAAAAATTTAAAAGCACTGTTTCTTATTATATGTAAATTGATTTTTATTTATATATGAAGATTTTTAATTATAAAAACTTTTACTGTGAGGAAGTGTTTAATAAATGTCAAACAATGTAAAAATGATATTCTTATGGTACTTAAAACTCCATTTTTGAATCTTAAACAGGGTGGCTACAGAATTTGAGAAATAAAACTTCCTGACATTTCCTTGATTTCCTGAAGATTTCTTCAAAAATTCCCTGATGTGCGCTCAAAAAACCAAATAATGGAGAATTTAAAATAAAAAAATTAATAAGTAAATTTAATTCTAAATAATCAAAGTATAATAGCGCCATAATAAATTTAAAGTAAAAATCAAAACAAATATCTTTAGATGGAAAAGAATGGAAAACTATAAAAAAATACAAAATTCACCAACTTCAGACATACTTGCTAACTTCAAGGTAAAGCAAAACCAGTACAATACTTTTCTTTTTAATTAAAAAAATAACACAAATAAAACATGTTATTTTCTTTAATATATGTCACATGCTGTTTCCTGTTCATAGCATAATAGCTGTGCTGCTAAGTTATAGGATCATCAGAAGTTTAACAGAAATAATTCTTCCAGGCATAATAATGATCCCAGATAATTAAAAAAACAAAAAAAAAACATGAAACATCAACAAGCGGTTATGGGCGGGATATTGATGGTTTGGATTAGTTGCTGAGAGTAGAAAAAGTTCGGTATCGTCATTCTCCCAAATCGCCCAAGTAGCCAGATATTGAGGGCTTTTTAGACGGACTTAAAAAAGTACATGAAAAAAAACTGTATTCAACTCGTTGACATCACAGCATCCACTTCACATGACGCGAGCTGAGGTAGATATCCGCATGGGGCATGTGAGAATGGAAACACAAAAATTTCAAAATTCCCTGATTAAAGGGTAATTTTACGAAATTCCCTGACATTTCCATGAATTCCAGGTTCTGTAGCCACCCTGTTAAAAGAATTGGATTTTTTATATATTTAAAAGCAATTGGAAAATTGAATGAGCAAGAAAATATTTTCCTTTTTTACCAGTATGTACTTTTGGACTTACAACAAGTAAATTTTGATTCTTACTTGTAGTAAGTCAAAAGTAGGCATAGTTCCTTTAAATGTTGACATAAAAGAAAATTCAATTGTGATTGTGGCTTCTTAAATTATTGTGATATTCTTAGCCAGTATTTTAATATGCTTAATAACACTGTTATGTGCTAAGACTTTTATGAATGCTGAATGGATATTAACTGGAGTAATCACTCATAGGTTAAAAAGTAAAGGAAGTTTACATAACACAAGACTACTATTGAGCAATTTTAAGTAGTAAAATTGCACAATAAATACTATAATTAAAAAAAGTTGATATAGTTAAACATGACAGCTGTGAATTGATTAAAAAAAATAGATAAAGGATAGAGATTAGCGAATTAAATTTTTTTAACATGCCATGACTAAACAGATGATTAAAAATATCTTTAAAATAAAATATAGATTATACTTTTAATCCTATCTAAACAATTAATTTGATTTAAAGACATTCTTATTGAATGCTTTTGTTTATTTTGGATACATTTGAGAATACTTTTCAGATTTTGTAAGCTTTTTTTTCCAGCATTTTGAAAGCTTAACTTTAAAAAAAAAAATTATTATCTTTATAGAAGAAATGCTGATTATGCAGTAAAATAAGCACGATGAAAGAGAAAGTAAACAATACTCACAGTATGTGCAATAGCAGACAAAGGACTTCTTTGAACTGGTGTTCGTTTACTGCTACGATTATCCCAAAGAACAATTTGTCCAGAGTATGTACCACCCAATATCAGGTTAGGGTGGAATTTGGCAAAACAAGTCGACATTACGGCCGACTAATAAGAGATATTTAAAACATAAATGTCAGAAAATCATTGCAAGAAGTACAATTAGAGTAAAAAGTAAAATTAACTCCTCTGACATACAAAATTATTATTAGGCAACAGCAAAAACTATAATAGCAGGATAAATGAAATATTAAATTAGTTTATTTATTCTCGAAAAATATGAAATTAGTTTTTTTGGAAACATTTACTGCATATTGTAACAAAGATATGTTTAATTAAGACTTATTCAATAAAGACACGCTGAACTGAGGTCATTTTAACAATTGATTTTTTTTTTTTTTTTAATGTTAGTAATTTATTAACAGAATATATCAAATGTAAGTTATTACATAGTGCAGTACAAGTTAACACGTGTAGCTAAATAAGCATTCTTTTATATGCTCTAATTGAGAAAAAAATTTAAAAAAAAGAGGGGAAAAAATTAAAAACCAAACATCTATATATTCATTTATGGGTAAATAGAGACAGATGAATGTTTTGCAAGTTTTTCTTGAAATTCGGTTTAGCTTAAAAAATAAGCGTGAACTTAAAATTTTGGCCAATGCTCAATTCTTTAAGGCAACAATGCCCACATAAAAATAAAGTGGGATATTTTATTATTATTAAACAAAATTAGATAAATTGGATAGATATAAAAACAAATACTGCATATCCCACATACTAAAGTCTGTTGCTTAGTACAACAATTAAAACGTTGAGTTAAACTGAATATAAATACAAGGGCTCACAGTTAAATATAAACAAAGACCATCCTTTGACAATGACATATTAAAGTTGACTCAGTTCAGATGAAACAATATTTTTCATACAAGTAGAAAACGCAAGCGAACCATTTAATTGTTATCCAGAAGATACAGGAATTGCAAAAACCATTAATTTAGAATTGCATTTCAATCATTCAGTTTACTTTGACACTGAATCATATAGTTGGTTGGATGTTTGGAATTTTTATGACGCATGGAATTCATTAAACTTGGTGTCACACAACTCAATGAAAGAAAATAAAGCATAAAAAAATATTAAGATAAAAGAAAATGAGCACACATCAAAGTTCAGGGTTCATACTCATTCTCAGAGAAAAAATTCCCTGAGGTTTCCCTGAGTTTTCCAGGGTCACGATTTCCATCCCGGAGTTGATAATTTTTAGCCATAGAAATATATATAGCCATCGTTTACACAAATTCTTCAATAACTTGAAAAAAGCAAGTAATTTTTAACCCCCCTCCCCCCATTCGGCTTTGAGTTAAATTATATTTTACTATATAATTATCTTATAGGATTTTTTTTTCTACCTAGTCTTTTTCTAAATATTTTTGGTGTGATTAGATAATTTTTCAAAATTTATCTTTCACTTTTCATGTGGATTAGTAACAAATATATAAATACATTAATCTATGAATGATAATGAAATATAACTATATTACAAATAAATAGCTGCTACTTTAATTTTCAAAAGCACTAACATTTATGCTTTCAATTATGAAAGTTAAGTAATTGCAATAAAGTTGTTTACATTTACAATTTAAATGTTTTTGAATGAATAACAGCGACTCTTAATTTCAATGTCATTTTGCTATAAATTTCACTGTCCGGAAAGATCACTTTAAATATTTCTCCAACATCTTTAAAACTGTTATATGACGAATGTGCCATCACCAATTTTATCGCCCATACTATTTCGGATTTAAGCACCTTATCTTTAGAGATAAAATTCAAAATAACGGAATTACTTTTGGTTTCCCGGGTCACGGCAATACTTTCTGCAATGGATATTTCATTCGTTTTTTATCCTTTTGCGAACTGAAAGAACTTAAAAGAGTGGTTTGGTTGCTGTTCTTGACGATTTTCCGGTGTTTGGCACTTTTTTCACGGCTACTGATAGCTTGTCGTCCCATATTGCTTAAGCCAAACGCTCTCATGCACAAACACCATCGAGCTTTATAAGGATCGTTTTTCACACTTCCAATCAAAGTCGCAAATTGCGGATTCAGATTCTTATCTGTCCACTTCATGTTGAATGATGTTTTCCAACTCATTTTTAAAAATAATTAAATAAATCGTTGTCACAAAATTTTAGAACGCATAGCAAAAATTCTTTCTCTCACGCGTACTATCATTATCAAAGCAAAAAGTTTCTAGATTGTTGCCAGATGTATAATATGAAGTCTTATGCAAACCCTATTTGGAATCAAAACTGCCAGAATTAGTAAAAAAAACAGCAAGTCCCTTCTTTTGTATTTATTGGCAAACAAAAAACAAAAAATTTTAAACCCAAAATGTAATTTCTTTCTTTCTTTAAATAACAGACTGTTTCCAGCCTTTGCAGCTAGTTTTAACGATGATTCTGGCAACATAGATTGAAACGAGAAGTGGGCGTGGCCGCGAACCATCCAAGGAAAGGCGTGTGTACAACTACTTTTTTTTAAGCTCCATGATAGGTTGTATTCCGAGTCGCATCACAAAAGTGTTTTTTATTTTTGTTATTAGGTCACCGAACAAATGCTACACAAATCGAAGTGTCAGATTTTTTTCAAGGTTTTGTGGGGGATTTTTCGTTTTCCCCTGAGAATTCTCTGAGATTTTAAGACTGATTTAAATTCCCTGAGTATTCCAGGTTTTCCCTGAGGCGTACGAATCCTAAAGTTGTTATTTACAAACACACTTAAAATAAAAACAAATGGCAGTCCTTAAAAACATTATTAAAAATGGAGACTTCTAATAAAGATATAAAAAGGTTTGTATGAGCAGGAGAATTGAATATAAGAAAAGATTTGACATGGAAACAACACAGTTTATAGAATTGAAAAAAAAAAAAAACTCTTAAAAAGTTATAATGTGTAATATTTCAAAGATGAGGTGGGGGGGGGGGGGGGAATGCTATTTGGCAGCAGAAGGCAAAGTAAATTCTAAGATCATAAAGTATCTCGTTTGGTTCAGAGAAGTTGAAGTCAGATATGAGAAAATACTGTGTCTCACCTGGCAATGAAAGATGTATTCTGGCGTGGTTTTCTTGAATTTCATGTTCCAAACAAGACACACACCATCAGGATCATGTGGGGAATCTTCATTGTTATTGTAAGAGGCCACCAGCAGCTCTGGAAACTGAAATAATAATCCACATTAGATAATAAAAAAAACACCAGAAAAACTAGTTTATTAGAAATAGATATTGAATATAAAATGTGCTTATCAGTTGTTTAAGGAATAGTATATACCTGCTGTGACCAATCAAAGCTAGTTACAGTACGATTTTTCGACCAACGGTCATCGAAAAAGGTTCTATTCAGACACAATTTAATGCCGCTCTTGTCATCTCTAAAACAAAGATAATATTTTAAGTTATATAAACTTGACTGCATATTTTAGTTGATACATGCAAAATGGCATATTTTAAGAAATGAAGTTTGGTTTTAAGGTTTTAAGTAAAAAGTTAACAAAAAATTAACCCATAAAAACAAGTTTTTAATATAAATTCTTTATATGCATTGGCAACTTTTGAATGTGGTTGAAATTTATTCAAACAATCTTGAGCTCAGATTTAGATTTGAGGTATTAGAAATTTTTGTGTTAAAATTTTTTGCTCCCAAAATTTAATAGAATGCATTGTCATAGACAACGAGTCTATTTTTCATCTCGGTGGGATGATGGCAAGTGAGGTAATTAGTTCTTGGAAGATTTGCCTACCGCATACAAACACACACACACAAAAAAAAAATTGATGTAAAGGATTTAAGAAATAGTAGTATTAAAAGAAAATGCTGAAGTTAGTAACTAGTAATTAATTTAGAATAGCTGAATATGATTTATAAATTGTTATTGTAAATAATATAAAAACTATAACATCAATATGTATACTATTTAAAATACCAAATGAAAATGAAGCACATAGCATAGCAAAAAAATTAAAACAATATAATTATTTGATGATATAAATCAACACAATTGTGCTGGAACTTACCCTTCTTGTTCTTCTCTAGATCCAGTATAGTCAATTAAAATATCTAAGTCTTCATATAATGCTCGCTCGATAATCCTAGAGGCTCGATCGAAAAATTGATGAAAATCGTCTTTTAACATAATTTGTTTCTTTTCCTCTTCTGTCAGGTCTCGAACTAATGAATTAAAAAGATAAAAAATAGGAATTTATATTTTATTCAATATTTTTTTTTAATACACTAGAATCAATTTATGACATAATAAAATAGACATGAAAGAAAATTGAAATGAATAAAAATTATCTAGGTTCAAATATGAATGCAATTTCAGAAATGTGCTGTTTTGATTAAGCATAGTTTGGACAAATTGGATTTTTAGATTCTAATGTACATGGAAAGCGAGTTAAATATGGAACTGGTATAAGTCACATATTTTAATTTTCAGATTAAAACAGCTGAATTTCCCAAAATGAGGTATAGTAGTACAAAATTACAAACTAAGTCCAATTTTCAAAAATTATATCATACTAATATACCATTGACTTAATAGAACTCAATTTTTTAGCATCAAAATCTACCTTTTGAATTATTAGAGGAGAAGAAACCTTGTTGCTTTTATTCAGTAAAAAATTATAAAATTTAAATGCAAATTGTTGCACTAAAACGCAATTAAAAATATTTAAAATATTATTTTGTAACAAATTACAATTTAAAACCAGGATTTTATAATCCACAAAAAAATAATAATAATTAAAAATTAATAAAAAAAATAATGACTTTAACTGATATTGAACCTAATCATTGGAAAAGATGGGCAAAAATTTTGCTTTTTCATTTTTTTAAATTTTTCTCGAAAGTATTTATTTTTTAAAAAACAATTAATGTCTGCTCTGAGAAATATAATAACATCTGTATTAATTCAAGCTGAATACGAAATACAAATAATGCCGGTAAGGTGTTAGAGCGCAGTGGCAATTACATTTTCAAAAAGTATCAGTGTAACAGTTATCACAATGGAGGAATGTAGTAAAAAGCACATCTATCCATGTAGTAAAAAACACATAAAATATCAGTGTGATATCTAACATCATAACAGCGGAAAGTTTTGACAGAAGCCATTATCCTAACAAAGTATTGGTACATGCACAGAGGATTCTGCTATTGTGACCATGCAAGAAAGACCATGTGACCATAGCACTAAGAAATTATTAGGGGGGGGGGGGGGTTGTTATTTTAATTTCATAAAATTCATCTCATTATGGTTATAACCTCTCCCTACTTCCCCCCCCCCCCTCCCTATTAAATAGTTACAGGTTTACAGAATGGCAGAAATTCATTAAAAAAAATTTGTATTTTTGCTTAAAAGGAACATTTGTGGCGGAGCGATTCAAATTTAATTCTGAAGTCATCTTTTCACGAAATATTGTTGCATATGAACTTTGAATTCTACTGTGTACATTTATTTAGATGGCAGTACATTTATTTGCTTAATCTATTAATATTTTTATTGAGTTTTGGATGGCAATATTCGCCTTGTTCTATTTGTTGTTAAAGAGTAATTTTGATTTTTGGTAAAGTTAATGGTTCTTTTGTAATAAAATATAAAAATTTAATCATAGTTTTTATTTTAAACCTGCCACCTCTCCATAACTTCACCACACATTTTTTAATTTACTAATATAAGGAAATGTTAGTGATGCCTTTATTGTGTAGAGATATCAGAAGGACTGAACATTTTCTTATATAAATATTAATAAAGACAATTTTTAAATATTATTCAGCAAAACCTTCAATCTAAAATTTGGGCTTTTGTTGACTTGTATGCATTTTCATTGGTTAGTAAAATACAAATTTTACCTTTCTTTTCTTCCTTTTTTTCAGGAGGAGCAGTCATAGTTGAGTCTTGGGCAGGTCGAACCATCTCAATATGTGGCAAACCTTTATGGGAGGGTCTGTGGTGGTTTGGATAAGGCGGGGGCGTATCCAAGTCGTGGGACGTAAGTGAAGAACCTTCGACATCGTCTTCGCCTGGCATGTCCGCATAAGTGAGAACTAAGGTAACATACCAAATAAATTGGAGATTTAAAGAGATGAGAGTATTCAATGAAATTATTAATGCAATTATGTTTGCAATTCTGATTCAAACGAATAATTGTATAACTAGTTCAAAATAATGTTTCTACTATTGAGTAAGAAAAGACATTAAGGACTTGAAAAAAAAATTATATGGTTAACTTTGAGAAGCTTTTTGATTAAACTGATATATAATATTTATTATTCTGAAACAAGAAAAATATTTATAATTAAAATATAATAAATACTTAAGACTTAATTTTAAAATTATATCAAAATATAAAGATAGATTTATATATATATATTATTAAGCTAAAACTACAAAATTGAGCTACAATGCTATAATATATATAGTATATAAATATTGTATGGGAAAACATCTCAATTATGCATGGTGTTAATGAAACTTTTTTTTTTTTACAATGCTGTGAGCATGCAAATTAAGTAAAAAAATTATATGGCAGATAAATCAATTAAGTTTGCTGAAAAATGTAAAATAAATCAAGCTCTGTGCTAAGAAAATAACTTAAACTTCAGCATTCATGCATGTACTTTGAAGGTAAGCTATGGTACACATAATAAAGGTTTTTAGATGAAAATATAATTTTTCTTCATTCAAATTGACATTTTACCCAATTAAATCTAAGAAGTTTATGATATTCAACAACAAACTATGAGAACAATGTTACAAATTTTCAAAATGTGCAATAGTGTGATCAGTCATTTTTAAAATATTTAAGCTACCTCAATTTTATAGTTTTTCAAATAAAGACTAAAAAAGTTATACATAAAAAAAAACTTGTAGGTATTGCAAGTGCAATACCACACAATACCGATTTGTTCCCAGTAATTAAACTGCACTATGAAAACTTTTATTTGTTAAAAATTAAAATATATATATAAAATGTTTCTTAGCAGGGGTTTATGGAAGGTTAATTCAACTCTCAAGTAACATGCACACAATTAAAAGTTCTGGATGATCATAAAGCAAAGCAAGTCAGTTTGTCACTAGTATTTGTGCCAGAAAACATACCTTGAAATTCATCATCCCATTCTACAGGTTTGAGATAAATTAATGTCCAGCGGAATTGAAATAAGAACAGCAAGGTTATAGTTTCCGCCACATTATCAACTACATAGTACATTAGAATCCAGTACAAGATTATAATAACGGCATGCCATTTCATATTTCCAAGATAATTATAAGTTAAAATATATTTTAAATTTGTAATAATCAGGTAGGTAATTTATGTTTAATTTGATTTATTAAAATTACTTGAGACAAGTTTACACTGTACAAAAATTATTTAGGAGAGTTAATCTACAGTAAAAAGAGTTCTTAAAAATTAAATAATAAGAGTCACGAGTTACAATATAAAACTAAAAAAAAAAAATCTTTTATCCAAACAATTAAAGTTTATGTAACAACACTTAAAATCACTAAATTTTTTTTTAAAATGCAGCTTTATAATTAATCTAATACTGAAATATTAATTAAACATGTACACAAACTAAAGCATTTTAAAGTTTAACTAATATGCTTTACAAGCTAAATGAAATTTCATACTCTTGTTTTAAATTACAATCAAGACAGAAATGTAAACACACAGCAACTTACATCACAACAGTAAAACACAAAAGTAACTAGTAATAGTATTTGATAGTCAACATCAGAAAAGGAAGTGAAATATTGCTATCACTTGAATAAATAACATATTTCAAATCAGAAATTAATAACTAATTATTATAACTTTTCTAAGTTAAAATTTTCATATTCTAGTGTTTAAAAATGAGAAGTATCAAATATGAGGTATTAATAATTATAAATTTTTATTATAATCATGTTTTATTACTACAAGAGTTATATGTTTAGTGCTACCTTGAATAGCATATAAAAGTTTGCTTTAGTAATTTTGATAAAGAAGTTATTAATACACAATAGTAAGTAATTCATTGTAGTGAGTAATTAGTGTAAAATATTTTAATGGAGTAAAAAAAAAAAAAAACCTATGCAATCTCAACATATTGCAATTAGCTGTATCATAAGAAAAATTTAGATGACATTCACCCCCCCCCCCCCCAATGAGCAATAAAGCTGAACACAACACCAGCAACTAATCAAAAAGTACTACACAGTCTCAACATAATAGTGTATAAGCAAACATAATAATAAAAAATATATGCGAGTGCAGTTAAATTCAACAGTTCAATGCTTACCTTCATCCCAATGTATGACTAATAAAAAAGTTTATGTTTTCAGTTTAGGAATATAGGTCAAAAGCATTTGAAAAAGAATGAAGATAATGCTATAACTATTTAACATTTTATATCGATTTAAATTTAAAAAAAACATCAAAAGTATAATAAAAGATGTTAAAATTATGGTAAAAATACAGGTTTGTTGGTTTGTATGCTCATTAGAGCGTATCGAAAGAAACTTTTTTTGGAAATTCAAAATTACAAGTTGTTAAAAAGTTAACTATTCACATATTTACCAAGTTTTTTTTTTAGTTTAATAGAAAAATATTTAGGTCTCCAGGAATGGACTGAAAGTTTGATTTTTTTTTTTTATTGACAAAACGAATATTTTAAATTTGTTTGGTTTTAAACATAAATATAAAATTTTCATTTCCAAGAATAAAATTGTAAAGTTTAGAATATTAATTAACAGTAATAAACAAATTATATCTGCCATTTAACATTTGGGTCTCCCAGAATCTAGATGAAAACCTTAATATTTTTACAAAATCTGGATATTTTTCATTTTTCAACTCATTCTTTTGGTTAGTTTCAATTATTTTATTTATAGCTAAGGAATAATAGTACAGCATTTTGAAATATCGGGAACATCATTTTATGAAATAGCGTTTATTAAACTCAAGTGTTAAGTCATGTAACTTCCGCACGCATTTTGGACACGCAATTCCAGACAGTGGCTCTGGACGAAATGCAGTATCATCATTACAATTTATGAAAGAAAACTGCATTGATGAGAAAACTATTCAAGGTCTTGGTTATGATAGTATTGCATGAAATACTGAAGTCTCTAATTGATCCATTTCATTATTTGAAAATACTTTAAAATAACCGTTACAAGCAGTTGTTTGTTTAGTTCATTTAAATAAATTAACTCTTAGGAAAGTTATGATTACTCTCGATGGTCCAATTTCAAGACATACTTCTTTTACTCTTCAATAGAAAAATGTTTAACAAGTTGTTGAGATTTACCAGTTGTTGAATACAATAACATAGATAGTGTTTTTCCAGAAGTTGATTTTAAGCAGTTGAACACCGACCATAAATATTGGAAAATATGTCAGGCTGTACTAACAAGCAAATGCACCTAAGGTTTAGCAAGCAGAGACCCTAAAAACACCTCCTATTCAAGATGACTGAAACTGGCAAATCGAATTTCATATTTATAAATTGTATCACTTAATACAACCTCACAGTTGAAAAAAATAGCTGAGTTTGTAATGAAAATTCATACTTCTTTATAGTTTACAATATAATGTCACCCTAGAAATATTTATGCATCAAAAAACATTTTTAAGATAATAATACAACGCATCTAGAATTTAGAAGATTCAACATATTTTGGACACACAATTCTTGGCAGTGGCTTGTGTGTGTGAGAGGAGTTTAAAACATCCTCTCACACACAAGCCACTGCCAAGAAATGTGTGTCCAAAATATGTTGAATATAGTTCTTATATCAAAGATACGTGTTCTTCTCGTTTATTTATGTGACCATATTTACTCCTCACAATTTCTATACTTCATCCTTTCGATTATATAAATAGAGTAAAACGTAGTTGAACTAATACCTTGATGGTACTTTACCCTTTCATGAAAAATATTCAAGTTACATATTACCACTGCTTGATTTTCTAGGTTTACAATGTTTAAATCCCGCAAAAGAGCACTTGCTAACTGAGCTTCTGCTGTAATGGAAATCGCTCTACAGTACATGCTCTAGAAAAAGAGAATAGATTTTCTGGCAGCCTTGTTTCACTGAAATAATTAAACTTTCTGGCTTTTCTTCTGGTGAAAGCATTTTACCAAATACACTTTCTCACTCAAACTCAGTAACATTGAATTATTTTTAATAACATTACCTTTATGTCTCAAATCTAGAGTCTTTGTTGGTTGGAGTCTCCACTGTTGTGCAGACATGAAAAGACTTAGCACTTGAGTTTAGTAAAGGCCAATTTGTAAAATGATATTCTTTCATAAATTGTAATGATGTTACTGCATTTCGTCCAGAGCCACTGTCTGGAATTGTGTGTCCAAAATGCGTGCAGAAGTGACATGACTTAACACTTGAGTTTAATAAACGCCATTTCATAAAATGATGTTCCCGTTATTTCAAAATGCTGTACTACTATCCCTAGACTATAAATAAAATTATTGAAACTAACCAAAAGAATGAGTTGAAAAATGAAAAATACCCGTATTTTATATAAATATTAAGGTTTTCATCTAGATTCCGGGAGACCCAAATGTTAAATGGCAGATATAATTTTTTTATTACTGTTAATTAATATTCTTAACTTTACAATTTTATACTTTAAAATAAAAATTTGCTTTATATTTATGGTTTTAAAAAAAATAAAAATCCTTGTTTTTCTCAAAAAAAAAAAAAAAAAAAAAAAAAAAAAATCAAACTTCAGGTTGATTCCAGAAGACCTAAATATTTTTCAACTGAACCAAAAAAATTGTTGGTAAATATGTGAGCATGGTGGCAACTTTTTATCAACTAGAAATTTTGAATTTCTAAAAAAAAAAGTTTTTTTCGATAATAAAATCCCTAATGCTCATTGACCTATTTTTGGCGCCCAATGATGAGCAATCAGACCAGAATCTAAAGTTTAACAAATATACCACACCACAATGAACATCCATGCCTGACCCAGGATTTGAACCTGGCACCTTCATCATGCAGGGCTAGAGCACTAACCACATTTGATTTCTTTCCAGCAACATATTTTTAACAGTTCTATCATTCACATTACTTAAATGTAATATTTATATTAATAAATATCAATTATAATAAAATTATAATCCATTAAAAAAAAGATAATCTAGAAAAAAACTTACCATAATAATCCAAAGGATGAGCTAGTAAAAGAAACAAAAACATAAGTTTGAAAATATATTTCACATGATTATATAAAATGGCTCAAATTAAGCTAACAAGAATCAATAGGAGTTTATGAAATCCAATGCATAAATAAATATATGAATGATTTTAAACTTTTTATGTCTGCATTTATAATTATAAATACTTTAGACATAATTATCTTAAAGATGAAAATGAAGTTAATTGAATCCATACATTCTCAGTAATACTTAAAAATTAGTTAATTGATTGAAACCATAATTAAAAACCTTTTGCACGTGTAAAAACATGTCAAAATAAAAATATATCAGATACCTACTTAATGATACATACAGGTTAGAAAGCATTTTAATAATATCCAATATTTATAATACGCAATGAATGTTGCTTAACATTTTGAATGCATTAAATGTCCTCTGAAAAGCAATTTAAACTAAAATATCTAGAAAAAATGTGCTAATCTGTATTTACTTTTTATACGCATTTAAAGTTTAAAATGAATATGTTTTACAATTAAATGTGGTATTGTATCATAAAGTTAAATTTGCGTAAACACACTAACAACTGTTAACTAGTTATTAGTAGGTGACTGCCAGAAAAAGTCATCTACCTTGTTAGAATTTGTCTATAGTTTAAAAAAATAGCCCAAGCAAACAACAAAACATAAGATTTTGCAAATTTAGCCCTTTTATAATGTCGGAGTTGGTTATTTTCTTTTTCAGATTAAATATGTGGATTAATAGCTAAAGGAACATTAAAAAATCAATAGCTATGCCAATTCTCAAACGGAATCTAAACCATCCAAAACCCCTCTTCACTATGTTGCTGCCAAATGACAATTCCAATGTGAATTTTCATTAATTAACAAATATTGGGTCAGTAAAATCAGCTAATTTCAACTGTGCATTACGCAATTCAGGATTCCCACTGAAATCACAGTATGAAAATCAACGACTTTTCAAGGACTTTTAAGGACATAAATAACATTTTTAAGGACCTTTAAAATTTGTTTTTCGGCATGTCTTTAATGTGTGATTTTACAGCTGCCTCGCAATTAATGCTAACATCAAAATCTTTTATGAACAATTTGCCTTATAAACAGACTTTGATGACATTGCAATCCATTTTTCATATGTGCTGTACTTTGGCCATAGCACATTAAATGTACACTTTCAGGGCATAGTACTCGTAAAATACTTCCGCTAAAAAAATCAAACAACGTATAAGTTGACGAATGCGCAATACAAATATACTAGGCAACCACTGAGCAGCGCGGATAAGTGACGGTCTTGAGGCAATAAGCAAATAAGAGTTGAATATTTATAAATATTTTTGTTGGGCACACAACATCAGCAAAAATTAAAGACTTATATACAACTCGAAGCATTTTCAAGTACTTTTAAGGACCTCTAAGAAGTTTCAAGTACTTTTGAGGACCTCGAAGCATTTTTAAGTACATTTAAAGCCTTGAAAATAAGTTTAAAAATGTTAAGCAATTTTAATGACTTTCAATGACCGTGGGAACCCTGGTAACTTAAGGAAAAAAAAACTATTGCTCAATGATTTCAAACAGAAGACAGCAGAAAAAAAAAAGAAAAAAGACAGAATGTGCATGTGCCCAGTTTCAACAAACCTTTACGAGTCCTCCAGTGATAACTGTTGTTATCCTTAAAAGGAGAAGAACTAAGGGATCCTTGTGACAGGAAAAGGAAAGTACGTTAGTTGTTACATTTAAAAGAAAATGTTAGGAGGAGTAGCAGCAAGAGTAGGGCAGAACAAAATAAGTGACATAAGAAAAAAAAAACTTTCACATTTTTAGTCATAATTTTGTTATTAAGATTTTTAAATATAAGAATAACTATAGTCTATAATTGCAGAGTACTTTGAATGGAATTTTAGATTGAAAATTTAAGTTTAATCTATACGTAAATTAAATAGGTTATAAGTTTAAAAATGCAAAATTTTAAATAAACTTTTACTTCTATTAATGTATAGAAAAGGCTTAAGCTTTAACAATTTGAAAGCTGTTGAAAAATTTCTAAGGCATTGTGCTTGAAATAAATGTACCGATGGATATAAGTATTATATGCTTTCTGACCTGCATGAATTAAAAAAAAAAAATAATAATAATTAAAAATTCAAGCTCTATTTTACGTAGCACTGCAGAACTTTTTGTTAAATGTAACATTTAATAAACAAAGCGCAAGAAAAGCAATACTTTGAGTAACGTAAAAATAAATCATACAACATGCAACAATCTGCCTATTTCTAAATTATATAGTACAAGCCATATCAAAGCTTAATGCTTATAAGACATGCATCTACAATAATTTTACTGAAAAAATAGTTTTTTTGATAATGCCTTAAGAAACTTTTCACAGCTTTCAAACCAATAAAACAATATTAATGCTAATTCAGCTTCAAACAGCATTTAACAAAAATACACCAAAGATATAAAATAAATGCATAGCAATTTAAAAAGCTAAGTAAAGTTTGGATCCTTAATAATATGTGAAAATTGGCAAACAACTTTTTTAAGGTAATTATTAATCATTTCCAGTTTCACACTGCTAATGTTATATCTAAATAAACCTTGAAACAAAATTAATTTTTAAGGGAAATTATAGTAATGAATTTAAGTTTAATTATAATTTCTTGAACGTTTCAAAAGTAAACAATAAAAATAATGTTTGCAGTTCTTTTCAAAAAGAGTCATTCTGATTTAACCAAACATTTTCTAAATTATTTTCCCTTCAAACTTTGATATTTTGGCAGATATTTTATATGGGAAAACAGTATTTAGCATTATAAGGCTAGGAAAGAAAATAATTACTCATTCACCGTATTTAGCATTATAGGGCTAGGAAAGAAAACAATTACTCATTCACAGTATTTAGCATTATAGGGCTAGGAAAGAAAACAATTACTCATTCACCGTATTTAGCATTATAGGGCTAGGAAAGAAAACAATTACTCATTCACAGTATTTAGCATTATAGGGCTAGGAAAGAAAACAATTACTCATTCACCGTATTTAGCATTATAGGGCTAGGAAAGAAAACAATTACTCATTCACCGTATTTAGCATTATAGGGCTAGGAAAGAAAACAATTACTCATTCACCGTATTTAGCATTATAGGGCTAGGAAAGAAAACAATTACTCATACACCGTATTTAGCATTATAGGGCTAGGAAAGAAAACAATTACTCATTCACCGTATTTAGCATTATAGGGCTAGGAAAGAAAACAATTACTCATTCACTGTATTTAGCATTATAGGACTAGGAAAGAAAACAATTACTCATTCACCGTATTTAGCATTATAGGGCTAGGAAAGAAAACAATTACTCATTCACCGTATTTAGCATTATAGGGCTAGAAAAGAAAACAATTACTCATTCACCGTATTTAGCATTATAGGGCTAGAAAAGAAAACAATTACTCATTCACCGTATTTAGCATTATAGGGCTAGGAAAGAAAACAATTACTCATTCACCGTATTTAGCATTATAGGGCTAGGAAAGAAAACAATTACTCATTCACCGTATTTAGCATTATAGGGCTAGGAAAGAAAACAATTACTCATTCACCGTATTTAGCATTATAGGGCTAGGAAAGAAAACAATTACTCATTCACCGTATTTAGCATTATAGGGCTAGGAAAGAAAACAATTACTCATTCACCGTATTTAGCATTATAGGGCCAGTAAAGAAAACAATTACTCATTCAACTGAGACAAAATGAAACATGCACAGTGAAGAATTTTAAAACTACATGCCTTAAAGTAATTATAATTTACTTTTGACAAGATTCATAGAATCAGAAATAAATAATAATTTGAAACATTTATAAATTAGAAGACTAAATTAAACTTACCACCCGCAGCGGGCACACCTCCATTTGGAAAGTAAGAAAAGAAATAAGAGAAAAAGGAGGCTGAGTTCAAAAACTATTTTACAACTTTTAAAATTTTAATCACTTAGTAAAAGACTGAATATTACTGGAGCTTAGGAATTTTTTTTAACTGTGTAACCTAATTTGTTTAGTTATAACCACACACATTTGATCATTTGCATTCGGTAGCAAGAGTGTCAGGCAATTGAAAAATATTTACTTGAACCAATAGTTGAAATTGGAATGTCTCAACAGCACAATTTGTTTTGTTATCTATTCAAACAAATCTGTCATTTTTTTTTTTTTTTTAAATATTGGCAAGTGCGTATAGTAACAATCATAAATAAAAATTCACTGGATAATTAAACTATGCCAAATTCTGAAATTAATAAGATTAAACACTATGATATAATTTTTATCATTATTGTTTGGTTCAATTCCACATTCTGTAATTTATAGTAAAGAAAATCTTAGCTGCATTATGCAACCAAATTAATAGAGGCCTTCTCTACACATCGATTTTCATCGGCAATCAAAAAAATAACTTTACCACTCTTGTTGACTTAAAATCATCATGTTCTAAACCAACAGTTTTTAAAGTGTGCAATACTTGCATATCCTTATGGACACAAAAGAGACCAAGAAAATACTTTAAAGCATAGCATCACTCAAAATTAATTCCTTTTTAAAAGACAGTCATAACATATTCTACTAAACACAATATCTAGTTCTATTGCTTAATTAATGGAATGGTTCTAATGCACCAACTCGCTCATACTTAGATACATTTTTATAATTTTAAATTTTTTAAATGTTTTCATTTTTGGATTGAATATTGACAAGAATAGGATGCATAAAATCCTACCTAGTCAATAGTAAAAGTTAATATAGATACTAATGCAACAGAAAAAGTGCTAGCTTGAATTCCCTTACCATCTCTGTCTTGTCCAGTAGCGGCTGTTTGGGTTTGCTTATTGTAAATAACTTTCTCCTTTGGTGGGATATTAACCTGGTTCACATTTACTAACGTTAAGGATGGTTTCCTAGAAATGATTTATTAAAACATAAATTGGGTAACCAACAGAAATTGGAAATGCACTTAAAGACAAGCTAAGAAATGTTAGACTAAACAAATAAGAGATATAACGAGAAAAGAACGTTTATCAGATGGAATACAAGTTTGTGCAAATACATTCATGGCAATTCTCTGTAGTTGCTACACAAGACATTGTGCTCTTTTTTTCTACTCAAAAACAGATCAGAATCTTTATTTATTAAATAATCTTAAATTATTAAATATCTAGTAGTTATGTTTTTGTTTTATATAAAAATAATGGGGCAAAGTTCTATGGAAAAATTATTATTTTAAGTAGGTCAAATATTCCTTTATAACCAATAACGCATGAGACATGGACGGCTACTGGGCATCTGTGATTATAAGTGTATATTTGACTTAGTTAAAATAATAATTTTTCCATAGAACTTTGTTACCAACTATTATTATATTAGATACACAATAATTTTGCAATTCTAATCTGCTTACGAGTAGAAAAAAAAGAGCTAAAATGTGTAGTCCAGAGAATCACCCTTCAATTTGATTCCTGAGCACTGATTGTGTTAAATTATCATTAAACAAACAAGTAAGAGTTTAGTTTTATCAGTTAACTTGCGACACACATTATTATAAAACAATTCTACAATGGACATGTATCCTTTTTTTGCTACTTTTTATGAAATAAGCTGTTGGAGTAATACATTTTAATTACTTCAAACAACTTCCAGAGATAAGCTTCTATATTAACTAACATGTATTTATTCACACAGCAATATAATAAAAGTTGTTGAAGGAACACAAAACATATTTTAAGTCTTTTGCAAATGAGTAATGGATACTGAGTGATTAATGCAGATATAGCACAATTTTATTGATTCAGGCTTGGGAAAATTTTCAATAGCAGCAACATAATTTCAGAAAAGCAAAATAATTATAATAGCAATGGATGACTTTAGGATCTAATTAAAAAATACGATAAAATAAATTATTTTAAAAATTAACGTATTACAAAATTTATTTTCCTGTGTGATCTTCGAAAGCACATCTTTCCTAAATTCCAGAATGGTAGACTAAAATTAAAAAGTAATATTTTTCTTTTGGAAGAAAAAAAAGGCTATAAAACTATTTTGTATTTATCTATAAAAGGTATGCATTTTTCTCCAAGAATTTTACTGTGAGAAGTGTATCAAGACGTTCTCCCAGAATTCTAATTCGTGTCTATTGCATAGCTGGCAATTCAGCATGGATCTCAAAAGTTTTACCTCTTAACTATAAATGTTATTGATGAACTATGTTTGATTACTATTCATTTTATTGAAATATTGATATTTGAATTAAAGTAATTTTCCACCAGGTGCAATTTATGTATTAGTTTATAATTTTTTTTTAAACAGTTTTCCAGAGAATTATGGTCAGTCTGCAAGTCCTGATAGTGAAATGAAAGATAATTTTAGGTAAATAAATTCCAGCGATATCAGGACCTTGAGAACTCATAACCAGATTTTGCTGCATGATTAATGCATATTATGGTTGCCATGTTCATGAGATAAAGTATTATACACTCATGTCCAAAATTATTTTACAGGCATAAATGCAAGGATTTCTCAAAAATAGTAAACTATAATTTTATGAATTTTTCTTGAATGATACATAATATTATGACACATAAATATAAAGGAAAAATTTAAGTGAACTGCATATGATAAAAAATAGTAGCATGAATCAACAAAAATAGAAATAAAATGTAAAACAGGGAGTTTAGAAAAAAAGGAATAATTCATAAAAAATTTAAACTTTACGAATTTAATACGAAATGTAATCTCCCCTGACTTGTACACACATATCACGTGTTTTAATGCTGGCAATAATGTTGTTAACCACAGTCTGGGGAATTAATCTCCACTCATCCATCAATGACATAGCATTTACATCTGTAGGAAGAGGATGTCTACGTGCAATTGCTCTTCTAAGGTAGTTCCATAAATTCTCTATCTGGTAAAGATCTGGAAACTTTGCTGGCCACAGTATTCACTCAATGTCTTCACTTTCAAGGAATTCATCAACGAGGTCCGCACGATGTGGACGAGCATCATCGTTCATAAATAAAAAATCACGTCCATATGCGCCTCTGAAAAATCTTACATAAGGCTTTAAGACCTCTTCCCGATATCTCTGACTGGTCACAGATCCATTGTTGAAAACGTGTATTGGTGTACATCCACCAATGATTATTCCTCCCCATATCATCCCACCTCCACTACCAAAACCTGTTCTATAATGTCCGAGAGATAATTTCGTGTTCCTGACTCCCTCCATATGTTTAGAATTGCCTCTAAAAGTAAACCTCGACTCATCAGTAACGAGAACATGTGACCATGGTGTTCACTCCAGTTCTGATTTTCTTTGCTCCAGTTAAGGCTATCCCTCTTTTTTGTGAAGACAGTGAAACACATATCCTTGGCTTTTTTGCAAATAAAGGCCTTTTCATTAAACCTTCTGTATACCAATTGCCCTGGTACAGCAGTTCTAGTGGCGGCTCATGCTCTGATGTAAACTGGCGAACAGTAGACTTTCTGTTACGAAGGGCAGTTATTGCCAGATATCAATCTTCAGAAGATGTTGTCATTCTTTTAAGAGCTTGTCCAAGACTTCTTGCAACAGTTCATCAGTTTGAAATTGTTTCTGTAATGTAGAGAGTCTCTGTCTTAAAATATTCAGACATCTGGCTGCACAACTTCTAGACAGTTGATGGGTCGCCACTTTCCAAATTCTTCCAATTGATCTTTTGAAGCCATAACAAACAGACTTAAGAGTACTTACACACTGAAATCAAACACTATGTTGCAGAAATTCACTAAGATATTCAGTTTGTGCAAAGCCTTTGATTCAACTTTGGATGACTTAAGCCTAGATTTGCATATCAGAAACCGTTTTATTACTTTTGATTGGATAATGCAAATTTGGCTTGTTTTTCACACATGCAATGCAAACACGAGTCACATTGATTGGATATTTCATTGAATATCATTATTTTTAGGTATGTAAAGATAATTTTGGACATGAGTGTATTACGACGAACTTGATATAACATTGTGAACCGCTGTGCACTTTTTAGGAGGCATTGCCTAAAAGGCAAACAATGGCTTGATACAAAATAGAATTTATACATTAAATGCTTTTATATAAAAAAAATTGGTACATACATTTTAATGTTTAAAAGTATTGTTGAGTACTTTTTCTTTATTGTAATTAAAGGATGAACAAAATAATTTAATATCCTTCAATTTTGAGCTCAACATGTAGAATCAGTCTAAACTCAAAACATAATATATAAAATTATTCAAGAAATGTGTTCATTTGCTATCATGAAGGATTAAAATTATAACAAAATATCGTTAAAAATGCTAGCAAGTACAGTAACAGTAATTACACAGAACAGTTCTTGATTTAAGTAGAATCTTAAATGTACCTTTAAAATGATAAGTTAAATAAAAGCTGCTGCCTCAGAAATCACACTTATTTTAAAATGTCAAAGCTTTCAACACCCAGCAGCCATCAATATAGTGGTATATATAAACAGACACACACAAGCATAACTCGACTTAATTAAAAGTATTGTTTCCTAGTTACACTAGATTTAAATAAACCGAACGGATGACTTTGAAATGGCCCAAAATGTTTGCTTCCTATCAACTGTACAAAGACTTACTTGGAGTTCCATGATCCAGACTGTGGAGCGGAAGATGGCTGACTGTCAGGAGGAGAGCTCCGTGTTTCGGGAGTCGCGGAACGTGGCGAGGAATTCAGCCGAGAAATTGGCGATTCTGATAATAATAAAAAACTTTCACTCACAATATGAAGCATCTAAACACATGAACATATAGTTCCATAACATAATATATAACGCCCATAAACATGATGAGTAAAAAAAAAATTCTGGACATGTTTCAAATCTTACAGAAGGTATTTAAAGAAACTTAACATAGACAGCTTTAAAAATAGTAAATTGCAATATTGATGATTGACAATTCCAGCATTTTTTTTTATTGTTTTATTCAATTCTTAACGTTTTGAGAAGGCCATAAACACAAAAATTTCTGCTCAGTGGACTTTTTCTTTTTTTAAATTTGCAATCAAAATTCCCCTGTTAGACGTTGGCGAGAAAACGATTAATTCGGCTCGAATTGAATGTGACGTCAAGAGATCCCAAACATCTTGCCTTCAAATGCAGCAGTGGAAACCAGTTTTGAAAGTTTCTCGCAAATCGTGCCAACCTCTACGTGATATGGCAATGGTCTACCAAATCAATGTCAACTATTTGGCAGAAACCTCACGATAACCATAGAAAAAGAAGGATCTCTTGACGTCACAGATTTTGTTGAGTGTTTTGATCGGATTGGTTTTGGAGCATTTTCTTTTCTTAATATTTAAATAACTACTTTTTTTTAAAGAACTTTTATTTAAATATTTGGAATCAGAAAGAAATTCTTCATAAATATAAACTAATTTCACTCGTTTTTAAAAAATGCAGGAATTGTCCATTGAACAACTCAGTATAAAAAGTTCTGATATCTTGAAATGAAAAACAAAACTTAACACATTGTACACAATTTATCTAGATTTTTCCTCAAATTCTCAATGATTAAATTGCAAAAAAAAAAAAAAAAAAAAGAGAAAAAAAAAAAAAAAGCAATATGTTTCAAAAGCATTAAATCACTCTTTTCCAACACATAATTTCAACTGAAATAAAAATTCCCAAGAGCAAAGCTTTAAAACTTAAAATTTAAAGAAGTTTCAAGTAAAAGAAAAAATCTTTTAAAGGAAAAAGATCTTGAGTAAAAAATGAGAAATCCAAATGAAAAAATGTAAGTGAATTATTTTAGAAGAGTGACTATAATTGATGACATATTGACTTCATAGTGGAGACTTTTTTTTTTTTTAATAACTATCATGATTTATAAGTTGGAAGTAGGTAACACAAGTGTATTTTATGATAAAATACAGTAAATTGGTATATAAACTAATAGGTACAAAATTACAAGTTACAAAATTAAATTGAGACATATGAGTAATTTTCTTTGTCCTACTGCAAGAGAGTGCATGTGTTTACATTTTGAAATATTTAGCAAAATATTAAAATGAAAGCAAAAGAAACAATTTAACAAGATAACTTTAGAAACTAATAATATTTTATATCAATATTTCTCTAAAGTTAGCAGAAATTGAATATTGAAGAAAAGTTAAACAATAATTTTTTGGAATTTAAATTTATGAAGTAAATGCGTTTCTATAAAAATAAATTGTATTCTGTCCTCTAGTTAGTTTCTGTAATAAACTTTGTTTTGATCAAAATTGTTACTCTACAAAAGAAAGAAGTAATAAAACTAAATACAGGTCTAGGATAACTAAAATTTCTCATTGACCATATAAAATTGGAGATTTAAGTAAAAAATCAAATATTGCCTTGAAATTGGTTGATTGCCTTTAAAATAGATTTTATCAACAATACTTTACAAGTACCAGTCAAAAGCTAGGTTGTACACACAATGCGGGTCATGCATTAAAAATAAAATAATTTGAATTGAATATGAAAATAATAGTAATAATGATTTGTGTTTGTCATATACTTCACAATTTATGAATAAAAATAATTTATTTGGAAGCTACCTACTCCTATACAAAGGTTACAAAAACCCCAAACAAATATGAATGCTTTTAAAATTTAAAACCAATGACATAGAAAAAAAAGTAACCAGGATGGCTACAGATTTCGAGAAACAAAATTCCCAGACATTTCCCTGATTTCCAGAACATTCCCTTAAAAATTCACCAATGTCCATCTCTGTTGAAGTTATCATTCAAAAAACAAAAAATAATAATAATTTAAAAAGTAAATATAATTCTAAATAATCATACTATAATTGTTTCAAAATAAATTTATGTTAAAAATTAAATCTTCAAAAGCATCTTTAGAGCAAGAAAAAGAATGGAAAACATTAATTAAAAAATACAAAATGTGCATAAAACATTTAAAAAACTATACCCATACTTACTAACTTCAAGGAAAAGTAAAACTAGTAGGATACTTTTGTTTTTAATTTAAAAAATAACACAAATTAAACATGTTATTTTCTTTAATATATGCCATAGGCTGTATCCTGTTCATAGCATATAAAAATTTTAAACACTGTCCTAATTTATTTACTTAAGTAGGGCATGCATGAGCATGAAACTTAATCAGCATTTTGATATTCAGTTACAAATTTCACTATGTATATATTTTTTCATGAAAAATTAAGTCTTTTGAAGTTGACAAAAGATAAACAACATATATTGTTTGAAAGAAAAGGCCTGAAATTAACAACTTCTTATAAAATTAATTACTCATAGATGTATAGAAACAAAATTTTGTACAATAAAAATATTATCTTAAACCACAAAAGTACATATTAAAAGAGGCAAAAAATCATTTTCATAAAATACGAAAAGCACAGCGTTCATACTTTTTTGGCAGAAATAAAAAATGCAAGGAGTTTTTTTTTTTTAAATTCCACCAAATTTACCTGAATGTATGCAGTAACACATTTTTTTTTTTTTTTTTTTTTTTTTTTTTTTTGGAGGAAGATGTTTCAATTCTTTATTTGATTTATATTGAATACATAAATCGAAAACACATATCACTTTCATTTAATTGCATTTAAGAAAATGAAAATACAAATAAAAAGAAAAGTAAGAATCTAAGCTTTTTTGTTTATGGATGCCTTTGCACACCTGTAATACAGCACTGTACAGGGTTGATAAAAAACGAAAAAATCTGATGGAATCAATTTGAAATATTAAGGATTGTATGTACTAATGTATTAAGGTACTATGTACTAATGTGTTCTGTTGACAAAAAATGCAAGGCAAGAAGAAAAGTAATGATGTCTGTAAAGGATACACTTCGATAGAAGTTTGAGGATTTTTTTAACAATAAGGCTACAGGCGGCCGCGCTTCAAAGTTATAGGATAACTAATAATCCTAACAGAAATAATACATAAATAATACCTAATATATTCTGTTGACAAAAAAAGCGAGACAAAAAGAAAAATAATCATGTCTTAAAGGATGCAGTCAGATTGAAGTTGGAGGATTTTTTTCCAACAATAAGTCGCTGAAGTCACAGCATCCATTTCACGTGACACGAACGGGGAGAATGCAAGAGGAGAAACTCAAAAACTTCAAAATTCCCTGATTAAAGAGTAATTTTACGAAATTCCCTGATTTCCCGGTTAAGTAGCTACCCTGATCTCAAGACATATATATAATAAAATTGTACATCCCCAGAAATAATAATGCATACCACAAACTGGGATTCCTAAAGATTCTAAGAGTTCTTCAGTCTGAGCTCGAAGATCTTTTTCGGGTTTCATTGCAGCATTTTCAATTGATTTTGCAGCTTCTTCGGCCTATAAAAGATGATGTAATAGTTTTCTTATTAGTTGACATTAAAAATAAGCGATGAACATTTTTCAACTAATGCACTTTGATTGTGTTTATACTGAAAAGCAGAATTCTTTAATTAAAAAAAAATTATTTCTTAGCTTGTACATAGTCCCGTATACAAAACATAAGGCCATATTTAAAATAATCTCCAAAAAAGAAAAACAATAGTACAGTAGATTTTTTCTTAAATTTCTAAGTAGATGTAATAAAATTAAAGATAAAATAGTAATATTTTCTTTATAGATTTTTTATAACTTGTAATTATCTATGAAATAATCATATTTTTCAACATAACAAAACGTAAGGAGCACACATTAAAAGCTAACTCCAAGAAAGTTTTTTCACAGAAATAAATTAATTAGCTTAAATAAAGGAACTAACATCATAATCAAATGTCAATTGAGACCTCCATGTTCATTTCTTTCTCATATGATTTCGGACAGCTGCCAAATGTTCACGAGGAGAAAAATAATCAACAAAATATTTTTATGGAAGGTATGCAAAATGATAGATTTAGTTTTGATTTACACACACATTCTCCTTTGCAACTTGGTATCTTAATTATAAAGTAATTTATTTTTTGTTAAGTACGAGAGATAATTTCAAATCCTGTACCTCTTTTGCTTTTTCCCTTCTTCGCTTTTCTTTTTCTTCTCGAATCAGAGCAAGTTTCTGCTTTTTCTTCTCTAGTTCTAATCTGCGATCTGACATCTTTTCTTCTGAATGTGATCTAGATATACACATTAAAAAACTTCATTGACAATATGCTTAAAAAACGTAATTGCGTAACATTAAATTAGAAATTAAGATATCTCAATCGAATATATAGTACTAGAAACTACCCCTAACCCACGAGAACATGCTGGTGTAATGCTATGGGTTGGTTGTTAATAGATTATCTGGCGCCGTCAGCAACACGAGGGCTATAATGCGCCGAAACATTCGTCATTTAACAAGCCAACATACATTTACAAACACCTATGCTTTACACGAGACTCGAACCCTGCGGTCTAGAAGCTACCACGCTAACCACTATACGGTTTGGTCAACTATAATGCTATGGGAATATAGTACATTACGACCAGGCATCTAAGACCCAGTGAGCACTTCCTAGGATTAGATATTGGATAAAACATACTTTAAAAAAAATATTTAAATAAAATATTGTACAATAGAGAACAGAGATAGTATAGGACATTAGGCGATTGAAAAAATCACCAAAATCAAACACAAGGTTGCCAAAATAAAACATAAATATTGCAATTAAGTTAAAATAGAAATAATAGTAAGGAAAAAATAACTTAAAATAAAATCCATTGTCAGAAACCGCATTTATTTGAATAAAAGGCACTAAATTTAATTTATTACCAGTTCTGTACAAAAATCTTAAGGCGAAATATACGGATCCCATTAGGCAACAACATATTCACCAACAGAGGTAATAATCAACAGTAAAATTACTTACAGTTAAAAAAAAAGTTGGAATAAAAGCCTTTTCGTATTTTACGCAAATAATATTCATACAAAAATGTATTAAATCAATAAAAAAGTTTGTTCAAGTGAGCTTAAACTGAGATCAAAATGTCACAACTGCGTCCGATTCAGAGTATCGATCGGCCAGACTCGGCAAATCTTTATTTCAGAATATTTTAGAAAAACTACACAAAGAGGACTTATATATAATGAAAGTATTCAAATATGTATTACATTTTGATACAATATTTCAGAAGTTGATAATTAACAGGAAAAGTTTTGGTTTATGCCCACCTTCGGATACGACTGGGGAAAAAACTGCCGGCTAACTAGCTTTGTACAATGGAAAAGGAATAAAATTAAGTACAAAATTTTTATGCAAAAGCATTTAAGATGATAATCATTTCAATTCTTCTCACATATTAAGTGTTTAAAAAAGATTTAGAAGAAAAATACTGAGTAAAATTAAATGATATCTGTCGATATTGGATTAACAACAAATCGCACTTGTTGCCAGATTACTTTACTGTTTTATCTTTAAATTGATGCCATTCTTGTTCTCTAAAAATATTTTTTTTAACTTTTACTTTACGCGACGTCAGAATTAAGAGGGTTCCATTTGTAACTGCATATAATAAATCACAAAACACCATTTAGAAACACATGCTTTTGTTTATTTACTTATAATAAAATTATCAAAACATGACGGAGGCAGTGGAGGCTTGTGCAGTACAGCCTGGCTGCATCTAAATTTATTAGTTCAAAACTAAAATGATATATTTTACAATTTTCTAAAATGAATATCCAAATTCTACCATAAGTGTAAAAAGATCCGATAAATAGCAAACTTGTCGCTTCAATATTCAATACCAACCCAAACTGGAGATCTTGCTCCTATCAGTAGCCAAGTGTTCCTGAATCGCGTTTCAGGTTGCCATAAGTTGCCATGATAACCGATAGAACCCAACAGATCCTTTCCCTCCACGCATCCACTCAGAGCCGCCGACAGGATTTGCGGGCCCCCATTGCAACTGCAACTAGTAAAAATGTCTGTCAGTATGTGTGTATTTGGTCAGCATAACTCCCAAAAAAATTGACCTACGATGTTCAAATTTGGTATGCGAGTTGCTGGTGGCCATGGGATCTACAATTAAGGTTTTCGTCGAAATCGCTCATGCGCATAGGGTAGTTGCCATTGAAAAAATCATATTTTTCAATGATTGCCAAAAAAACAGTTCCAATGATTTTGATAAAAATCGCAATACTAATGCCTTTTAAGGTGTTCTAAACATCCGCACCTCCGAAATTCCAGTAAAAATGCTTCAATGGCGCAAAAAGTGGAAAAACGAATGCCTTTAACACAGAGTTCTCTTTGCTTGAACATAGCTTGTGAATGATCGGGTTTTTTTCTCCTCTTTTCAGTTTCACTTATAAGAAAGGATAATATAAGAATTATCGAAAAGTATATCGCCAAAATTTCCATTTCGGAAAAGTTTTTTTTTTTTTTTTTTTAAAGTCCTATATTATAATTATCGCAAAAAATATCCCCTAACTGGCCATTTTTTCTACACTAATGATGGAAATTTAAAAATGGTAAATGGCACAAATCCACATCAGTAATAAAGTGTAATTGAAAGTTGTGCGATGTTCCACACCCCTAGTTTTTGTCTTTAAAATGTAACTGTGTTCAAAAATTTTATTTATTATCACAGCTTTGACAAACATGCCATATCCTCTTATGTGTTCCATGTACTCTACTTCAGTACGAGCATCTGCTTAGCCTGTTCCCTCCCTCTCCTACTTTTTCTTTGCTCTAGCAAGCGCTCAGACCCTTATTCTCTTTTTCTTTTCTTATTTCCCCCTGAGAACTGCCTGAGATGAAGTAGTAGTGGCCAACCCCTCAGGGAATCACCACAGAATTTATTTATAATCTAAGATCTAACAAAGCTGTTAGATCGTATTCCTGCTGCTCCAATTGAAAGATTTAAGTTACTTTGAACGTGGCGATATAGTCGCCACATGAGAGATGGGACATAGCATCTCCGAAGTAGCGAAGAAATTTAGATTTTCGGGTAGGACCTTTTCATGAGTGTACCGCAAATGACAAGTATCGGGTAAAACATCAAATCTCAGCCTTCGGTGGGTCAGGGAAGATGAAAGAACTAGACCATCGACGACTAAGGCGAACCCTTAAACACGATAGGCGTTTAGTATTTCCCCTAATTGCCGAGGATTTCAATGTTCGGGCATTAAGAATTGTCAGCGTGTGATCAGTTCAAATAAGGTTGGTTGGTTTGTACTTTCAAAGACCTATTTTTATGCACAATGACCGCCTTTAGAATGCGAGGCCAGAGCTCTAATCGCACAGCCATCAAGGTTCAAATAAGGAGCATCATTGATATTCGTTATTGATTTCGAAGCCGATGGTCCCCTCTTATATCGTTGTTGACTACACGGCACAAGGTTTTACGCCTCACCTGAGCTCGACATACCGCCATTGTACTGTGGATAACTGAAAAGACGCTGTCGAGTTTGATGGAGCCTTACACGATATGAGGCAGTTGTACCAGTTTTTCTGGCTCTTCAGTGTATATTTACTTTTAAATTACAATGCAATTATAAATAGCAAAGAGTGGAATAAATACATAAATTTGACTGATGACATTATACAAACTATTTCATGATTTTCTTTGGAAATGGACGAGGTGCAATGTAACAATCTACTTCATAAAGGTAACGATTTTAAAAATACAAGATAAATTTTAATATACTTTTGGTTGCAAGTATATTGGATTAATCTTGGTTTTTGATTGGTTCGGGAATAATATTGTTTGGCAGGTGATTTTTATTACACTTTCATAGGGTTACTACTACGAGCAATATTGATGGTTGGGATTTACAAAATGCCACAAGGAGAAAGAGAGAGGTGCAAACTACACATTTTGGATGATATTTCCCTTCAAAATTACTAAAATTGTGTAACCTTTAGAATTTTTTGTTTGTATATGTAATTTACGCATCTAGTTACTTGCTAATCTTGAAGAATATACTGGAGATTCAGCATTTTCAAAGAACCGTTGTTGTTGTTTCTAATCTCCAACCCAGTCTGACGGAGTCTCACCAGGTCAGGGAATCCGTTGACCTACAAAAAGTCTATGACGAGAAGGGGAGAAGAATAGATTTCCTTCCAAAGGAGACCCAAACAGTCCACGATGTGTTCATCTGAGGCCTGGTATTTGTGGCACTTTAGGCAAAGAGTGAAATTTTTTTTGCCTTAAAGCTTGGCGTCCACTATCGCTAAGCAGAGCAGATCAGAGCGGAGTGGATTAGAGCCAATTACAAGGCTGCCAATGTCTACTATAGAACGAGCCTCGAGCTACAATGGACGTTGACAGCCTTGTAATTGGCTCTAATCCACTCCGCTCTGATCTGCTCTGCTCTGCTTAGCTATAGTGGACGCCAAGCTTAAGAGAAGGTAAGACATTTAAGATGGCCGCTGGCTACGTGCGAGAGGATGGTAGATGATTTTCTGTCACTTGTGAGGACTAAAGGAAGACCTGGCTTAGTACCTCTCTACCAGTAGTGGGTGAGGGGGTTCCAGCCAAATCTTCATGTTTTGAGATTTCCGAGAGGTAAGAGAGCTCTGAAAAAGAAGGGGTAGGGTGGTTGCAGTCCTCCTTTGCGAGTTTGTCTGCCGATTCGTTTCCGTAAAGATCCACATGTGAAGGAATCCATTGGAGGTGGATATTATGTTGAAGGGAAATGAACCTCAAAGAACCGTAATATGAATAAGTCGGCAGTGGTTCAAGCACATGGTCTAATTTTGGTAGATTTTTATTTTTCAACCACTTTAACCCTCATAATAATCGACAGTAATTTTTACATTGTACAGAAAGCAGTTATAAATTGCAATGTAGAGAAAGTTAAAATTAAATAAAAATAATAATAATAAATACTTGACTAAAAATCTGGCAATTACTTTTTCATCGACTGAGAAGTTAGTTTTTATTCAGTCACTTGCCCACAGACAATCAAATTATTCGGCCAATTAGTTGTTCAAATTCCAGTAGATAGATTAAATTAACTTTTTACGTGAAAATCAATTTCTTTAATATTCCTGATTCACATGTAAAGGGGCAAAGAAGCAATTATCAGTTAACTAATGCTTTCAGACGATGAAAACTGGCAAGAGGACGTGTTGGAAATACCCATCAGTGAAGAAACCGCTCCTGAAGATAGGTTTAACATCGAGGTGATGGTAGGACGCCTAAAGCGAGTCCTGCAATGGAATCCTGGCGAAGATGATGTTCTATTCGACAAATCCCGTGGACCCGAGTTTATTAGGGACATAATGGCGCATTTTGAAAGATGGAAACAGTTTGCCAGTGACTTCAGTAATCTGGTTGGCGTGCAGCACTTGGTCATTTATTCCTTGGCGAAGCTTTGCTTTTTCTATTGGATTAAGGATTCGGAGATAGTCGTCGATGTTCTGCGACAGGTTTACGCATGCGATGGCCATTTTTCTTGGATGTTCGCCCACATCATCAACCCCCCAACTTCTAGAAGTTCATTGTGGCCATCTCCATGCCCAGAGGCAAGAGAGGTGACATTACGTTTTTTTTTATAAAGTGAAGTATCTGAAATGTGGAATGCTTTTTGTATTTAGATGTTTTATGAGGGGTTATTGCAACTTTATTAGAAAAGTGTGGATTGTTACTTTGTTCAGATTTATGGCACTTTTTTAGATGCTTGGAAAGTAGATACTTTTTTGTAGCTTCGAGAAAGCATAAGTAAGATATCGTTATCCTGATGAAAAAACGATCAAACCACATCTGGCGAGTTTCTAATAAAAACACCGAAAGAAACATCGGGTAAGATTTACTGTACGGTCCCTCTTGACGACTTTTCAAAAATATAGAGAAATTGAAAATGACGTCAAAAGGCTGCGTCGCAAAATCCAAAACGGCGTAAAAACACGCCGTGTTGCCAAATCCAAACGGTCACTAGGGTTAATGGAAAACCCTAGTATTTATTTAGTGTATTAGATGTTTTATTTAGATGTGTAAAGATATTTAGAGTGTATATAGATGTCTTATGAGGGGTTTATTGCAACTTTATTGGAAAAGTATAGATACCTTTGTTCAAATTTATGTCACTTTTTTAGATGCTTGAGAGTAGATACTTTTTCGTAACTTCAAGAATGCATAAGTGAGATATCGTTATCCTGATGGAAAAACGATCAAATCACATCTGGCAAGTTTCTAATGAAAACACCAAAAGAAACATCGGGAAAGATTTACTATACGCGACTCTTGGCGACTTTTAAGAAAAATCGTCACATTTAAAATGACGTCAAAAGGCTATGTCGCCAAATCCAAAATTGCGTAAAAACGGGCCGTGTTACCAAATCCAAACGGTCACTATGGTTATCCGAAAACCTTGGCGACGGGTTGCCACATTTGGCGCTAAATCTCCAACTTTCAAAAAGTCGCCAAGGGAGACCGTACAGTAAATCTTAACCAAAATGTCGATGTGATAAATAAAACCGTTTCTTTTTTAATGTTTATTAAATATTTAAGATAAATGAGGGGTTTTCATTCAAACTATCAATATCTTTCTTGTTATTATTATTATCGGTATTTTATAGGAATTTCAGGATAATACCCAATGGTTTTTTACTAATTTAATATTTGCAGTCTTTGGTGTAATACACTGTAAATATTGTACAAGCATCACATTATTTAGATGTGGTCAGTAGTCAGTATAACAAAACCATTTCTTTTGTAACGATAATGCTTATTCTTCCAATCAACAATTAAAAAAATATATTCATACATTGTTTTCACAATTAAAAGGAAAATAAAAATGAGAGAAAATATTTTTTAAAACCAAATATAAAACCGCAAATTCTTACACAAATGATAAAGCCACAAGCAATGAAAAATAGGCAAGAGAGTGAGAAATATACAATGCTATGCCCTTCTCGTATCTGATATTATAAATTTATATAATGCCAAGTCTTATTTTTGGGACTCTTTCAATCGAAAAATATGTTACAAACAATCATATGCAATATTTTTGTCTCTTAAGATATCAAATTTGTTGTATTTTAATGTTTGTAGCTGAGATATAATTTGTATTAGTTTATATTATCTTAATCATGGTATCAATCCAGCATATGGAATTAGCTTTTTTAAGTATACTTATAAATTTTTACTCGTCACACTATCAATGAAAAAGTTCGTCCATCCAGTTTAGTGTAGTAGTATCCAGTCGTCCATCCAGTAATAATATGCTATTGAATTTTTGTAAGAGAACTTATCTGTGAACTTTTATTTGACAAATCACACGTGTCTGGCACTTGTAAATTTGGGAATGTTGACCTTGTACAGACGAAAAAATCGTCATAGTCATGATAGTTTTCTGTATTATAGTAGACTTTTGAATGATGGAGCAGTGGCGGATCTAGGATTTTCCTGAGGGGGAGGGGGGGGGGCGCAACACCTGTGCCTTAGCCAGGATGAAATCGAATATTTAAAAAAAGTTTTAAAAAAATCAATCTATGCAGTGTTCTAGAAATATACTTCAAGATAATCCGTATCCATTGATTGACCATCCCCCCCCCCCCTTTTTCGTCACATTTCTGACTCGCTATCTTAGCGTAAGGTGAAATGTCCAGGTTATACCAAAATTACTTTTCAGTTTAAACCCCCCCCCCCTTCCACTCCTCAAAAAACACCCTTCTATGCTAGATATTTTTATGAACTCCTTTGTTTCTTTATACTGTGACGATTTCTCGAAATAACGACGACGAATTACAAAGGTAGCGCTTTTATTAATTTTTTAAAAGAAGTTGTTTAAATTTAATATTATTGAGACTATCATATTTTTTCATGCCAAATACAATCTTGTTCTTCTCTGGTTTCGTTCCCCGCGTAACACTTCGGCTGTTGCCACTCGCTTAGATAAATCTTAATCATCCGGCTGTTGCCACTCGCTTAGATAAATCTTTACAATACTCATGACAAATAAAACGTTTTTGCAAAGTTTCATGATCGGACCAATCTTTTATTTTTTAATCTCGTATTTTACCTTTCCTTGGATTTTACATGTGTTTTCGTTTATCAAAAAGAACTGTAACTTTTTTTAGATTAGTTATATCGTTTTGCCTTTTTTCATTCGATTCAGCATAAAAAAAAGTACTCTAAAAACATGTGTCACATGCCTAGATTGCTCCAAAATTAATTTTTCAGCTACAAAACTCACTGACCCCCCCCCCCCCCCAAAAAAAAAAGAAACCACCTCCTTCTTTGCTAGATGTTTTTATGGACTCATTTGAATATTCATTTTCATGACAAATATAGAACATTTTTGTCAAGTTTGATCAACGAACCAATTTTTTTGTTTTTCTTATGGTCTTAGGTACTATTTTACCAGCACTAATATATATATTTGGTGTGATTTTAGACATTCATATTTTTTTTTTTTTTACTTTCAATTACCCGTATGGTATAAAAGTATTGAATTCGGTAAAAAAAAAAATCGATTTTATTGCATTTCTACACGTTTTGGAACGTGATGAGTTCAAAAATTATTGAAAAAAATACGTTTTTCAGCGATTACCCAAAAAAGGTCTTAACGTTTAAAGGTTTTAAGGTGTTATAATCATTCCCACCTCCTTAGAAATGAGATAATGTGAACGCCCATCAACGACTGTTTCTGCTCTGTTGCACTTAAAAGAAAGGATAATGCAGTGTTTATTGAAAAATATATCACAATTTTCACCGTTTCAGTGGCGTTTTTTTAAAATAATCGCCAAACTGGGCATTTGTTTTAAATATAATGAAAACAAAATAGGTAAATTATATCAATCCGTGACAAATTAAAAAAACATCGCATACTGAAATATTTTGTTCCAATTCTTCAATTATAACTGGGAGAGAGAGATTGTAGGAGGATCATTGTATTTAAAAAAAATTTAAGAACTTCATTTTGAGTTGCAATATCATTTTACTTCTTTCACGAAACTTTTGAACAAGAATCCGAAGTTTCATAAAAAATATGTTTTGGAAGAATAGGCTTAGAATAAAATTAGAGTAATCTTAGCCTTCTCTAAAAGTATGTATATATATTATGCCGTAAGCCTTATAATTACTTATAAAATGCAATATTTCTTGTATTACTTCTGCAATACAAAAAAAATTAAAGCATGTCTAGGTGAATATTTGTACAAAACTTTTCAAATTATCACAAAAAACATACACATTTATTTTATTAATTCATTCGTTTAATTTCGTACAGGGTTTGAAAGCGATATTTTTTTAAATAATTAATTCTGCTGCTGTAGTGCTACTTTACACAGATAATACTTCTTACAAAATTGTTTATAAGTCTATTTTATGTAAAAAAGCAATTGGCATATCTTTCCAGTGTGGTGTAAGAGAGGATTGTTAATCGAAATTCAAATATGACGCTTATTTACAAGCCGAAGCAGAAATTAGAGCTGGACGAGTTCTTATGCTGTTAATAAATAACCTTCATCTTCCTTTCTTTCAAAAGTTTTAAGTTTAGCCTATTACCATGTCCAATTGAATGGGGGTGACCATTTCTGGGGGTAACCCAAATAGTCAACCTCTCATTATTTTTTTTTCCCCCTGGTTGGCGTTGAACATTACGCATGTGAGTCAAAATCTCTTCCTCCCACTCAACAGAAAAGGGATCGGGTATCAGGGGTCCAAGATATCTTCAAGGTCTAGAGGGTTGGTTGTTTTCAGATTATCTGGCACCGTCAGCAACACGAGGGCTATAATGCGCCGAAACGTCCGTCATTAGACAAGCCAACATACATTTACAAACACCCATGCCTAACACGGGATTCGAACCCGCAACCTCGTGGTCTAAAAGCTAGCACGCTAACCACTATACCGTTTGGTCGGCCAAGTTCAAGAGGGTGAAGGTTTGAATACTTGTACAGTCTTCCAACATCCGTTTGAATGGGAAGAGAGAAAAGGCTATAAATTGAACCTTAGTACAAAAATAAGCTTTTTTTTGTTACTTTTTTGGGAAATTAGATGAAGGTTAGAATATAATTGTTGCGTGAACTTCTGGAAAAAAACTTGGAAAAAAAAATATTTTTATTATTATTAATATTTATTTCTGTAAATTGTAAAAAAAGACTCCACCTGAGGGGGGGGGGGGGGCGAGGCCCCCGCGCCCCCTGGCTGGATCCGCCATTGTGATGGAGATGCTTTAAAAGTCTAAGAACAATGATAGCCTGAATTCAAACATTTGAATTTATTCATTGTAATCATTTGTATTCATAAGATTTCTTAAAAGCCTAGTGTAAATACTTCCTAAAACATTTAAGAGCATTTTTAAACAGATTTAGAGCTGAAATTTTATCATTGAAACTACTACTGTAACTACTTAAGAAATAATTTTACGTACAACTTTCAACCCTGGCAGAAGCAACACCTGAGCATGCTATTCTTCCTCTCGCACGCCCATCGAGCGAGGCTGAAGTTCGTCGAGACTCGCTTTGTGGATGTTCGACTTCAAGTGCCCCTGAGAGTGCCTCCCGCCTTCGTGGCGGCCATTTACAGCAAGCCAAAGTTGCTGCTAGTGCTGCTACGTCACGGGGCTGCGCTCGACTGGCGACCCGGAATCGGGCTGTCGGACGTGTGGGACATCAACATGCTGATGAGACATCTGACTCGATTGCTGTGGTCATCGCTGGGCAGTGATTTCAACGCGTGGAACACGGCAGTGGTCAGCAACAACTTGAGTGATGCCAGGGAGTGCATGAGGATACTGCTGAGGGTGGTTCGCCAGGTGAGGCTGTTTTGATCCTGTTAGGATGATTTCCTTTGTTGACAGAATGGTAATTACTGCAAAAATTCAATCAAAGTCAATGCATTACTTGTAGAGTAGGTGTAAACTTTTTTTTAGTTTAAAAGTTAATATATGTTAGAGGTTGTAAGGATAAACTGAGTTTGTCGAAATAATTTATTCTTTCTGTGTCAACGTGAGCTGTATGGTTCATAATCATAACTAATTTTTTTTAACACACTTTTAGTTTAGCCAATAAAAAAAAAGAGATGGACCAGAAATCGAGTATGGGTCTGCAACATGCTACCATTCGCATACTTTAATCGAATTAATGATTAGCGATTCATTTTACCAATTTGAATGATTTGTTGCTTTCTTTCAGCCCCAAAATTTTTACCCTCTTCACTTGTCTCATTTAATCCACAGTTTCTTTTTACTAACCATTTAACAAAAGTAAATATTTTGCTCAAGCTGAATTATTCCTTAGGTACCAATGGAAGAGTTGAATTTTTCGCTGATGAACTTCAGCCAAAGTGGCATCACTCTGAACAATAACAGTCACGAGTTCATCCGAATTCTGTCGGAAAGGGATGTCCTTCCTCAACTGGTGTGTCGCTATCTGGACCCTCCTGAACTTCAGCATCTTTGCCGGTGTACCATACGAGAAGCTCTCAACAAGAACTGGAACTTACCGTACGGAATACGATCTTTGCCCTTGCCGAAGCCTGTACAAATGTATTTAGACATACTTAAGGATTAATAGACACAGAGCTTTAAATTAAAGGTTTTGACACTTCTTTTTAATAATTAAAGTTATTTATATTCGAGAACTTTTGAAGGCGACATAGTGAGATGAAAGATCTGGGACGCTCATATAAAAAAAACTTAAAAAGCATAAGGGAAGCCACTGTGATACTTCGACTGTTAATGTTTTTAAATCCTTTGCATAACTTCGCTTTTGTCGATGGGGGCGGAATCTGCTGAGGCCTAATTAATCCCCTTGCCGTCATCTAATCGGGCTGATACATGGCAGATAGGTTCGATGTCGATGACAATGCATTTTATCAAATTTGGGGGGCTGTTACTGTCACTAAGAGATCGCTTTTAAGGAATGCCAATAAAATCGCGTTAAAATCATCGATATAGATAAACAACTCGATAGACTGCTCCGACGTCAATGCAAGGAGAAAAACACGCCGGAGGTTAATGATGCTGGGTGGATGATTAACCAATCACAGTTCAGTTTTATAGATGGATGGGAATGCGAGAAACCTTGTAAAGTGCGTAAGTAGATATTTTTTTGCACATTCTTACGAATTAAGGTCGACTATTGACATTTCTGCTTTGTGCAACCCGCAATTTTAATTTCAATCCTCGGTAATCCTTATTTTTTGTTCACTCAAGAGCCTCTGACAACGGCTTCATTTTCCTAGCGTTAAACAGTCTTAAGCACCCCCTTGCCGTCATTCAATAGGACTGAAACTTGGTATATAGGTTCGATGTCGACGACAATGCATTCTATCAAATTTTGGGTCTGTTAATGTCACTAAAAGGTTGCTTTTACTTAATACTAATAGAATCGCGTTAAAATATCATTGAACCAATAATTGTTGAGACTCTTTCCAGTTGCGTTATTAGCCACTACTCAGCCCGCGACATATATATTTGTGGCTCGACGGCTGCACAGAAGAAGAAAAAAAATCAAGCTTTATGATATGGACTTATTTTTACACAATTTTTGTCCATAATATTAGTATGTGTCAACTATGCAGAACAGAGTTCTTCATTATGTGCCCGAAGAAACCATGAGAAGAAGCTTTCAGCAAGATAGTTTTCTTCAAGAATAAATACTGGAACAACTTAACTTAATCTGATTTGAATGCTTTATTAAAAGATTGGCCAAATACTGAGAGTTTCATAAAATAAACTGAACGATTTCGACTGTTTCGACAGTCTTCGTCTCACAATTGATATTGACAAAACAGGATAATCTGGAAATTCAGTTTAAATACTTTTTATTAAAAGTTAGGTCAACTCGTATTGTTACGTTGGAACACAAATATTCACTTCTTTTTTAGATTTTGATTCAATATTCCACTTATTTTGACGCTAAACTTATAGGATCATTCCAGGTCAAATCAACATAGCTCCCAACCCGACCCCTTTAGTAATTTAATAACATGTTGCTCACTTGTTGGATTCATAGAGAATCGAAAAAGTGGCCAATATTAGGTTTGAATCTCGTTTAGTTTCTGAAATACGGAACTTCAAAATGGGCCAAAAGGTCAAAATTTCGCATATTTCTCATATAATTTTGTCCTTAGTTATCATAGAACATGGCTTTTGGTGTCCAAAAAAAAAAAAAGAAAAAAAAGCTGAATGGGCTTCTTATGAGGTATCATTTGTACCTATTTTTTAAATTTTCATTTTAAGGTCAGACAGTTTGACCTTTGACCTTAGATATCTCAAAAAGGGTTTTTTTTTTTCAAAAAAAAAACAAAAAAAAAAGCAAAACATTTTCTTTATACATTAATTCTCTACAAAAAATCTGTTGGTTCCATTTTGGGACATCAATGGGATGGCAAGTTATAAATTTATATGCAAACCATTGTCCTAATGATAATCGCCTGTGAATCCGAAGTGAAAATTCCCATATTCGCGGTACCTAATGCAAAAGAATATCTACGTAACTGAATGCAAATTTTCTAGTTTTTTAAAAGAATTAAATAATAAAAATTTAGTTCTTGGATCTTTTGTTGAATGTATGAAAGAGTTACCATATTTTATAATTATGTTTCCCAAGTTTGCTGATGTACGAACAAATAATTGCCGTTACAGGGGGTCGAAGTGGAACACTTACCTTTTGTATTTGTCATATTCATAAAAATCTGAAATTAATGCTGATAGGATTAATGCCGAACGAAATAAATAAAGAAATTGAAACTCCATTAGATTCCTCTTAAACCTGCATATCTACAGTTGTTAGAAATTATCCTCAAACAATATGTTACCTGTGACATTGTAACAATTGTCCAAACTTCGAGGAATTTAGGTAGTCTATAGAAAAACTTTTTCATAAAAATTAGATTATAAGTGGAAAATAAGAGCAGTGAAATAATTTTTACAGGTTTAACTTTGAAACTTTGTAATAACTTATTAATTTATTTCTGGAAAAACTTTCAACACTTTAACAGCTTTAATGTTAAAAAGCCGTCATATTTCTTTAGTGCTAATAGAAAATTTAATATCAGAACTTCAGATTGTTAGCGATTTTTTCGAAAATTACTTCTTTATTATTTAAGATATATTTCAAGGATGTAATCTATTTCAACAAATAAAAAAAAAAAGAAAATTAAAAAAAAAAAAAAAAATGGAAAAGAAAATGAATATTTTGAAATGATACTCATCTGGCAAATTAATTTCGACAATATTTCAACGGTAATACGATTAATAAAAAACGTGTTTCTGTTTTGGAGATATTCGTTTTTCTAAATAATACATACAAATAAATAATTCTGATTGTGTGCAGAGTTTAAAAAAAAAAAAAAAAAAAATTCTATTTATGATCACGTTTTTAATTTTATAAGGGAAAATGTTTACATACTTTATGTGCGATAAGCAGATACTAATTATAATAATTTTTAAACAATAACTTAGGTTAAAATTAATTTTTTTATTATATATGTGTATATGTATAAGGATATCGTAAAAGGAAAAGATATATATAAGATTGGACTACAGCTTCAATATAAATTTATAACTTGGCATAATAACCATTTAATTCATTAGAAAACTAGATAATTCACATTTAATACCCTGTACATTCTTTTGTAATGAGTTTTGCCAATATGCTAATCTTGATTTCACAGCCAAAGTGATTATTGGGTGATCATTTAATTATTTCAAAAACTAGATATTTTACATTCAGTTTCATGTTTATTCTTTTGAATAAGGTTGGTTGATTGTTTTGTACGCTCAACGACCTGTTTTTTGCACAATAACGGCTAATCAGGCCGGTACTTATAGCTTAACGTGGATTCCTAACCTCAACGAACATCAATGCTTAACTCGGGATTCAAACTCGGCACCTCTAACCCCTACAGCCATCAGGTAAACCTCTTGCCTTAGGTTCGCGAATATGGGAATCTTCACTTCGACCCCCGTAACGAAACTTATTTGTTCGTAAATCATCAAACTTGGGAAAACCCAATAATAAAATATGGTAACTCTTCTATACTTTCAACAAAAGATCCAAGATGTAAATTTTCATTATTTTTAATTCTCTTTAAAAACTAGAAAATTTAAATTCAGCTCCTTGTACCTTCTTTTGCATTAAGTATCGCGAATATTCAGCTTTTTTTTGACACGAAAAGCAAATGTTCTATGATAATTAGGGACAAAATTATGTGCATATTTGTAAAGCAAGAAATGCGAAATTTTGACCTTTTGGCCCATTTTTGAATCGCCGTATTTCAGAAACCAAACGATATTCAAACCTAAAAGAAGTTTACTGATTGAGATGGAGCATGTAAAATGTGATTAAATTATTCGCCCTTCTGAAAAGGGCAAAAGAAGTCAAACAAAGAAGAACATGAAGCGAATTGCCAACCGCTGAACTTTTTTAATCGGAGGGTTCTTGTAAGAAAACTAATTTCTATAATTTAGAACTTTGTCCGAGTCCTGAAAGAATAAGTACAGAAAGTAGAGACTAATTTTTAACATTACTATCATTGGTCCTATGCTCTGTGCTTCAAGCAGAGAATCTCCCCTCCCTTTCTTTTGTTGTGGAACACATACATGGAGTGATCGGAGAAAGAGGGACCGCATACCAAACGCCTCTCAACATGACCAGGGTTCTAATGAGGTTAAATGAAGCGTGTCGAAAACTCCTCCCCAACTCCCTGATTAATGATCGTCGAAACTCAGGGATTCTGCACTGGGATCGGACACAGTCATGGTCTATCTCGTTAGAGTACCCCCCCCCCCCGACCCTCCTCCCACTTTTGAGTGTAACCGTGACGTAATTTGAGCATGCCCCACCCATATATGAAATTACCCTGACCTATAATTCGGATTTCGAACTTCTTAATGAAATCAATAGAAATTGACTGATTGATTTTTCCTAACTTTTTTCATAGACATGCATAAATAACGTCACGCGCAGAGCAGCAGAAGTCTGTCCAACGTGACATAAGAGGGAGGGTGTCAATCAAATATGACTGAGCGTGGCAGAGAGTGAGGGAGGATCTGATTTTTAACTAGATCCATTTATATAAATTTGTATATTATTTGAGACCCTCTTTCTCATTTTCAAAAGATATGACGTCATATATAAAATTCTATGAAAATTTAAAAACCAAAAATTCTGTAAAGTGAAAACATAATTTTATCACGTGATTTTGTTGTGGTTTTTGTTTGTTAAGTACATGAGGGGAGTTCTAATCCCTTGCCATTGAAAACAGAAGTAAAAAGTTGCTTGCATTATTAAAAATAAATATAAAATTTGAATATTATGTTATTCACAATGTTCTCGATGTCTGAAAGTTTTTTTTTAGCTTCATATTTTAACTAGAACTCTCGTATTTCACGCCAAACAATTAAGAAACACTTGATAGATATGGCCCTCTATACAGCGGATTGGACGCCTTTGGGTAAAAATGTATATTACAGGTGAGATTGAAATTTATTTACAGTAATTATTTTAGTACAAGGGGAGGGGGGGGGGGGGAACCTAGTGATTTTGGTAACTTTACTTTGAGCTAAAATAAATCAATTGAGCATTATTCATGGTTGCTATCGAGCAAATGATTATAATATGTGCCTATTTGTCTTTTAAATAAAACACAAGTGAATTCCGTGAATTTATAAAAATTGTCAGGTCCTTACAATATTTATACTAACAGTGTATTTCAACAATTGTTTTACTCTTTAAGTACAATGTTTGTACAATATCTCTGGTTTGTGATTCGAATCTAAATATTTAAAAGAAATAGTTGAGTTGTAATAAAATTTTATCAGGTAGAGTTGATAACCAGCTCCCTCATTCTGACTGATCTGCCAAGTCTCCCTTATTCCGACTGATTTGTAGCATGTGGCCGTTGATAACTCGGTTAATACACTTTCAACATTTTGTTGACCTAAAAGGTGTGCACATAGAGCACATAGGACAGGTGTGTAAAAAAATAAAATATACTGATAGTCTTTGATTTTTGAGCTGTTACAGGCAACTCACGATAACTCGAAATTTAAGGGACTGGCCAAATTCTTCGAGTTATCGGAAGTCATTTTCTATTGAAGGCATATTCTTGGGACCTAATGAAAACTTTAAGATAAACGAATATTTAACTTATGAGATTTCGAGTTATCGCGAGTTTACTGTATCTTTATTTTCACTACGTACAACGAAATAGTTTAAATGTTGGCAACATTTAAACTATTTTTTCTGATGGAAGCCTTGGCTGCATGATTTACTCATTCAAAGTTTCATTCGAATCTGTTCAGTAGAACCGGAGCTACGAGCCTCTGAGTACTGTCAGTTTAATTTTACTTTGTATAATATGAATTGAAAGAATCACAATATTACTGAGATGCTTGAATTCATAATGATGTCATTATTTAATTGCTAAGTTATAATTCAAGTATATTATAGTAATGTAGTTATTTCTTTTTTAGTAGTACTGTTTCATTTTATTCATAAAGATTCAGTTATGAGTCGTGATACATTTCATTTTGCCGAAAAACATAGAAATTCAAACATAAACATCGTGTAATTTGAATTCGTCATGATATGGTTATCATGTTTTCAATTAGCCTTGATCTAGTTTTATGATTCTTTTATCCACTAATCAAAATAATTTCTTTCTGACTATCTCATAAAATTGAGTCTCCATTCTGCTTTCCACCCAAAAAATGAATTCCAATATATTTTTCTTCCAGGAAAGTTGAGCTGTATTCAATGCAATGGGTGGACAAAGTCAATATTTCTGATTTTGTTGTGGCTGCTGCTCCGTTTGGTGGACCGATTGGTATAAAATGCCTATTTTTACATTCGTATCCAAGTGATCAATCTTTTAACTTAAAAACTGTCTTGATTTTTCTTAAATAATGTTTTAAAAGTTTTTCTTTGCCTTTTAGCTCTTACTCAAGACAGAAAGAAATTGCAAAAAGTGCAGTTTGTCAATAAGTCCAACATTTACATATTTTCTGCTTCAGGACAAGCTATATCCACTATTAAGGTTCGATACATTTTTTGCTTTCTATTTTACCTTTCTGTTTAGTTTAAGTTTTAATTTATTTAGCATTTATATTTTAGTAATTACAAAATGACAACCAGGGGTGTAGTGGAGCGGGAACGCGTGGGAACGGCGATCCTTTACCTTTTTTGAAGGAGGAACGGCGTTCCCTCATCTGAATTTTCTTCTTTTTTTTACATGACACTTAACGGAAAGTCAAGTAAGAAAATTAAAAAGTTCTTTTGTGAGAACTATGCCTTCGTTTTCGATCCACAACTTCAGAGCTGAGCCATCGATATAGATGAGTAGGGCAGGCAAGTTCAAGTACTTGCAAAACACTTGAAAGAGGCAAGGCAACCCGCACATGGCCATTCCATGAACAATCCGACTGATGAATTAGACTCCCCCTTTCCCAGTTTTTCAATGTTTTAATGCTACTTCATTAGAAATGAACTGACGAATGTATTTTTCAGTTGCATGTAGTTTGTTTTGAAATTACTAAAGTAGTATTAATAAAGTTATATATTCTTAGTTGTCATTTTTACTCCCCCCCCCCCCTCCGCATCCTCACAGAAAAGAAAAAAAAACGTTTGTAACGACGCAACGTAGCGTTCCCACACCTTTTTATTTTACACTACACCTCTGATGACAACATATATTTCTGAATGCAATCTTTCTTTTATTAATTAAAAAATAATCCATTTGAAAACATGCACAGTTTATAATATGATGGGACATATATTTCTGTTGTTGGGGTCCAGTGTATGTTGTCAAATACCCTGGATCTTTATGATTGTCATCTTAGAATGCAATAACTTCAACTAGATTTCACTTTTAAATTTTTTGTGAATTTGTCTTCTCAACTAGTCTCTTCCAGACAAATTGTAATTAAACCGCTCTAATGGACTTCTTTTAAGTTCTGATAAAGTATCTTAATATCTTTATATGTTTTAGCTACTCTTCACTATCGTAAGTCATTGCATACATCAGATTCAGGTACAAGCACGTGCAATTTTGTTATATTTAATAACTGAATTGTACCTTTCTTAAGGTTAATGATATATAGTTGTAAAAACACTGCCAGATTGAAGTTTTTTTACAAACAAAAATTTTGTCAAATTAGTAACTCTGCTGATAAACTTGGAGAGAAAACATTAAAAATATCCAAGTTCAAATATGATATCTCTGTTTGGAGCCATTTGTGAATTTCCCATAGAATTAGCAACTCTGGAAAAAGTTTAAGTCCTTTAAAGTTTAAGGGACTTGAATTTGCAACTTACAATTAAGTTCGATGTATTCTTGCTGATGTTTTCAACATCTTCAAACATATATGTCTATAACATTTATTTGACATCTTCACACATATATGTCTATAACATTTATTTGACATCTTCAAACATATATGTCTATAACATTTATTTGACATCTTCAAACATATATGTCTATAACATTTATTTGACATCTTCACACATATATGTCTATAACATTTATTTGACATCTTCAAACATATATGTCTATAACATTTATTTGAAATCTTCAAACATATATGTCTATAACATTTATTTGACATCTTCAAACTTATTCATATCACATCATTAGAACTCATTTGACATCATCAGAACTCATTTGACGTCTTCAAACTTGTATGTCTGTAACATTTATACTTTAGGCTGCACAAATTGTGAACTTACTTTGACAAGACATTTTTTTCACATATTACATGCACCTGTAGTTTTGTCTGGAAATATTGGCTTAAGATATAACAGATTGACAAACAGAGCCTTAGTATAAGCTTATCATTACGCTAGTGCAATGTTGAAGCTAAATTTAGGTTTAAGCAAATTTTTTTAGGCATACTAATTGTCTAAAGGAAATTAGCATCAGACGATACTTTTAATGGAACTCTACCGAAATTATTTTAACCTTTTACCGGCTGTTAAGAGGAACTCCTACTAAGTATCTTTTCCTGTACTCGCTATAATATAAGCTTCTGATCCAGTTCATTTAGAAACTACTTTTTTATAAAACCTTGAAATTTGGTGAGTAAGGTACAAAAATGATCACCTTAATGAAATGACATAAATTAAAAACTCGAAAATAGCGTCTGATATATTTTATTTTATAAATGAAAATTAAAAAAAGCAAAAGTCTATTGCAGATGGAGCCACTGCATAGGCATTGGTATAAGGATTTCAATTATAAAATAAATTGGACGCTAATTTCGAGTTTTTGATTTATATTATTTCATCAAGTGATCATTTTTGTACGTATTCACCAAGTCTCAAGGTTTCATGCTAAGTAGTTTCTAAAGGACCTGGGTCTGAAGATTGTAACATAGCAAGTACAGGGAATGATCCTTACTAGGGCCTCCTCTTGAAGCAAGGAATTACCTGATTTCGCCTGAAAAATGTTCATTCAGTTTAAAGATTTGTATTATTAGACATCTTTTCCTAAAACAATTAAACATTTAAAATATCCAATAGTAGAATTTGTTGCCCTCATTTACAACTTCTTTTGATTTACATTACATTGAAATTGCTTTTGTTAATTGCAATAACTAAATTAACCTAACACTAATCCAATGGCGGATTCAGCCAGGGGGCGCGGGGGGCGCGCGCCCCCTCCTCAGATTACTATTTTTTTTTTTTTTTTTTAGAATTTGCACACAAAAAATTTAAATTTGTTTTTTCAATAAGTTCACTTAACGAGTATATTTCAACCTTCGTCTAATTTCCGAAAAAAGCCCCCCCCCCCCCACACTAAAAAAAAGAGCTTATTTTTGGTTCAAGGTTCTTTTTATAGCCCTCTCCCTTCCCATTCAAACGGACGTTAGAAGACTGTACAAGTATTCAAACCTCCACCCCCTTGAGTTTGAAGACATCTCCACAATACTTTACCATAGGAGTTGGAGTTGAGTTAGGTAAAAACTCTTTTACAAAATAATAATTGTTTACTTTTATCTTGTAACAATAAGGAGCCGAAACCACAGCGAATTTTCCTCTCTGAACTTCTAACTTTTAGACGATCACAAGAGGGGGAAGGGAAAGGGAATACACCGGATGTCGTCTTTCTCTCCTGATTTCGCACAAGGGATGAACGTGGGGAGGAATATCACTGGACACTGAATGAGATAACATCTCCATCCCTCTGGGTCTTTGTCCTTGAAACCCTCTTTTAAATGGTTGTGGTGTGGTTTACTAGTTAGCACAAGGAGAAGAAATTTTTGGACGTGTGGTGAGAGTGTTGAGACTTATATTCGGTTTACAAACTGTACACTTCCGAAGTTAACCAAAGAGTAGAGTAGGTTGTAATACATAAATGCATCCAAGCGACAAAAAGTAAGTGGGAACACATTATTTTAGCGTTTCTTTTTCTATTCTGAAATTATAAATACTATTTATTTGATTTAAAAATGAAAGCAATCGTTACGAGAAGTCAGAAAGAACGCCTTACTGGCGTGGAGGACTTTTTAAAAAGAATTGCTTTGTGTTTGGCACTCAAAAAATAGTTTAAAAAAGTTATTCTATAGCAATTTTTGGATATGTACCTGTCATTACCCATTTTTGTCATATGTTTGGGAATACTTTTCTTCGAGAAAAGTAAGTTAATCTTTATTGTCTAGTGGCTTAATTTTTAAACACTTTTTTAAATTAACTTCGATTTTGTGTGTCTGTGAGGAATAAATCCGTGGAGGACTAATTAATCCTCTTGTTATCCAATCGAGCTAAAATAACTTGTTGTCAATAACAATAACCATGTTTTCGGACAACAAAAAATTGCAATTGTGCATAAAAATTGGCAAGGAATATAAAGGATACCATAAAAACTTTGTATTTATGGATTCATTTTTTTAACATGAACTATTTGACCTACCACACTGGATCCCACTGACTTTCATTCCTTTAACTTAAAAAAGCTTAACATAAAATTTTGCTACTCCTGGTTTCTATCGTTTGCTTTTTACTTTATCCTTTATATTTACTTTTGATTTTGTTTAATTGTGGCGGGAAAATCTGTGGAAGGATAACTAACCCACTAGCCGTCATCCATCCAATCAAGCTGAAACTTGGCAGATAGTCAATGAGAATGCATTCTATCAAGTTTTGGAGATTTTCACTAAAGAAACTTTTACTCATGCTTCTATTAACACTATAAATCTTGTGTATGTATTAAATGATTTATATAAAAATTTTACTTTTATGAATTAATTATTTATACACGTAGGTGACACATTTTTTTTCACTGGACTACATAAGTGTAACATTGTATCTATGTAAAAAATGCTCTGATTGGCTGAAATAAAAGCCAGGAATTGGAAAAAAAGGATTTTGTATCAGAAAAGTTGAAAATAAAATTAAATTTTGAAGAACAAGAGAAGAAAATATGAAAATGAACTGTCAACAAGTGAGATTTATCAAGAAATCTAAAACAATTTATATTCGATGCTATAGAGAACTTCTACCTATTAAAAAAATATTAGACTTTGACATATTTAAGCTAAATAATAAAGCAAGATTCGGCTCTTCTAATACACTAACATTTACATCGTGTAGTTTTTTTTCTTTAACTACTCAATTATAATTATCCATAGATGGATAAGTATAAGATAACTAAGTATAGTTTGCTAAATCAAAAAAAGGAAGACTGGAATTTGTTTTGTGCTAATTATTCAATGTTTAAATTGTATTTTTTTTCTATTGCCTTCTTAAAAATAATACTTATAATTATTAGTAAAATGTTCTCTTTGAAACACAGTTTTTTCCTTGATTACTTTAGATTACTTGTGTAGCAATGGATTATCCAGTAAAACAAGGTATTTTTACTTACTAAGCTCACTGCATGAATATGTTATGAATATGTTAAATTTTGATGTACAATTACTGATTTCCCAGTTTGATGTAAGTATAGTATAGGATTTATACTTAGTCAGTTAGTCACAAATAATAGTAGCAAGTTCCCACTTTCATTGGAATTTCTTCAGTATAATCGATACCTCTGGGGATGTAGCTTACAAAAATGTTTAAAATGCACAATACATTTTGAATACAATTTGTTTTTAAAATAAAACAGATAATGAAAAAACAAAAGGATAGTGTTAACGCGCTAAGATACCTAACCGCTACCACGCTAACTTTACGCTAAAATAGCAAGTCAGAAATGTGACGAAAGAGGTTGGGAGTCAATCAATGGCTATGGATTAACTTAAAGTATATTTATTGAACACTGCTTAGCTTTTTTTTTTTTTTTTTAATATTCAATTCTGTCCTGGCTAAGGCACAATCTTGCGCCCCCCCTCAGGAAAATCCTAGATCCGCCACTGCACTAATCTAAATTTATATCATACCTTCTACGTATGCACGGCATGGCACTTGGTGTTGTACTTAAAAAAAAAAAATATAAAAAAAAAACCTTGCTGCCAATTTCAACAGGTTTCTATTAGTTCTTCTTAACTCTTATTTTTTATACATGAACACACCACTTTTCTGTTCATTAAACATAATCCGACAATAAGCTCCAATAATCTAAAAGAATATTTCTTTTATTCACTATAGGGCTCTTTTAAACTTTAAAATCAGTTTGTGAATTATTTTAATTTATTATTGTGAATTATTTTAATTTATTATTGTGTTTAATAACAGTTATGTTTATTATTGTGTTTAATAACAGTTATGTTTATTATAGTGGAATAGTGGTCCTTTAATACATATGGGATGGTCATCTAGTGAAGACCTTGTTTGTGTTCTAGAAGATGGCACGGTCTTATTGTATGATCTTTATGGAAATCTGACCAAAACCACTAGTATGGGACAGGTATGAATTATGTTTTTATAGAATTATTAAAAAATTCTAGAAAGCTAAGCTGGTTGGATTCGACTACCTAAGATTTGTTTATATTGGGTTAGTAGTATGTGCTGTCTTAAGTTTGTGATCTTTTATAAAATTTTTATTTTACATATTTACTTTAAAAAAAAATATATTCTAGAAGTTAAATTAGATGTGTTAGTTTAATAAAGTGATTACATAATACATACCCTATTCTAAACCTGGTACAAATATGAGAAATTAATTTAGAAGTATTTGATTTATATATTATTTATATTATGTGTTCTATCTAATGTTCGTTTTGTGTGTTCAAGAAGATTTTATTAACTTTGATGCCTAATGTATTTCTTCTACATTTTAATTTAAAGTTGTACAGAATTTGTTCAGCATTTTTAAATTATTCTATTGTAATTAAGTGGCATTTTTAATTATACTTATGTTCTCAAATAGCTTTTAATGCATTGAATTGAATTTATGGGCAAAGTTCATTAAATTCATATTATTGAAATGATCATTAATCTATATATGTTAAATTGAATTTAAATACATTGTTTGTTGAAAAGTTTGCCTTCAATTTACCTTCATAATATGCTGTCTTTTTTGCAATTTTAATTTAGGATGTAAAAGATACAAAAGTTTTGGAATGTCGAATTTTCAACAGTCCCAAGTTCTATACAGGGATCGCTGTTTTAACTGGTGCATACAATTTTTTTCTAGTCAACAACATTAAAGATCCCAGGCTGCGTAAAATGGCGTCAGTTCCAGGTAAATTTTTTTAGCATTAATGTTATTTTTTGGATGTATTCACTAACCTCTTGGCGAACAATGTCTTTTTTTGTGAAAATTTTCTGTCTTGCCAACATAACTCAAATAGAAATTAACCCATTTTGTCGCTGAAAGTGATTCTGTATAAGTTTTTATCTCAGAGCCATCTGCGTAAATACTTTTTTATTTGTAGCAAAGTATATGTGTGTGTGTTATAGTTATGATAAATCACACTCTCCATGCTCCCATACATCACAATCAATATTTATTAGCTTAAGATTAGAATTCAAATAACTAAGTTTAAATTATATAGGTTACGTTACAATTGAAAAGCATTGCATTGAGCGTGATAACACCACCAGTTTGAAATCAGATTTTTGAAGTAAACACTAACTTTCTTTGGCCAGCTCTTTCTCTCCAACATTAGTTGAAATAGAGTTCTTGGCATGACGTCATAATCTAGTTTCTGGTGGGCTGTGGTAGGTGCCACAATAGCCCCCCACCAGTGATAGCTAAACGTTAAGTGTATCTTCTGTTGAACCTCACCCTTCTACCTGATCGAGTAGTCTTCATTACCAGGGCCGGATTCAGAGCTTTTTGCTGTGCTAATGCTGGTTCTATCTAAGAGCTATCTGTAGGAGTAGATAAAACTGTTGTATATGCACCTGATGTGGGTGCAGGTGGTACCTTTTTGTCTGTGGTGGTTTCTCTTTCACTTCCCTTCACTTCCTTTGCTATCTTGGGAGGCTTGAGACATTCAATATTTATTGTTGTCTCCTTGGTGCTCCTTCGAATTTCGAAGAATCTCTCACTTCGAAAGGGCCCTCATAAGGTGGTTGCACATTCTTCTTCGCTGCATGCCGTCCGCAAGAATACGTGACTGCATGTAGGTAGATCTTTACTGATGAACACTGCCTGCTTGCCATGTAGCTGGGGATTCGGAGGGAGTAGCTTATTCATTGCTTCTCGCATCTTCCCCATAAATGTAGTTGGGTCAGAAACACTTGGTGAGGAGCTTAGAAGAAAGATACAACACATAAGCACAAGTAATTACTTTTGTCTAGGGGTTAGCACGCCTGTCTACTGGCCTAGGAGTCCCGGGTTCGACTCTCATTAGCTCACATTCGCTGCAAAGTGGTGACTACCAGACAACTGAATCATGCTGCCATCTATTGGCGCCTTCTGGAAATACTAAACGATCTTCACTTTACCAACTCAGCAAGCAACATCTGACGACTCACAACTCTCACGCAACACACTCAACTCACATGTAACACACTCAACTCGCAGGCAAGCAACTATCGTTCGTCCCTTCGTGATTCAGTTATATGGTGGTCTCGTTTGCAAAAGACAGGTACAACATCTAGGCATTAGTGATTACTATTGCCAACTTTAGTGATTACTTTTGTCTAGTGGTTAGCACGCCTGTCCACTGATCTAGGAGTCCTGGGTTTGACTCCTGTTAGAGCATGTTCGCTACACACTCAGAAACTCCATTCTTTAACGTAAATTACTTTTTTCTTTATTTTGTCATTAACTATGTATTAAGTATTGTAGCATTCTGCTAAAATTGAATTTGGACTTGTGTCTTGAAATAAAAATTTCCATTCTAAATAAGCTGTTTATGAAACTAAAAAATTCAAATGGATATAAGTTAAAAAATTGATTTTAATCTAAAAAAAAACCTCCAAGTATTAAGTGATGTTTTAGTATTTTGTAGGTAATATTCACATTAGTGAAACATGTAATACATTAAAAAAAAAAAAAGATAAAAACATGCATACTTAACATACATTTTGCCAAATAATAAAAAGAAATCTAATGGAAAGCTTCTGGCTCATGCTAAGAGAGCATTCTGATAAATGCAACTGAAATCTTCATGAATGTCACTTCTTCAAATAGGGTTACTGTTCCAAAAGAAATGTTGGAAAAAGTTTAATATCAATTAAATTGTTTACTGTTTGTACTAAAGCATAGTGGGTTAAAGGTGTGAGCTCCACAAAAAATAAAATATATTTATTGCCAGCATTTCAATAAATTTATGATAGTTCTTACTGTTTGCAAAACAAACCAAATAATTCTGATAAGGAAAAGAAAGTGCTTGATATTTAACTTGAAAAATGCTTTTAAACTTAGTTTTTATTTATTACATTAATAACATAATTTTCTTTTTTTTTAGATCTTGATGCCCCACCTAGTAGTTGGGCAGTTATTGCAGAAGATAGAAACACAAAAATTCTAGTTGCTAAAGATGCAACTTTATATATGCTTTCACAAAATGAAGGAAAATGTTCTCAAGTGGTAAATTTTTTTTGTTTTCTTTATGCCTGTTAATAAATGTTTTTCTAATGAGATGGGTTCTAATTCATGTTTTTAATGTTATTTTTTGTTTTTGTTTTGGCAGCTTGTCATTTTATCTATTTTAAAATAATTTTCATCATTTTATCTGTTGTGAAATAATTTTCTTAAAAGGCATCTTGAATGCATTTAAATTTTTTTTGTGCCAAATAACCAGCTAACAATTTTACCTCATGTAAATGCAAGTTTCCTTTTTATTAAAAAATTTCGTTAGCTTTTTTCGAATTGTAAGTAATTTGAAGAGCTATATTACTAATACATTTGTTATTAAAATTAAAATTGGTTCATTATATTTGTGTAATGTGTTTTAAATTTGAAATGATTTACTTTTGCTTAAAAAAGTTTTAACTTCTAAAGACGTAAAATATATTTATAATTAGTTTGTGCAATTTCTGAATAATAACGAAGCATAATATCATGATCCGTTCCTACTTTATTTCTTTAGCACTGATCATGAAGATTAGTTTCATTTCAAGTGTTAAAAAAGATCTTGAAGTATAAATTTTATGTATCTTCTTTTCAGTCACCTCATTTTAATAGTAAAATAAATGCAATCACAGAAATAGCTGTTTCATATAACAATCAACATGCGGCTCTATTTTCGGACAGCGGGGCTTTATGGATGGGCTCAGCTTCTTTAGAGGTATATTTTTTATATTATTATTTCTTTGTCTAGTTATTTCTTTATAGTGTAATAATCATGTTGAATATGATTGTTATTATTCAATCGATTAACTATTTTTTAATTATCACTACTGTTAATAGTGTATTTTGTGTTTAATTAAATAGTAGAACACCGATTACCCAAGTACCAAAACTGTTTCAGCCTGCAAATTAAGTTTTTTTTAACATTTTTCTAAACTTTAGGGCTACTTATGTTACTAATACTTAAAATAAGACTATTTGTAAGATATGTGATTCAAATATCTCTATTTCTTTTTTTTCTTCTTATTGTTCCTATGACCCTGGTGCATTGTTTTTTCATAAACGAGCCATTTAAAAAACAAACAAAAAAAAAAACATTTGTCTGAACACCATCAGTCTCCAATTATTTCGGATAATCAATGTCCTACTGTAGTAGTAAATAGTAAAAGTTATACACATATGAATACATTATCAAAAAGAGTTTTTAAATCATTTTTCTACAATTCTTGTCGCTTTTAGAAAGGAGTATTACTTCATAGTATTTCTGTGTAGAATTGCTGCAACAACTTCAATTTTGCTGTTATTTGCCAGCAGTTTTTTTAGCTTAGTTCTTATTAAAACATTCTGTTTAAAACGTTAAGTTTATATCTTATTAAAACATCATTCTTTTCGATTTGATCAACACAAAAAAGTGACAGTAATGTGTTTTTGTAATTGTTATTTTTATAATGAAACGAAAAAAAATTCCCAGTATTATGTGGTGGTCATTTCAAAACCCCAACATTAGCAATTGCTTATATCTAACGGATATAGTTTGGGGCTTAGCATGGTAGATGCCTTGGTTTGGGATCAATTTCCTTTTTGTTGTTGTAGTCTAAAATACTGTTTGGTTTTAAAAATATATGCCTGTGAAAAGACCCAAACAAGATTTCATCCTTTCTTACATTACAAAGTGAACCCCAGTTCTCTTCTTAATTATAATAAAAATTTGCATTTAGTATTGTTGTAAAGTTTTTGGTAATGCCAATCATGTATCATTTGTGATTAGTGGAGTTTTTAGCAACATGATCACACACAATTTGACATTTAATTTCTCAAAAAATTGTACTTAATTTTTTTATTTTTAATTCTCTTCCACATGTGCATTTCATTTTCAAATCACAATAGGATGCTATAAAATTAATAAAATTGAATTAAAAGGATTAAATATAAATTATGATCATAGATTTAGATTAGATTTCAGAGTGGAAAAGCCAAGTGTACTTACTACCTATGGTTTGCTAAACAGTGTGGTGGCCTTACAATTTGACATGAGGGCATTGCAGAAGTCTTCAGACTAGAAAACCACCTGTTTTAAGCCTAGCACACATGTATGATTGGCATTTGCCAAAAAACATACTCTACTGTTTCAGTTGAGTTACCACAGCCTCTGCATAGATAACCTTCGACAACTGTCGATCATTGTTTTGAGATGGTTCTTTAGACAGTGAACTCGTAACAAACCGATCGTAATTCTACAGGACTTTGTGTCCAGTCCTAGTAAGAAAAATTTAGTTTCGCTTGAGGTTCATTTTATAAAGTGTTTGGGATTGTCTCATACACTGAGACTCTTTTCACTCTAATTCAGTTTCTTAAATATGACCTTTCTTAAGTGATTCCCCGACCTCAGATCTCAGATCGTGGGACTGGGGCAAATGGTGGAGGCTTGAAAGGCCTGTTGGTGGATCCAAGTCTGGCCAGTTCATCTGCATGTTCATTGATTGAAATTACGATCATATATCGGTACATAAACATTTATTAATTGGATCACCTGGTAATTCTCTTGTCAAAAAGTTAATAAAACAAGGGATTTTATAAGTTTAGATCTGAACATCCCATAGCGGTCGCATTGTGGAATTCGAAGATGTTCCAAAGAATTATTGTTAGAATAACCGTTTTTGAAAAAAAATAACCTTTATTGTTTTAACACTTTTAAAAATTTTGGTTGACATTCAGGTCTTGCATATGTAAGTAACTGAATTGAGAAAGGCATTTCACATTTATTAATCGGATAAAACAAAAATTCATTAATTTAGGTACAAATACCTTAGCAATTAATTTTTCATTTCCTATTGTAAGCCCCATTTATTATATACCTTCTTATTTTATAATTGCTATCATTTAATGGATCGCTATTGAAGCTATTTGTGTGCCAGACTTTTTGCGCTGACTCGAAATCATAGATTTTTCTGAATGTTATCACTCATCTTCTATAATGTTTTAAAAGCGCATGCATTTTCTCTTGAGGAGCCTCCATAATAAAAACTAAAAATCTGTTTTGAAAGATTTCGAATATTTACATTTGTGACTTTTTTTATATTTTTAGAAAAAGTATTGTGAGTTTGATACACAATGCAAAGCTCGACCTCAGCAATTGGTGTGGTAAGTTTGACATTTTATAAAAAATTAAGTGTAAATATTAGTGTTGATAAAAGGGCCATTTTTTTATACTGTGGGTATTGGAAATTTCGATCTAAATTGTGCCTATACTTTACTTGTCTTCGATTTTTCTTCAGCTTTTTTGTAAGCAATTTTTTTGTAATTTGATATTTTTCTTTTGAACTTTAAATATAATAACAAAATACAATGATTTTTTATGTATTGTCAATTGTTTGAATTCCAGCTATTTGCAATGCTAAATATTTGTTGTACTGCATCATTTTGAATTTAATAACGCCTTAGCATTATTAATTCAAAGTCTTATTAATTTGAGATTTTCTTCATAAGTTGAGCTTGTTTTAACAACTTTAGATGATCTACAATATTCTATTAAATTACTTTTTTAATTTTTGAACTAATTTTGGGGTAAAAGCCCTTGTTCTAATTGTTATTTCAATGAAATACTTTCTAGGTTTTACACGTTACTATAATAAATATGTACTTCCATTCAGAAGTATTTATGTGCCAAATCATACACTATAAATTACTATCCAGTTAATATAACCAATTATATCCTCTTTTAAATATGCATGCGGAAGCTGATTGGGCGATTCAATGTTTATTTTGCAGTCAACATTTTTGCATTATAAAATTTTCTACTTGTTACTATTTTTTAAATATGTTTTTAATTCTACTAGAATGACTTGATGGTAAGTAAAAAAGAAATGTATACTTGAGACAAAAATTACGATTTGCTATTTTTACATTTAACTATTGAATATATATAATTGTTATTTTAGAATTGTTTATTTTGCCATGAAGGTAATAACATTTAGATGGATTCCTTATTAATATATTTTTCATTGTTTTTTCGTCTGATATTTCATTGTAATATATTTCTGAATAAATTCAAAATTCTTATAATTCTCTTTATTTATGCTGAAATATGTATCTTGTTCTTTATAGGTGTGGCAATGGGGCAGTTGTATTATTCTGGCAAGTTGATGTAGAAAATATTATGCTTGTCATTGGTCCAGAGAAAGATTTTATGAAGTATCCTTTTCACTAATAATTATCTAATAACAAAGTCACAAAGGATAAAATCAGCAAATTTATTTTTAAATACAGTAAACTCTCCTTTGACTGGCCTAATTGGAACTGGGGATAAGTCAGTGAAGCAAAAGTCTGGTAGAAGCAGAGAATAAAAAAAACATACAGTTAATTGGATAGGGATGCATGCGTTTCAGGCAATTAAATGACAAATTTAACTAATGCATCAATTTGATATTTCAAAAATGTTGATATTATTGATTAAAAATCAGTAAAAAAATATTTAAACCCTTCTAACCCATCCGTATGTGAAATGAGAAATGTGATATTGTAGTTGTTATTGTAATCATTATCATCTTGAACCACATCTGTGATAGCCTCAATGATGTTGTTATCTGACAAATTCTCTTGGTGGAGATTCTTGTCGAAGTTCATGCACTGCTCCATGTCTTTGTTTCCCCTAAGCCTTTTAAATGCCAATAAAAAGTTTACATTGTAAGCTCCAAGAGGTTTGTATATTAAAATATTTCATGCACAATTTGCATTGCCTTATGAGCAGACTTTGATGATGTTGCAATCCATTTTTCATATGCCCTGTTCTATAGCACATTAAATGTGCATTTTCCTCGCATAGTATTCATAAGTTCTTCTGCTAAAAAAAACCCAACCAAATAACATTTGCTGGTTGTAAATTCTTTTGACTCTCAAAACATAAACACTGCTCACGTGTTTATCTCGCAGAGTACAGTGTGTATCTAAAACTCTGGCGGATGATAAGTGGCGGTTCTGCAGGTATATATGTTGTATGACGAAGGGGTAAAAGTGAAGAGGCTCTTTAAAATGACAGCAGGTTTATTCGTTCCATACATTATAACTGGGTTCTTAAACCTAAACTAGGAGAGGTTCCTTTCACGTCCGTTCACCTTCACTCCTTCAATCATACTCTCTCTCCGGCGACGAAGTCGCCGCTAGGGGATTACATTAGAAGCGCCCTCTACATCACTTGGGATAAGACATATAAGTAATTCTGAGTTGAATTTTTATAAGTATTGCAGTCTTGCACACGACATTATAAAAAATTAAGGACTTTTTGGAGTCTCTAAGTATTTTCAAGTACTTTTAAGGCCTTGAAAACAAGTTAAAAAATATCAAGCACTTTTAATTACCTTGGGAATCCTGCAGATAATACTAAACGTAAATATTTTGAAGCGCTTCTATTTTTTATCAAACTTTTAAATTGCTTGGCCTCAAAATCACTTCCAAGTTTCTTAAACCATTCTCCATTTGTCTCCTTATGATATGTATAATCTCTATGATTCTATACCATACATTTCTCTCTATATCAACTGCTTGTTTATGTCATTATTATACATACACAGGTTAATATACATTTATATGGTCTTTCAAATGTGTTTCCCTTAACTATTAAGTGATATCTTTTACACTCCTATACACTTGGTTCCTGAGATTGATGGAGTTCGAATTATCAGCAATGCATCTCATGAACTTCTACAGAAAGTTCCTGGTAGCCATGCAATTCATATTCTCTAAATGAATTCGTTAAATTTCTTTTATCTTAAGGAATAACTTATATGTAAAATAACTTTCTTTTGCAGAGGCTGTTGCTGATGTATTTAGAATAGGCTCTTTGTCTCCTAGTGCCATTCTTCTTGAAGCCTCTAATGAATTTCGTGTGAGTATTTTTTAAACATTAGTGTATTGCTTCAGTTATTAATTTTTGGTTTATTATTTACAATATGAAAGAAATGTCTGTTGCAGTGTTACATATTTATTTCTACATAAAATAAATTTTCAGTCATTGTAAGGATTTTTTTATTCTCTGTCAGTGGGTATATTTACTTATTTAGTGGTATTTCTTTTGTTAAATATTCTTCTAGGTTTCGTTAGATATATTTCTTTTAAAATTGTGTTTAGTGATGAAATTTTGTTGAATCTGTATTATTTTGAGGGAACTTATCAAGATAATTTATCTTTTGAAGATCTGAGTATAAAGTTTTAAAGACTATTAATGGATAACTTTAATAGGAATAATACCCCTGTCTACCGCAACAGTCCATTTTTTACAGACGCTGACCGGCCCTGTCTTTGCAACCCTTGGCCAGTATGTTCCTGTAATCAAATGATAAAATAATTGATTTTCAGTAACTTTCCTTTCTGTAGCGCCGTAGTCACAAAGCAGACGAGTACATCCGAATGATTCGAGAAAAAAATGAACTTGAGGACGCAGTAGAGTGCTGCCTGAAAGCTGCTGGACACGAATTTCAACCTTCAACACAGAAAATGCTACTCAGAGTGAGATTTATAAAGATTTTCCTACTTGATAATTTATATTTTTCAATGAAATAGTTATACAAATACAAATCTTAAGACCAACGACAGGCTCAAGGCCCAACAGGGTTGGTCGAGTAAATATATATATACACGTATATAGAAATGGAAAATAATTTGCATACGATAGTTACACGATCATACATACAATATAGCTTAGTTACAGGATCATGCACACAATATACAGTCGTTACAGGATTATACAATACAATATACATAATACAATACAATATACACAATACAATACAATGCAATATACAAAGTTGACACAACGTTTGACAATAATACTGGAAAAATGCAATATATAATGCAAGCAATATATACAAGCTGACACAATATACAATAGTTACAGGATTATACAATACAATATACATAATACCATAAAATATACATAATACAATGCAATATACATAATACAATGCAATATACATAATACAATACAATACACAAAGTTGTATGTAAATTTAACTGTTTTGTTAAAACATAATTAACTGTGTGTGTGAGCAACTAAATATCTTGCTTTGCCAATTCCAATGGTTTTGAGATTATTTCCTTTACATTTCGAAAAAAAGTTCTACAATCGCCGAATTTCATTATAACTAGCCGTGACAAATACAATACACTTAGCTATTATTATTTTTTTCCCTTCAAATTTTGGTGCTTGTGTGGTTTTTAAATACCACCATTCATGTAAAATATAATGCCGCTCATGGTTAAGTGCAAAATAATTCATACAGAGAAAAAAAAAGTTAAAATGTATGAAAACTGTGGAATGTATTATTGAGAGTACTGGTTGTGATTGAGTGTAATTGAAAGTAAGGGGGTAGACTGTAAAATTAGTATGACTTTTTTGTCCAAATTAATTTAACTTTCAAAATGAAAAGGGAAAGCTCCTCTGTCTCATCTGATCGCTCCAAGTAATTGAGAGTTTATTTATTAATTGTTATTTTTGTAGCTGCATTTAATAATTTCAATTGTTGCAAAATACAGTCTGAAGAGTATAATAGTTATTTATGAAATTATTTGGGGATGTAATATTTTTTCAAATGAGGCAAAATGCCTATTTGACGAGTGCAACAGCACAAGTCCTCTTTAAATACCTAGCAGTAAAGTGTTATTTTTGCCATAATTTATGTCTAAGAAAAGTTTAATTTTTTGCATGTTGTTTTTAAAAGTATTTTCTTTATTCATTTTGCTATACATTAATTTTTCTGAAAATTTCTTTAAAAGTATTATTAACATACATTGTACTGCAACTTATACATAAGTTATACATTTCAAGTGCAAGCAAAATTTAAATTGTGAAAATAAGCTTCCAAGCATTAAATGTGAGATTCCATTTACTTTATTTAGTGTTACTGCGTATTAAGTATTCATATCAAGTGCAACTTGCCTATGTTTGTTTATAATATAATTTTTTTAGGCTGCCTCCTTTGGAAAAAACTTTATTCCCGACATAAATCCGGAGCCCTTTGTGAAGATGTGTCAAACGTTGAGAGTACTGAATGCAGTAAGAGTGAATGTCATTGGCCTTCCTTTAACATACACGCAGTATCCTTTATTTTTATTGAACACAACTTTGATCATTTTGGGACAACAATTGTTATTTATTTTTAATTATATTTATAAATTGTTTTTTAAAATTTATGTAAAGTTAATTTAACGGAAATTGTGGGTCAAAGTGTAAAATCGAGCGAGGTTAATACTCGACTAGAGCAGCATGTCTGTAACTGATATTTTTTTCATTTCTAAAGATACGCTTTTTTATCTTACCAAGATTGTTCAAAATATTGCCTTTAAACGTGCAAAATTTTTAACTGTAATAATAACATTGTGGCTAATTTTAATTCTAATTTATAGTGAAAAGATTTAAGTTTAAAAGAGAAGTATTTTTTTTTCCATATCTATCAAACTCGGTGCTATAAATTTATTAGAAAGTAACCAAGAAATAAACTTTTAATTAGCTAATAAAAAAAAGTCGAACTTTAAGGGAGCAGAAAGATTGATAGACAGTTTCATTTGCAGGTTTTTAAAGATTACAATTCTTCTTGTAGTCTCTCAACTGTTGTAAACTTAACTTATTAACAAAATTAACTATATTTTTCAAATTTTTTGAAAATGTTGTTTGATAAATTAACTTTAAATTTCAATGAATGATTAAAGAATTTCTTTTTAAAATAAAACCTGATCCTTAACGCAATTGTAGACTTGAATTTTTAACTCTACCTGTTCTTCTGGATCGACTTGTTCTAAGACGTCACTACGCCTACGCAATTTGTATTTGCCAGTATCTGAAGATTTCTGATACAGAAGGTGCTAGTCGAATACTTGATCATTGGGCTTGCTATAAGGTAAGTATTTTTTTTTTTTTTTTAAATTGTTTAAAACATTAGTTTGTGGTTCTTAATTAGTTATTTTTTACTATCGAATTTATTCTTATTTTGTTATAACAGCCCAACTTGGAAAATGAGGAATTTTTTTTATTCTGGAAATATGAAACGGAGTGGCCACAGAACCGAGAAAACATGGAAATGTCAGGGAGCTTTTTGATTCTGGGAAATGTCAGGGAACTTTTTAAAATTTAATGAAAATCAGGGAAATTTTGTATTGTTTAAAGCACGTTCATCCATATTTTGGCGCTATTTACATGGAGATTTGTAGTGGTAAGCCATTACAAGTTTAATGTTACAGAATAATTTAAACTTTTCATTACCAGCAAAACTATTTTTTAAAAAATTGCATATTACCTCTTCAGCCTACATGTTCTATTTGATCAGGGTGTCTAGACATCTAGAAAACCTAAGAAAATCGGGGAAATTTAAAAAAAAGTTCACCCTAAAATCAGGGAATTTTTTAGAAATCTGTCAGAGAATCATCAGGGAACTTTTTTCCCTGAATTTTGTGGCCACCCTGTAAAAGAAATATGTATATTTAAAAATTTCTACAAAAAGTAAATTTTTTTGTATCACTGATAATGCAAACAGCATTGCCATAACCCTCTTGTAATTTAATACTTAAATTTTCTGGATTAGGATGTCATGACTCTTCTTAACAAAGCGCTGTTTAATCCACTGTTATTGAAAATATTGTTGCGTGGACGGGTTCGAAAGATTTGAAGCCAAAGCAGATCAAAACTTGCAGAAATTTATTCCAAAATAACTAACTCTTCACTGTTCTCTTACAGCTCCAGAACTTCTCGTTCTAGTAGACACAATACAGCTCTTTTCACCTCAATAGAGCACAAAGCAGCAGTTAAAAACTTGACAACTGCTAAATCGCCGCAAAAGACAATGCAATACAGTTCGCTCAGTGTCTCCAATCAACTAATTCAGTGACTCAAAATTCAAGAACTGACTCATCTCAAGGAAGGGGCTTATATATAGGGGAGGCGAACATACGTGAACCTTCCAGAGATAGACATTTGGAGAACTTTCCAGATCGTAGTCGAAAAATCCTATACATGTACATGGGGACCCAAAATGTCTCCAAATGGTCGCCAAGTTTGGCGACATTTGGCGATTTCTTGCCAAATTTTTACGACAAAAATTAGTCGCCAAAACCGTCGCCAACTTGGCTCTATCTCGCCAATTTGGCGAGATTCCCATTACCATAATGTTAAATGCCCTGCCCCTTGAAACTCGTTTCCCAGAGTTACCTCTGTAAAACCCGTTATCAAGCATTGAGATGCTCATTGCAGGGAAGCCAATGTAACGCCGAACTATTGCACTGCCTTATGCGAAATGTACATAAATTACTATTTACAAAATTAACACTACGAAATATTTACAAATATACAAAAATTCGTAACAATATGTTGCAGTAATAATCATACAAAGTAATCCAAACTAAGATTGGATGAGATGGTGCAATAAAGTTTTAGGACAATTTTTTAGTTTGTTCTTGTAGAAACTCTTACTTGTTGCACTATTAGTTGAAAGATCTAAGTGAATGATACAGGTATCTTTCAAACAAGTAGGATTGTGATAGCATTTGTGACTAAAAGATGGCTTATACTCTTGCTCTTTTATTGCACCACGTCGGATCCAGATACCATGTATCTACAATTTAGTGACATTTAAAGACTGAAATCTCTCATTGTTAAGGTTCCCCATTCATTTGAAGGGCTTTTCGATTTGGAAGTTGACTTTCTGCTAAATTTTGGTTTGGGAACTTGTCTTTATAAGACCTTTTATTTGACATATATGTGTCTGTACTTTGAAAAGTAGTCCTTTCTATGAACTTTTCAGTACATTACTATAGTACAGAAGCTAAAAATATATTTTGAGGTATTAATTCTGAAAGGTTTTGCTACTATATAAATTTATATAGAGAGAAGCTCATACAAAGGCTCTATTGTCTATCTAAGGTCAGCAAGTGTTTGACAAAACTACAAAGACTACATACATGTGGAATTTGTTCAATGAAAGATCTTGTTGAGACTGGTTCTCATACCAAAATTTGACTGAATATCAATTTGGCAATCTAAATCTAATTGTCAGTGTTACAGACCTCTTTCATTTATATAAATATGAAAGGTTCAATAAGTTTAGTTTGATTACACAAAATTGAAGTGAGTGTTTCACCTGGAAGTGCATTTAAGCGGCGCCGTATTTCTATATAGACTAAGGCCGACCAAACGGTATAGTGGTTAGCGTGCTGGCTTCTAGACCGCGAGATTGCGGGTTCCGAGTCCCGTGTTAGGCATGGGTGTTTGTAAATGTATGTTGGTTTGTTAAATGACGAAATGTTTCGGCGCATTATAGCCCTCGTGTTGCTGACGGCGCCAGATAATCTGAATACAACCAACTAAATAGACTAAGTAAGCTGCAGCCTAGAGCGGCAAATTGTCCGTAGTTCAGCTATTTATTTAAAATTTAAAATGAAGTGTCTCAGATGTTAATAATAATATCCGTACGAATTTAAGAATACATTAAGAAATTAAGAATACTTAAAATATGTTTTAGTCCTTCTATATAGCCTACTTTCTAAAACCTGCTGCATTGAATCTTGACCAATAAAGTGCTTTCCTATTTACCCTGTGGAACGCGTTCCCTGAGAGGTCTCCTTACTTACTGCTTTGCAGCCCATCTTTGCCTGCCAAAGAAATAAAGAAATGTTCAAGTGTTTTGGAATGTATTATGTTTCCGCTGTAAAATACATAAAAAACCTCTCGAGTCGATTACACATTCCAAAGTGATTTTTTGATTGTGCATACACTAGAGAACTCTATGGGAACTTCACAATTTGGCTACAAACAGTGATATATAACTAGGATTTTCACTACCAAGTTTGTCTTTAAATTAGTGATATTTTTGTTTGAAACAAAACTCAATTGTAAGGGATTTTGATACCATTTGTTATTAACCTGAACTGGGGAAGATTTCGGTCATCAAATGTTCTAAATTTTACATAGCACCTGATGTTGTAAATCGAATGATGACGTAAAATCGAAGCTGCTTTTTAGTGTAAGTCACTCTTACAGTTTAACTTCTTTTGTCTAACCATGGGTGCCATACAAATTATTGACAGGGGCAGCTAAAGTTGTTGTTAAAAAAAAAAAGCTCAATTTCCTAATTAGATGTAAATTATGTATATATTTTCTACTCAAATAAATAATTTATATATAATATTTATTTTTCCTGTAGATATCGCTTTACTTTAATTTTCAAAGGCTAGTTGTTGCAAGTGCTTATGCCTTTATATTCCTTATTATTCTTTTATTTAGCTTATTGCCTTAATAAGTAAAAAGTATCAGTAATTGAGTATTTTAGAGAGCTGGGATAAGTGTCTGAAGTTAACTTGTTATGTATACCCTTCATCCATTTTTTTTTATAGTAAAGTATTAATGAAGACTTTTTTTAAAAAATATGCTTTTGATATATTTGAGTTTTTTTATTTTTTTAATTAATGTATATTATTCTTTGGAACAAGGCTGTAAAGATGTGAAATTCCTGTTTGTATGTAAAAAAAGTATTTACAGGAAAATTTAGTCTTTTTGTCTTCAACTGCCCTCCTTTCTTTTTCTGTTTAACTTGGGAATCAAAATTATGATTATTTTCTCATAAAACTTGCATGGTTTCAAGTTTCTCTTATGTAAAAACTCAAAGATTGAGAATTCGAATGGTGATAGTCTTATTTCAAACAAACTATTTGCAATTTTTTTCCCCCTATATAAATATTAGCTGTTCAATTCTCCTTTATAAGTGTACCTAATTTTCTAGGTAAAGCGAACTAATTTAGACCCTGCCCAAACAGCCCAAGCTATTGCTGAGAAATTGGGCTCCACACCTGGCATTTCGTATGCAGAAATTTCTAACAAGGCAATGGATTTTGGTCACCCCTCATTGGCTGTCAATGTAAGTAAAAAATGCTTATCCAGAATTAGATTTGAAGACTAAGGGAAAATGATTTAAGTCAACTTTTGTAGAAAATAAAGTTAATAGTGTTATCTATAACTTATTAGTGATACTAACTTATGTCATCAAGGGGGAAAAATGGCAAAGTCTTAGAGATAATCCCAGAAAAGACTAGATGTATATGCTGATATGCATTTTTAAATTGAGTTTTCTCAAAATTACTTCTCGGTGATTTAAACCATTCTTCTTACTGGTCTTCAAGTATGAGTTAGACATGAGAATTATTTGCTTCTGATACTTAATAGAGTATTATATAAGAAAGGAGAATGTCCACTAAAAATTATAGCAAGAGAGAAGTATTATTGGCACTTTGTTACTAATTCTTGAAATTCTGTGTTTTTCTGAAGTTGTTTTAATAACATAAAATCACTTTCTCTCAATATATTTTGTAAACTTCTGATATTCCATTCCATTATTTTATGTCAATTAATAGTAATCTGATAAGTGGTGTTGATCAATTGATTAAAGATTATCGGGTCAACACTGTTACAATAATTACAAATGATGTAAATTAATATCTTGAAGATTTCTTTGATAAATATGATTAGTTTTGCCCAGGAAAGGTATTGTAATGATCTAAAAAATTTATCCAAATATTTTGGTGACCAAACAATTTTTTACCCAGATCAAGAAATTGTTAAACATGGTTCGTACGTTTTTTCTTCGTTCGTTTTATTTGACGAAAGTCTCGATATGATGAAACAAGACAATTAAATGGATGTTCACAAACGATATTGATGTAATTACAAAATGAGTACTAGTTACTTTACTTATACATATTATTTTCCCGATTTGAACGTGCACCATTTGCCGATAAAAAAAATTTAGATTTTTTTTAAATGTATTTGTGTTGATAACGCATCCTTGAAAAGTGCTTAAAAAGTCCTTGAATTTTTTTCTCTTTCAAGTGTACAAACCATGTTAAACATTTCCGTGGTAAAAAAAAACAAAAAAAAACTGTATAATAAATAGTATTACACTAAATGTTGCTTCTTTGTTTGACATACATAAAAACTGAATGATTTTAGCAATTCAATCTTATTGTGATAAGCATAGTATTTTAATTTGCCTACTCTGAGTTTATGAAACTGCTATTGAGATTTTTCGTGAATGAAACTCTCACTCGCAACTTAATAGAAGTTCAATAAAAGATGAGGAATTAAAATTAAGAAATTCAAATCTCGTCTTTCGAATCTAAAACTTTTTTCCAAAGTAATATTTTTTACATGACATTTTAGATAACAAATTATAGTTATTACTTGTTATAACTGGATGATAAAAATAAGATATGCTTTTGGTGTGTATTATAAACAAATATAAGAAACAGTGTTCTGCACAAATAATATTAGGATTTAGCTTTGTCTATGACGATATATCAATGTTTTAAAAAATTCTAATTTGCATGTTTGAAGTTCTTCGATAAATTTACCAATTGAATGATTTTTTTTTGTTAAGTTATTGGAGTATGAAACCAGGGCATCTGAACAAGTTCCTCTTCTGATTAAACTTAAACAAGAATATCAAGCAATGGTCAAAGCTATTGAAAGTGGGGACACAGATTTAAGTAAGTTGACTAATATGACTACATAAACAAATAACCCTATGTAATTATGTCTATAATTTTTGTTGTATGAATTTTATTGCTTTCCTATTCTGTAAGTCTAACTTTTTCTTCATTTGAAGACATGGTATTGTCATTTCCTTATTTGTATTCATTACATAAACAGATCATAACTCTATTTTTTTAAAAATGCAATTTAAACCATTTTTAGAAAATATATATTTTAATGACATAAAATGATTATTTTCTAGGGAAAAATCCATTGCGTAAAAGTATGGTTTCTAAGATTTTTTTTTTTTTATTATGTTAAACTTGTATTTGTTTCAGAATGCCTTGCGTCAGGGTGCTCACATTTTATATCGGTTCATGAGATGTATTGAAAGGTCAATTAATTTTTATATTTACAGAAGGGAACAGGCTCATAATTTCCTCATTACTCATCTTTGCTAGATTTATATTCATTGAGTGTTTACAATTTTCTTTTGATTCTACATTAAAATCTTAAATGAATTGTTGGGTTATTAAACAGTTTTAGTACTCTCTGATTTTTATATTATGACTTGAATGCAAATATTGCTATGTGTTTGTTATAAAAATATACACAATATTTTACAACAGAATTATTAGAGTATAATTCCTTGGGATTTCTTTTCTTATTTATCAAACTGTTGTCATTTTTCATTTCCCCTAGTTTATTCTGTGATTCGTTACTTGAAAACGACTCTATCCAAAGGAGATTTTCACATGAAAATACGCCAGTTTCCTGTCGCACATGCCCTTTTTCTAAAGGTTGGTAAGATGGTATATTTATTGTCAATTTTAAATTTAAAAATATGTATTTAAAAACTATTTTTTTATTTGTTTTGAACTAATTTCAATAAAAAATGAAATTTTAATTCAAACTCTGATTTTTTTTATTATTGAACTTTTCTATCATAAAATATTAAAATTTCAAATGACTTCTGCTTTGTTTTTTTTGTTTTTACAGTGAAAATTGGCACGAAAGAAATACTAAAATCAGTATAACTGGGTATTTTAAAGATTTTATTGGGGTTATTTTAGTCCCTTAATCCAGTAGGATTGATCCAGTATGTAACAGATTAAATGCCAACTGTTCAATGGTTCGTAATCACAGAAATTTCCCCTTGAATACTCCGAATGATAAAATACCACTGTGAAAGTGACATGTTGTAAACTGCTATTAACTATTCTAATTCCCTTGTGATGCCATTTTAACAAGGCCGACCAAACGGTATAGTGGTTAGCGCGATAGCTTCTAGACCGCGAGGTTGCGGGTTCGAGTCCCGTGTTAGGCATGGGTGTTTGTAAATGTATGTTGGCTTGTCTAATGACGAATGTTTTGGCGCATTATAGCCCTCGTGTTGCTGACGGCGCCAGACAATCTGAAAACAACCAACCATTTTAACAAGAGAATGATTTTATCGTGGCTATTTTATGCAAGGATTTGTAATGAGAGCAATTTTACAGCAGCTTCTATTACCCTATTTCCAATTTGTATTCCAAAGCTATTTCATTTTTAACAATGTGCCACCAAAGTAAATAAATTTTGAAGAAAAAAAAAAGAAGAAATATTTCGGCAATGCTTGGAAGCAAATTTTTTTGTTCAGTTGGGTGATAAGTACAGTCATTTATATTTTATTTTATTAATTTTTTTAAAGGCCGAATGCTGTAGACAACATTGGAAACGGATAATATTCAAATTTGTTTAAATACAATCAACCAATCTGTAAATTAGTAACATGTTATGTATGAGAATTTGGTATAAAATTACCAGTTATTTCTTAGATTTGATTGTTTGACTGCTACAAAACAGTAATGTTCTGCTCCAAATCACCCTTCTTGTTTGCTTCAAAAAGGCTCCAATTTCAATTTCTGTTGCCTCAAACACTACTCCAAAACTTTGGAAAGCAGGCGTCACCCCTGGTATAGTCTTCCTCCTAAGAAATCATATTAAACACATTTTTAACCGGTACAGAATCAGTATGCATTAAATATCAGTAAAACCAACTGCTGCATTTATTTAATTTGTTGAGGAACAATGATTGCTATTATTTTTGCTAGGTATCTGATCTGTTTTTCATCTCAGGCATTACAATTTTTTTTAGTTTTTTTGTTATTTGATATATATATATTGTACGTTCGTTTAAAAAAAAATTGGAAACAAAAACTTAGCTATGCTGTATTTACTAAAATTTGATATTAATGGTTAAAAGTATTTTTTGGTTGATGGAATTGGACAATTTTTTTTCTGAATTGTAGATTTTTACAGACTTTTTATTTTATACTTCTATTAGTACTTTTAACAATTCTATTATTTTGATCAAGTCTTTCTATCAACTCAACACTATATAAGGTTTTAGTTGTGGTTCAGATTTTAAGAGCTAAACAGATAAAAACAGAATATCATCATCAACATTTGAAAAAAATAGTACAAAGAAAAATTAACATTACATTTTGTCACAAAAATACACAAAATCGGCATTGTTAGCATTTTCAGAAGAGTAATACTAAAACAACAAGCTTTCTTAACGGGGATCATTTTGACTCCTGGGCAACTTTTCTATTTTAACTTCACAATAGATAAGTAAATTTTTATTTTTTCCAATTAAATACCGAAAGGGGTCATTTTGATTCCCTTTGGTAGAAATATTTATTTGTCAACTAATGGTAAACCTAATGTTAAATGTAATAAAATTGTGTTTAAAGGGACTAATAATAGAGTGGCCACAGAACCTGGAAAACCTAGAAATCAAGGAAACGTCAGGGAGTTTTTTTAAATTTCATTAAAATCAGGGAAATTTACTTTATTCTGAAGGCACGTTTCCCCGTTCGTCCATATTTTGGCGCCATTTTCTCGGAAAATTGCGGTGGTAATCGTTAGAAGTTTAACGTTACGAAATAATTTGAACTTTTCATTGCTGGGATATTATTGGCATATTATTCCTTTAGCATACATGTTCTATTTGATCGGAGTGTCTTCACAAATGGAAAAATTGGGAAAATTTGAAAAAAAAGTTTGCCTTAAAATCAGAGAATTTTTTAGAAATCTATCGGGGAACTTTTCCCCTCGAATTTTGTGATCACCCTGAATAAAGCTACTCCTTTTCATTTCTAATGAATTATTGGTACTCTTCCGTTATCCGGACGCAAAAGTCGCCAATCAAACGCGAGTCGTCGCCAAGCGAAGCGAATGGAAGGAAAACGTGCTTTGTTTTGAAAATGAATTCAAAGAATAGAGCACCTAGACCCAAACGAACTTTCCCCTTATGGTTGTAAGAAGAAATTTGGCGAAATTCTACATTATTTGGCAATTTATCACTTGTGCCCGGAACACGGAAGAGTACCGAATTTAATTATTTTTTATGTATAATTTTTTTTTTATTTCTCCTCAAATAGTTATGCAAAGAGCAAGAGCCTGAGCTGCTAAGAGAGAACTATTGCCAAGAAAGTGACTTTAATTCAGAAGGGCATTGCTATGTCATTGAATGTTACCAAACAAAAGTAAGAATAGTTTGTGTTATCTTAAATCCTTTATATTAACTTTGATTGTGTTTGTAGCAGGCAAAATCGTTGGAGGAGTAATTAACCCCGCCTGTCACGAAATCCAGCTGAAAGTTGGCAGAGAGAGTAATTGACAGTGTCGAAATTTTGGGGGCAAAAAAAAAAAAGTTAATCAATGTCATGGATTGGATGTTTTCTTTATAGTGGTTGAACACTATGGTCACTTGATCTGAGCTCAAAATCGCTTAAATAAGTTGTAATTTCTCATAAAAGTTGGCAATTCATATAAAATTTATGGTTAGCATTTTGTCTTTTTAATTTGTTTAATTCTGAAACAAAAATTGTATTGCTCTTCACAGCAGCTATAGGTGTTGTTTTAAAGCTTAAAAAGTATTGGGGGGGGGGGGGTAATCCTTATTTTCTTGTGATTTGTGCTAATTTCTTATTGTTTTAATCACTTTTTTTAGAGAATAGAAAAACAATACAGTTGTCTGCAAGAGGCTTTAAATTCTTATAAGAAAGCCAAGAATGATTTTGCCATTCAGGTAAAAAGATACTGTTTATTCATAATTAATTTCTGCATCTATCGGCAGTTCAACAAATGCTCATAATTCTGTCATACTAAGCACAAAAGTATCTGCAACTCAGCCCCAAATAAGTAATAGCAGTTTAAACATCTTCATGAAGTTAAAGCTAACTTATTAATTTTTTTTAATATTTATTATGCAGATACAATAATTAAACTTCATCATTATATAGAATACTTTTCAGAGAACCACCTGATAACGATTGCTCAGTTTGGCAGTTACGTCTTCTGTGCTTTGCATGACAACATTATGCAAGTTGCATTAATGCAATTCTTATAAAAATCAAATCCTCATATTCATTAAATTAAATTTAACATATGGGTTTATGTAATTTTGAATTTTACAGAAAACTAAAAGGGGTGTAGAACATTGTACATTATGCTATTATACTGACGTCAATTGGTGTTATTTACAGTTTTATATTTTCATCATTCACTTAGGAAATATGACCATTTTGACAATAATTCATATATGGGACTTAATAAAACATCAAAATGACAATTTTTTGCGATATATTTTTCTATAATTCTTATATTATCCTTTCTTGTAAGTGAATCAGAGTAGAGAAAAAAAAAACGGTTGTTGATGAGCGATACTCAAGAAAAGAGTATGGTGATAAAGACATTTATTTTAAAACTTTTTCGCCTTTATAGCATTTTTACGGGAATTTCAGAGGTGTGAATGTATAGAACACCGTAAGAGGCATTACCACAGCGTTTTTCATCAAAATAGTATAAGCCGATTTTTAGCAATTACTGAAATATGATTTTTTCAATGGCAGCTACCATATGTGTTGCATAATGTAGACGAAAACCTTAATGGTAGGTCCCATGACCACCACTAACCCATACACCAAATTTGAACATCGTAGATCAATTTGTTTGAGAATTTTGCTGACCATGTACACACAGATAAGACATTTTTTCTCAACCCCTTTTTTTAAATCAGAATGTTCCGAAATGTAGCAAAAAAATATTTTTGACCAAAATTAATACTTTCATTACTCTATGTAAACATATGGGAAAAATAAAAAGTTTAAGGATTACACTATTATTCTGGTCTTATATTTTCAGATAACAGAAGAGCATTTAAAACTGCTGAAGTATCAATCCACGTTTGAAGAAAAGTTCCATGAACCTTACAAAGGCCTGTCTTTACATCAAACAATGAAACAGCTTTTAATTCACAGGGAATTCAAACATGCTGAGGAATTAAGAAAGGAATTTAAAGTTCCCGACAAAAGGTAACAAAAACTTACCTAATTTCTTTTATTTAAATTTTTCCAGCAGGTTTTGAACTAACTTTCTTGGACACGTTCAAAATGTGTCAAAGCACTGTTCTTTCGAATGCTTTTATGCCCGATAGACAGCTATGCTGTATTCTACTCAGAATTTGGCCACCTCCACCAATGCAAATTGTCTAAGAACATTTGGTTACCAAGGTTTACGCAATAAAATGGCCACACTGTCAATATTCTCTACTCATATATAAAGTTTTTTTAATCCAAATGTATTTTTTCTTGTTTTAATAGTCATGCTTGTCTTTTTTTATATATAATTTAAATATGTACATGTTTCTGTCTAATTTTAGGGAAGCTCTTATTTACTATTTTGAGCAGTTAAATTTTATTCAAATGTTTATGTCTAAACATGTATCTTACTGTGGTATATCAGGTTTAGTGGAACCTTATTGAAATTTATGACATCACCTATCGCAAGGCTTTTTGGATTACACCAGTGATCCTATGCATTGTATTCTTAATCCAGGTGTCACTTAAACCACTATTCTTTAAAATAATAGTACTAGTGTTTCATTATTCATGTGTTATTATTTCTTAAGAATTTCAAATTTTGACTTTTAGTCATAATTTTTTACTTAAAAATGAGTGTAAAAGTTACGCAGGTCTAGTTCACACTGATCCATCATTTAATAAATATTCAACTTCTTAAAAGTGGTATTTAGACAGTAATAATTAGGTACTCAACTTATTGATTTATAGTGAAACTAATAAACCTGATGTGTCATTAGATGAAAATGTTATTTAAACTTCCTAACGAATAAGCCATGAATTGCAGAATTGTAAAAATAGAGAAGTTAAAAAATAGTATTCTTAGATATGTATAACTTTGATATTCAATTAAGTTTTTAACTTGAAGGCAGCAGAACTCGAGATGTTAAAGCTAAAATTTTATGCAGTTAGAAAAATATTTAGAGCAACTTAACTTGCTGTTTTCAATTTCTTCTACATTAAGAGAACTGAAATAATTTGTTTTAGATTTTGGTGGCTACAAATAACAGTTCTGTCTGACGGCGGCGATTGGTTAGAATTAGAAAAGTTTTCTAAGTCAAAGAAATCTCCTATTGGTTATGAGGTAAGTTTTTTTTAATGACATTTATATAATTTTTAACTTTAAATAGGGAATCGTGGAAATGACCAACACTGGGAGGAAAATGAGTGGACAACTGACTAACTATAACTTCGAGATAGTGCATGTTACTTGGAACCGAAGTTTAACAATCGCCATAGACATCTAAATAAGCAACTTGCCCCTAACTAGTTAGCGTCTGTTTGTAACAATAGGCAACCTATTACACATCATTAAAGGGGGAGCTGTATGGTGGCTGTATTTCTTTGCAAAGCAGAAATTGCTCATGAGCTATACTGAAGTTGCAGATTAGTGAATATAACACAGTCACATGAAAATTTGATGCCTCACGATTCTTTTTAAATAAACAAATAAATCATGTTTTTAATTTCAGTAACTATTTTCGTGCATTTTTAAGAATATTTTTTCCATTCTGCGGGATTGAATTGTGGAAATGTGCTAAATATGTTTTGACAGTTAATTAAAATTTGAAAAAAATTCAAATTATGAATTTAAGTTTAAATAAATTTGAAAATTAATAGCATTGTTTGCTGTTTCTACCAGCCAAATAAAAACCTCTTGCTAATTTTTTACCTACTGTACTTTCCCACCAAATATTCACTCAAGAATAACGTTTTTTTAAAAGGTGGTTTACCCAAACATAAATACATTCATTGTGAAATGAGTTCACTCTCATAAGGTGTTTTCATATCTCTCTGTAATATTTATTACTCATTTATGTCTGAACTTTTTTAATACAGCCCTTTGTGGAGGCATGTGTAAAGCACGACAATGTTTATGAAGCCAAGAAGTATTTATCGAAAGTGAAAGAAGAAAATAAAGTTAAATACTACATCAAAGCTGGGTAAGAATCGCTTACAGTTGCGGTTTTAAATAATTGTGTGTTTTGACTTGGAATGTAATATTTTTGTGTTTTTAGGCTACTGGAAGATGCTGCTAAAGTGGCTTTTGATAAAAAGGACGTCGCTGCCCTGAACCAAATTCAGAGCTTATGCGGTGTCATGGATAGGACTATTTCAGATAAAATAACTATGTGGAAATCGCAACTATCATCAAAGCGATAAATATTTTTGTAATATATTAATAAATCTTTTGTAATTATTGTTCGAGTCTCACACATACTGTCTTTCTATGAATATTGTTCTTTAATAGTTTATTTATTTTTAACTCGACAACAATTATAATTGGTTCTAAAAATAACTTAGAATTAAAATATTCCCAAGATTTGCTAATTTCTTATATTTTGGAAGTGTTGTATTATTTGTATTTCCAACACTGTTAACAATTCTAAATAAACATGCAAGTCGTTTAATTCAAAATAAGATTCCTTTCAATTTAGAAAACTAGGCTAGTTTTTGTCGGTTCTTATAACCGAAGGTATTCAAATAAGAGAGTTCTAACAGGAATCTGCCATTTCTCTTTTATATCAGTAATAACGAGCAGTTTTAAATCCTCAAATCTTGTTAAAATAAGTTATCTCATATTCTATTTATTTACAGCAAAAACACTCATATTTTGGCTATTCATTTTCATATTGCTCAATTTCATCGTAACTGTTAGTATTTTCAGGCATCCAAAATACATAAAAGATCTGAAAATAACCAATACTTGACTTCCTCTCAGTCCACCTTGGAAAGCTCTTACCGAGGGCACGTTTTGATTTTAACATAATCAAACATCAGTTTCTTATCGCATATTGCAATCACAGCTGGTGTATGTTAAAAAATTGTATTGGTCTGCCTGTTAAATCGATAATAATTAAATACATATATTGGTGTATCTGGCCCGCGAAAAGCTCCAACGTTTCATACGGTCCACCTCTAAAAGTTAGTGGCGAACGCTGTGGTGTAGAGTATAGACAAGGTTCCCACTCAAATCACAGAATGAAAATTAATTACTTTTAAGGACTGAATGTTTTTTAAGACCTTTAAAAATTTATTTTCAGGCATCATGTCTATATATAAATTTTTAGTAAAGTCTATTCTACCAAAAAAGTTACAAGTTGGCGCATTCGTGATACAAATGTCAGAGAATTCCGATACGGTGTGGATATGTGGCGGTCACGCGGGAAAGCAAGTCCGAGTTGTATTTTTATAGATTTTGCAGTTGGGCACACAACATCTGCAAAAATTAAGGATTTTTAATGACCGTGGGAAACCTGGGAATGGATGTCGCCTGATTTCACTTTCACCAAAATCTACATTCAAGAATGCATGATATGCTGATTGAAGCAGCCCAAAAAGTCATTAGCTTAAGCATGCGACAGGTTATAATGGCAGAAACCCATCGATATGTTGAATGATACTGTGACTGAAAACATTGAAAAGATTAGATGATTATGTTTCTTTAAAGCTGACAATCGGATGTTTCGATACTTTTTTCCCTTCATTCAAAAGACCAAACGGTATAGTGGTTAGCGTGCTGGCTTCTAGACCGCGAGGTTGCGGGTTCCGAGTCCCGCGTTGGCATGGTTGTTTGTAAATGTATGTTGGCTTGTCTCATGACGAAAGTTCGGCGCATTATAGCCCTCGTGTTGCTGACGGCGCCAGATAATCTGAATACAACCAACCCTTCATTCAATGGTTTGTTTCATCACAAGGAAAGGTAACAAATGTTTTCTAAAACTATAAGTTTGTATCAATTTGAAAGGAATGCAATTACATTTTGAAAAAGGGAAAAGCCTTTTTAATTATGACGACTTTATTCTAGCAAATAGTTACATGGTTTAGCTGTAATGGTAACATTTTGTTCAAATGGACTGTACATAGTGAAAAAAGGGAACAAAATAATAAAAGTAACAAGCATATGTATGCCACATTAAGAACATTAACTACAACTACTTTTTCACACACGAAATGAAAATGTTTCAGATGAGAATCAAATTTACATATTAAACTACGAAAACACCAGCCAAACTAACACGGAGAACATACTGTTTCATATTGTGCGTTTTATTAGATTGGTTGAAAATAGAGTGGTAACATTTATTAGTATGAATATCATGAGACAAAAATTCTAGCCTAGACAACCCAGGAATGAAACATCAACATAATTATGTCTTTCTCGCAGCAAATTGCCTTTAAATGAGTATTGATATTATATATATAAAAAAAAAAAACATTCAAAGATTAAAAATTCATTAAGATTAACAGATTTTGAGTTGTAAGTAGTTTATATTTTGCAGCAATTTTATAAGGATATAAAATGAAAGTTCTTTTTAAATGTTAAATTTTAAGTATTAATTGAGGTCTTTAGTCATTGTTTGGATTTTCATGTTACAAATTAAATCACAGAACAAAGTAGAAAAACCATGTGCAATTTCAAAATAATATTTTAACACTCTGGTCATTTTTGTTAGTGGAAGTTTTTTTTATAATAAAAAAATACATTAATGTCTTAAATTATTATGTTAGTGAAGAATTTTAAGCGAAACCTTGATAGTAACTTAAAATCACTTATATAATAACACATGACTAAATACATTTCCTTATAAAAAAAATTCACTTAAAAATAACACATTTGCATTAGTTTTACAACAGTTAACTCTATCACAATCAATAATGATTAATATCAATAACCTTTTGTTTGCATTTTACTGGGAGATATGACTAAAAAGAAAGTGGCTGTTTTACAGAATCATTGCACATCACAACACTAACGTTACTAAGGTTAACTATACACATTAGTAACATATTTAACACGAAGATGTATAGCTTAAAAGTACATCTAGATAACAATTATTAGCTTACCCATTATTCTGCCATTATCGCTAATTACTTTCCACATACATTTTAATAGAAAACTTATAACAAAAATAGTTTCTCCCTCTTTCAGAGAGACATGTCCCAACATCATCCTAGAATCTTATATCCATAACATGAAATCACTAATGGGCTAAATTTTCAACCTGCAATTTTAAATCTTAAAAATAATTATTTCATTTTGAAGTTACAAATTATTTGTTTCAACAATATGAATTACTTTTGGTTAACATTTTAGTTTGCTGACATTTTTTTTTTTTTTTACAACAACAATTTTATAATTTTGATTTATTTCAACACAAAATTAATCAACTTGTTACATCTTTAGCACACAACATTTCAAGTCGACCTTTAAAAATCACCTTAAGTGTCATTAACTTTCATGTTATTGAGATAATTATATATATATTTTTTAACTAGTGTTTGGAATGATGAATACTTTTCACTATATTTAACTAAACATAAAGTACCGAGAGAAACTGCATAGCAAGGTATTATTTTCGATAAAATCACAGAATTTGTTAAACTCTACTTGCATATGTTTATTACAGCTTAATTATTTTATTATGCTCTAAATTATTACTTACTTAACTAGACCAGCTGTTAATGGAGAACTTAATAAATTACTTTTTTATCAAAAAGCTTTACTTGCCTTTTCAAGAACCTATACAAGTTCAAAATGCCAATAGTGCAATAGAAAAGATACTATTTATCTTCTAGGGTATTTTTGATAAGAATTTCAAGATTGAAATTATTTTAAAATCAACAATAATCTATAGATCTTTGCACATAGATGGCCATTTTCAGCCGAAGTAACCACAAATTCATTCCATGAATGATCAACATAGCATTTCGCGAGCAATTGCAGCCAAACGGACTCCATTCTTTTGCAGGTTCAACTACAACACACCAACTATGTACAAAGGCCTTACCGAATGCACGATGAAAGTGTGTTACCAAGTCAATAACAAGGCAATTTACATAATGATACACCATCAAAAAAAGTCTTATTTTACTGAATCCCTCTTTATCACGTAAAACATTGGCACAAATTATTTTCACTTTAGAGGCATTGTGCATGCTACAATACAAAATCGTAAATTGATCTCTACTTCTACTTTCCCCTCATTTTCGGGTTAAGGAGTAGCACCACGTCATTTCCACTCGTCACATTCATTACGTTAAGGAAAGGCTTCGAGTATAACTTCTGTCTTTCAAAAGTTGCCATTTATTTTTACAAAAGTGCATTTATAGTGTGAAAAATAAAGTTTAAACACTTTCCAGAAATTTTCAGGGGCATAATCTTGCAGCATTTCTTTTTTTAAGAGCTCATTATGCCTGTCCAAATCAAAAAAAAAAATCAACTTCATTTAGAAAGATGATTTCAGGATTCATATTAAAATCTTTTAAAATTGTTTTGATAAAAAGGTTCTCAAAATGCTCCAATAATAAAATCAACTCCAAAAGAGTATTGTTAAATTCCCTAACGACAAACAGTATATCACATTGATTCACTCCTTTGACTTCTAACAATAAAAGTGTTTTGTTAACACTACTCACAGATCTTTATTTTACATCTTAGCAGTCGAGTAAATATAAAAAAATCATTAAAATTATCAACATATTATTACTTTATTATAATCATAAAATTATCAATAAGAATATAACCATACTAAATTTATTATTTCACACACATAAATTCAAGGATCAGTAGTGTTTTTGAAAAATAGCACACTGTTTAACTTTAGTTACAGTTGTTTGTCACAACATAATAAGAATTTAAGCATCAAATACATTTTTATTACTGATCCTGTTTAATTTTAGTGGTACTGTGTACAATTGTGTGCTTTGCCTAGTGATATCACTAGGTCAGATCGATGGGGAAAATGTTTGCAGGTACTTTAAATTTTTATAAATAAGTATTTAGAATAAAACAGGATTTGCATCCAACTCAATATTTGCAACCAAACACTATCACGAATTTGCATACTAAGGTTTTGTTTTAAGCACAATTTATGCAATTTTATAAATAGGTTACGGAGCTAGATTTAGTCGCACAGTTGGATACCTTTTGAATCGACTATATTTTTATAAATTGAAAACCAGAAAATATTAAAAAGACATACTACCAAGTTTATTTTATTTGCTAACTGGTAATAAATAAAGGTTTAAGCCTAAATAAAGAAGAGTAAAAATATAAAACAAAATTATAATAACCGGACGGTTATACTCAAGCTTAAAGAATTGCTAAGTCGTTTTCTTTTTTTCAACTGTCGTTCAATCACTGTACTTGGGAAAATGCCAAGAAAATTGCACATTTACATCAGCAGAAACCAACATTGCATGAAAGCATTTACAGAGATAAGAGCTACTTCATAAATACAATAAAGAAATAATGCTTCTTAATATGAAAATGAGTATTCAAACGTAAAAAATTAACAATGAACACTTTGGAGAAAGTAGAATACAAAACGTAACAAAAACAATATTTACAGAAATGGATTTGTTCCCTTAATTAATGGAACAGTGCAAGTTCAATGTTTCAGGAATGTCTTTGAAGTACCTGATATCCAAAATCTCACTCCCTTGCAGGAATCTTCACATGAACATTAGAGACTTAAAAATGTAGAATGGATTAAAAGTTGGGTGTTCTTCATCTGTTTAAACAGAGTGAACATAAAAGCACTATGCAAGAAAATTAAAATGAGACAAGAAAAACGAAATAGCGATGCTTTTCTTCAGTCCTTTCACTAAAATTCTTTACCTTCACAGAAAGTAACCAGCTAAAGCAGTTTATCGATTAGAGATTGGAATAAACTTGCATTAAAACAAGTAAAATATTTTTTTAATGAAATGGTCGCCTGACGAGCAAAGGATTAAACAACACAGGGTAGCAACGAAGTATCACTTAAAAGTTAAATGTCGCACAGCGAAAACACATTCGGTTGGCCATTCACGATCACAGGCTTCTCATTCGGCCGAGTCTCTTGGTCGACCTTCGAGGAATCGCTTGCGGGCGAAACGCAAAGAGTATTCATATCAAGAGGAACAGATGCTGAGAATTTCGCTGCGTCTAGCTGGGTTTGTGGTGCATCGTTAGCCCCAATCATCGCTGGTAGCTCCTGCGACATGATACGATCATCGTACAGCGAAAGCCTTCCTTTGATTTCAAAGGGAGTCTTCACACGACGAACGACCTTCCTACGACTGCCGCTTCCCTTCCTTCGAATTGATGGTTGTTTCTGGTCGTTGCCCGCCTCTCCAGGCATATCGGAATCGGAAACATCAACTATGACATCATTTTGGTCATCTTGACCATTAACAAGGAGGGTATTGGGACGTTTCGACTTTTCTACTGTAGAGCAGGAGTTGACAGCAATGGCATGCCCATTCAGAAGGTGGTGGTCATATGACTTCATAACAGCATTACCGTCTGCGGTTGACAGGTCGTCAGTACAGATGGTAGCATAACCATCTTCTTTCACATCGGTTGGTTGCCAGAAAGCATTGACAGGATTTGTCTGCCCCTGGATTGGTGGCGAGATCGGTGAAGATACGACAGAGCTCTTCAGCGGCTGTTGTTCCTCAGGAATGTGAATCTGACTCGCCGACTTCCTGTCCAGAAGCATCTTCCATCCAGCCCTCAGGCTTCTCATATTCAGTGGGTTCCACCTCTTCTCGGCCGTCTTCTGTAGGAATTCTCGCCTGTTACCGGTCAGATTGGTTTGTTTTCCAGCGTAGGTCATCTCATTTTGAACATAAGGGATTTGAGCCACTGTACGGTTGGAATGGCCAAACTCCCTGGGAACCAGGTTACTTTCTGGGACATTGTAAAGATTAGCGTCGCCATCCGAGAAAGAGAGGATCCGCCGGCTTACAGGTTTCTTGACCGGGCCTGCGAATAGGACACAATTGCCCACCACAGGCGTTTCCTCTGCAACATCGCTTACGAGGTTCCTGGCAAGGACTGGATTACGTCCCTGATGGGGTTGCAATGGGTAGGAGAGCTTGGGGACTGGGTTGTTGCTGAGGATGGTGTTTTTGTCATTGGTCTGGCTCACTGTATCAGAAGGGGAGAGAAGGGTTTCGGTTGTACACTCGGATAGGCTGTTAGATCGGTTGCGAGGCGTGATCAATTGTATGTCTTCAATGTTCTCGAAGTCACTGTTGGACTTGTGGAAGCTGGATGACTTCTTGAGGGGGTTAATCGAGGGACTGATGTTGGTCGAGATGGTCAGGCCAGCTGTTTGGGGAAAAAGATTGTTTTAGTGATGGTGAAGAATGTATATTGTGAGTGGGTCAATTTAATAGAAAAAAAAATTCCCCTTGTTCAAAACAAATTTCCGCAAAAGGTTTTACTAACATTTTTGTTTTTACCAGGTTTTAAACCTCAAAACAACTAAATTTAGAAGAGGTATGATTTTATTGCCTACCATAATTTTTTGAGAACGACCACATTTTAAGAAAGGCTGATAAACCACAATTAGTCCATGCCATTGAAGAGCATTATAACAATCAAACATAAATTAAAATAACACCAAATGCTGTATTGTACAGATAGAGATGTTATTGATGGAGGCTACCTGAAATATGTTTTCAATCTCTTATTGCTTTTCTTTAAATTATTCCCAAATTAAAATTCATTGTCATATTTACACTTCTCTTTAAGCAAACATCTAATAGACATGATACAGCTCCCTAACAATAAAAAACTGGACAAGGAATTGCAATAATGACCAAATTTATACTTCCACAGATAATTTAACAAAAATTTGCTTATGTCTGCAGACCCACATTCTATTAAAAAAACAAATAGCTGTTGTGTTATCTCCCATGAAAAATATTTATTGCATTTGATAAATGACTTTCATTGAGATAAGAAATTGGGTTGGATGTCCTATAATCAACAAACAAATTTTGGATGTGATTGGATTAATTATTTCACAAGGATGTTATAAACTTTGCACTTATAGTAAATTTAAATACCTTTGTCTCTTTCCCATAACACTGGAAGTTCTGTAATGCGTTCCTCCACGCACAGAGTGGTCAGCCTAGCTTCTGCATCTTGATCCCAGCAATCCTCAATTGTCTCTTTCAGGGATCGAACGGCCTAAGCAAGAATAACAACATAACAAAATTTGGAAAGATCCAAACTTAATTCATTTATATACAATACTACAATAATAACTCCTAAAATTGCAAAGGCCAAGTGCTACAAAAATTGTGCTACGATCAAACCCCGTTAATGCAAAATCGCTTAACATGAAATCCCGTTTAATGAGAAACGAAAGCACTTAAAACTTAACGAAAATGTATTCGTTTAACACGAACAATTTCGGCGAGCCCATCGATTTCGCATTTACGGGGTTCAACTGAACAAGTAAACAAATTTATAATTGACAGTATATATATATGTAAAGAGCCCAGGGAAGCACAACATGAAATAAGAAAGCTTTCAATCTTGTCAGGCAGCCATCCAAAATTTATTAAGACAAATACTACACAGCACTTCTGCATACAAGAGTCAGAAAACGTGTGTGTGAAAAAACGAATTATGGGCGCATGAAAGATGACGCCACAAGTCAAGGGAAGGGAAGCAAATGCGAGAAATGATGAATCAGCAAATAATATTGAAGGCAGGGAGAAATAATGAAGCCCAATTATGGTTGGTTGTATTCAGATTATCTGGCGCCGTCAGCAACACGAGGGCTATAATGCGCCGAAACATTCGTCATTAGACAAGCCAACATACATTTACAAACACCCATGCCTAACACGGGACTTGAACCCGCAACCTCGCGGTCTAGAAGCTAGCACGCTAACCACTATACCGTTTGGTCGAAAGCCCGATTATGTGAAAACAGTTTGAACTATAGAGTGACTGTTTTAAAAATAGATTAAAATTAAAAGAGAAATTAACTATTGAGTACGACGTTCCAAAATCATTATTTATACAGGAAAAACATGAAATAAAAATTAAATACAAAACAAGATGAACAATAAGATTAAGGTATTTTCAAAAGTTGAAGGCATATTTGGAAATATGTCATTATATTGAAGAGTGGAAGCTGTACTTTTCACGTTATAATTAAATGCTGAAAGCTTTAAACAATTTGACAATGTCAAACCTTATCGAGAACGGTGCAATAAACTCTTCAACTTACAGTTAATACAAAGCAATTTGTTAAGGCAAAAGATTAAATACATTATTTATAGCACTAAAATTTAAACATTTCCACATATAAATGGATAAGAAATAGTAAATTTATACTCACTGGATTGCTAGTCTTCCAAATATCAGGAAAGAGAGGTCGAGACTTGTGTTTGACAACCAGAGTATGCATTTTATCCATAGTTGGTTCGGTACCGACCTCAGCTTCATAAGGAAGCTTGTATGGAGGAGCTTCAATTCCTTTGGGAAGAAAAAAAGTACCTATGAACTCGAGCAAATCACACATTGAATGGAAATTGTAGTTGTAAAAAGCTTACATTGAAGGTTTTGACACACAACTTCAAAACTGACAATTTACCATATGTAAATATTCAACCACATAAAAGGTATCCAAGTTATTCACATGATTAGTAAATTAATGAAATAAAAAGTTCAGAATAAGACAAATATTTAATAGTGTTAGGAACCAGATGTAAACAACTGTATTGAATTACAAAAATAAAACAATTACGTATTCTTTACTTTCTACAACAGTAGAGTCTATCACATTTTGCCTAAAGCTACAGTTCATACTCTATCAAATTCAAGCGAAAATGCACAAACGTAAGCAAACTCAGCACTTTAGTAACCAGGGTTCCCACTCAAATCACAGAATGAAAATCAATGACTTTTCAATGACTTTTAAGGACCTAATTAATGTTTTTAAGGACCTATGAAAATTCGTTTTCAGGCATCATGTCTATATTTAAATTTTTAATGAAGTATATTCTACCAAAAGAGTTACAAGTTGGTAGATGCGTAATACAAATGTGTCGGAAAATTCTGATACGGTGCAGATAAGTGGCGGTCACGCGGAGATAGCAAGTCCGAGTTGTATTTTTATAAATTTTGTAGTTGGACAACATCTGTAAAAATTAAGGACTTTTAAAGACCTCTAAGCATTTTCAAGGACTTTTAAGCACCTCTAAGCATTTTCAAGCACTTTCAAGGCATTGAAAACAAGTTAAAAAATATTAAGCACTTTTAATGACTTTCAATGACCGTGGGAACCCTGGGAACCACTAAAAAATCCTGAATTAACAGAATTCTTCTCCCAGTCTTGCGTATCTTTTGTCCACCAACTTTCCAGTAAGGTCTAGAAAAAGATTGCAAGACTTCCAAATACATTCCTAATGTTTTACTCTTAAGTTTGTATTATCATTGCTAGCAAAGTATTTTCAATTATGTACACAGATTCTTAACTATAGGAATCATGAATTAACCAATCAAGAGGTAATTTTTAAATTTAACTTTTAATAGCTAAAATATATTATCATAAAGAAGCAAGAAATTATTTCGGTTTTCCGAGAATTACATCTCGATGCTCAACAATATTTGTACTAAATCAGTTATCAGAAAGAAACACAAGTGGAGTATTCAAATATTTTTACAAGCTTGGCCCTGTCTATTGAAAATAACCTTACCTTGAAATAAGTCAGAGCACCTGGTAGCTACTTCCCATATAACCAAGCCCAAAGCATATACATCAGCTTGCTTCAAAGCAGATTCGCAATCACGGAGATTGACACATCCTTCCAGAATTTCGGGTGCCATGTATCGCAGTGTTCCCACCTAAAACAATTTATATTAAAACTTTTTAAGTATTCTATTATGAAAAAACAAATATTTTAAAAATACATTTAACAATCATTCTAATTTTTTTTTTTTTTTTTTTTAATATCTCATGTGAATATTTTGGTTATTTTTAAATATAATTTTTATTTGCTGGATCAAAAATTACGTGGCTACTTACCAGGGTTCCTCCATTTAATGTCAAGTCCAAAAATTAAAATAACATGCAGGAAAGTTAGTGAAAATGTAATCACATTGCTAGTGATTAAAAAAAAATCACATTTTTCCTATTTATATGGTTAAAAAAACTTTCCAGACATTACTAAAATTAATACCCTGAGAAATCTGACTTCCAACTTTTCCAAGGTTCTATTACCATTGCCATTTTTTCCCCATAACAATACATTATTTAAAGGATACAATTACAACTAAACTTATCTAGACAAAACCAGGAAGTTTGACTATATTTGAACACAATTTGTATTGTATGCACAGCTGAAGCACCACAAAAAATTCCCCCACAGATGAAATAACAGTCCAACCATGAAAAGACAGACTTGTTTCTAAATTTGTATCCAGGTTCATTTATTAAACTAACAATATACATTTACGGAAATACAAATAGAAGCTAGATAAAAGTGAAAGACTTCAAAACCTATCGGGTATGAATAAAAAATAAGCAACACAACACCTTTAGGTATGTCAACTGAATTGATGTGGGTTGAAATAAAAATTAATGTAAAACAAAGCTTCTTACTAATCCTTAATAAATTATAGGGGTCAATACAAGTATAAGACAATGAGTTTCCATTAATACGTACATCAGACAATGAGAACTCTTCAGCTTTTACTTCTGTTCCGTTCAAGACGTAAGTGGACCCAGATATTTGAATTGCAAAACCAAAATCGCACAGCATGCAGGTGCCGTCCATTTTCACGAGAATGTTGCGGGAGGTGACATCTCTGTGTACGATGCATGGTTTAAGCTTATCTGGAATTAATGAGACAATTATAAATAAAGAAAAAATTGTTTAGAAATATAGCACTTTATTGCTATTTGCTGTTATGCTAAAATAAATGCAACTGCATTTTATATCTGTAGTACATATAGTGTCCCACACTTTCACATGTACAGAATGGTAAAAAATTACATAGCAAATTGAAAAACCAATATAAATCAATGAATTGTGAGTAGTTAGAAAATGAGCATCCTGAGCCAGGGGCGGGATGCGGGATGGTATGGTATGGTATGGGGGCGTCACCGGAAGGGGGCGTGACCGGATATGACGTCACAGGAAGTGACATCACCGGATATGACGTCACCGGAAGTGACATGATCGGAAGTGGAGTTGAGTTGTTCCCCTCCTGCTGTTGTTTTAGTTTCATTATAAGCTGTGTGTGTATGACGTCACAGTAGGTATGACGTCATAATGTGTTTTATATTAAAGTTTTGAGTGGTGGCAACACTTTTTTAGTTTCGATTTATCTAGCAGACGGGGTTGAGTTGTTCTAGGACTGCTTCTAAGTGAATAAGTTAGAGTAATAGGCTTTTATTGCGTGACGTCGCAGTAGATATGACGTCATAATTTGTTTAATATCAAAGTTTTGAGCGGTGGCAACCCTTTTTAGTGTCGATTTACATTTAAGATGGAGCTGAATTGTTCTAGGGTTGCTTCTAAACTAATAAGTTAGAGTGATAGGTATTTTTACTAATGACGTCACAGTGGGTATGACGTCATTCTATGTTAGGATTTACGTTTTAAGTGGTGATAACATTGGATATATACCAAATTTAGTTTTCAGGTGTTGGCAACAAGTTCTGATCGGTCAGCTATATGCTCGCTTGTGACTGATAAGTTTTAAACATGCGACCAAAAGTTAACTCCTGATTGACTGTTTGGTTTTCTAGCGAGTTACTTACATATCCTTTAATCAAGTTAAAATACCTGCAACAAAGTTACACAAAAAAAAAAAAAAAAAAAAATGTTAAATTTGAAAAGTTAATAAAAGTGAAGGCCATTTGTTAAGGGTCTAAAGAACCCTAACCCCGAGCTACACGTGACATTTCAATATTTTACCAAACAATTGTTAAAATATCGACTATCGGACGTTGCCTTCATGGTAACTCATCTACCCACCCCCCTTCCCTAACTAATTTTGAATAAGTTAAGACTTTAGAATTACAATTAATAAATTTTGAAAAATTATTTATTAAAGGTGAGGACCCACCTCCAGCCCGATACCTCTTTTAGGAAAAATTGATACCGCCTCACTCCACCCTATCAACAACAACAACAACAACAAAACAAAAAAAAACTTATTTCAAAGAACGTATATTTCTTTGAAACTTGAGGTCACTAATCAACCATCCGATGATATCCTTTAAGAAGATATCTTCACCTCTTAACAATTTTAAATTTTAAAAAATCTGAAAAGAAGACTTGTGAGAACGTATATTTCTCTCATGAATTAAATTTAATGGTCACATACAAAATCCTGGAAAAAAAAATTAACGCTAAATAAGTTTTTAAAAAATTAGTTAAAGTAATATTTTAGTTAAATTAAGGCTTAAAGAGATAAAAAAAAAATTAAGGATTAAATGAATGATTTAAGGAATTTTGAAGTGACTATAGGCATAGCTGGTTATGCCATCTTCCAGCAGATACCGCTTGTCGTCATAGGCCGACAAGGCTCTCTTGGTTTGTTGGAGTGAGAAGATGTTTAAAAATTCACTTACCGAATAATCGAAACGAAATCTGCGAAGCTAAAATAACTGTGAATAACTACACAAGTACGAACAAAATCGCGATGAGAAAAAAAAAACACGAAGTATTAAACACGTCTTTCACACTCAGGTATCTAAGTAGAAATGGCGAGACGGCAACCGGTAGCGTCTATATATGAGGGGTGATCACGTAACTTCACCGATCAATCAGATTTCACGGTAGAGGGCGCTGCTTGGTTCTAACCGATCAGAGCGGGTGGGGAGCGAGACTAGGCATGTTTCAACACGCTTCAACGCGTTTGCGAGTTGAGTTGTTGTGTAACGATCTTGCTTGAAACAGTTAAAGTGATAGATAATTTGTTCGTGACGTCATAGTGTAGCGAATGGGTTTTTAGCGTAGACAGTTGTTTCAATTGGAGTAATTATGAAATTTATTAAATATAAAGATAATATTTAGTAATAATTATCAGATTTTATTATTATTATTATAAAAAATAAACTTATAAAAAAAAGTGAACGTGGAAATTTACTTTACGAATAAAAATCATGTCTTTAAAATGTGTACGAATATCACTAAATAAGAGAAAAAAGTAACATACTTAAACTCTTTAAGATAAATAACTTTAACATTAACGTAAAAAACTTACTTTACACATAAAAATCACTTTAAAATGTGTAAAAATATCGCTAAATAAGAGAAAAAAAGTAACTTACTTAAAATTTCTAAGATAAATATTTAACCTTTACGCGAAAATTCCCTTCATGTATAAAAATCACGACTTTAAAATATAACATGCAAGAGAAAAGTAACGTACTTAAACTTTCTACGACAAATAACTTGAACATTAACGTAAAATTTTACTTTACACATAAAAATCCCGATATTAAAATATGTAGAAATATTGCTAAATAAAAGAAAAAAAGTAACACACTTAAACTTTGTACGACAAATAACTTTGACATTAACGTAAAAAATGTTCTTCACATATAAAAATCACGACTTTAAATTTGAAATGTAGGATGAAAGTATAACATACCTATAATTTCTACGACAAAGAATTCAAACATTGCCGTTCATGTCTTTAAAATGTATAATGACAACTCTAACTTTTAGAAAAAAGAAACACTAAAAATTTACAAGGCAAAGAATTTAAAATTAACTTTACATGTACTATCATACTCTTATATCAACGATAAATAAGATAAAAAAAAAAGAAACTCTAAAAATTTATAAGGCAAAGAATTCAAATAATACGCGAAAATTTACCTCACATATAAAAATTATGTCTTTCAAATGTGTAAGAATAACGCTAAATTAGAGAAAAATAAATATTAAAAATTTATAAGGTAAGGAATTGAAACAATACGCGAAAATTTATTTCACACATAACATTTTTATCTTTAAAATGTGTAAGAATAATGCTAAATTAGAGAAGAAAAAAAAATAACATACTTAAACTTTCTTCGACAACAATTTAAACAATACGCGAAAATTTCATACACAATTATTTTCTTAGGTTAATGTTAAATAATGGGAAATTTAACAGAATAAAAATTTCAAAGATAAAGAATTTTAACCTTTACACGAAAATTTACTTCACATATAAATATCATGTCTTTAAACTTTAACGTGACAATTTACTTCTCATATACAATTAAACTCTTAGGTTAATGTTAAATAAAAGAAAAAGTAGCATACTCAAAAATTTCTAAGATAAGCATAACGTAAAAATTTCATATCATGTGATTAAAATGTAACATATAAGAGAAAAAAAAAATAACATACTTGAACTTTCTATAGCAAAGAATTTAAGCGTTAGCGTAAAAATTTACTTTACATATAAAATTCACGTCTTTAAACGGGATGATAAGCATGTGACGGTAATTAGCCAATCAGGTTAGCTGTAGGTGATACGCCACTTGCCGGCATTTTTAGACCGGAGGATGAGTCACGCTAAAACTTGTTCAAACAGGTCGGGAGACTTGTACAGCAAGAACAACAGCATCGACGCGCAAGCAGCGGGTGATGCTGCGGTGTGTCAGCAGGTCTTCGAGATTATCGTTTTCCTACTTTTCCTTTTTCATAATGAAATGTTTGTGAAAACTTGGAATGAATGAAGTGGATTTCAAAGACACATTAGTAAGTGAAGGTAGAATTCGCATGGACTTTCTTCCAAAAAGTATGATTCACTTGGAGAATTTAAGATCATTTCTACTTGAAAACTTTTATATTGTCTAAAACATTGAATATTGTTCAAACTCAGTGAGATTATATGCTACAATACGGGTAAAACTTAACAAAATTGTTACATAGAAGAAAAATAATAAGAGATTTAAAATAAATACTAGTTATAGATACTACAAGGAAAAAAATTCACCTCTACTTTTCAATCGGAAAATCAATGCAAGTTGGAAATTTATGTTACTTCAAGAAAGACTTAGACAATTTACTTTGTAATAATATACGTTAAGGTGTCGTATTAACTCGTGCAATACATGCTGACTAAGGTTTATTTTACTTATCTAAGAAAGGTGAATTGGGGGAAAATATTAAATAAATTGTAGATATTAAATACATTGTAGATATGCATTTAAGTTTTGAAAATCACCTGCAAGACTTTTAAAACATCTTAAGAAAAATTGAAAGAAACTTGCGAATTATATGTAAACTATATAACTTTTTATACTCTGAAAGGAAATCACAAGTAATTTAGTTAACTTTTTTCATGGTAACACTCATATTCAACGACATGTTTTTAAAATTTAACCTTCTTTACATGATAATAGTTATAAATTTTTTCAATCTCAGATGCGATATACTATTACTTCTAACATATATGTTACGAATTGTGTAAAGTTTTTAAAACTGTATATGCAAATCACCAATCAGAAACATAAAAATCTAACATCAATCAAACAAACTAAAATAATAAGATATTTTCCTTAGTGGAAATAGTTAACTACTCATGTGATGGAATATACTTAGAAAATTTAAATACTGAAAAAAGTTTGCTAAGCAAACTTAAAGAATATTTTTTTTTTCCTTGTGAAAAACTAGCATAAATTTGGAAAATGTAGAGTTTGCTACTACGTAAAATTGAACATCATCTGGACAAACTAAATTATACATGAATTTTTTTTTTTATTTGAGAGGTGCTGACAATATATCATTAATATAGAGATTTTTAACTTCCACCCATAATTTCTAAATAACTTATACATAAATTTCAGAAAAACTGAAACGGAATGTGTTTTACAAGAGGCTTATTTTGTAAGATGAATATTCAATATTAATATAACTGAGCAAAGTTCATTCCGGAAAAAACTTGTAAAAGATACTTATATTTTGAAAATAGTTTGAAATATCCTTTTAAATTTATGAATGCTCGCTTTCGAAAGACACAAATAAAACTGATATTACTCATGATAATTAACACATACATAACATTAGTCAAACAAAGTGAAATTTTTATTGCTTGTGACCGATAACTTTTCAGTGAAGCAGAACTTACATAGGAAATTTGTGCAAACTTTTTCAACTTTTAAACCAAGTATCATGTAAAATTATAAATTACGATAGGAAATAGCATACTTCAGAATCGGAACAAGCCCTGTTGTTAAGCTTAATGTATTTCTCAAGGAATTGAAAGCATACCAGAGAAGTCCTTATCATTTCGCAGCTTTTCTCATGTTGCAAGAAGACATACATTGTAAAAGATCGTCTTAGAACTTAACAAAAATCAGTAAAAATAAATATATTTTCTATGGCAAAGATAAAACTTCACAACTTAATTACTTAAATTTAGCTAAGTTGCATATGGTTTATTCACATAACTCGCATGTGCTTTGAATGTTGAAATATATTTGTCAGTTGAAATCAAACTCATCGAAAATAAATGCTATCTACATTTTCAAGTCGGAAATTACTATTAAATAAACTTTACATGTAAGACATTATCATGTTAAAAAGAAAAATCTACAAAAATGTAAATGATAATTTTACTGTTGGTACATAAATGATGAATAATTTATGATTTTATTCTAGGCAAACGTTTTATTGTCTAACAGAGAACTTAAACTTTAGCAGAAAAACGAAAAAATACAATTTTTATATCCTATCATGCTTGTCGAAAATTGAATTTATTAGCTGTTGTAATAGATTTTTATTGTCCAAATTTCTATAGTTCTTCCCAGTGCAATAATATTAAGTTCATGTGTAATGAGTAGGTTTTTTTTTTTTTTTTTGTTGAATCTTATAAATTTAATGAAATTATTATGACCTAAGAGATTGAGTGAACTGAATAAATCAATGACGTAAATTTAAACAGTGACTTGAACTGATACATACTATAACTGTAAAGAAATATGACAAAGTGATAGATGAAGTGAAAATAGAAGTTGAGTGAAATCTGTTGAAAAAAGTTGAAGACGACAAGAAATTCATAAATGAGAATTATCATTGACTTATATTAACTTCGTTTTTCTTGCTTATGACAAGAAAATACACTCTTGTTTATTAAGAACCAACTTGATATCTTATCATAGAATGACAATGATGAAATATCTATACATTAAAAAAAAATACCAAACTTAGACATAGCAAATTTCTTGAAATTCATGTATAATGTGAGAAGTTTTACTGGAAATATAGAAGATACAACATTGAAAAATGTGAATGTTTCGAAGTACTTTATCAGAAATTAAAAAAAAAAAAAAATGCGCTGAGGTCCGCTATAAAATTTTTTAGGAGAAAGTTTAAACAAAATTTAAAATCAAACATGCTTTTAAGTGGGAACACATATATTAAAACTATGGCACATTTAACAATTTATATTATATCATCTCAGTTGGTATCAAACTGAATAATATGAAAAACAATCACAAACTGAATAAACATGAAAATTATCAATATATGTGGAAAAGTTTCCTTTTTTCACATATAAAAAAAAAATAACACATTGACATACGTTAAGATCACGAAACATGCGTAATCATATACCGATAAGAGCAACCAATGTTGCGGGGAGATATTCACGTGATGGACAATATCCCATGAATAAATTGAGTGATTTAATTTCTAATGCTAATTCCAATAGTATTCCACGTAACTTCAACTTTATATGTTACACTATAGATATATTTATTTTTCAAATATATTGACTTTCGAAAAATCATCCTTCAATATAAGAATGATCATAGTAAGAATAAAAGAAAAGATACTAAGCATTGATTTAAAGTGTATTTATTTCAACTTAGCAACAAATCATATGCGTGAAACGAAAATTGCCTCGAACCAAAGTATAACTATCCAATTTCATTGATTCCTACAAGGAAATTTTTCTCATCTAGTAATTGAATTTTTTTTTTTCTCGTACACATTATAAGTGTTGTCCAATCAGGTGTAGAATAGCTGAAGATATCCGACCTCTTTCTAAATATTAATAAGTCACTGTTGAAAAACTTATAAAAATTTCAATTTACACTTAAAGTTTTTTTATATATATATATTTCAAAGAATTTTTTCAAATCAATATGTATATTTAAATACTGAAACTTATTCACTTCAATAAATGTATGTTTAAGTTATAAAACTTGTCGTATGTATTGAAAAATTGTAACTTTTCGTCTTCGTATAAATCGATAACTTATACACTAGTTCTTCATCAATTAATCTTCTAAGTAAATCTTTCAAAGGCAAAAACATACCCATAGCTTTGCATTTGTAACAAGTTAAATTGTACATGTTTCATGTGAAAGTTACAAAATTTTATATATTTTCATGAAAAACATATAAAATTTCAATTTCACGAGAAACATGTACAATTTAACTTGTTACAAATGTAAAGCTATAGGTATGTTTTTGCCTTTGAAAGATTTATTTAGAAGATTAATTGATGAAGAACTAGTGTATAAGTTATCGATTTATACGAAGACGAAAAGTTACAATTTTTCAATACATACGACAAGTTTTATAACTTAAACATACATTTATTGAAGTGAATAAGTTTCAGTATTTAAATATACATATTGATTTGAAAAAATTCTTTGAAATATATATATATAAAAAAACTTTAAGTGTAAATTGAAATTTTTATAAGTTTTTCAACAGTGACTTATTAATATTTAGAAAGAGGTCGGATATCTTCAGCTATTCTACACCTGATTGGACAACACTTATAATGTGTACGAGAAAAAAAAAAATTCAATTACTAGATGAGAAAAATTTCCTTGTAGGAATCAATGAAATTGGATAGTTATACTTTGGTTCGAGGCAATTTTCGTTTCACGCATATGATTTGTTGCTAAGTTGAAATAAATACACTTTAAATCAATGCTTAGTATCTTTTCTTTTATTCTTACTATGATCATTCTTATATTGAAGGATGATTTTTCGAAAGTCAATATATTTGAAAAATAAATATATCTATAGTGTAACATATAAAGTTGAAGTTACGTGGAATACTATTGGAATTAGCATTAGAAATTAAATCACTCAATTTATTCATGGGATATTGTCCATCACGTGAATATCTCCCCGCAACATTGGTTGCTCTTATCGGTATATGATTACGCATGTTTCGTGATCTTAACGTATGTCAATGTGTTATTTTTTTTTTATATGTGAAAAAAGGAAACTTTTCCACATATATTGATAATTTTCATGTTTATTCAGTTTGTGATTGTTTTTCATATTATTCAGTTTGATACCAACTGAGATGATATAATATAAATTGTTAAATGTGCTATAGTTTTAATATATGTGTTCCCACTTAAAAGCATGTTTGATTTTAAATTTTGTTTAAACTTTCTCCTAAAAAATTTTATAGCGGACCTCAGCGCATTTTTTTTTTTTTTTTTAATTTCTGATAAAGTACTTCGAAACATTCACATTTTTCAATGTTGTATCTTCTATATTTCCAGTAAAACTTCTCACATTATACATGAATTTCAAGAAATTTGCTATGTCTAAGTTTGGTATTTTTTTTTAATGTATAGATATTTCATCATTGTCATTCTATGATAAGATATCAAGTTGGTTCTTAATAAACAAGAGTGTATTTTCTTGTCATAAGCAAGAAAAACGAAGTTAATATAAGTCAATGATAATTCTCATTTATGAATTTCTTGTCGTCTTCAACTTTTTTCAACACATTTCACTCAACTTCTATTTTCACTTCATCTATCACTTTGTCATATTTCTTTACAGTTATAGTATGTATCAGTTCAAGTCACTGTTTAAATTTACGTCATTGATTTATTCAGTTCACTCAATCTCTTAGGTCATAATAATTTCATTAAATTTATAAGATTCAACAAAAAAAAAAAAACCTACTCATTACACATGAACTTAATATTATTGCACTGGGAAGAACTATAGAAATTTGGACAATAAAAATCTATTACAACAGCTAATAAATTCAATTTTCGACAAGCATGATAGGATATAAAAATTGTATTTTTTCGTTTTTCTGCTAAAGTTTAAGTTCTCTGTTAGATAATAAAACGTTTGCCTAGAATAAAATCATAAATTATTCATCATTTATGTACCAACAGTAAAATTATCATTTACATTTTTGTAGATTTTTCTTTTTAACATGATAATGTCTTACATGTAAAGTTTATTTAATAGTAATTTCCGACTTGAAAATGTAGATAGCATTTATTTTCGATGAGTTTGATTTCAACTGACAAATATATTTCAACATTCAAAGCACATGCGAGTTATGTGAATAAACCATATGCAACTTAGCTAAATTTAAGTAATTAAGTTGTGAAGTTTTATCTTTGCCATAGAAAATATATTTATTTTTACTGATTTTTGTTAAGTTCTAAGACGATCTTTTACAATGTATGTCTTCTTGCAACATGAGAAAAGCTGCGAAATGATAAGGACTTCTCTGGTATGCTTTCAATTCCTTGAGAAATACATTAAGCTTAACAACAGGGCTTGTTCCGATTCTGAAGTATGCTATTTCCTATCGTAATTTATAATTTTACATGATACTTGGTTTAAAAGTTGAAAAAGTTTGCACAAATTTCCTATGTAAGTTCTGCTTCACTGAAAAGTTATCGGTCACAAGCAATAAAAATTTCACTTTGTTTGACTAATGTTATGTATGTGTTAATTATCATGAGTAATATCAGTTTTATTTGTGTCTTTCGAAAGCGAGCATTCATAAATTTAAAAGGATATTTCAAACTATTTTCAAAATATAAGTATCTTTTACAAGTTTTTTCCGGAATGAACTTTGCTCAGTTATATTAATATTGAATATTCATCTTACAAAATAAGCCTCTTGTAAAACACATTCCGTTTCAGTTTTTCTGAAATTTATGTATAAGTTATTTAGAAATTATGGGTGGAAGTTAAAAATCTCTATATTAATGATATATTGTCAGCACCTCTCAAATAAAAAAAAAAGTTCATGTATAATTTAGTTTGTCCAGATGATGTTCAATTTTACGTAGTAGCAAACTCTACATTTTCCAAATTTATGCTAGTTTTTCACAAGGAAAAAAAAAATATTCTTTAAGTTTGCTTAGCAAACTTTTTTCAGTATTTAAATTTTCTAAGTATATTCCATCACATGAGTAGTTAACTATTTCCACTAAGGAAAATATCTTATTATTTTAGTTTGTTTGATTGATGTTAGATTTTTATGTTTCTGATTGGTGATTTGCATATACAGTTTTAAAAACTTTACACAATTCGTAACATATATGTTAGAAGTAATAGTATATCGCATCTGAGATTGAAAAAATTTATAACTATTATCATGTAAAGAAGGTTAAATTTTAAAAACATGTCGTTGAATATGAGTGTTACCATGAAAAAAGTTAACTAAATTACTTGTGATTTCCTTTCAGAGTATAAAAAGTTATATAGTTTACATATAATTCGCAAGTTTCTTTCAATTTTTCTTAAGATGTTTTAAAAGTCTTGCAGGTGATTTTCAAAACTTAAATGCATATCTACAATGTATTTAATATCTACAATTTATTTAATATTTTCCCCCAATTCACCTTTCTTAGATAAGTAAAATAAACCTTAGTCAGCATGTATTGCACGAGTTAATACGACACCTTAACGTATATTATTACAAAGTAAATTGTCTAAGTCTTTCTTGAAGTAACATAAATTTCCAACTTGCATTGATTTTCCGATTGAAAAGTAGAGGTGAATTTTTTTCCTTGTAGTATCTATAACTAGTATTTATTTTAAATCTCTTATTATTTTTCTTCTATGTAACAATTTTGTTAAGTTTTACCCGTATTGTAGCATATAATCTCACTGAGTTTGAACAATATTCAATGTTTTAGACAATATAAAAGTTTTCAAGTAGAAATGATCTTAAATTCTCCAAGTGAATCATACTTTTTGGAAGAAAGTCCATGCGAATTCTACCTTCACTTACTAATGTGTCTTTGAAATCCACTTCATTCATTCCAAGTTTTCACAAACATTTCATTATGAAAAAGGAAAAGTAGGAAAACGATAATCTCGAAGACCTGCTGACACACCGCAGCATCACCCGCTGCTTGCGCGTCGATGCTGTTGTTCTTGCTGTACAAGTCTCCCGACCTGTTTGAACAAGTTTTAGCGTGACTCATCCTCCGGTCTAAAAATGCCGGCAAGTGGCGTATCACCTACAGCTAACCTGATTGGCTAATTACCGTCACATGCTTATCATCCCGTTTAAAGACGTGAATTTTATATGTAAAGTAAATTTTTACGCTAACGCTTAAATTCTTTGCTATAGAAAGTTCAAGTATGTTATTTTTTTTTTCTCTTATATGTTACATTTTAAACACATGATATGAAATTTTTACGTTATGCTTATCTTAGAAATTTTTGAGTATGTTACTTTTTCTTTTATTTAACATTAACCTAAGAGTTTAATTGTATATGAGAAGTAAAATGTCACGTTAAAGTTTAAAGACATGATATTTATATGTGAAGTAAATTTTCGTGTAAAGGTTAAAATTCTTTATCTTTGAAATTTTTATTCTGTTAAATTTCCCATTATTTAACATTAACCTAAGAAAATAATTGTGTATGAAATTTTCGCGTATTGTTTAAATTGTTGTCGAAGAAAGTTTAAGTATGTTATTTTTTTTTCTTCTCTAATTTAGCATTATTCTTACACATTTTAAAGATAAAAATGTTATGTGTGAAATAAATTTTCGCGTATTGTTTCAATTCCTTACCTTATAAATTTTTAATATTTATTTTTCTCTAATTTAGCGTTATTCTTACACATTTGAAAGACATAATTTTTATATGTGAGGTAAATTTTCGCGTATTATTTGAATTCTTTGCCTTATAAATTTTTAGAGTTTCTTTTTTTTTTATCTTATTTATCGTTGATATAAGAGTATGATAGTACATGTAAAGTTAATTTTAAATTCTTTGCCTTGTAAATTTTTAGTGTTTCTTTTTTCTAAAAGTTAGAGTTGTCATTATACATTTTAAAGACATGAACGGCAATGTTTGAATTCTTTGTCGTAGAAATTATAGGTATGTTATACTTTCATCCTACATTTCAAATTTAAAGTCGTGATTTTTATATGTGAAGAACATTTTTTACGTTAATGTCAAAGTTATTTGTCGTACAAAGTTTAAGTGTGTTACTTTTTTTCTTTTATTTAGCAATATTTCTACATATTTTAATATCGGGATTTTTATGTGTAAAGTAAAATTTTACGTTAATGTTCAAGTTATTTGTCGTAGAAAGTTTAAGTACGTTACTTTTCTCTTGCATGTTATATTTTAAAGTCGTGATTTTTATACATGAAGGGAATTTTCGCGTAAAGGTTAAATATTTATCTTAGAAATTTTAAGTAAGTTACTTTTTTTCTCTTATTTAGCGATATTTTTACACATTTTAAAGTGATTTTTATGTGTAAAGTAAGTTTTTTACGTTAATGTTAAAGTTATTTATCTTAAAGAGTTTAAGTATGTTACTTTTTTCTCTTATTTAGTGATATTCGTACACATTTTAAAGACATGATTTTTATTCGTAAAGTAAATTTCCACGTTCACTTTTTTTTATAAGTTTATTTTTTATAATAATAATAATAAAATCTGATAATTATTACTAAATATTATCTTTATATTTAATAAATTTCATAATTACTCCAATTGAAACAACTGTCTACGCTAAAAACCCATTCGCTACACTATGACGTCACGAACAAATTATCTATCACTTTAACTGTTTCAAGCAAGATCGTTACACAACAACTCAACTCGCAAACGCGTTGAAGCGTGTTGAAACATGCCTAGTCTCGCTCCCCACCCGCTCTGATCGGTTAGAACCAAGCAGCGCCCTCTACCGTGAAATCTGATTGATCGGTGAAGTTACGTGATCACCCCTCATATATAGACGCTACCGGTTGCCGTCTCGCCATTTCTACTTAGATACCTGAGTGTGAAAGACGTGTTTAATACTTCGTGTTTTTTTTTTCTCATCGCGATTTTGTTCGTACTTGTGTAGTTATTCACAGTTATTTTAGCTTCGCAGATTTCGTTTCGATTATTCGGTAAGTGAATTTTTAAACATCTTCTCACTCCAACAAACCAAGAGAGCCTTGTCGGCCTATGACGACAAGCGGTATCTGCTGGAAGATGGCATAACCAGCTATGCCTATAGTCACTTCAAAATTCCTTAAATCATTCATTTAATCCTTAATTTTTTTTTTATCTCTTTAAGCCTTAATTTAACTAAAATATTACTTTAACTAATTTTTTAAAAACTTATTTAGCGTTAATTTTTTTTTCCAGGATTTTGTATGTGACCATTAAATTTAATTCATGAGAGAAATATACGTTCTCACAAGTCTTCTTTTCAGATTTTTTAAAATTTAAAATTGTTAAGAGGTGAAGATATCTTCTTAAAGGATATCATCGGATGGTTGATTAGTGACCTCAAGTTTCAAAGAAATATACGTTCTTTGAAATAAGTTTTTTTTGTTTTGTTGTTGTTGTTGTTGTTGATAGGGTGGAGTGAGGCGGTATCAATTTTTCCTAAAAGAGGTATCGGGCTGGAGGTGGGTCCTCACCTTTAATAAATAATTTTTCAAAATTTATTAATTGTAATTCTAAAGTCTTAACTTATTCAAAATTAGTTAGGGAAGGGGGGTGGGTAGATGAGTTACCATGAAGGCAACGTCCGATAGTCGATATTTTAACAATTGTTTGGTAAAATATTGAAATGTCACGTGTAGCTCGGGGTTAGGGTTCTTTAGACCCTTAGCAAATGGCCTTCACTTTTATTAACTTTTCAAATTTAACATTTTTTTTTTTTTTTTTTTTTTTTTTTTTTGTGTAACTTTGTTGCAGGTATTTTAACTTGATTAAAGGATATGTAAGTAACTCGCTAGAAAACCAAACAGTCAATCAGGAGTTAACTTTTGGTCGCATGTTTAAAACTTATCAGTCACAAGCGAGCATATAGCTGACCGATCAGAACTTGTTGCCAACACCTGAAAACTAAATTTGGTATATATCCAATGTTATCACCACTTAAAACGTAAATCCTAACATAGAATGACGTCATACCCACTGTGACGTCATTAGTAAAAATACCTATCACTCTAACTTATTAGTTTAGAAGCAACCCTAGAACAATTCAGCTCCATCTTAAATGTAAATCGACACTAAAAAGGGTTGCCACCGCTCAAAACTTTGATATTAAACAAATTATGACGTCATATCTACTGCGACGTCACGCAATAAAAGCCTATTACTCTAACTTATTCACTTAGAAGCAGTCCTAGAACAACTCAACCCCGTCTGCTAGATAAATCGAAACTAAAAAAGTGTTGCCACCACTCAAAACTTTAATATAAAACACATTATGACGTCATACCTACTGTGACGTCATACACACACAGCTTATAATGAAACTAAAACAACAGCAGGAGGGGAACAACTCAACTCCACTTCCGATCATGTCACTTCCGGTGACGTCATATCCGGTGATGTCACTTCCTGTGACGTCATATCCGGTCACGCCCCCTTCCGGTGACGCCCCCATACCATACCATACCATCCCGCATCCCGCCCCTGGCTCAGGATGCTCATTTTCTAACTACTATTGTGTTTTGCAATAGGATGCTTGTCTCCATACCATATTTCTCATGCTCAATTTTAGTTCAAGCAATCTAATATATATTGCAACATAATCGAATTACCATTTCCCCATTAGATATTTTTTCTAAAAAATGCAGTCAGAATACTAAATTTCTTAATTAACTATTTTGTTTAGTAGCTGTATTTTAAAAACACTAATAATCAGAGGCAGTGCCATCAATGCATTACATTTAAAACTAAATTTTTTATTCCTTTTCTCTTAGTACAACAGCATTCTCAATTTACCCTTATATAAATTATAATTTCAAATAATTTTTTTTAATTACCATTAATTGAGTAGAAAATTAACACAATACTGTCTTGAGCATAATAATGTCATGTGTTGTGAATAAATATTGCAGAATGACAATATATTTGTGAAATTATTGTATTAATGAATAAAATATTGTAATTCATCACAGTATTGTAAAACCTATCACTAAAATAAAGAACTCTCTGCTAAACATTTTCTTTATTTAGTTAAAGACAAAAGACAGAACAACACAGTTATAATAGATAGAAAATTAATTATGCATTTTAACATGTAATTTATGCTGACTCCTATTCTTGTAGAGTCACATATCTATTCTGAAGTTGGTTTCTGAGTTCAACGACCTATACTTTCGCATAATAACGGCTAACGAGGCCAGAACTAGAACTTAACATGTATCCAGAACCCCAAAGAATATCCAAGCTTAACCCAGAATTCAAACCCGGCACCTTTGGCATGCGAAGATTAATTCTGAAGAGTTTCGGCATCAGATGCCCATGTAATATACAAATCTGAGCGGCATTTACATTTAAGAGTTACAGCACAGCAGAAAAAAATGGATGGCCAATTAAAAATTGGTACCTACCTCCTTTTTTGAGCTCCGAGTGCAAATGGGCCAAGCCCCGGGCCACTGACAAAGTCATCTTGCAGAGGTTGCTCCAGTCAAAGGTGTTTGACCTCAAATGATCCTGCAGGCATCCAAGTGGAGAGAAAGACATGACGAGCAAGAATTCAGTTCTGTCGTCTTCATCAGTAGTTTCTTTGGAGCCTATATGCAGAACACACATAAGAATAAGCAAGACAAAAGACATCTGGTTGCACAGTTAAAAGAGGATATTTTTAATCCTTATAAAACTTTTTATTCATTACAAGACGGTCATTAAATGAGATTTATTTAATACTTGGTATACGCAACACATTTCAAGAAATTGTTTTCACTTATCTTTCTTAAACCTTTGATTCAAGACATAGCATGTATATATCAACTAGGGCATTAATATTTATAAGCTTGTTATTATAATGTCGCATGTGTACAGTGTAGCATTACATTGCAAACATACAAAAAGGGACACGATTTTTTATTATTAGTTAATTGGAGATGCTCGGTTAACAGACCACAGAATCGTATTAGACCTCTTTATTTAAGAATATAATACATTTGCAGTTGGAAGTTATGAATTTTTTAAAAATAATTATGATTTTTCAACAAGGGTACAAATAACAAGAATGACCATAACTCACCAATATATTTGGGCAAGCACGAGTGCTCCATATGGGGTAGGAGATAGATAGCCCTCTCATTCAAAAAGTGCTGTTGATTTTGGCAGGCAAACTTTTTCACAGCCACGCTCTGTTCATTCAAGTTGGCACGATACACAGACCCATAGCGCCCCCTGGCGACTGGCTCGAGCACTTTCAGAGTGTCGAGGTCGAAGTTTGGCGAAGACAGAGGCGGGGCTTCCATCAGATGCAACGATTCATTGCTCCTTTTGTGCATCTGCCGATAGTACTTGTGGCCGATGAAAATGAAAATCGTCAAAATAACCAAGAAAACGCCAAAGACAATCAGCACAATGTGCATAGGTGGCAAGGGAACGTGCCCCAAGAATTGAGGTGCTAGAGAGGGAGAAAAAAAAGTTTTAGTGAAAAAAATCATTGGTGCTCCATATGGGGTAGGAGATAAATCAATGATGCAAGGTAGTTACTACGAACATTAAGAATTGTAGTAGGCAAATTCTTGAGCTGGTTATTACTAATGTGACTAGATTTTTTTCTGATAAAAAATCAGTACCCGTCTCTGTATATGGGGAAGTGGTACTTTTTTTTTTTCGTATTATAATATTTATAGAGTTCAGAACACACAATCTTCAATTTTTGAAGTTTTTTCTGAAGATATACAATATACATAGTTAATCCCTGCATTTATTTAACTTTATAAACTTTTAACCATATTTTACATATACTTCTTATTCAAGGTTATTGGGTTTGAAAAAATTTTCCTTGATTTTAGGCAATACAGAAAATCTGCATGAATATGAAAGTTTATTTTAGTTATTAACAAAGATTTCAGAAAATCCACAGAAAGTTGTGTCTTCACAGAAGTCCAAACTTTATTAACAATAGAAAATGGCCTTTTAACAGTAGCAGTTGTTCTCGGCAAACTAAAGCCAAATTCCACAATTTTCATAATGTTGGCAATTTTAATTAAGGCTGGTGGGTAAAAACCTCCATCCAACGTTATCTCCAGAACTTCATCAGATACACACTCTGTTAGTTTCTCTTGATTAACTTAGTTTGGAAGAAGAATATTTTTAGTTTAGAAGGACTTTGGCAAGACTCTGAACCAAAAAGAGGGACAATTTAACAGAATATTTGGGCAGCGGGACAGCAAGACTGTCCTGTCAAAATCGGAACATCTGGTCATTTTTAAGACCAACAGATGACACAAGGAGTTATCGGATGATAATAACTTTGATTTTAGGACACATAGTCAACAGTCATTCAAAGTCCAGCCATTTTAAAATAGTGGCGAGTTCGAATTTCTACTAGTTTCTATCAATTTGAATTGAAATTTTATTATGTTACAGGTTATGTTTCTTATTGTACCTTTAATGTTCTTGACTTTCAAACCTTGTTGGAATGAGAATTTTGGGGTAACATAGGTCAATTTATAGGCTGTTGCCATGACATAGAAGGAAAAATTCTTGTATTTTGACACTGATTGTAGTAGTCAATCCCCGACGAAATCGCTATAATTGACCATTATGCCTTTTCCAGATATTGTTTTTACATTTATTCCTATATTTCTTTGCTGTGATATCAAATGGTAAAATATATGCTTCAAGCAGTCGTAAAGTTCTACTATTGACAGTTTTGCACCATGTTGGAAATTGGTAGATCTGGTAGTTGCGATAGTTGAGATTAATTGTTTTTCTCCTCTGTAAGATTGTAGTGGAGAGGAAATACAATAAGACATTCCACTACCTTTTAATTAGTTTTTCAATTGAATTTTAATATTAGTGCAAAGCATTTCCCTTTTTTTTTATTTTATACAAAACAACTATTTGAAGGTTCCCACTGAATCATAAATTGAAAATCAATTACTTTTTAAGGACCTAAATAGTATTTTTTAAGGACCTTTGAAAATTTGTTTTTATGATGCATCAGGTCTTTCATGTATGACTGCATTGCCCAGAGGATTAATATCTAAATCTTTCAAGTACAATTTGCATTTTGCTTTATTAACAAACTTTGACTTTTTGGCTCGTAAAACGTAAACACTAATCTCACATGTTCGTCTCACAAAATACAGCGTGTAACTAACACCATTCGATTTCTACTCCACCAAACAGCAAATATGATCCAAACGATGTACAAGAAGATGCATGCGTAATACAAACAGGGTTCCCACTCAAATCACAGAATGAAAATCAATGGCTTTTCAACGACTTTTAAGGACCTAATTAATGTTTTTAAATACCTATGAAAATTCGTTTTCAGGCATCATATCTATATTTAAATTTTTAATAAAGTATATTCTACCAAAAAAGTTAAAAGTTGGTGGATGCGCAATACAAATATGTCGGAAAACTTTGATACGGTGCATATAAGTGGAGGTCACGCGGGGATAGCAAGTCCTAGTTGTATTTTTATAAATTTTGCAGCTGGACAATATCTGTAAAAATTAAGGACTTTTAAGGACCTCTAAGCATTTTCAAGGATTTTTAAGCACCTCTAAGCATTTTCAAGGATTTTTAAACACCTCTAAGCATTTTCAAGCACTTTCAAGGCCTTGAAAACAAGTTCAAAAATATTAAGCACTTTTAATGACTTTCAATGACCGTGGGAACCCTGACAAATATACCAAAAAAATTTAGCGTCGTGCGGATAAGTGACAAAATTTAAGGATTTTTAAGCATTTTCAAGTACTTTTAACCAGGAAAACCAGCTTTTAATGACTGTGGGAACCCTGTATTAGTATGCTTGAAATTCTTCTGATGACCACCATTAAAAGGCTTTGAGAAGCAATTTCCCTCCTTATTTTTGGATCGCTTAACAACTGTTAGGATAAGCAGGTCATTCTAGATTACAAAACATTCAATATAATCAAGAAAATAAATTCAAGCATTCACTTGCTCCGAGTTCTAATTTGTGCATTGTAATCCCTAAGCACTTTGGTTATCATAGAAAATCAATAAATCTGAGGTACAACTTTAACATACTTGGGTCATCATCACAGCATTCGGATGTATTCTTAATATCAGTAATATTTGTGTTGCAATAGTTTCCGATGCAACAACAAAAATGAGTGTTATCCAAGGCCTTTGTGGGCTGACTAGGAATGCATTCGGTTTGTTGACATTTTTGGTCTGCATCATTCCAACAACCTGCAAAAAAAAATCAAAATGCATATAAGTTAAATAACTTGGGCAAAATGACTGAAAGTTTCAAATTTATTACAAAAATAAAGTACTATCATAATACTACTCCATTTAAACCATTATGTGTCATGTCCCGCTTTTACATTTCAAAATTTTTAATGGCTTAGTATCATATTCAATTACTAAAAAGTATAGTTTCCAAATATTTGTGGAATAATTAAAATGTTTTATATATTTTTCTTATTTATTTTTTATAAGTCGGTTTTATTTTAAGTCGGTTTAATTTTACTTGGTTAAACATGGCTATAGAAAGGAGTTAATACTTCAAATACTGTTTTATAGTAATAATATAGGATATACACAAGGTAAACAAATTGAATTTTTTCTACTTTCAAAACGTAAATAAAAACATAGATGAATTTTCGATGAGCTGAATAGTGATCATGGCGTTTATAACGTCACAGTTACGTGATTTTATTTCAAATGTTTAGAAATCAAATGAAATTAATTGCATTTCCAAGACTTATGGCCAATTTTTTGCTCAAAATCATAACTTTTTATGACAAAATTTACACAATGTCCAAATTCTTTCCATGACATCTCCCGCATAAGCACGGAAACCCGGCACTTAACGGTGGCGAAAGGGCAAGTACAAGTCGAGCATTTGCCATTGTGAGAGTTGTATGAGAAAATTCTGTTCCCAGTAAAACAACATAATGACCGACCAGTCCGATGTGCAAAGGGGCACGATTATTGCAATTCGCTTTACTGGAGCGTTCGTGTCTACAACAGTCAACCTTAGGTGTGTTTCAAGGTCTACTATGTCAGCCTACACAAAACTAGGAAAGGCGTCCCATACAAAGCAGGACAGTGGGCGAAAGACGAAGTTGACCAACTGGGATAGACAAGCGTTGAAGAGGATAGTCGCCCGAAAACATAAGACTACACTTCATCAGATCACCTCCGAGATGAACACCTATCTTCAGGACCCTGTATCCACCAAAACTATTCAATGGGAGCTGCATGCTGCGAATATTCAAGGACAGTGGTGCCGAGATCACCAAAACTGGATACAACAACAATGGGAACATGTAATCTGGTCTGAAGAATCATCATTTATATTATTTCAGACCACCGGACTAGTGTTCGTCTGGCGAACACAGGCAGAGGCATTTCATGTTGACTGTCTAGTTCCTACCGTGAAGCAATTGAAGCATGGAAGGGGCTGTGTGATGTGGGGAACTATTTCTTGGTGCAGCTTGGGGCTATTGTAGTCCTGAGAGGGGCGGTGCAGGCGAGCATTACTGGAGTATTCTTGCAGATCATTTACACCCAGTGCTTCAGATTTTGTTTCTTGGAGAATTCCTCTATTCCAAGATGATAACGCCCCTGTACACATGGCTCGCTGTGTTCCAACTTATGCTTCCATGGTTAGATGAGCATAATGATGAGGTGGAACGTCTCACATGGTGTCCTCAGTTACCTGATCTTAACATCCTTGAGCCTTTGTGGGGGATTTTAGAGAACAAAGTTCATGCTTAGTTTCCTCCTCTACGCACACTACCTGAACTGGAAACCACTCTGCAGGAGAAACGGCTGCGAATTCACTGAAAAGTTGTACATAACCTTTATTTGTCAATCCCACGTCGGATACAAGCTGTAATTCAGGCCTATGATGGTTTAACTCCCTACTAATAAAAATCTGGCATTCTGTCACATTTTGTCCTATACTTGTATTTCAGCAAAATGGCATTAAAAAAGATTTGCTTGCCAGAAAGCATTTCTCTCACAATTAAAGAATTTTAAAATAAATTTAAAAAAAAAATAATAATATATATTTACCTTGACTTATAATGGTGATGCTTTTGTTCTCAGGGTCTTCTTTCCATAAAATATAGCAAGAATCGGTACTCTTAGCACATTTCTCAGTAGTGTTGCCATCTAAAAGGCTTCCAACAGTAATGTTGACTTGTCTTATTTTTGGCGTCTTTAGGTAATAGCAGAGAGGATTTTTATCATCATGAGTTTCTGAAAACAAATGGTAATTTAATAGATAATTCTTAAAATTTAAGAGAAATCTTTTCTCTTAAACCAGATAATAAAAAACATATTGTTTACAAAATTAGTTTCAAAACCAGCAAAAAAATTCCAATTTACAAAAATTTCAACAAGTCAAACATAAAAACTTTGGGGAGAGGGGGGAACTAATTATATATTTAAACATTTAGAATATATTGAAAAACATGCGAATATAATGAATCTCAGTTATCTAAATTTTTAAACAACTGTTGGCCAGTGCGAACCAAATTCGAGGCTAGAGAAGAACAAGGACACGGGAGGTCATTGAACGAAAAGGTCACTCTTACATTAAGTTGACCGCCAGAGGATGAGATTCTGGGCTGAATCTGGAAGTTGGCTTGAAAAATTAGGGATCTGAGCCATTCAAGTCTGCATCACCTGGGATCTCTCCCAGACACATAACTTTACTCATTTCAATTTTTACTCGAGGGAATTAAAATTACAACGACTGGTACAGCCAGGTACAGAGGTCAGTCTCATAAATTTTGTGTCGAGACGCTAAGATTTCGCACCTGCATTTTGTGCCCCCCGTTTCAGTTGGGATGGTGGACATTTCTACGTCACCGGTTGGACTTTCCAGTGGGCAAGCTTCTAGGTCCAGGGGCCAGTATTTTTGTGAAAAATTGGTAGCTATTGGCTATAGGCAAAAAGTATAGTTTTGAGCTTGAGGGGCTGGAAGCAAACTTGGGAATGGTCAAGGGAATTTTGGCCCCACCTTCCATTTTTCCAACGTAAAACCGGAAGACGCGGCGCTAGAGGGCATTCAATCATAGTTTTGCTTAATTGACTAAGTGAAAGAGGCCAAAGTGTTGGAGCCTTGAGGGAGTTCGGATCAGGAAGATTTGCTGAGTGCAAAATTGTTCACCCTGGGTTGCTGTAGACAAGCCACTGCGAGATTGCTAGAGGTACTGTCAATTCATTTACTTGTGCTTCTGATCTCAATAGCTACTACAGTTAAAAGGGAGATGGTTTAAATTAATTTGAAGTCAGGTTGGGCAGTGTAGAATGTATTTAGTACTTACGTGTGTTTTATTCCTGTATTAAGTTAGAAGACTAATGTTAAGTCGATTGGATTATCAAATTGATTACTTTAAATTGTACTATGCATTCTTTAGAATGATCAACTTAAACTATGCTTTAAAATGTATGAGATTTAATGGTAATTAAAAGAATTATAGTTATGTCTAAGTTGATAGTTAAGGAAATGCTATTGTGTAGTTACATTTCAGTAACTTGTGTTAGATAAATAATTTAGTTAACTGGTAATTTTGTTAAGTTTATTGAGTGTCTCTTCCTTTGCCACCTATCAGAGGATCCCACTGTTTCCAATCATTTGGCCTATCTTTAAATTTACTGTGAATTTAGCTAGTTTGACTAATGGATAAGATAAATTATGTACAACTAGAACCTGAGGACTGCTCTGGTAGCAGACTAATACAACATTCAAAGTACAAAAGAAGATTGCTACCAATTTTAAATTTAAACTAATATTTATGTTTAGCTACAAACTGAAATTATTAGTCAAGCTAATACATTACTACAGGGTGGCCACAAAATTCAGGAAAAATTCAAATTTCCCCTATTTTTCCAGATGTGAAATCTCTGAATCAATGTGAATGTGTCTCTGAATCAAATAGAAAATGTATGCTAAAGAGATAACAAGCCAAATTTAAAAAAAAAAAAAAAATAGTTTGGGTGATAATGTAGTTTAAATTATTCTGTAACATTAAACTTCTTACCATAACCACCACAAATCTCTGGGTAAATGGCACCAAAATGCGAAAAAACATGCCTGAAAATTTCCATGATTTTTGTAAAATTTAGTTTTCTGACAGGTTTTGTGGCCACTCTGTACTATTAAAATTTTAGTCAGTAGAAAGATTATCACACCGGCATAAATCAGGGACATAGTGTCTATTACATAGACGAAAATAACTCTTAATAAGTCCCGCGTTCACCATGCCGTCACAAAGGTCGGTGATAGCGGTAATTACATCAACGAAACCGTCGGCGAAAATGACTATTACACACTAATGTAATATATCGGAGATAGCAGCTGTCACATAAGAGGCATCCACGGCAAAAATCATCATCACATCGGAATGTTGGGGAAGTCTGTAGTACGTACGCAGGTACCGTTGTAGTCCGTCTTGTAAGTAAGAGCATAAATGCTTCAAATTGACTAATTTCATTTAAAAAAATGACCAAGGCACTTTTCAACAACTGAAAATGGCGCCAATTACAGTAGATGATCAATTTTTACACATTTCTTGTCATGAATGGATTTAAAAAAAAAAAAAAAAAAAAAAAAAAAAGCTTTTGTGGGAAGGAAGTGGTTATGTGATAAACCAACTCTGGAGCATTGCGTAATCAAGACAGCTAGAAGAGAGGAAAGTAGGGATGAATGAAAATTCTTTATCCTTTCTTGAAGGTCAATTAAAAAAAGAAAACGATGAAAGAAACTTCCTTCCGCAACGCCAGTGGTGCGCTAACTTTATCACCAAAGAATGGAAGGAGAATCCATCCAAATAAAATGCAAAAGCCTCAACTTATTTCATTATTCAATTCATAATCACCCGGTCACGAGCCCGATACTAAATTGACCAAACTATGTGCGAGTGTCATTGAAATCAAATACCTTTCATAGTCGAAAAATACGACAAATATTACAATTACATTATTAAACTCGTGTTGCTCGCACACCTGTATGGAACTTATTAAAAATCTTCCACAAAAAAAATAATTTCAGAATATAAAAAGTTTTTACGAATTTGCCATGTTGTGATGCCAATAGCTATTGACCGAAACGTAGGTAAAGGTTTTCTTATCACATCAAAACGAAGTTTCCCAACCGAAAAGCTGGAATTGATCGGAAAAGGCAACGCAAATGACCAATACACTTACGCTCCAATCAGGCAGAAACAAAATAGCAGAACTTATTAGGAATTGCTCCAAGAATCTAAAAATAAGTCTTTCTGGACGCTGCTGTTGCTTCAATAGAGAGAGAGAGAACTGTATTCAAGACAATTTTCTTCACAAATGTTTCTTGATCGAATTCTTGATTCAACAATAATAGTTAATGAGTTCTCAAGAAGGTTGATTGGAGTATAGATTTCCTTTTTATTTCTTCCTATTTTCAATGAGCTTGCACCGAGTTAAAAAATGTGCTAAACGATTTAAGTTTTGAAGAAGTGATTTTTTTTTTTTTCAACTCTTGGAAGTTTTTGGTCAATCAACTAAATTTTTTTTTGAGATTTGGTTTAGAATTTCTCTGTACGTTTAGCACGAATATATGTTTCAGTAAAATTAGCGAGCTATGATAATTTCTAAATTTCAGTTTTCGATACAAGAACATTTTAGAATATTAAATACAATTATAAGAAAATAAATATATATTTAAAAAAAAAAAAAAAAAAAAAAAAAAAAGACATTATTTAATACCATTAAAGTTGTATGGTTTTGATGTTGAAAACTTCACTTATGTTGAAAACCCTTTACGCCTACGAATTTAAATACACAACACAATAGCATAACAAAATAAGTAAAAAGTCTCTTCGAGAAGGGGAAGGGGCGACTTCACGCGGTCGAACATCCGTAAGTGACAACATAAAATTAAAATTTTCTTCTACAATATCGAAGATTCGATGAAAGATTTTAAGCAACTACAATTACTCTTGTAGGTATATAGAAAATAAAATCTACATCAGCGTTCGCCACTAGGTGACCCGCGACATCTTTTTCTGCGGCCCGCAGCTCAAACCAAAAAAAAAAAAAAAAAACAAATTTAAAGATATGGATTTTTTTTAGGTAATTTTAATCTGTCCAAAATATTACGTGTTTATTATGCAGAACAGCGTTCTTCACTACGATGTTCGATTTTACGACATTCCCTCACATTTCCCTGATTTTTCCAGAAGAGTGAAATTCCCTGAATTCCAGGTTCTGTAGCCACCCTTATTGGCGTACAGTGGTGAGCGTGAATCTCCAATATAAATAATACGGCCCCATCTTTAAAAGTTAATGGCGAAATCTGATCTACATAAGTAATCTTCCCACACCGACTCAAGCGACAGTGATGAAAACATGGAACGACATAATTATATTAAGTTATTTAAAAGAGGGGGGGGGGGGGAAGAATTACAAACCGAATTGCTGATCAGTGAAGGTAAAGTTTTGACATTCTTTACTCAGAATGTCAAATAACTAAATTACATTTATTTCAACTAGCAACGACGTTACACGATCACCAGAAATGTCTTAAGGGAGCGTGCCATCATACTCCTTGGCGGACTTAGGACACGAGAAAACGCGGGATTATGAGATTAATTAAAAGGACGCAACGTTTAAAAAAGGAGCAAAGAGATAAGATGACAGACATCGGAAAAATATTTCGCAGGAATGTCTTTTAAATATGCATACATGAATAATGCATGGAGGAGAGGATGTTGCATTAAAGAATCGATAGGAGTGTGTGGTGAATTTTTGTGGGGGCGAATTGCACCGGAATCTTTTAAATGTCACAACTTGTTTTAAAGTTGTGTGTGTTTCTTTCTTTTGGGGTAGGTTGCATATAATGAAGATACTTTGATTAATTGGGATTTCAGATAATTTCTAGAAATGGAAACTTATCTTCGAAGCCCTGTTTGTCGAAAATTCAAGTTTTTTTTTTTTTTTCTTTTTCGTTGGAGGTTTTCTAATGGAATGCTGCAAGTTGAGCCATAGAAGCCAACAAAAAGATATTTTGCATTTTAATAACCAAAGTCGATGAAGTTCCGGTTTGTGGACATTTTGACCAGCTTTTTGAGTTCTATATTAGAGCAGACATCGAGCTGTAGAATATTTTAGCTCAGTGGGAACAGATTGCTTTTAATACATAAACACATGGTTTATTTTGCATTTTAATAACAAAAGAAATGAAGTTTCAGATTGCGGACATTTTTGTCAACTTATTTAGTTACATATCAAAGCAGACACTGAGCTGTAAAACATTTTAGCTCAGTACGAGCATATTGCTTTTAAATTCGTAAAGACACGGATTACAACAAAGACCATCACATAGGCCTAATTGCAAATAAACTAAACTAGAAATGAGTCACGGGTTTAAAAGCTACGCTTTGATTGCGAATCTGTACGCTAATGATTAATTGACCAGCTCCAGGTATAAAAAATAAACACAGAAAATAAAAGCAGAAACCAACAAAACTAATTTGATGTCTGATAACATTATAAAAAGTTTTTGGGTAAATATAATTTTTATTCTACAATGAAATATGCAAGATCAAGAAACGCAGTAACACTCCACCACCTAGTCCGATGTTAAAGTGGCAGAACCCGCAAGTGTATATTAGCTGAAGCCGATTCTCGAACTCAGCTTCAGCCCTTTTGTTTTTTGCCATGGAATCGTGTTACCTCGAGAGATAAGACAAAAAGTAACATAATTTGTCATCATTGAACAAGGAAGGTTACTTTGATAATCACCGGAATTTTGTCCTTCTGATTCTTTTGTTGGTTGTGACTTCAGCCAGCCTTTTGTTTATTTTAATCAATATTTGGAGGGTTAAAGAGTTTTTATATAAATAATCTCATTTCATATGTTTGAGCTGTTTCGTGGCCATCGCACTGTAATGAGATTTATATATATAAAAAAAACTCTAGCTCGTCAAGTACTGATTGAGGATAGGGGGTTATGTCCAATAATTATTGCACTTGACAGGTTTTTTTTTTCCCTTCTTTTTTTTAAAAGAATGTTTTGCTTTTTTTGAAAGACATTGGTTAGGCAATTTCCTGGTGGTCTTAAGATTCTGTATCTAGCAGGGATGTAAGTGCCAAAATGTAATTTTGGAGCACTTCTGGAGCAGTAAAAATAGGATTTTGGAGCAGTTAAATACGGTTTTGGAGCAGTAAAAATATGATTTTGGAGCAGTTAGATACGGTTTTGGAGCAGTAAAGTATTGCATTAAAATTAACGATTTGTAAAACATTTGTTAGTATTTTGACCGAAATATATCTACTTTATGTTAACTTAAAGTCAAAAAAGTCAATTTGCGTGTAAATTAATTTACATTAAGAATAATTATTAATTTGAATATATTATGTAAAAGATAAATGAAATGGTAGTGTTTATTTTCAGATAGGGCATTTTTGTCATTTTTCGTGCTATTATCAGTGCTAGGAAAAGAAGAACGTGAGATTCTGGCTCAACAATAAAAGTCTGAAGAAATTCATTTCCCTTTCAAATTATCCAATAAGAAACCATGAATTCATATTTGTAATACTGAGCACAAAACAAACACTGAAAATTTAAAAACTTAAAAAATAAATTTCGTAAAATTAATAGCTGATAGTTGTAATGGTTTCTTTTATATTAGTAGTACTATTATTTTTCTTCATTAAAATAATATTTACTTACTCAAATGTTATGATTCGATTATGGATAATTTACAAGTATTTCAACAATCCATTGCATGTCTAATTAAATTTGAAAATACAATTATAAAACAAATAAATAAACTCTCCAAAAAAATTCGCACACCTATTTAGCTTAAAAAGTATTTAGAATATTTTTTTTTTTACATTATATTGATTTTAAATATGATAAATTGTCGAAATACAATAATCAACTCTAAATAATAAGACTGCCAATAATAATCCAATTAAAATGTATAAGTCCTCCATTACAAATGTTGTACATACATGTATTTTTAAGCAATGAAAACAAGTAAATTTTTTTGCCTATTTGGTAGAATGCAATGAAACAAAAGCTTGTTTCTTTCAGTTCTCTTCCAGATTCTTTAAGTACATACTGATTCTTGATTTTGCTTCTTTAAAAAGCATTTGTCCGCTTTCTACGAGATGCATACTCTTCTTTTTAATCCCTTCTTCAATATTTTTTTCTGAATTGTTTAATAATTCTTGGGATGCTTTTAATTTCTGTTGTATATCAGATTCTTCAGCTTTCAATTGCATTGTGTCTGTAATGACTTTAACTTTTGGCTTAGTAACTTTTCGTTTTTGTTGCTCCATTCTGCTTGAATACTTTTTGTAAGCACCTCGTGAAGCTTTTAGCATCTCAACTGTAACCTGAATGTGTTCAAGCCTCCTAGTGTCTCAACATGTGATTTCACTTGTCTTAGACCATTTATACTGTAAATATTTAAATTTAATAGACTCTCCAACAGTTGCTTATTTATGCTGAAACCTCTCTTTACATCCGCATTTCCATGAGGCAGACTCAGAAGGGCATTAGATAACTTTAGATAGCAAAGGATACTTCGCATTTCCAAGATTATCTCTAATGCAGTGATGCAATACCAAAATGTGATTTTGGAGCACTGTCAGAGCAGTAAAAATAAGATTTTGGAGCAGTAAATTATTACATTTAAATTAGTGATGGAGCAAATATTTTTGTATATTTCAAACTTGATATTTCAAATTAATTTAAAGTAAAAAAAAGGTGTAACTTGTTCATTATATAAATAAGTTTGCATTCTAAATTTACATTAATTTGATTGCATTACTCAAAAACTAAATTAAAAAGCATGACATTTATTAACATCTTTGCCAACAATTAAAATATTAGAAATTTTCAATGATATCATAAGGTTCGGGGCACAGCATGGCCCTAGTGTTGCTTTGTGCCACAAAAACTAACCAATCATTAGGTTCGGTTCATCACTGAAAGTTTTTCGAAATAATCTCAGTTAGCCACTTTTAACAACTGATGAAATAAGATTTTTTTTCTTTAAATTACCAATAGAAGTTCTTCCCAATAATCCAAAATAATTTAACTGTATACAAGGTACTACCCCCCCCCCCCCCATGCAAAAAATGTGAAACAAGGCTGCTTAGCAGCAAACATTAGATTTCATAACTTGTTTGGGCTGGTAGCTTTACTTAGCAGGTTTTTTTTAGGGCTATTTGTTAATTGGAAGATATTTTTTTTAACTCAAAAATTAATACCTCTAACTGAAATTTGACAATTATACTAGCATTTAATTTATATATAAAAAAAATAACTTCTAATGTAATTAAATAATAAATTAAAACAAGGCAAGTTGAAAAATAATAATTTTTGTAGTGGTTTCTTTTATAACACTACTCTCCATTGTCTAAATGGATTATAGAGGGTTCCCATGTGAAATCTCAAGGTCAATGGAAACAAAATGATCTTAAGTCTGTGGTTTTGTGTAATCCTTAAAAAAAAAAAAACAAGACACATTTGGTTAGGTTTTTTTTATTAAAATATATGCTAAAAAATAATCATGTACTCTTAAAGTACTAAAAAAAATATTTATTAACTTTAGTTACAACCAGGCAAGAAAACATATCCAAATTGGATGCATAAAGATTGATTTCATGCCTTCTACAGTTTGAATACAAAGCGAGAATCCCTGGTTGGTTGATTGAAGTTTAACGGCGCAAAGGCCATACTGCCGCGAATCCCTGATCTTTCCCGCGGCTAATTTAAAAACAAATATTTGTAAATACAAGAAATCTTTACTTTTTTTTAAAATAGAGGCTTAAATCCCCTCCCCCATTCAAGTTCTTCGTAGAATTTCTAGTCTACCTACGGTACGACTTGGCGCTTTTTCTGGGAATTGGCTACAATAAAAGAATGACGTAATATGCTTTTTCCCGTTTGTTGCCAAGTCAAAATCATGATCCAACATCCAGGGTTACCAAAAAATCCTTTACTATTAGTCACCAATCCTTCCACCTAATCACCATGGCAAGTTCAAAATTCAAATCCCGTTTTACCGATAACTTAGAAATTAAGCCCAGAAGTGTTTGGAGAGGGGGCTGTCAATTGGATTAAGAAGTTTAGAAATTAAAAAAAATATTCGAGTTTTCTTTTAGCTTAAAGAAAGCTATGTATTTATTTATTATTGAAACCAGGCAAGATAGCAAATCTAAACCGGATGCACTAAGATTGCTTGTGTGAAAAATAGAATACCACGGAGCCTCGGTAAAAAAAATTCTAAAAATAATCATGTATTCTATAAGTATATAAAAAAAAAATAATAATTTTCTATAACTAAAATCAGCCAAGAAAACAGATTTAAATCAGATGTACACAGATTCATTTACTACTTCTTTACAGTTTGAAAAACCTACAACTAAACTGAGAGAATGTAATATGTGTTTTCAAGTGCGAACCCGTTCCGGTACGTTAGCTGACGAAAAACGCCATTGAAGTGCAAAATACTCGTTATCGCTTTATTGGCGGCGTTCCATGATAATTTTTAAAAATTTCGAGCCAAAATTCTCGCCAAGTAGTTTTTGAAGTCAAAAAATGATTTTTGGCGCAGTTCGGCGCAATCTTGGCCGAAAAGAGTTTTTTGGCGCAGTTTGGAGCAGGGTAGTCAGTTTGGCGCAATTGGAGCAGCTCTTACATCCCTGATCTAGTGTTTTCAATATTTCTATTTTAATTTTATCTGGAGTAATAAAGTTTACGAACCATTTTCTATTCGTGAATTTGTGTAAATTTAAAACACAATAGAAATACACTTTTGATCTCGAGACTTTTTTTCAAGTTAGTCGGTTTCTATTCACTAGTTATTCTTCAATTTTTTTTTTAAACAAGAGCAGCAAAAAACCTAATGCATGCTACAAAGTTCTTCCAACTAAAACATTTCACAACATTTTCTTAAGAACTCGAAACAGCTACATTTGTTGCACGAGAAAGTTAAATGGAGCATTGATTTAAAGAAATTTAAATTTTAATGTACGCTAAAAGCAGCGTTTAAGCATTTAAGATAATATTATTTGGTGGAACCCACATTACTCAATGCTTTTAATCAAAACAAAAACCGTTATTAGTCAACCAAAACAATGTAGTGAAAAGATCAGCCAGCGTCCACGGGAACCTTATTATCCGAAATGAAGTTTGCAAACTACTGGTGCAAAAGAATTCGGGTTAGAATAAAGCCCCATTTTTACGACTGGCGTTTAAATTAGATTTAAGGTTTCTTGCAAGTAGAAGAGAAATGTCAAAACACCATAAATCAGTCTCCGAGTGAAACTTTTATTCCAAACCAATAAGTAGCCCAAGTAGTTTTCAAGAAATAAGTCCATTGACCAAAAATGCAATATAGAAAATATAGGCGAAACAAAGGACATTTCTCGAAATGTGAAAGAGCAAATGTAGTTGTAACAGAGAAAAAAAAATGCGAACGTTATTTTCGTTTATTTCTTCCACCATTGGAATCAGTTATTTCGGACAAGCTCTTTTCATACAAGAGAATAAAATAAACTCAACAAAACTCAAGACTGAAATAAAGTTGAACTCTTTCTGGACCAGTGACGCTAGATGGCATTATCCATATTTCCCAACTTCTCAAAACAATTTTCATCGCATCTGATTTTTAAATTTTTTTTTTTTTTTTTTTTTTTTTTTTAAACTATGTTGATAAACAAGTGTCACTCTATTAGTACTATTGCTTATTTGCTGGTTTGTAAAATGTTCACTGCAAAACCCTGCATCCAAAAGGCCTCGGGACATAAAGGGTTATTATCGTTACTATAATATTATCGATGAATAAGCCTATCAATAGAAGCCTTTCATGCTTCTATTCCCATCACATTTTGTGTCTGTACCCAATCAAGCCTAACACAACAGCCTTATTGATTCAATGCCCTTCACAGTAACCTCAAACTTGAGCCAAGCGTTTTTTATCGTCAATTGATCTTCATCAGCTACGTGTGCACTGCCATCCACAATTATCTTTATCAACTATTTCGAAGTGACACAATATCCCCGAAGAAACACTGTTAAAAGCATCGCGCGCATCACCATCCCAATATCTCTTGAGATTTCATCCGTTATCGTAACGTGCCCATTTCACCACGCGTGTTTACCACACTATCTATAACACTGCTACTGATCCTCACTGCTTATGGAAACCATTATTATACACGGGTCGCTTTATAGAGTACTCGAATGATTTTGGGATGGCAATTTCGTGATATTGCTTCCCCCTCAAACGTGCTGAAGCGACATGCCCTTAAAATTGGTGGACGTCGTATATTTCCATACATATAGGAAAGCTTTATTTTAAATCCTTCACCACTTAATGCAAGACTGAAACTCATTTTCGACGCAGAGCACGTGTACCTATTAGATAAGGAAATATGTTTCATTAAATCTGATTAATAACTTTCAGATCTAAGATACGATATAATCGAGTTGGACCAATTTTATATCGCCTTTCATGCAGTGCAAGGTCGCTGTCGGCGACAAGATTATTTCCAGGTGCAAAGCCCAAGTAGAGGGATGTTAAGCCATGTAAGAAAAGAATATTTCTATGGTTTTGTACAGCCACATATAATAAGGTTCGACAAAAACGCAGAAGTATTGTTAAATCGGGGGGGGGGGGGGGGGAATCATTTTTTATGACAAAAGAAAAGTGCATGGGAAAAAATTCTCAAATTGGAATTCTCCAAATACACGAGAAGTTAACGAAACGATGTAAATCCAAAGGTTTGATAAGTTATTTCCAGAGAAAGATTGTCCAATCATACGTCTCGATCTTATTCTTCAATATTTCATTCACCCAGACACCCATACAGAAGAAAGAGCCATAGGACGTCACTTATTCCAGATGATTCTTTCGACAGCAAACATTTTTCATTGTCATTCTCCGGATTTCCAATTTTTCTGACAATGCGCAGATCAACAACTTCCCCGGAGTCACGTATTTTCCATTTCCAGCACAGACAAACAAAAACAGAGTCCAATTCAACCGGGATCGACAAACTCAAACACCGATACAAGGACATCATGGGCTCCTGCCACTACAGCACCAAGATCCGTGACAAGGAAATATAGTAGTGGCAGGAGGGAATATATATTCAAGAATCAGCAATTCAAAGGACAGAAAATAGAGTGCGCCAACTTTTAGATGTGCCGCCTGCAATTCAGTATACCGAGAAGAATCAATAAATGCCGCGTAAATTTCAGTTGCTAACAATGGAAGATGGGATGAGTTATGCAAATTACAGACGCTTCCTTCCACCAAAACTTCTTTAGATTCTTCGTCTTTGGAAAAATACACGTTTTGTTATCTTTTTTCTTTTCTTATTTGGCAATAAAATAAAAACCAAATGGCGCAAAAAACAGAGCTAAAAAGAAAATGGTGCGTGAACCTATATTTTTAGGAAGGCGAACCAAGAAAACGTCGTCACGTAAGATGCAATATTTTAAAAGCTAGATGCAGAGAGCAGAAGCGGAGAGTTATTTTTTCTTTTAAATTGAAATGCGTAAAGTGAAAATTCTTCATTCTTTGTTTTATAGCACCAGTAGTAAATTTTTCCCAAGAAAGGTTTTTTTTTCCCGCCTCCACGGACAATTTAGTTTGTCTTTACACGGACCACCTAAGTCAATTTATAACTTGGATAAAGTTATTTTCTGGAGAGTAGGCTGATGGTATGAAAATATAATCAGATAAAAAAGAAAAGGTCAGGTGGCCCTTTAGCTGAGACCTTAAATCAAGATTTCTTGTGTTATTATGTAGATTAAAGTGTAAAATTTTGAAAATCTAAAATGTCATTTTTAACTTTAATAAGTTTGCAGTTAATATTAGTATCGTATTTAAATACAATTTACATTTAAACATAATTTATGCCGCAGGATAATCCGACTACTGAAGGTAAAAATTTAAATACAAATTTATTTAGGATTAAAGTCTAATAAGCTAATTTCACCTTTCCTTAGTATTATTAAAATAAAATAGAAAATATTCCCAATGTTGACGATTATCTCGCGAATATATTCACTAACAACTCTAAATCAGCGAAGTAACTCTTTCAATTATATATATTTTGGCATAAGAAAATTATTTTCAGTGAATTTGTAGAAAAGATGATAAATGAGATTGTAAGAGGAGTGTTTCCCGCTACGCCAAAACCTAAAATTAAACGAAGCAGCATGAGAAAGAAACTTTTTCAAGGTTGTATTCACAGAGATATTCTTAAATTTCTTGAAGGCAGTTTTCCAAAAAATTTTCTTGGAAAAAGGGACTTTTACTGCTTTCCAACATAAACTAAGATTTTACAAAATTGAGAATGTTCTTACTTAAGATTCAGCAATGCTGGGTAACAGTTTAACAAGTGTCTCTTTTTGCTTCAAAACTTTTGAAAAAGAAAATATCTTACCTGGAAAAGAAAATGAAACAATTAGAATAATAAAAAAAAAAAACATATAAAATTACAACTAAATATCCTAACGACACAATTTATATGAGCACTTATTTAAAAAAAAAAAGGTCAATGGCCAAAACGGTCTTGATGTCTACTAAATTATAGCCAGATAATGATTTGTTTGATGGTTTTCTTGGCAATATGAAATATGACAATTCTTGGGGAGTAAAGTTCAATGAAATCAGTCAAATAAGGTTTCTTTGAGAAGATCAAAGGAGTGATTAATAAGATAATGGGTTGTAAAAGGCGCTTCACACACACCATAAATTATTAATTAAAACTTAGCTTCATATCAATCACTTTAAAGATAAGGAAAAATTACAAAAAATTAGTGACCATTCTCTATTACAAGGTTCCAAAGGAAATCACAGAATGAAAATCAATGACTTTTCAATGACTTTTGAGCACATAAATACTGAAATCACAGAATGAAAATCAATGACTTTTAAGCACCTAAATAATGTTTTTAAGGACACTTGAAAATTTGTTTTCAGGCATCATGTCTATGTATAAATTTTTAATAATATAGAGTCCACCGCAAAATTTACAAGTTGATGGATGCGTAATACAAATATATAGGAGAATTTCAATACAGGGCAGATAAGAGACGGCCATGCGGGAATAGCAAGTCAGAGTTGTATTTTTATAAATTTCGCAGTTGGGCACACAACTTTTGCAAAAATTAAGGATTTTTAAGGACCTCTAAGCATTTTCAAGGACTTTTAGGCACCTCTAAGCATTTTCAAGGACTTTTAGGCACCTCTAAGCATTTTCAAGAACTTTTAAGGCCTTGAAAACAAGTTCAAAAATATTAAGCACTTTTAATGATTTTCAATGACCGTGGGAACCCTGTATTATGAGGTTACGAAAGCATGTTGACAAAGGCTTTTAATTATTATAATTATTACAACTCAATAATTGGTAGATACACAAATGCAATTTTGGACACTGCTCCTTAACCCATAAACGACGGTTGGCAAGAAAACTTGCCAATCAAAATTTTGGTTCTGCTATTGTGGTTCCACTTAGTGTTTTTTAAAAATCTCATAAATAATTTTGCATAAAATCTGAAAAATTCCCTGCATGATCTAAATAAACAAGGTAAAGGTTATAAACAATGACTGTTTATCCATTTCAAAGGGTTTAAACTACAAACGTGAATCTATTCGAAACAAAGCAAATATGCATGGCAACAAATTTTAGCATTCCATATTACATTTTCACTTGTATTTTCGGTAATGTAGAGGAAAGTAGTATAGTTCACTGGAATTAAAAAGTATGATAAATGGTTTTAAAATGTTCAATCGATAAGAAATTTAACACATGAACTATTAATTAAAATTTCATTAAGATAGCCAACGACTTTTAAGGACCTAATTAATGAATTTAAGGACCTTAAAAAATTTGTTTTCAGGCATTATGTTTGTATAATTTTTTTTTATAAAGTACCAAAACAGTTACAAGTTGGCGCATGTGTAATACAAATATGTCAGAAAATTCCGATATAATGAGGATAAGTGGCGGACACGCGGGGATAGCAAGACTGAGTTGCATTTTTGAAGTTGGTCAACATACACAAAAATTAAGGACTTTTAAGGACTTCTAAGCATTTTCAAGGACTTTTAAGCACCTCTAAGCATTTTCAAGTATTTTCAAGGCCTTGAAAACAGGTTCAAAAATATTAAGCACTTTTAATGACTTTCAATGACCGTGGGAACCCTGCTACCTAAAAATAATTGCACCGTCGACAATCGCAGGCACATTTGCATAAGCCATTTTAAGAGTTTAAAAAAAAAAAGAAAGAAAGAAAGTGGCAGTGAACTTCAAACTAGGAAACCAAGAAAATAAACGAAATACACGCGGCGTAGAAGCAATAAATTAAATTCCTCTTGGGCTATAAAAATTAAATTAGATCTGTAAAATGCAACAAAGTTTTTGTAAAACTAAGACCTTAAAGTTTTGAATGAATTTCCAATACTTGGAATGGTTTCCATCAGCGCAGTCTTCTAACTTACTTCTCTCCAGCAAAAATTTAACTGCACCCATAAAAGACACACTGTATCTATTCTTCTGACGAAGAAATAAACTCTCGGAGAGAGAACATACTTGGGGAAGTATTTTATTGGTGCTAAAAAAGACCTCACATTTCAAGAATAAGACAAAATTAGCTTTTATAGCCCATGTCATTTTTGTCTGGAGTTTTTCAAATCAATCCCCTATCAGTACTAAAAATATACGTCTTGGTACAAAATGTGTGTGGATGGTACAAATGTAGGGAACCAAAATCTTGTTCCTGGTTCGCCTTAATATTTTGTCATAATTAGGTCAAAATGACGATATATTGATGTTTAAGTGTTTTCACTCCAGTGAAAAACACTATAACATCAATATATCGTCATTAGTGAAAAAAACTAAAACATCTATATCGTTATTAGTGAAAACACTTAAACATCAATATATATAGTCATTTTGACATAATTAAGACAAAATGTTGCCTAGAATGTTCGAATACATAGTCATTTCACTTCTTATAAATTTCATTCGTTAAATACTTCAAAAGAATGAAATTTGTAAGGGGTGAAATGAGGCTAAATGACGATATAATGATTGTTTTCAGTATTTTGGAATAAAAGGCAGACCTGGAACACGATCCCTTCCCAATCCAAGAGCAGAACTATTCAATTAAGTTTTTCCATTGGAAAATAATTTTTCCTGATAATAAATTATAATAATGTGTAAACATAATTAAGCTGAATGCAATCTTTTTAACAACAGGGATGAGAGTGATCAGAGAGCAAAAAGGAAGAAATCCAAAAGTTCGTTAAGAAAGCAATTCGGAAGGGACGATACCAAAAAGTATGCAGGAAAAATTATTCAATTATTTTAAAGATACAATGAAATTTCTCATACCATATAATAATTACATTTCAAATATTAGGAAAAGAGGGGGCTAAGAGGGAAAACCTTTGTATAGACATGAGGAAAAGTATACTTTTTGAAGGAAAAACTGGTTCCGATCAGAAAAATGTAAATCCTTGGCACAGGGACAAAGAGAAGGAAAATGTTACATAAAAAACAAAAAAGGAGGAAATCTTCCTAAAGGAGGGAAACTCTCATCCCTGTAACAAGTGCAAAAAAACAACGAAAATAAATAAATAAAATAATTCTACTGGCTTCTTTCTACAAAATTTAACAGATTAAAACAGAGAATTGAAATTAAGAAAGATAACACTTCTTTTAAAGTAAATTGTTTACTCTCTCCGAAAGTGCAACATCACGGCAGATCTCGTACAACTTATAATAATCTTTGTCTGAAATTACAAGTGGTGTTTTTATTGTCCTAATTATGAAAGAAAAGGCGCAAAACTAAACACTTTTCTTTCTGCCAAAGTGAAAACGATTCAGGGCGTAAGCTAGGTTGCGCCTGAAGTGGGTGGTACCTCAGCAAGGGGCCTCCAGATATCAAGGGGGCTTATCGACCATGGTGGAAAGGTCATCATCTGGTTTATACAGGCATGGGTACGTGGGAAAGAAATGGTGGGAAGTGAGTGGCAATTTGAGAAAAAGAAACCAGACAGTTTCCAATAAATAAAGGGAGATTGGGCTGAAGAAAAAATTATTATCATCTTTATGGCTCTTTTGCGCGGAAAAAAAAAGCATTGGTCTGGTTTAGAGCCACTTTTTTTTTAGCAAACTTTTATCATACACAGGTTTGCAAAAATCAAATTTATGCTTAAGTATTCAGTAAAATGTTTCTGTTTGGAATAGAATAATAATTCAACAACGACGGAGTTATTACGTTCATACAATTAAATTCTAACTTTTTTTTTTTTTTTAATATTACTACGCTTACTTTAAACGTTGAAAGTGTATAAGAGATGATTATTTCAACACTTGCGAAAATTCAAAATTGATAGCTAAATATTTAAAAACAAGTGCTACTTCGCAATCGAAACAATAACTAATTGTATCAACAGTACAACCCAATCTTGCTCCACATTAACTAATCAGTATTGTAGTTGAAAATGCCAGACATATGCAAGTTCTGGTTAGCCCTTTCAAAGGACAGCCAAGTTAAAAAGAAAACTACGCGAGTATTGATGGCTTCATGAGCTCACACACGCCATTTCTTTACGCTCAGTTTCATCCAGCCAGAGGTTTCAGCGACAAAACATTCGAAATTGAGGAAAGACAATTCAATCGTGGAAATGGGGACAACGTACAACACGTAACGCCTCAAGTGTATTATTTTGGGAAAATCCACGCAGAGCAAATTTCAAGCTTTATCTAGATTTTAATACGTAGCTAGATAGAAAATTTTTAAAAAAAAAGCGATTTTAGGTTATATCTGTTGTTAGCCAAACCCGATTTATGAATAACTTGAAGTTGCAAGGCGCTCGTTTAAAAATGATAAATATAACACTTTAATTTAAGATACACGAAATAAATTTTACGCAGTTTCCATATACACTGAAATGATTATCGGAGGTTTTTTTTGGTGTTTTTACATCTGTACGAATTTGTTCAACTTTAATAATAGTGTGTCAAACACTTTTGTTTCGACTATTCTACAAAAAATCACGACGTTACCCTGCATAAAGGTTACCCTAATTACCTGAAGACTATTTTTTTTTTTATTAAAATAGTATTCCTGCCAAAACCGCGACTAGTCTAAATTCACAGCACGAAGTTAGATGTCGCAAAACATGGAAAAGACAAATTGAAATATCTTTCTCGATGTGTCCGAAAATGTCACTAATTTAATCATAATCTTATTATGGTTATTTTTGTTCTTTTATGTGCGTATAATTGCATTTGAGATTAGTTGATACAAGCGAAACAAAATATTTTCAAAAGTTACTTAATGGTTAGGGTGGAAAAAAAGTGGTTCGCGACTTTTTCTTAACGTGGCAGTTTGGCTCGCGATATATACAGGGTGTCCGTAAAAAAATGTCGAAGTTATAAATTTTAATAGTATCAATTATAAGCGTTATAGTGTGTTGGTTCCAGGTCACAATTAAATAGTCTCAAGCAGTTTTAGAAAAGCCCCTCCCCATTTTAGTCTCTTTGTACGAGAGTGGTTGAACTTCGAAGTCCCTGACTGTTAGATTGGTCGAGGCGACAGAGCTCTTTGTCATTGACCTCTACGTTCACCTAACATAACGCCATGCGATTTTTTCCTATGGAGCTTAATAAAAAGATTGTGTCTACGTTCCGCCGTTACCTAATGATTTGACAGAGTTGAGACACAGAATTGAAGAGGCAATTACTTGCATTACACCGAACTTGTTAACCAAAGTGTGAGACGAATTGGACTAAAGGTTGGATGTGTGCGGTGTAACTAAAGGTGCACATATTGAACGTTTGTAAGAAAAAGTAGGTTAGTTTACCTTCAATTTGGTATATGATTTTGTTGTAAATAGTCTAAATAAACTGTTATAATATATAATTGAAACTGGGACATTCTTTTGCGGACACCTTGTATATATTGTATACATTTTTTAATGTGGTTTGCAGTCATCCATCAGGAATCAATGACTTCAATAACGTCATCAAAATAAGTAAAATCCCACACACATAAACCAAAAGATGATCTATTCGAGATCGATAGAGAAACCATAAAAAGAAAGATATCCAATTACAAGCACTCGGGAACTTACTCGGATACTTCTAAAACGGTTTCTTTTATTTCTTGATAATTACAGAAGCCAAATTGTTTCTCTCATTTCCTTATGGCTCCTACACCTACGTATAACATTATTGATTCTCTACGAGCTTAATTTAGTGTGAGTGTTTCTCCTTCGAAGGATTTAAGAAACAAATGGAACACAATCGAATTGAAAATAAGACAACAAAATGTCAGAATGAAAGTCTTATCGTGACTAGCAACAACGATGTTTAGCATACCTTTAGGATAGGATCCAAGTACGATAAATGACAATTGAAACTGTCAGGATAGTTTTCTCACAAATAATTAACTTTTAGAAACATTTAATTCATCACAGCTACTACATACACTCGGTTTTAAAGGGGGCTTTACCATGTTAAGAAGGATTGTCAGCTTTTTGGCCCAGTATACTTAATGCTTCATTTTTTTTTTTTTAACCGTAATATTTCCCAAGGTATTGGATTAAAACAACTGATTTCATCACTAGGTATAACAGCAGTAATAAAATGATAACCAGTTATAAACAACAAGCAGTGCAACAGTAATAAAATATCACAAAACAAAGAATGAAAATAACTAGTAGTTTATTTATTATTTTCAAGTTTTTATGAGCAAGTTTGTAAAAACGTTTTTAAGTGCAATAAAAAAAGCTACCCATTTATTTTTCCTTCAAGTTTTGACAATAATGTATTATTGCTGTTGCATTATATATCTTCGTTTAAATAAGTTACTGAAAACTTCACAAGTCTCTACTCAAAACTCCGCAAGTCCTCTGATCAAAACTCTTACAAATCTCTGATCAAAACTCTTACAAATCTCTGATCAAAGCACTCAACAAATCTCTGATCAAAGCACTCCACAAGTCTCTGATCAAAACTCTACTCAATTTAGTCTTTACAAGTCAAGTAAAAAAACTGGAAGAAGCGCCCTGTCCATTAGAATTGGACAAGGAGACGGTTTTATAGTGGCATGAAATTAAGCAGATAGAGTCGTCTCATCATCATCATCATCTCTGAAGGAAAGGAAGCCACAACTCGAGATAGAGACCATCATCCGAAGAGGTCAAGTGGACACAGGGGAATTCTTATCTTTTGACGAATTCGAGAGGGAGTAAACGCAGAGATGAGAGGAAGGAGGGTAAAGAACACTCCTCCAAAGAGTTCACCCCGATTTCTAAGAAAGTTTTAAGGAAACGGGGAGTTTTTATTATAATCGAGATTCGCGTGTGGCTGCATTGGGTTGATGAACCAGAGCTCTTCCTTATGTGTGCTTCTAGTAAACTCTTTCCCTCTGAATGGTTTCAGTCCCTAATGGTCATGGTTGGTTTTAGTTAAGGAATTGACGAATTTTCTAATGCTTTTAAGACTAAATTAATAATTAAGGTTAGGGGATTTGTTCTTGAACAAGTTATGAAAGACAGGATGCAGGCACACTTTTCAGATATTTGGCTGGCAATTCCCTGTCGAAGTAATTTCTCCCCAATAAAAGAAATTCGGAGCGAAAATATGCTCCATATACTTGTATGACTACGTAGAATATAATATATATATATATATATATATATATATATATATATATATATATATATATATATATATATATATATATAAAAAAAAAGGAACGACTAATTTTGATGAGGCTATTTTTAATACAAAAAAAAAAAAAAAATAGTATCACTTTCCCATGATTTTCTGAATGATAACCCTGATGATTTCATATTTATAAGTTCTAAATATTTTTAATTTCCTCCGAGATTTTCCATACTTATCCAGTTGCTGTAGACCCTGATGCTATCGAGTTTCCAAAATAGTTATTATAATAAAACGAATCGTTTGATGGCTGCATGGAAATTACAACAGGACTTCCATAAGCAGCTAACGTCAAAATCAAACACTTTGGAAATATGGACACGGAGGAACTTAATTATAGACGGGCATGCCCATACTGCCAAGTAAAGTCAAGGTCGGTAGGACATCTGTCAATAAGCGGATTTCTGGTCCATGCTATTTAATTTATTTTTAAGGGCTGACGACATGTGAATAGAAGTTCTGTACAAAAAAATAATTCAATGACAATGTATCGAATGTTACGCTTGGTGACGTGGATTAATTAAGCATCGGAAATGGCGGCTTTTACTACTTTTACGGTGCACAAACAATGCCTTCTATAAATGGCAATTTGACACCGTCGTTGACTTTACAAAAAGCGTATGCAGTGGAATTCAAAATAACTTTTAGGAGATTATTTTACAAGCTGGATGTGATTCAAAAGTTATATAAAACAGTTGTTAAAAGTCTGTTTTAACTTTCGTAGGATGGAATTTCATGCACAATGAATGCAAGACACTTAGGATTTTCTTCAAACTTAGTTCTCATAATTGTCTTTAAGACACTGTTAAAAGAAAATACAATTCAACTTTAGATGCACGATGATATTTAATAGCCATACCAAGGTTGATGCAGTGATAAACAACGCATAAATGACGACACGCACACAAGTCGAAAAAATGCCACATTCTTTTTGAGTAAATTTACGTATTGAGTTGAACTTCTTTGCTCGTAAAATTCAAAAGTGAATCGACAGATACAAATAATTGCAAAGGAAGAAGATTTGGTTGTTTACAACAAAAAAAAAAAAAAAAAAAAAAAAAAAAAAGACTAACTTAAAACCACCTGGAACGTCTTGGGTTTTTAGACTTTCGACGGATTGCCATATACTTCAAATCAATCCACACACCATACTTAGACGTTCCTTCCTACCAATACTTTAGTTTTAGGTTATCACAGTTTATGCTAAATCTTCTTATCTTTTATCATAAATAGCCATTGCGTGGCTGTAGGTTCTGAAAAGACAATTACTGAAAATTCATTAAAATGTAGATTTCCAAACAAAACAAAGCAATTAGATTATTCAAAATCACAAAGATTACGTTGAACGCGAAGGCGTCTTAAAAAAACAACAACACCTGTAATATGTGTGCATAAAAGAAAGTGCAATGACATAATATGCAAATGAAAGAACATAAACCGCAAAAGAATGCAAATAAGTGGACAGAATAAAATAAAAAAAAGCATCAATTGAGATAACTATCAAAAAACATCAAGTAAACCGATTAGTAAATTATTTGTTGGAGTTGGTTACGAAAGGGTAGTTATCAAAGCTCCTAACTAGCGTCATTACGATGACTCGCACTCCGGTAAAATAATAGCGTTATTACACGAAGATGAAATGTAAATTCTAGTGATTCAACAGTCATTGTAACATTGGTAATGAGTTATATGCTACAAACGATCTTCTGGCCAACGATTTTCTGCGATAATGCGTCAATTAATTTTACAGAGTAGGCAAATGTAACAATGAAAGTCCATTTAATATTCGCTTTTCATCCTTTGCGGGGAGCAGATGAAGCATAAACAACTGTGATACATTTCCACCTGTTCATAAACAAGTCGTGGCCTGCCCTGATGCATAATGCGAGAAAGTCACATGAAGTAACCATTCCTATATTTTGAGGGTCGTTGAAATGTACTCAAGATGAAAAGTAAAATTGGATCAGTGCAACATGAAGAAAGCAACGTTGCATTTTATGAATATTTAGGAGGAAGTATTAATATTTGATCCAGAAGATGAACAAGATATGAAGTGTTTGGAATTATGTTTATAAATAACTAACTTAAATTTCACCCTGCATATGTCTTTAGATTAGGTGTCATACAACGTGCTGCGTTTCAAAGGAAAAATATAGCATTGAAATATTTCACCAATTTTCATTTATAGTTCGAAAATATATGCGTTATTTCATGACACGAGTTACCGTTCTACACAACACGAAACTAGCAAAAAGAAAACGCTTATTTTACCGAATGAATTTCTTTATGAATTCTGATGAATTTCTGTACCTTTAACATTCTTATTTAAATGTAAAAGAACAAAACGCGTTTTTTCTTTAATTATACCGCTAATCAATTTAGAATATCTAAAAAAAAAAAAAAAATCACTTTAAATGCCGAGGTCCCAAACCCAGTCGCATGGGAGCTAGGAAAGGGGGCAAAGTGGACATATCCCAATCCAAACAATTACTGTAAATGACCGATTTATGTCCGGAGAAGTAAACACAGGTCGTCGTTTTTTTAAAGCAAAAATACATCGGAGCAACGATCGGATCACGAAGCGTTGTTCTGATCACACACGTGCCACAAATTTTTACCCTCTCAATTGTAACAAACAATACCAGCATAAAATGCATACGGATAAACAAGCCTAACGAGCAGTGGAGACATTGAATCTGGCGATAAAAACATTCGACTCGAATCGTTCCATTCCTCACAATAATGGTCCCTATTGTTCATTGGGACAAGCATCAAGATCCAGAAAAGCAGTTGCGACACAAAAAGCCACACACTAAGTTCCGGAAAGTGACTTCCAGGAAGCCAAGAATGGATGTAGGTGCCGATGGATATCTGTCGAAGGACTCAGATAGCATCTTTCACCAATCTGCAGCAGTGATGGACAGATGAGTGCCCTATCATTCCAGCAAATAAAACAAATCACGATTCGATCTTATAACATGGTATTCGTAATGTTTACGTTATCGGTGACAAAAACAGGATACAGAAACTGGGAATGAGCAGATGTATACCAACCAGTAGCATAGACGAAAAGAATATCAACACAAGGTGGTTCGCAGGATAAGCAATTTTTTTTTTTTTTTTTACACGCCTACCAGTCTGCGTACCAACTGGCTCCAGTAGATCAAACATTATTTATTTATTGGCGCCAGCTACTCCCATCCAAAACCGACAGTCGTTGCACTGTCATTACATGACTAGCGATCACAACTGGCTTTATGTTTGGCATAGGTCATCAATACGAGTAAATTGACCCATGAAAAAGTCTTCAAAATGTGATTGGATGGTCAAAATACTGGGTCATGTTAAACAAGTTAAAAGGGATACTATATCATTAGATCTTCCAACCTCACATCATGACAAGTACTCAACTCAAACTCTTTTTGAATCGTTAAAAATGAGTTAGACCTTACTTAATAAAGCACCCTGTACTATCTGGCGAATCAAATATCATTCAAATCATCCAATTAGTCTTTGCCGAGGACATTAACAAAGTAAACCAAAACCAAGTATTCCATTTGAATCTTCCAATTCCGTTTTGTTAAAGGAAGTTCTTAGTGGTATATACACAGCTCAATTATATGCAGTAGTCGACAATATTTACAGACTTTCGTTTTCTTCTTCTTCAAGACAATAAAAAAAGCACAGCCATACTTAAGATGCAGGCAAAAACACTGAATTCTGTTTGTAGTGAAATATAAACTTTTTTAAAATAGAGTGGATTTAAAGATAATAAAAAGGAACTACAGCAGCATGACTAACATAACATGTATAGTAAAAAAAATATTAGTTTGCTGAAGAAATTATTATACGAAAACCAAGCTTACTATCCAAAATACACGAAAAATGAAAAACGTAGACCACGTAACGGTACATTCATATGTCGTGCCTGCGATATTGACAACTGAAATGATTAATGAGAATAAAAAGATAAACATAAAAATTAATTATTCTACCAATTTTTAACTGGATTAAAATAAACTTTCGTATCAACATAAAAAGAAGAATTAAATACACGTTTTAGTTAAAAATCCTTTTATATGTCTTAGGCATATTTCTGAATGTGTAACGCATTATTATGAATGATTCGAAAGTTGTTTATACACTATGAAGGAAATAACTTTTGCTTGAGTTTCCAAATAAAGTAGGAGAGTAAATTATTTCTGTATAAAATAATAATCACTGAATCTTCACGAACATCAACAAAAGTTCCGACACAACCAGAAGGCGCAGTGAATTTCCCAAAAAAATTTAGGTAAGAATTTTAGGGATAGTTCCAAATATTTCAGGGATAATTTTTAAAATTTAGGGATATTTCTTTTGGAGCTGACATAGGCTCCTAACATAGACATATTCTTTCCAAAGTTTATTACAATACCAGCAAAAAGCTGCCAATTTTCAAAAAATTGAACTTCCAACAACTTTTTAGCAAAACAACTTTTATATAATTAATCAATTATACTATTTTGACAAACATGCGAATTTTATTATATCCATTTTTTTTCTTCATCTGGAGGAATATCTATAAATGCTGAATTTAAGTTGGTATTTGAAAACAGTGTTACTACTTTACCCTACTCGTCTTTCTGTGTTTCGTTGTGTTTTCCTTAATTCCTGGACTCGAGATTGCGCAGTAAGTTTATAATAGGTTTACCCAAAAAAAGCGTAAATTTACCACCATTTATTGCTTGATCAGTTTATTTTTTAGCAGGGTTGGAAAAAATCATGTTTTCTTTTCTAAAACAGTTTTAACTATTTGGTTTTGAGAAGAAAAAAAAACTAACCTTGCCAACCCTGATACTTAGAGGTTGAGTTACTTAGAACTGGAAGAGCCGCAATCACCCCAGCTCAAGCATACAGAAATGTCAACAATTAATCTGTATCATTAAACGGTTGAAAACCCTAGTCGCAATAGGACTAAATGAAGTTACCGATACAAAAACAAAACATCCAAAACGAAAAGTCCGCTATTTGATTTCTTGAAACTCAAAGCAGACAGCTTCATCGCCTGCAGCTACACCCAGCTATAGTATTACGTAACTCGCAGAGTTTATCAAAGGTACACAGAAGAAGGTCGCCGTTGTCACCCAAGATAAACACGGTTAAATCTCTCGTAGCCTTGAGGAGAACCTTCAATGGAAAGCGATGATTCATTCAGGTCTGCACGAATGCAGACGGGACAATGGGCAATAAAGGGGCACCACACCCAGGATCAGAAAGTTCTACCACAGACCCACACAAAAACTTGGGACTCGTGTGTGTTTGTCCGGAAAGTTCAGGGCTTTGTCAATTGTTGAAAAGTACTTTGGAGGTCTTTCACCGCCACCTACACCTAATTCCAACAATTTTCAGATATTGTTGGCTAAAACTTATACCAATATCAAACATATTTCCTCTTCTTTTTGTGTGTGTGTGGGGGGGGACAAAATCTTCGGAGGCCAATCTAACTGAAACTAGGCAGGTAAGGCTCGTTGTCGATGACAATGCATTCCATCAAATTTTGGGTCGTCACTAATACATACACCACTTTACATACGTTTCTATTTCGGTGGGATAGATCCACAAATCCAAATCATATTCCAGAATGTACAATTTGGCGACATTTAATAACTGCAACCTCCCCTAGTTTAAATTTGACGACTTATGATTAAAGAAAGTCTGCCATTTTCATTTTAATTTTTTTTTTCAAATCCTTCATACTATATTTCAATTCCCCCCCCCCCCCCCATTTGTGGCGGACAATATCTTCTTAGGGCTAATTAACCCACTTGACGTCATCCAAACGAGCTTGAAACTTGGAAAACGTCATTCTCCCAATTTTTTGGATAAAAAAAAAAGTTACGTCACAAGATATTTCCTTCATAGCAGTCAAATACCACGAAAATTCGATCGGAGCTCAAAATAAATTAAATAAATTGAAATTACACAAAACAGTCTGTAATAAATATAAAGATTTTAATAGTAAAAAAAATAAAAATTTACGGATTTTTTTCAGTTCCATTTTGTTTCAGGTATTTTTCAGACACAACTCATTAACTGTCTATTTGTACGATAACGGAATTGGACTGCCTATTTGTACGATATAAGTACGATAGGAAAAAGGCTTTCCTAACTATCTTAAGATTTCTTTCACTGAACCTCCACATCCGAGTCTCCCAACCGTATCATTACAAATCAACAAGCACAACCTAATCACTACGTTTAATGAAAAGGAAACAACAATCGTCTCTTAACAGCTGGCGCCATTCATAAAATGCATTCACAAACAAAGGCAAACGAACTCTACCATCTGCACTATCAAAAAAGAGAGAAGTTATTTCCTTTTGGAGGCAACGCGGTAGCAGATTTCGATTATTCGATTTAGGAAAGTATTGTCCATCGTTCAAATGACATCTCCTTCAGTCGTAAAAAAAAGTTCCTGCGTCACAAGTCTTTATGAAAAAGCCAAACAAGACTCAGAGATCAATAACTTTGATTACAACCTACTTATATGAAAAGAAAAGGTGATCGATGTGCAATCCAAACACCTTCTTGCAAAGGGATGTAGAGAAAACAACGTTACAGAATCTTCTAACTAAAATCAGTTTTTTAGTAGTGCTAAAAATTGTGAGGGTAAGAGTTCGAACGTCTTTAATAGTACTATCCACGTTATGTTATGTGTATTTTTTAAATATAAATTTTAATCTAGTTAACTTTTTAGATTCCTTAGCTGTGCGAATTAAATTAAGAAAACATCTAGCTATAATTTCGCATTTGATTTTTGGAAATCCGATGATTTTAAGAGGTAAAATCTTTATTTTAACTAACTATCTTAACGTGTTGCACACTTGCTGTCAAAAGTCAAAAATGCATTTTTCTCAGCTTCTCTTTTTTGACATTTTACCTATGTTCCAAAAGCTCCTTGCGATCATTTTTTGGGGTAAATCCACTTAATTTTTTGTAGAAATAATTATTTAATATATTATTATGAGATACACACATCACAAGCTGCTTTTTTTTGTGTGGAAAACTCAAGTATGTACATTTTTTAATGAAAAATCACTAGCGCCAAGTTTGAAATTTTATTTCTGTTCAACTATAGCACCTAAAGATAAAACCATGTGTGAAAATGTTTATAATACATTTATAAACAACTTCACATTTTTCTTTCATGTTCGTTAAAATATTGTGTCGCGAGGAGCATTTTGAAAAAAGTTAAAATTTCGTATTATTTTTCTCAATAATTTACTACCTATTTTTATTGTTGTATCATATTTTATTGTTGTCTTATAAGTCATATCTTCTATGTTTGTGCCAAATATTATTTAATTCTAAACAAAACTAAAGAATTTTTTTAAAAGTGTCCCATGTCCCCTTAAATAACAATGAAGAAAGGGAGAATAAATTAAACTCGCCCATCAACAAATCTGTATATTTTTAATTTAATTGGAACAGAACTAGTAAATTTTCTTGTATGGTAACACAAGTTAATACATGATGATGAACGTGCTTTGCAACAATTTTTCTATCACAGAAAAATCAAGATACATTTCTATTTGGTACATTCCATACAAGATACCAAACACGAATAGAATTTTGCAAAGAAAATTACTAATTCCAGGAAAACCCATGTGCAATCCTATTACGGAATCAACTGATAAATTAACAGGAGCACGTCACTTCTAAAGAAATATAATTTTTTTAATTACTTTAGTGATAGAGCCGGCAATCAAAATAGATAAACCAAGCATTTACCAACTTATGGGCAAAGTACAGTTCGGCAAGAGTTTCTTCTATTATGTCCTTGTAAATGCGTTCAGAGTTAGAGAAATACCGCCAGCTACAATGTCATCGAGGCTCAAGGTTTCTCGTTATCTTGATTTAAATTAAATTGATAAGCAAGACTCATTTCTTTCAAGCGTGAACCATACTTCTTATTCATCTATGCAACTACATAGCAATTTTTCTTCAACGGGGATATATAGACAACCACCCATGAGTTAATACGGAATTTTTACAGGGAAGTTTCAAATGAGTTGCTAATGGCTGTCCAGTACGATTGCGACGAGAATTTATTTAACTAGAGACTAAAGACGATGTCGACCTAACTATATTCACCCTTTCTTGACAACAGCGAACTCGCTGTAGAATGGATCCTTTCGCTGAAAGAATATAGTTCAGCCAAATTTGACAACATGGTTCATCCTATTTCGGTGCAGTTCCATGACGTCACATAAGAATGAAATTGTACACAGCCCATCAGAGAGTACTGAAACTTCACACTGATGTCAAGTAAGGGTGATTTTTAGTATTGCTATAAAAATTGTTTATCCTAGCAACGAGCAATTTGGCAACAAGGTAAAAAAATAGTCTGGTACGAAATCAATCTACGACTCCTACTATAACAATCCCGTGCTAAGCACAAAAGTGGGATCTACCTTATCTAAACTTAAAATAAGAAATAAAGGTTTTAGGCTAACAGGGTTCCCACTCAAATCACAGAATGAAAATCAATGACTTTTAAGGACCTAATTAATACTTTTAAGGACCTTTGAAAATTTGTTTTCAGGCATCATGTCTATATATAAATTTTTAATAAAGTATATTCCACCAAAAAAGTTACAAGTTGGTGGATGCGTAATACAAATACCACCACAAATCTCCATGTAAATAGCGCTTAAATAAGGATGGATCGGAAAATTCCGATACGATGCAGATAAATGGCGGTCACGCGGGGATAGCAAGTCCGAGTTGTATTTTCATAAATTTTGCAGTTCGGCACACAACATCAGGAAAAATTAAGGACTTTTAAGGACCTCTAAGCATTTTCAAGGACTTTTAAGCACCTCTAAGCATTTTCAAATACTTTCAAGGCCTTGAAAAATAATTCAAAAATATTAAGCACTTTTAATGACCGTGGGAACCCTGGCTAAAGAACTTCATGTAGTTGATCCTAACAAATTGACTAACTTTTTTTTTAACATTTCCCGTGCAGATATGATCGTTAAACCGTACCATTATACAAAAAGAAACAAAAACCACAGATACCACCTCTAATGCTTAGCCCTGCAGGTGTTATATGGATATTTCTTGCCGACTTTATTGGGCGCAACATAAGTTTTTCTGTAAGTGTAACTTCGTCAACTACACCGGTTAATAATTCCAAGTGACAGAAGATGCGATTTCTAGAGAAGGGGTAATGCATGCACACCTGATGACTTATTAAATAGCAAGGAAAAAAACAGTCCAGAAAAGTTTTTGTGTTTACTACTAGGGAAGCCTTATGTGACACTCCCGAGATCTTGTTGATATAAATGAAAATGCAAACAAACAAATAATCACTTCAACAGGAAAGCTTCAAACTTATCTATTTTGCATAATTTACAGCGGGTTTCGTTGCTCTAATCACTATGTTACAATTTTCTAGTCCAGTGAATTTAGAAACTACTTTGTAAAAAAAAACCTTGAAATTTGGCGAGTAGTTATGAAAATGATCACTTAAAAAAAATTATACAAAGTAAAAGCACGAAAATAGCGTCTAATACATTTTACTTTTTATTTGAAATCCTTACGTCAATGAATATGCAGTGGCTCCACCTGGTTTTGTCTTTTGCTGTTTTAATTTTCGTTTATAATAGATATTAAATTAAAACAACTTATGTAATTTCATTTAGATACTTTTCGTATCTACTCACGAAGTCACTACATTCATTTCAAGGTTTTATAGAAAGTAGTTTCTAAATGCACTGGGCTAGAAGATTATAACATAACGAGTATAGGGAATGATCCTTACTAGGACTTCCTCTTAAATTTTTAACTCTCATCCGTACCAATTATAGTACCTCTTAAGACCAATGGCATTAACTCTCTAACCTCAGCTATTGTAACTACCACCGCCAAAAAAAAACCGGAAATAATAAATTTAAAAAAAAAAGACTGTACGCTGAAGACAATCAAAATTTCCATCCAAAAACCCCACTTTCAACTCTGCAAATAAACCGGTACGTCAAAGAAGAGACATCCTCTCATTACTTCAAAAGGTGTTTGTTTAAGAATGTGAGGCTAGGAAAAGCATTAAGAACCGATTCATCAATCACCACTAGCACAACAAAGATCTGTAAGACGAGGAAGAATGAAAAATACCCCGTCTGCAACCGATACACGGCTTGACACATCTCATGCCCGGACTGCATGCATCACCGCAAAAGCAAAAAAAAAAAAGTAATCGCAAACAGAAAATAAAACAAATAAGAGTGTCTCTGATCTATTTTTGCTCGCCAAATGATATTTGTTAGCTAACAATGCGTGGGTGGCGGTCCTATTTTAAGGAATGAGTAAAAAGGCGCCAATTTTTTCCCCTCTTCTAGTTTCTCCAGTAAGAAAACCTCAGGAATAATGAAAGACATTCCTGCTCTTGGCGGGATAAATATCACCCTTTTGATGAAGTATCCCGCTAACATCCTTAGGTTGGAGGTAACATCTACCAGAGAAAGAAGAGGGTGGAAGGAAAATCAAACGAAATTGGAAAAAAATGGCGTATTTACTTTTGTTGGTAAAGAAAGTTGGCAATCGGGTATTTTTCTCCCATGTAGGTAAAGGCGGCACAACAGGTGTCAGTTAAATCGAAAGAAAACAATAAATTGAAATTTTCCAATTATTTTAATCACTAATCCTTTGCAACAATTATTAATTTGATATACTATACTGATTTAAGAACAAAAGCATCATTGAAGATGATGCGTTTCACTATCATAAGGATATAAAACGGGCCATATATGAAAAATTTTATTGATACAATCCCATTGACGGAAAAAACACTTTTTAAAAAATCAGGTAAATAGCGTCCATGAATTGAGATTTGTTTAACATCTTTTACAAATTACATAAATATCTTTTTAATTGGATAAAAATTAATTTAATTTAACTTGTTGTAGAAAGATGGTTTTTTTTTATCTAGTTCAAACAATTATAACGCTGAAGCAGAGAAATACAAGATCAATTAGCAACTCATTATAAAAAAAGAAATGCATTTATCTTATGAATCTGCGCTTCATTCCAAAAAAATATCAGCAACCGTAAGTTACTTTCAAATTCGTTGGCGAATAGACATTACACTTCACCCAAGCCTTGGAGCTTTGGGATACTATTACTTTAAAAAAAAAAAAAAAAAAAAACTCATCCAATATCATGCATCAAAACAGAATTTATCTACTTTTAAGAGGAATTTTAATCACAGTAAAAGCAAAGCGAGTTTCATACGTATTTCTAAGTTAAGTATTCCAAAGAGAAATAGGAACCGCTAAGCGTTACCTTAGCAAAACAGTGGCGAGTTGAAACAGATTAGTTACGAAAAGATATGTTTGCCATTTTCAGGTTGAATGAACGCATATATCCTTCAAACGAAAGAAGTAAAAATCAGATATTTACTCGCGAAAGTGTGTTTATCCGATGAACATTATTATTACTCTTGCTATGAACTCATAATGTCGTTGGGTTAGAAGTAGAGGTCGGCGATATATCGATACGACATTTTTTTAAAAATATAGATAATAAAAATATCGATACAAGTCACCGATATATCGATATTTTCAAACAATTTTTTGATGATCGTTTTGTAGTTAAATGTGTTTTTTCGATTTTCTTTATTCCCTTTTCAAAAACTTCAAAACTAAAGTTCGTACTTGGCTGAGAGACACCCTAACCAAAAAGAAAACATAATGTAATGGAAAGAAAATATCATTTATTAGTAGTCATTAACATAGCGCCGTTTCTGTTGCCAACGTGTGCCTGGAATTTGCATCTAATTTTAAATATTAAAATCATCCCTATCAGCAAAATATGCGGTGAACTAGTTTTCAAAATTTCTTCTTTAAAAGTAAATGCGAATTCATGCATTGACATCCAAATGTATTTTATCTTTTCCAATTGATAATATAATTTATTTATTAAATCAATTTTTATAATTTATTTATTAAAACAATTTTTATAATTTATTTATTAAAATTTTTTTTAATAATTTATTTACCAAAATTTATTTTTATAATTTATTTATTAAAACAATTTTGGCATAAATTCATGAAAAGTAAAAATTTACCCCGAAAAACTTCGTTTCTGGCAAAATTGAAAATCAATTTTAAAAAATCATGTGTCCATACATGAATATTTTTTGCTATGCAACGATATAGTATCGATATTTCCGACCTCTAGTTAGAAGTAAAATTGCCCAAGTCCATGAGAAATGCAACAGATTTTAGGTGGTTTGACAGTCAAATTTCACAATATCAGTTTCTTGTTCTAAAATTGCTTTGAGACGAAGGTTGGATATGACTCAATGTTGACATCGGGCCATTTTTTTTTATAATCAAAGTAGACATTCAATTGATATATTGATTAATGTTGGATATTGTGTAGCAGACAATGGCTGTGACTACTCCTCTTCGATATATAGGTAAAAGGTTTAAAAGACGAAGCAAATTGGCAAAGATTTTGTTTCTGACCCAGATTAAACACAAATAAAAAAGAATCAAGCCGGCCATCAATCTCTTCAATGAAGTTGGAAATTGGCGGAAATCCCAGTTACGACGCCAAGGAATCACGCTAATGTCCTTACCTCCATCTAAATGGAGCTATTCATTTTTATACACAGTTGTTAAGCTCAGGACTTGAGCGCTACAATCTATTAAAAATAGTCACTTTAAAATGTTGCACTATTCAGCCCCAAAAATAACTACCCACAAGCCAACCAAGGTTATGGGGGGAAAAAAGTGAAGGGCTGTTAAATAATTCCTCGCAATTATAACTGCGAGCGATGAAGTTGTCAACTGAAACATTGCAACTTCATAAAATACACTGATTTTATTTATCAGTTCGTAGTCGTCATAACCTAAGAACGGTACCTATAAATAAAAGACACGGAACTTGTGTTTGAGTTTACTGAAAAAAATATTATTCTATAAAATTAACAATATCGAATTTTTTTTTATTAATATTCTAACTTAATAAGGGTCTTTAACATTAATAAGGGGCGCAATGAGTATTCTAAAAAATTTAGGTAGAAATTTTAAAGTTAATTCCAAAATTTAGAAACATTAAAGGGATAATTCCAAAAAATTTAGGGATATTTGCTTAAAAGATGACTACTAACACAGATTCTTCCCGAAGCTTATTTCAATACTGGCAAAAAACTGCCAATTAAAAAAAAAATTAACATCAAACAACTTGGACATACATGCAATTTTAATTAAATCTACTTATTTTTTGGGAACATTCAAAGTACTTCGAAAACAATATTGCTTCAAATTTAAACTAACACGAGTTAAGCTACAATTTAAAATAGTTTGTCAATAATTAAAAATTTTTTTGTTAATCTGAAGAAAATAGTGTTCCTTTTCAGCGGGTTTCGGAAGAAAATAGGGTTTTTTTTTTTTTTTTTTTTTTTTTTTAAATTTTTATTAGCAAAAAATTTAAGTGGAATTTTAGGGAGAAACAAAAATTTAAGGTATATTAGAAATTTTAGGGATGAATGCGATCCCTGTAGTAACAATAAAACTTATTAAAGTACATCCGCTGATTATACGCAAGTACAAATTTGCTTAGGTACAATACTAGGGCTAAGGGGTAACAAACCAGTACTATCATGTGGTTGATGAAATACTAGGAAACAAAGCGATGTAAATCAAAGTATCCAGCCACCACAACCAGGCGATTTTAATAACTAACAGACTGGGAAAATCTAATAACGTCACTAGCCAGGCCGTCAATTTCCGGGAACATCGTCAAGCACGCACGCTACTCGTTCCATGGCAAAGTTTAGCAACAGTGACCAACTCCGAAATCCGCAAGCGTAATAAATGTCTGATCAAAACAAATACTTAACACTTGAATTGGAAATTCGCCCAGAGACAAAGCTTGGCGGATTTCCCTTGCAGCAAAAGCCTTTAACGCGGCCAAAACACACATCAGCAAATTGCCAGACCGATGCGTGACGTCACACAGGGAGAGGGATCTTTTTCTTGAAGGGACCACTACAAATGAATCAGCTTCAAATGCTAAAAGCTCCTTTCAACTAGGAACAACCATATGCAGAGTGCAAATGTATTATTGCTAGGTGCCACATTTGTTGACCACGATTGAAATGAACAAGGAAAAAAACGTGTTCAAGCAAGCACACACAAACTTATTTGGCTGACCGACGTATGAATTTTTAATTTGAAAATTAATAAGATGGCACAATACTTATAAGTAAAGATAACGTAATAATTATTAAAAAAACATAGCTCTAATTTCGCAAATTATAGTGGTATTTTTTTTTTTTTATTTATTTATTTTTTTATGTAATATATTATCACCAAACTTTTTTTTTTTTTTTAATCAATGAAAATATAAGATTAAATCCTAGTATACGTTACACGTTTGGCGCGATTTTGAAACATGTCGCCCACGCCGAAATGACGCTTGGCGCCAAACTATTGCCAACGCCGAAATAACGTTTTTAACAATTGGCGCAGGCAAAACCATTGAAAATCGTAACCTTAAAATGGCAAATACATTAACCAAACATCGCCAAATCCACCATGTAACGTAGACTAGGATTAAGCCAAATATAAAAACAAAAAAGGTAAGTATTCCTATCCATGTCAAATTTATATGCCTTGACCAGTATTAAAGTGTAACTGAAAATCTTGCAATCCACGCTCTTAGTTTGTTGAACCCGATTAAAATTAACAAGACCAAAAAAAAAACTCATTTGAATAAATCCTACAAAAACAAAATAGTAATTAAGAATTGGCTACCGTCAAATTCTGTTATAAATGTTTTCTCTTATTAATTATTTTTAACTTATTTGGCAACACCAACATTAGATAAATTTAAAAGGGGGAAAAAAAATAAAGAAAATGTTTCTGTATTTGGAGCGATATAAAAAAAATTGCTGATAAGATTAACATTGTATGAAGAAATGGATGAAATAAAAATCAGCTTCCCAGAAGACAACGACATACCTTGGATATCTCAAAGTTCAAACATAGTCACGCCATTTCAATCAGTTAACGTCAAAAAACTTTTCGAGACAACGAACTGGTCTTTAATAGTGAAGAAAGGCGACCAGTCGAAAGCTTACGCTGCATTTCAAAGTTATCCAAACATGCACTACGATTCTGCGGATTGGGAGCAGCAAATGCAGAATGATACAGACGAAGCAGTATCTGATGGACTCAACACCTTATTCCTACAATTTTTCGTCTGTGAACCCAACGAGGAAGACTACCTCAACCTTATGTTAAAGAAAACGTTTCATTCTTTTCCATTCATCAAAGACTGTTGTTTTTTAGCTCAAACGGATCAAGTCAGTCATACTTTGTCCAAATACTTCACACTAAAGATCGACTTGAAAGATGACTTGCACATCTGGAGCTGCGAAAGGAGTGTCATTGTACCAGAAGTTGGCATACGGTCAAAAAGAAGCGAAGACTATTTGTCTTTGAAAAATTTCTTCGGTCAAATTTATTCCTTATCCAATTCGAAACTAAAAAACTTCACTTTAGATTTTCTGGACTTTGGTGAGGACAAGTGTCCGACTTATAAATATTTTACTTTTGACGAAGACAACACTTACATCGGCATCGCTGATAAGAAAGGTGGCGAGGCAGTGGGATTTATCTACGCAACAACACAGCACGTCGATCTTGATTTCTTGAATCAAAACTTTCAACTGAATGCAGTTTACGGGCTAAGGAAGAAGCACCCCGAAGATGACCCTGAAATTTCCTTTGATGCGGACGGTCCACAGCAAATACCTCAATCGACGATCAGCGAAGCTTCAGATCCAAACAGTTCAGCACAAATTACGAAGAACGAAAATACAGATTCAAACAGTTCACAGAACACAACTCAACCGGCCACCAGCAAAACTTCAGACGCAGATAGCCCACAGCAAGTTTCTCAATTCACCACTAGCGCCACTTCAGACGGAGAAAGTCGACAGCAAGTACCACAATCGACCATCAGTGAAACTTCAGACGCAGACAAACTAACTCCAGAGGAAGACGTTACACGCATAGTCACAGAACTCCTAGATGAAATCGAGTCCAAATCCGAAATAATAGAATGTTTGAGAGATATCTTTGAAGAGATTTTTCCAAATGAAGGATATGCGATGGAAATCCCAATCATGGATGATCTCCAAAAGTTTCTGAACTCGGACAATTTCGATCTCTCTAATCCAGATCACCTGTCACTCATAACTCAAGGCAATATGAAGCACTTCACAAGTGAAACTCTCCTGAATTTAGTAAATTCGACATCGTTTGACGCTCAAAATGAAAAGCACATGGAACTAGTTCCGCCTTTGAAGACTTTTATAAACCAAATCGAAGAAGAACGTCTCAAGGAAATCCTTAATTCAGAGACTTTTGACCCAGCAGAAGAACCATTCGCAAAAGTATCCATACTTATTATGGAAAAGATGCCTTCTGGAAAACTACGACAGTTTGAGAAATCGTCCATCGGTAGGAGGTTATGCGAGGACATAAAACTCAAGCTTGCAATATCTAAAAAGAAAGAGAGCATTAAACTTTCATATGCGGACAAGCAAGTCATTCTGCGCGACGCAGAAAAATCATCAAGGATGAAAAAGGACGACGAAAAGTCGTTAAAGTCCTCCGAGAAGGGTTCGCGGTCATCACGGAAAGAACTCAAATTTAAAAATGTAGGTTATAGGAATATGGGATTCATTTCAGGTTTAGCTATTCGAGAAAACTATACTTTGCCGAAAATAAGAGAACCTTTAGGATATTCATCGAAAGAAGACGTTTACAAAACAGAAGATAACATAGAAGGCGAAATTAATGATTCACGTGAAAAATATCCAACCAAACCAACGGAGAGTAAAAGCGGCATCGAAATTATTATACCGACGTACCATGGTGATCCAAATTACACTCTAATTGAACAACTTGCCATTGAAAAAGAATACGAATCTGGTAGCTTATATTTGCTAATGGCAGCATTCGAATATTTTTTTAAAGTGGACTATTGTATTATTTTACTACCTTATGGTACGAAACAAGTGCCCTTTCTTCGAAAATGCTTCACGCGTATTCCAGCCTTGCCATTTAGTGCATACGAAAAGGAACTTTACGCCTTTCATAGAAGTGGATTTAACCAAAATTTTAAGGTAAGGCGATACGCGAGCAATGATCTGCAAGGAGTGCAAAAATTAATTAAATGCAGTTGTTTAAAAGGTTATCTCCTGAGTGATTTAGAGCTATGCTTAGATGATGATAAAAGGATGAGTTCTGTAATTTTGTTTTCACGTGATCAAATTTTCGGGATTGCTGTAGTTTCAGAGGTATTGGAAATGGAGTTCATCAAGAAGCATTACGACATTGCCGATCGTGTCAACATTAGATATCATAAATACAAAACTAGCGGTGAATTGTTGCACTGTGTACTACATCCCGTTAGCAAGTACTTGGCAGGTGACTTTCTTAAAGAAGCGATGCGATTGGCAGGGAAATCCATTCTTTATTACAAAATACATCCACCTCGCATTATAACATATAATTCTTCCTATTGGCAGTCAATGTGTAATGTTTTAGAAGAGCTCATACCCCTTCGGTTAAAACAGGAAGATCCACCGAAACTTTCGATCATGCTACGCCAGGACAAAATCGAAAAAAGTTCTTCAAACACACAAGAAAATGCTTCAAGAACGCAAGACAATGCATCGAAAACCCAAGACGATGCATCGAAAACCCAAGACAATGCTTCAAAAACGCAAGAAAATACTTCAAAAACACAGAAAAATAACTATAGCTTATGCTACACTTGTACCAAGTGGGTATTGCGTGATAAATCAGTAGTGTCTTCACGTATAGTTGTAATTGGATATTCAGACATCGCACTTGGAATCTTAGAGAGTTTAATTTACAATTCCAAGTATAGATTCATTAATCTGGCAATTATCACTGAAAGTAGTATGCCTAGCGAATTTCAACTGAATGAAAAATACCACAACTTTGTATCTCAAAGATCGGATTACAATCAACGAAGGTTGGACAGTCTGTGTTTACAGGTATGGGTAACTACCATCAAAGGTAGATTAATTTCAATTAAACATAACTTCCTCCAAATGAAAGATGTCAAAGAAGAAAATCCCAGATGCTTCCAAGTTGGGTTTGACTTTCTTGTCATGTGTGAAGATCTTCAATTTCAGGCTGCAAGGGTGGAGAGATCGATTACATCCAAAGAAAATGTCTGCAGGAGGAAGTATTCAATGCTGAAAAACTTGTGGGAGTACACATATGACACAGTTGGATGTCCATGCAACGTGTTTTCTTTGAATACAGTTGAAGATGGAACGAAAGTCTTGAACTGGTTGTGGGAATATTTTTCGCGACCGCGAGAAACTGAAGCCAAAGACCCAAACTCGTCGTCAGAAAAGCCCGAGAATGTAGAAGATACACAGACCAATAAGGGAGTGGATAGGATTGTAGTTTATGGAAACTGCATAAATGCTTATATTTGCATCGAGGTATTGTTAAAAGAAAATTTCCCCGAATCAAAATTAGCATTCGTCAAAACTAGTCCAAGGACTAAATCGTCCATTTTTTATACATCAGATATTGAAGAAGCATTTAACCACGTTCTTCGCCAATCAGAATTAGAAATATACGAGGGAAATTTAGAATACAATAGCGAAGAGGATGAAACAACATACGTCGACATAACTACAGCAGATGATACTTTACGTCTAGATTGCTGTGCTTTGATTATGTTTAATACAAAGAATATAAACTATAACACATTTAAAGTACTACACCACAGTAGGTTAGCATTTACACTCCCTATAAAAGATAGCAATGGCTACCCGTACCTGCTCATCAACACAAGCTTCCAAACGAACGTTCGAAATATCTTTGCAGCGGGAACTATAACAGAAATGCATACGCAAGAATCATTGAACATACGTTTCGAGAACTGTTCCTACAACCAAAGGGAAGTTGGTTCAATAATAGGAGAAAATATTAGCAGGGCTACAGATGAGACAATTCAGACCAGAGGTATTGCCTTGCCTAATTTACAACGTCCATCTGTGACTGTGGCGAAACTTCCGTTTGGATTTACTTACATTCTAATCATGAAACCCAGTTCGGAATTTATAAAGAGGTGCGAATCCAATATCGACAAGAAGTCGATCCTGCCATTGAAACTGGTACTGGGCAATATGAAAACTGGAGTCGGAATCGTGCCTGAAGTCATTCCGGAAAGCGAATTAGCCGAAGAGAGTGAAAATGGCGAAGTTTCTAAAGCAGAAAATGATTCCCAAGGTAAGAATAGGAAAGACAGTGGACACAAATCTGAAGAAGAGTCAGAAAAGGAAACCACCTCGAAAGATACGACAGAGCAATTAGAAGAAACGTCTTCAACTCCTCCTACCGAGAAAACATACCCAGATGAGCCAGAATATTTCGCAATAGAATTCAACACTTCGGAACGTGTGCAAAGCATCGAATGCCTCACCAAAAAAGACGTCGTGGTAGAGAGTTTAATACATTTGTATGACCAGCCGTTAAAGCAGCTGTATAAAATTATTCAGATAGTGACAAGCGAAGATTCAGATAAGGTCTCCTTTTGTCTCACCGAAGATTGGATTCTGCCTGTGGACTATTTTACGCTCAAACAAAAGGAACTAACTAAGGATGGTTCTGAAGGAGTGCGAGATTCCAGAACCTGCGGGTTCGAAGGATACTGGAGGCCGGGCTATCCGGATAATATACAGTCAAGGATAAATGCATTTCTGGATAATTTCTCAAAGTATGCAAGCAAATGAGTATTTGCAAAGAATCAAAAATTGTACGTTCATAATTCTTAATAAATGTATGTTCATAATTCTTCTACCAGAAGATTCTGAGAATAAACAAGTATACTTATTTACTTTTTTTATTATTATTAATTTTGACAACAGAAACCAATCCATCCTTAAAAAAATAATTTGGCTTTTTGAGTGAAATTTTTTAATTGTATCAATGATTGTTAGCCACTGACGGACATCAACGAATTAGGAAGTAAAAATTTGCGAAAATGGGATTTGATATAAGAACGCATATCCCTGGAAATACCTATAATATCTTACGATTTGTGGTTATGATTGTTTGGTTTGGAAGTTTCTATTGCCTATTCCAAACACTTATAAAGTGCTTAACACAGCCACATACGTCTCGTAATTTTGAACATCTAGAAGAATGAATACGAGATCGTAATCTTCTAACATAAACCCCTTTTTCCGATCCCACCATACCAAAATTATTATTGTTACAATCAGCTATTGCGCACATATATTTAGGCAACAATTCCCCAAAAGAATAGCAACAATGGAACGACATATCAATTTAAGACGCGATGAGTGAAAAAAAAAAAGCAATTTAAACAGCATTTGCAAAGAAAGCAGACAAAAAAGGACGACTATATCAATCCCTTCACTGTCAATTTTCTACTTATTTATAACCCTTCCCAACCAAATCAGGATCAACCCATATGCAGAAGCATCCTCAGAACCGGTTCGAGAAGTTGTCAGCAAAGAATTTTTTTTTCTCCCGTCTCCTGCTGGAGGCAATCTTGAAACATACGTATAATAACACAAAAGGAGATTCACTTTCTCAACGGAAAACCCATTCGAATGATAAGAATGGAAGAATCGGATAATAGTGTCCAAAATGCTCATTACATGAAATTTCGGTAATAGCAGGAAGCTTATGAGGTGGAGGAGGATGGGCGAGTTATTAACGTCATGTTAATTTAAGTGTCGCCAGTCAGAAAATGACCTAGAATTAAGACTGGTTTTTCCATGCTACGTTGTTTCATCCTATGCACGGGCGGATAGAATTTGGGGTGAATCGAAAAGGGCTACTCGGTTATCCGGCTATACTTGCAAATTTTATTTTCAGACAATTCAATAAAATTTGCTCTAGTGAAAAGTGGTTTTTATATCTGCAGCTGAAACTTCTGGAAGTTTGATATATAGTTATACTCAATTACCATGGCCAATACTGGGAAGGAAAGTAAAGGGAAGGGTATATTCTATAGAATATACCTTTTGAATTCGAAAATTTAATGCCGCATGTGTTTTTACCAATAAATAAAAAGATATCGAGTTCGAAATTTCATTACGTACTGCTAGTTCATGCATTTTTTTACTGTCAATTACCTAGATGTTAACATAAGGCAATGAAAGGCATTCGGATAAAAGTAACTTTTCGATTTTTCTTTTCTTGCGTTCTTTGGAACGTGTCCAAATGGCACAGAAAAAAATATCAGCGTGTATGTGGTCAGCATAATTCCCGATCAGTTGCAGGTTGGTATTGGCCCTGTTCTTAAAGTTTTCGTAAATATATATATACATACAAATATATATACACACAAATATTATAGCCAATAGAAAGCTACATTTTTCCTACTCTGCTTAGCCATTGACACATATAGTCGGTCTGGTGAAAAAATCAGTCAATCGTTATTTCTTCAAATTGAAAGTTACATTCATTAGTCTTGCCTCAAACACCATAGAGATCCGTTAGCAACTGAGTTCTAACTTGGTGACATATGATCGATCTTTAGAAGGTACATACAATGGATGTTCATTTTAACATATCTTCATTTGCTAACAGAGAGCAAAGTCGTCTTTTATGGGCCTACCAGCTGTAATTAAAGTTCAATGCAATCATTCCAAACTAATCTGACAAACGACCAGTGATATCCATTCTGGTAAGATCATCAAGTCAAGGCATATAAAACGCAAAACAACAATATTTCCCTATGTAAGTTAGCCATTGCAGATACTTCCAATATTCTGAAATTATAAATGTTCAGACATTTTGGGAAATATTTTAAATTGTTTCATCATACGATTCGTTACTTTCTGCTATCCCGCCTTCAAGAAGACAACCCAACAACAGGACACACATTTATTCTTGGCACTAAAAAAAATGGCTCTCAATTACAAGTATACAGAATTTAAAACAAAAAGCTCGTTATGTCAGAAACAACCAGCTACCTGAACCTATAGAACGTTATTTTTTGTAGATATTTTTTTTTTTAATTATATATACTTTCAATTACCCATATGTATATATATATAGGGTAATGAAAGTATAGCATTCGGTAAAAAAAAATCGATTTTTTTGTATTTCTCCACGTTTTGGAACATCCTGATTTTAAAAAAGTTATCTAGAAAAAATGTACTTCTGTATGTGTGTCTGTGGTCAGCATAACTCCCGAACAATGGACCTACGATGTTCAAATTTGTTATGAGGGTTAGTGGCGGCCATGGGACCTACCATTAAGGTTTTCGCCAAAATCGCACTTGCGTATAAAGTCATCGTTGCGCATAAGGTCAAAAAATCATGTTTTTCGATGATTGCAAAAAAAAAAAAAAAACGGCTGTAACGATTTTGATAAAAATCGCTGTGGTAATGCCTCTTAAGGTGTTCTAAACATCCCCACCCCCGAAATTCCCGTAAAAATGTTTTAATGGCGTAAAAAGTTGAATGCCTTCAACACAGAGTTCTCTTTCCTTGAGCCATACCCTCATCAACGATCGTTTTTTCTTCTCCTCTCAGTTTCGCTTATAATAAAGGATAACATAAGGATTATCGATAAGTATATCACCAAAGTCACCATTTTGGCGAGTTTTTTTTTTTTTAAGACCCATACAAGAATTATCGCCAAACTGGCCATTTATTCTAAATAAAGGATGAAAATATACAAACAGTAAATGACACAAATCCACGTCAGTATTATAGTGTAATTGAAAGTTGTGCATGTTCTACACCCCTAGTTTCTACCAAGAAAAAAACGTAGAATGCAAATAACCAAGGGGATAGAATGTGCCAGAATAGCAACGTTGCTATTATTCGCAAGATACGCTAAAGCAACATCATTGTAGATGCCATAGTTTAGAAAAAAAATTTAATTGAATGGAACGCAGTTTCGACTAATTTTAAGTACAGAGAATAGGTAAGAACGAGCAAATGATATACGATTCAATGACTGAACCCGATGACAAGGTTAAGAACAAAAAACGTTCCTATAAGTGGACAGAAGTGGTTTCAAGACGGTCTCAAGTACGTTTCCGAATAGCATCTTCACTCCTCGTTTTTACCATTGCTCCCTAATTTTAGAAAGATTCTTTTTACGATATTTTTTTTTTTTTATTATTATTATTTCCTAAAAATAAAACCTACACCCCAAAGAGCACACAATCAATTTCTTCCTTGTGCCCAAAATCTGCAGTTTCTCCCGTAATGAGAAGACAAAAATATTACCGCCCTCAAAAATATGCTGTGAAGAGGGTGTCAGAAATATATATTCCTGTTTTAAACATCTGAGATTGAAAGTCCAAGGCTGACCTTCAAACATAAATAATTTCTTCATACATTCCAAAAAAAAAAAAGCATCCGTCTCGGGACAGTTTCTTGAAAATCGCCTTAAATATTATTTCATTTTCCCTTGAGTTAAATTTATAATATTGTCGGCATATTTAATTACACGAATGGCACTCTCTAAACTTTAACTATTAACCCTGGTAGAATTCTATAAGAACTAATCTTAAACCCAACATTTTAAGAAATCATCCGTCTTTCAGACAATTTCCGGATAAGGTTTAACCTCCTGACACACAAAGATGTCTCGGCTGACCATGCACTTGTTATGCAATAGTAAATATTGACATGTCTGGCACGAATATATCAGGTTTAACTCGCGCCAAGTCCAACGTTGAAAAAATATGACATTCAAAAAAATTGCATAGATGGATCAAAACAGGAAACGCAGAGTATTTCATTAAGTAAGTCACTTAGATGTGTTTAAAGAACCAAGTGTCAAGCTATTTTTCCGTTTGAATAAACCAGAACTTTAAAACAGCAACATGCCAATTTTGCTGGAACTTGGAAAACTCCCGTTTTCTTTCAGAATATTTGCAAACGCGTTCGCCGCTGATCTACTGAGAATTTTGCAGTCACATTTCGTTTAACCTTACTCCAAAGCAACGAAATGAAAAACAACGCAAGTTAAACAAAAACAAACCACCATTGAGAACTTTCTACACACAATGCATTAAGTCCAGATACAAAGCATGAGCAATTTAGGTACATTTAATGTCTGAAACCTCCACCCTCCTGTTGAGGTTGACAACAGATGACAACAAAACACCAGCAAATTTAGAGTTCCTTTATCAACAAAATTTTTATTAAAACTTGTCGAGGAAACTTATCACCGAATATCCGTTCCAATCCGATATCTCGAATTGGAGTCAAGACGTGACCTTCCTATACAGTTACTAAAAAAGCATTCTTCCCGTTGAATCTACGTTTTTATGCTATCATATTAATGTTATTGATTGAGACATTGAAAGACACATGTGTGTCGCATTTATAGTCTACTTAGGTTTAAGCTTATCGAACTGCAAATTGATATTAGATGGACGCTTCCAGGAAGGTGCAAGGGGGTGTATTTGCACACAACTCCATTTTAAAAATAAAAAATAATACGGTGAAAAGTGTTATGATTCACTGCAAATAGAAGTATGATAATGTAATGGATAAGAAACTGAATACATAAATATTGTTGCGTTGTACGGGTTCGAAAGATTTGACGCCAAAGCAGATAAAAACTTGCAGAAATTTATTCCAAAATAAATCTTCACAGTTCTCTTACAGCTCAAGAACTTCTCGTTCTAGCAGGCACAATACAGCTCTTTTCAGATCAATAGAGCACAAAACAGCAGTTAAAAACTTGACAAACAACTGCTAAATCGTCGCAAAAGACAATGCAATACAGTTCGCTCAGTATCTCCAGTCAACTAATTCAGTGACTCAAAATCCGCGAACTAACTCAAGTCAGGAATACAGCTCTCACAATGAACGTTGAGAGACAACTCACTCAGTGATTCAAAATCAACTAACTCACTACAGTCGACTCACCAGTCAACTAATTCAGTCACTCAAAATCCGGACTCAGCTAACAACTATCTCCGTGACTCAAAATCAGTCAACAACCCAGTTATTTCAGTCAGCTAACAACTAGCTCAGTGACTCAAGATCAGTCAATTACTACTGACTAACTCTACTCACGGCCGTCCTTATATAGGAGAGGTGAACATACGTGAACTTTCCTGAAACTTCTAGAGGTAGACATTTGGAGAACTTTCCAGACTGTAATTGAAAAGTCCATACATGTATATGGTTGGTTGTATTCAGATTATCTGGCGCCGTCAGCAACACGAGGGCTATAATGCGCCGAAACATTTCGTCATTTAACAAACCAACATACATTTACAAACACCCATGCCTACACGGGACTCGAACCCGCAACCTAGCGGTCTAGAAGCCAGCACGCTAACCACTATACCGTTCGGTCGGCCATACATGTATATGGGGATACATGTACCTATACATGTACCGAAAATGTCGCCAAATGGTCGCCAAGTTTGGCGACAAAAATTAGTCGCCAAAACCATTGCCAACTTGGCTCTATCTCGCCAATTTGGCGAGATTCCCATTACCATAATGTTAAATGCCCTGCCCCTTGAAACTCGCTTCCCAGAGTTACCTCTGTAAAACCCGTTATCAAGCGATGGGAGGCTCATTGCTGGGAAACAAACCATTGCATTGCCTTATGCGGAATGTACAGAAATTTATCTATTTACAAAATTAACACTACGAAATATTTACAAATATACAAAAATTCGTAACAATATTTATTAATATTTCATTAAGATATCTAATTGAACTAGGGGTATGGAACATCGCATAACTTTCAATTACACTATAATACTGACGTGGATTTGTGTCATTTACCGTTATTATATTTTCATCCTTCATTTAGAATAAATGCCCAGTTTGGCAATAATTTTTGGGATAATTCTTGCATGAGTCTTTAAAAAAAAAAAAATCGCCAAAATCACCATTTTGGCGATATACTTTTTGATAACCCTTATATTATCCTTTATTATAAGCGAAACTGAGAGGAGAAGAAAAAACGATCGAAATAGAACTCTTGTGTTAAAGGCATTCATTTTTCAACTTCTTACGCCATTAAAACATTTTTACGGAAATTTCGGAGGTGGGGATGTTTATAACACATCAAGAGGCATTACCACAGCGATTTTTATCAAATCTTTAGAGCCGTTTTTAAGCAATATTGAAAAACATGATTTTTTTCAATGGCAACTACCTCATGCGCATGCGCGATTTTGACAAAAACCTTAATGGAAGGTCCCATGGCCGCCACTAACCCTCACACCAAATTTGAACATCATAGGTCAATTTGTTCGGGAATTATGCTGACCACAGACAAAATAATTCTGCCGGCGCCCATGTTGGGTCCTCATCTCTTCCAGTCGTGTCTGCAGCAAAACCTCAACTTACGCTTTTCACTTCTAAAATAAAATATAATAATATAAAACATAAAGAATCCATATTAAGACTGGACGGTCAAAAATGGTCGGGAATCAAGGAATTTAGTCGCGTAAACCAAGGACGCATGCGCTGGTCATTAAAGAGCGCTAATTTATTCGCTCCTGGAAGACTGCTGAGCCAAGACCGAATAAAATATTTAAAAATCCGAACAGACGTGCGAAACATCTGCTCTGAGCAAAGAGGAGGCAAGGGGAAAAAAAAAAAAAAAAAGAGTATCCAACAACCTAGTAAAGTAGCTAAAAAGAGCAGGTGCAAATGCGGCCGAGATTGAAAACAGAGTTGTTTTCGAGACATTTTTAATAATTTGTTTCATTACTCTTCTTGGACTAAAAGGGAAAAAAGAGAGACAAAATGAATAATTTGTGAAATGATTGCTAAGAAATGCAGGCTCCTTTTCCTTGAGACTTTTTTATAATTTATATTCGTATTAAGATGTTTTAGAAAAGCCAGCTGCTTTCTCAAAAATTCCATGATCCTGCTCGCCGCCTTGTTTTTTGTTTTTTTTTAGTTTCTTCGGATACAAACTGCGCGTACATGGTATCTTTCTTGGAAAGCATATTTATAGGTTTCCTCAGCTGTGTCTATATCTCAGAAAAATGTGTGCTTTAACTATTTGTACCGCAAGTTGTACTTTGTTAAAAAAAAGTGAAGGAGTTTGAGCATCGGAACTCCTTTCCTAAGTTTGAAAGAAATAATATAAACCATAAAAACAACGCTTTTAATATGAATCCTTTATATGCATTGCCAATTTTATATTCCTTAACATAGCGGCGTTTCTGTTGCCAGCGTGCGCTTGGTGTTTGCATCCAACTTAAAATATTAATATAATTAAATATTACTAAGACCCAAAATATGCGATAATCTATTTTTCAAACTTAATTCATCTAAATACCTTTTATTTATTGCTCAAAATAATTTTATTATTTATTTATTAAAACAATTTTGGAAACAGGAAAGAGTTTCTTCAATGATCGGTTAAATGCTATTTCAGAGCTTTTGGATGACGGCAAGTTGGTTTCTTAGTATTCCGTAAAAGCTGCCTTTTAGTGACAGCTCCCAAAATTTGATAGAATGCATTGTCATCGACATCGAATCTATCCGGCAAGTTTCAGCCCGATTGAATGACGAAAAGGGGGTGAATTAGGCCTCCACAGATTTGCCCGCCATCGACATACATTCCACACACACAAAATCGAGGTTTAATATAAAGCATTTAAAAAAAATGGTTGCACTTTTATAAAAAAAAAAAGATAACTGCTACACTCAATATCGTGGCAGTCTTTTAACGCTTCTTTTTAAAACCAGCTATTATGGAAAAGGACGATTTTGTTTCCTACTATCTTAAAATGTATCAGAATCAACGGCAATTCGATAACAAGGAATATTAACTCACTCAAATTATGAACTATTAACAACCAGATACGTAGCCATTTAAATGGAAATTTAAAAATAATTTCCCCAAATGTTGGAAATATCCTACTTTGCTATGAAACACTTAGTCCATACAAGATAACAATCAACAATTACTTTCATTGGAAAAAGCCAAACGATAACCATTTTCCAAAATAATTCCAATTTGGAACCAATAATTATTTTTCTTTTCTTTGCATGGCCGATTTATAACAAAGGTATGCCGACATTTTCTTGATGACAGCAAAGAACTAATTACACAGAATGCAAAACATGCACTAATTATCAACAGTCAGCAAAATTTAATTCATTTATTATGTCAATAGAATTTTATAAATGGCAGGTTTTGCTAATTTAACTTCGGAATTCTAAGGAAAATATCAGGGATCAAATTTAAAGAATGGTCGTTGATTGCTTGCTATGTTTCGCAAGCATCCCACGCCGATTTCTCTTTTACGTTTAACAAGGTTCCTCCTTTACAGGAATACTTAAAAAAATTCGAATTCGTCGACCAATTACGGGGTCAATTTTTGTTCAAAACATTAATTACATCAATAGATTTCGAAAAAGATTTTCTGGTTCGCAAGGTATTCAAAATAAACTAAATGTCGCAAATTAGTTTCAAAACTTATTTTTGGACCTCATTCTGTATTATTTAGAACAGGAATATTCCAATAAATATAACCCATAAAAACAAAGTATTTAATATAAATTGACAATATTTATATTCATTGACATAGCGTCGATTATGTCGTCAACGTGTGTTTGGTGTTTGCATCTAATTTTAAATATTAAAAACATCTCTATATCAGCAAAATATGCGGTAAACTACGTTTCAAAATTTATTTATTAAAAGTGAATGTATGCATTCTCGTCCAAATATCTTTTATTTATTCTAATTCAAAATAACTTAGGCAACAGGAAAAGAATTTTAACAATGGTCGCTTAAATGAGATTTATTAGTATCCCAAAATGATTATAGAAACTTGTATAAAATCGACTTTTTAGTGACAGTGAAAACTCCCAAAACTTGGGATAGAATACATTGTCATCGACATTAAGTCTATCTGCCAAGTTTCGACCCAATCAGATAACTGCAAGTGGATTAAAAATTAGGCTTCCACGGATTAGCCCGGGACCCACACACAAACAAAATGACAAAATCGAAGGTAATATAATTTATTTAAAAATAGTATGAATTCAAAAACAATCACATAAAACTCTTCAAAAGAATTCTTGAACCACACTCTTAAGGGAGCCACAAATATACACTGTGTGAAGTAAGCATGTACGCGTTGAGAAATTGTACGGAATCGGTATTTGATTCTAAATCAAGTCATTTACTTTTGTCACGCATAGAAGTGCAATGCAAGTAGGGATGGTGAATAACAATGCACAAATTGTGCTACTCCGCAATGCATACAGACAGGGGTGTAGTGGAGCGGGAACGCGTGGGAACGGCGATCCTTAACCTTTTTAGTAAGAGGAACGGCGTTCCCACACATAAAAATTTAATTTTAATTTTTTTTTTACAATTTTCTTTTCAGGAAACTGAACGCAAAACTATGCTTTCATTTTCTATTCACAATTTCAGAGCTGAGCAGGCAAGTTCAAGTATTTCCAAAACACTTGAAAGAGCCATGGCCATTCCGTCAACAATCCGACACATGCAATACTATGATTCATCCAATGGCAATTATCTTCTTCGACGAATGATCTGTGATTGTGGATGAATTCAAGAAGTGAAATTTATATGACTTGTCATGAATACGAACTAAAACTCAAATACACAAGTTCACGCCCACTATCTCCATTTTTAAAAAACAAAATTGTGGTCTGGTACACAACAGTTCTTTGCTCCCTTTCCTTGAAGAAGGTTTCTGCTCCTCTAATTTTAATGGGAACGCTAACCGATTTATCAACAAAAGTGATATAACGTTATTATATATATCATTCACTTTATGTGACATAGCATTCCCACACCTTTTTATTTTACACTACACCACTGCATACAGAGCGTTTTAAGATGCACATACGCTTATTAATAGCATGCATTATTAACACGAGCTTATCAATAACACACATCATTAACATACGCTTACTAATAACATGCATCATTTCAATAACATATATTTTCAAATAACTAAAGTTTGAAAATCTCAACTTCAATCAATCTTATAAAATTCAAAGACAATTAAAAAAAAAAAAAGGAACAACTCCCTGCTTTCATGTCATTTTTCGGACTTTTCCTGAAAATAAATTCAACTAAATTGGGATTTTATTAAATAAGTATATCCACCTATTTTTCTCAGAAAAAAAAAAAAGTTAAGAACTCGCACTTAAAACTTTTAACCCATCAATTAACTTTTTTTTTTTTTTAATTTAAAATTCCCAAACGAAGCAAAGCAAATCCAGTATCCAATGTTACCATCAACGTTCCGAGTAAAAATTCTCAATTATCTCCTTTCCATTAGGCACACGCAAAGCACGCCAAACGATTTTATTCTTTTCCAAAAAAAAAAAACTGAATATAAGTTTGAAAGCTGTGGGTAATGAACTCTTGGCGATCCGGGAGAGCTTAAATTGCAAGAAGAATTTCCCCGTGTACAACTCGTTAATAACTGTACTTAAGTAACAAGGAAGTTTTGACACTTCTTAACTTGGGAGAGAAAAATTCCCTAGAGGAAAAGTGCCCGACTTGCAAAAGGGTGTAAGTCAGCGAAATTCTTCAGCGGAGCTTTGCAGACGATATAATTTTTCTATTAAATAACGGCGCCCCTAGTACTTGACAAGAGAATAGTTTATTCAATCAGGACACACTTAAGAGAGAGACACACGACAAAAGACTAAGCATAAAGCAGAATCGTGTATTCTTGCGTTTACCTGTTGTACAAAGTATAAGCTGTTGAAGAGACAAGGATTTGGAACATCGCACAACTTTCAATTACTCTTAATACTTGCTGACTGCGTTTAAATTTTTAAATTTGTCATAGATTGGTTTAATTTACAGGTTTTTTTTATTTTTTTATTTATTTTTTTTATGACTATTTTGGCAATATTTTTGACGTTAATAATTACATTGGGGGGGGGGGGGTGAAGAGCACCTTTTGATAAATATTACGTTATCCTTTCTTGCAAATTAAACACAGGAGAAACAGTCGTTGATGGGTGATGCTCAAGGGAAGATAACTCTTAGTTAGAGACATATATTTTTCAACTTTTTACGCCTAAACCGCACTTCTACAGAAATTTCGGAGATGGGGATGTTTAGAGCACCTTAAAAGGCCTTACCACAGTGATTTTGATAAAAAAATGTCAGAGCCGTTTCTTGGCAATTGGTGAAAAACAAATTTATCAATGACAACAACCTTATGTGTATTATCAATTTTGACGAAAACCTTAATGACAGGTCCCATGGCCAACATTAACCCATACACAGAAGTTGAACATCGAAGGTCAATCCGTTTGGGAGTTATTCTGAACACGGACACACAAGACATTTTTTTTCTAAACCACTTTTTTGAACTCGGGATATTCCAAATCGTGGAAAAATACAAAACAAAATCGATTTCTCCCATTATCTTATATTACATAAAGGGTAATTGAAACTAAAAATTATAAAAATTGTACCCAAACTTCTGTTTTGTTGAACAAATTTTGGAATTCCATTGAATATTTTTCCATCCAAAATAAGATCTTAAGTTGAGAAATCACTTTAACTACAATAAAAAAGCAATACTATTACTTTTTTTCTCCCTCCACATTAAACTGGTTCTATTTTGGTAGTTGAACAGTAAAGATCAATTGAACAAAGTTCATTGACATTTTGTAAATAAGCGCATATAATCTGTTGCGGAACAAGCTTGCACTAAATGCAACATTGATGTAAAATGTTCTCAATTATAAGCACTTCCATCATTTTGGAACACGGCTGACACAACAATGCTTTGAACCAAGCTCACATAACAAAGATGCATGTTTTGGATGAGTTAAATTTAGGCTTATTTGCATAGTGTCCCTTCAGCATAGAAATACCGAATAGTTTTCTTGTAAGTGATTGGTTGGTTGGTTGTATTCAGATTATCTGGCGCCGTCAGCAACACGAGGGCTATAATGCGCCGAAATATTTCGTCATTAGACAAGCCAACATACATTTACAAACACCCATGCCAACACGGGACTCGGAACCCGCAACCTCGCGGTCCAGAAGCTAGCACGCTAACCACTATACCGTTTGGTCGGCTTTCTTGTAAGTGAAAACCATCGATACAGATAAACAACTGGATAGACTGCTCCATTGTCAATGCAAAGAGGAAAACGCGCCGGGGATTGCGAAGCTGGTGGGAAGATTAACCAATCACAGTTCACTTTTATAGTTGGATGGGAATGCGAAAAACCTTGTAAAGTGTTAAGAGTATATATATTTTTACACATTATTACTAATTAAGGTCAACTAATGACATTTCTGCTGTGTACAACCCAAAATTTTATTTTCAATCCTCGGCAATCCGTATTTTTTATCCCACCGATGGCATCTGGCAACGGCTTCATTTTCCCAGCGTTAAGCAGTCTATCCAGTTGTTTATCTATATCGATGGTGAAAACTACCTCAGGTAGAAGACAGAGTTCAAAATAAGCTCGTCACTTTAAAAGTTCGAACTTTGCACTTTGGTCATCAAATACGCTTGTTTAAACCTTGCAACTGTGTATCGATGAGGGGTTAAATATGATTTTTAAAGAGCTGACTTATACCTCAATTCCAAACAGGATTTGAAAATTTAAAACGTGGGACGGAGATAATTTTTCGTTCGATAAAGACAATTCCCGTTAACTAACTCTTTAATTTTTAATTCGTGACACGTTCACTTAATTAGGAACAAAAGTGTTTTAATTGAAAACTAGCTTCTCGTTTAACGCCGAGTATTTAACTATTGCTTTTCCTTGCATTCTCTATACACACACACTCAATACTTGTTAGCCGCTTATGATTTATGACCAGAAACCATTGCGTGGCTGGTCAACTTGATTCAAATTTAAATATTTAGTTTGGAAACTCGACCGAGATCCATCAATTCTTAACCTGATTCGATAGTGGTGCAAAACAGGGTATTCATAATAGAACAGAATGAATGAGCGAGGATAATGAGAAAGGCTTAACTGCGATGAAATTGGAAATTTAGTGGGAGGACGTGATTACAATTTAAAAAATGCAAGATATCATTCTATCCAAAGGATCTTATACAACTCGACTACAGCATATTAAAAATGAGCCATTAGATATTCCAGAATAATATCCTTGTCATAGTTGTAGGAATCTGGCATCGTTAATGTTTACTACATGCAGTGCATATTGTATGCTGAAGAATTTATCCTATTTAGTGGCGCCATTGAATGGGAACGTTGAACAGGAGTGCAACGTTGCAAAATTTCTTGTACAATTGCTCTTAGAATAACTTTGAACAAAAAAACTACATTTTTTTAAGAATAGTGCTAAAAATAAACAAGTTACAAGAATATGGTTTTATTGGAGCTGTTAGCTACTGGCATATCAGCAACAAACTGGCTCTTCCAGTGATGGTCAAAAAGCGTTTACACGGTACAAGGATAGCATCTAGTGACTGACGACCGCAACTGGCACCGTATAAAAGCCTGAAAGGAAAAATGCTAGTTTTTCCTATTTCGATGACCCCTAATAAAGATACAAATCAGTTTTTGTTAGAAAGGCTCAAAGATAAAAACAAATTATTGTAAATAAGCTTTAGCATTACAAGTGGTTAACATACATAATTAAAAGCAAAATAAACGATAGGACTTGATAAAACTTACCAAAAAAACGAAATGGAGCGATACTTATTTATAAAAAGTCAAATCATGTTTCACGAATCACGGGTTGTGGTAGTACATCTTTTTATAAGTGTATTCGAAGTCCATTCATCAAAGGACCCGAATTGAAATTCCGAATGACAACGATAAAAACTTCCATAAAATGAATGATAGAAACAACAGTCCAACTGCCAATCAGCTATTAGGCAAGAATCGTTATCAAATATGTAGGATGTGTCCCCTGAGCAACTCAGGGTGGATGGTCACAAAAATTCAGGAAAAAAAGTCCCCCCCTCGATAGATTTCTAAAAAAATTCCTTGATTTTACGGCAAACTTTTCCGGATGTGCAGACACGCTGATCAAATAGAACATGCACACTAAAGGGATAATATGCCATTTTTAAAAAAAAAAAAAAATAGTTAGGGCGGTAATGAAAAGTTAAAATCATTCGGTAACACGTTAAACTTCAAAAGATTACAACAATTTTCTAGGAAAATGACGCCTAAGTGCGGATGAACGGAGAACTGAGCCTTCAGAACAAAGAATATTTCCCGGATTTTCGTGACATACATTTTGTAAAACTCCCGGACATTTCCCTGATTTAGTTCGAGAATCAGAAAGCTCCCCAACATTTCCTTGGTTTGTTCTGGGGCCACTCTGCTACTTCTATAAAAAAAAAAATTGAGCATTTTATATTTTTGCCAAATCTGTACTACACCAAGAACAAAAATCCCTCTCAAAAGACAAGAACCAGCTTTGAAAAGATCCAAGGACGAAGATAACAATCATGTAAAGATTTCAAGGTACCTAGATGCTGATATGCACACTGAATTATCTCTTCCTAGAGAATTTTATGGAAACAAATATGCAAATCTAATTCGATAAGCTATATATTAATACCAAATGAAGCAGATACGATTCACAGTAACAAAAGTTCGCAATGTAATTGACGAACTATTGGCAAAAGCAAATAAATTTTTTATTTAATTCGGACAATAAACGCTAGGTGAATCGAGTCGTTTTGCCCACCAAGCATGGATGGATTATTTCCAACTCCTTCGAGATGGACGATGGAAGAGACGCGGATGGTATTTGAGCATCCTAGTATTCGAATTTTAAGTCAAATTGTAGTTATAAAAATAATTTTGTTGGGCTACACAACGGTAAGACATTTAGCACTATTCAGTTAAATTGAGAACAAATATTTCATGTTTTCATCAGGCCTTATTTACAGGGTGGCCACAAAATTCAGGAAAAAAGTTCCCTGATAAATCCCCGCTTTCCATGAGAAATTTCTACGAAATTCCCCGATTTTACGACAAACTTTCCCTAATGTGTGGACACCCTGATCAAATAAAAAATTTCCAAAGAGATAATATGCCATATTTTTAAAATAGTTTTGTCGGGTTGGTTGGTTGCATTCAGATTATCTGGCGCCGTCAGCAACACGAGGGCTATAATGCGCCGAAACTTTCGTCATTAAACAAGCCAACATACATTTACAAACACCCATGCCTAACACGGGACTCGAACCCGCAACCTCGCGGTCTAGAAGTCAGCACGCTAACCACTATACCGTTTGGTCGGCTAGTTTTGTCGGGAATGAAAAGTTTAAATTATACCGTCAGACGACACTTCTAACCGATTATCACAATGGACAATTCCCGCATTTTCTTTTTATTCAATTCTAAATGTTTCGGAAGGTCCTTAAAAACAAAAATTTCTGCTCACTGCGCTATTTCTTTTTCTTTAATTTGCAATCAAATTTCCCCTCTTAGAATTTGGCGGGAAAACGATTCCTTCGGCTCGAATTAAATGTGAAGTCACTATATCTCGAACAACTTGGCCTGAAGCGCAAACCAGTTCTGCAAGTTTCTCGCAAGTCGCGCCAAACAGTATGGAATATTTCAATTGTCTACTAAACACCGATGCCAAACATACACCAACTATTTGGCAGATACCTCACGATAAACATAGAAACGGAAGGGAGTTTTTTTTTTTATAGTTGAGTGTTTGTACCGGACTGGTTTTGGCTCGGGTTTTTGGGGCATTTCCTTTTCTTAATATTTAAATAACCAATTGTATTCAAAAGAACTTTTGTTTGAATATCTGTAATCGGAAAGAAAATCCTCATAAATAATAAAACTAATTTCCCTCGTTTTTTAAAAAAAAATACGGGAATTATCCATTCTTCGCGTAAATTACACTAAAATAGGGACGAACGAGCAACACAACAATGATAGAAAATTTCCCCGATTTTCGTGAAATTAAAAAAAAAAAAAAAAAAAAACCCTGATATTTTCCAGAATCAAAAAGCTCCCTGACATTTCCCTGATTTCCAGGTTCTGTGACCACTCTGTATTTACGTCTTTACCATTTGTTTTCCTCGAATAAAATCTTATGATGATAAAAAAAAAAATTCCCCCAAAAAAACCAACCCGCCTTCTTTACTGCACAAAAAAAGGCTATTCGTACAAGTTACCGAGAAAACATGCAAACCATAACAAAAGATTAATAAAAACAAACTGCATTTTTCTCCCACCTCCAAAACGGTTCAATTGTTTCTGAAATATGAAAAACCAAATGTCGTAATTATACAAGCAACGCGTCCACAAGATTCACACACACACAAAAAACACCCAGCAAACCTCTATCAGTAAAACTTTCTTTACAATTCCACGAAAATGCCAAATGCCACTTATTCCCCCTCCCCAAGCGCAGAAACATCTTTATTTACAAACGATCCAGTCGTCATTTCATAATAATTTCAGGAGTCGTAAATCCAACAAAAGACACCGGACTTTGACAACACGCCCCCCCCCCCCTCACTCGATTGTCAACGGATCAGCACACACCTTGACCACATAAAAATAATCATAATAATAATAAACCAGCAAAGGAAAAAGAAGCTAGACAACACCCAGCTAGATCCAGGAACATCATCTCGTTAAAAACCACTTTCACCTGACGCGTGGTAGACAAAGAGACAAATCTGGTTGTTGCTAGGCGACTGAGAATCCAGCATAGCTCCGATGGCGGGGGTTGGAAGGAATAGCGTGGAATGCAAGGGGGCGATAATTTAGGCTGCTTGTAAAGAGTTTTTACTAGTACAAGGGCAGTACGAGTATTACATAAGGCCGATATATTTTTATTAAATCCTTTTTAACAGCTTCTATTTTTTTTACGTGCATGCCGGGCCAGTCTGCGGAGGCCCAATTAACACACTTGCCGTCATAAAATGAGGAACTTTTACGTTTTTTGGTTTTATTTTTAAAAACAAAAGTAGAGAAAAAATCATGAAAAACAATACCATTCTTTCAAAAATTTGAGCTCGGATAGATAGTTAAAAAAAAATGTTTAGTTTTTCACTTTGCGATTTGGCGGGAAAAAGCCACTTTTGCGTGAAATGTCAACGCGCAGATAATGAACCAGTCTAAAACCTGTTTTAGACGAGGAGGGAGGGAGGTTCCTCCTCGGATTTTTGACGTTATCTATGCGTAACTATGTCACAGGTTTTTTTTTTTATGCGTTTATGGTCACGTGACATTTGCTTTGATTTCAGCTGATTTCAAACTCGATTTTTTATTAATTGAAAGCATAAAGATAAAAAATAATTGCACGGCTCAAATATATTCGTTGGATAACACTAGAAAATACAAAAAATATTCATTTTCCTCACTTGTGCAAGTTCCTCATTGCTCTGCAACCTGGCAAACAGATTCGATGACAATGCATTCTATCAAATTTTGGGGGCTGTCACTGTCACTTTAATGGGGACATTAATGTTAACGAGGCAAAAAGCTTCGGAGAGCTTAACTAACTTGCATTCCGTCATCCAATCAATCCGAATCTTAACATAGAGACTCGTTGTGGATGTACAATTCCCGCATTTTTTAAAAACGAGTGAAATTAGTTTATATTTATGAAGAATTTCTTTCCGATCCCAAATATTTAAACAAAACTTCTTTTTAAAAAAAAATTAGTTATTTAAAAATTAAGAAAAGAAAATGCCTCAAAACCGAGCCAAAACAAGTCCGATCAAAACACTCAGCAAAATCTGTGACGTCAAGGCTTCCGACAGTTTTTAAGTTGCCATATTCCGTACAGGTTGGCGTGATTTGCGAGAAACTTACAAATCTGGTTTCCGCTGCTGCATTTCAAGTCAAGATGTTTGGGATCTCTTGACGTCACATTCAATTCGAGCCGAATGAATCGTTTTCTCGCCAACGTGTAACAGGGGACCTTTGATTGCAAATTTAAAAAAAAAAAAAAAGAAAAAGCTCAATCGAGCAGAAATTTTTGTGTATATGACCTTTTTGAAACATTTATATTTGAATAAAAAAAAAAAATTTAAAAATGCAGGAATTGTCCATTGCACATAAAAATTGGCAATACATATAAAGGATTTTTATTAAAACTTTTTTTATGGGTTAAATTATTACAATAATAGTTTAAATTTCGGAGCTAAAAATTCATAATGCCCTAAGTAGTCTTAAGTCAGATCGAAGTTTTTTTTTTTTTTTTTGGTTTTGTTGTTGCTCTAAGTGATACCTACAACTGAGCTTAAAATAAGAAATGTCAGCATAAAGTTTAACAACTTCATGCTAATTTATCGCCTAACTTAACAACTCTTTTAATACTTACGATGCACAGATGCGCATTTTAAACTTCATCATTTTAAGAAAATATTATGGAGAGCCATTTGGTAACCAGGGCCTGATTTAGAAATTTTTTTACTGTAGGTCCAACATTCAGAGAGGGGCCCCAATAGCAAATATTTATTTCTTTACGTCACAATACTACCAGATCAAGCTACATTCGTTAGGACTAACTTTTTACAATTAAAACTCTTAGTTTACTTTCACACGATTTTTTTTGTTATAATTAGTATGATCTTGATTTGCTCAAAACTTTTGAATTAATCAAGATCCCCCATGAACACTAATTTTAAAGTACACTTTCCTGTATTTTAAACTTACATTTTACCACAGGATTCACAAATTATGTAATAATAAAGATTACTTAATTTTATAACAATAATTGTAAATAATACAAAGTAACCTTTCCACTGTTTCTACGATCTCACTAAAAAGGAGGGCCAAAAAAGTCCACGGAAGAGCCTGCAAAGCAACCAATCACAAAGACTCTTTCATTTCATAATATAAGAAGTTGTATATGGTTGGTTGGTTGGTGAACATCTCTTTACAAGAGGCCTGAGAAGGAGAACAGCGGCGTAAAGCCTTTGTCTCCGTGTACATATGACGAAGTTATATATGATTGGCTGAACCGGAAAGATTTGCTTAATTAGGTTTCATTAGATTAATCTATCTAACTTAACTCTTTGTGACTATAAAAAATATGGAATTTGTTGATGTGTAACTAAAAATTTTTTATTATTTTTGTTCAGTACTTCCCATAAAAAGACCATTATATTTGAAATTTTCAGAAATTTTTCAAAATTTAGGGGCCCCTAGGCCCAGGCCTAGTGGGCCTATAGGTAAATCAGGCCCTGCTGGTAACTTTAACTCAGTTTTGCTAAAAAAAACAGGGGTGTGGAACATCGGACAAATTTCAGTTACACTATAGTATTGCTGATGTAGATTTGTGTCACTTATCGTTTTCATATTTTCATCATTCGCTTAGAGAAAATAGCCAGTTTGGCTATATTTTTTTGCAATAATTATAGGTCTTTAAAAAAAAAAAAATTGCCAAAATGTTGTTTATGGCGATATACTTTTCGATAATTCGTATATTATCCTTTCTTATAAGTGAAACTGAGGAGAGGAGAAAAATTATCGTTGATGAGGTATGCTCAAGGAAAGAGAACTCTGTGTTAAAGGCATTCGTTTTTCAACTTTTTAAACCATTAAAGCATTTTTACGGGAATTTCGGAGGTAGGGATGTTTAGAACACCTTGAGAGGTATTGCCACAGCGATTTTGAGCGAAATCGTTAGAGCCGTTATTTAGCAATTACTGAAAAACATGTTTTTTTCAATGGCAGCTATCTTGTGCGCATGAGCGATTTTGACGAAAACCTTAATGGTAGGTCCCTGTACCATCACCAAATTTGAATATCGTAGGTCAATTTGCTCGGGAGTTATGCTGACCACACACAGAAACATTTTTTCTAGATCACTTTTTTGAAGTCAGGATGTTCCAAAGCGTCGAGAAATGCAAAAAAAATAATCGAAATTTGACCAAATACTATACTTTCATTACCCTATGTATACATATGGGTAATTGAAATTAAAAATATTAGCTTCGTTCTAAATAAGATTTTTACAAAGCACCTATAAAGAAAATTAATACAAAAATTTCTTAAATTACATTTAAAATAGAAATCACAACGAAATGGTTAACAATTAAGAAGGGCAGGCTTAATTAAAAAAATAATTTAAATCGCTTAATTAAAAATTAATTAGATAGCAATACAATTACGACATTAATAACAATGCCTCAAAACGAATTAAAATCTTCATAAAATTACAAATGAAATTATATGAAGCTAGTTCACAAGATAAAAAAAAAATATTTGAGAAAACTTTGCCAACAGCAAATACAGATCCACAAACCAACAAATTCAAAAGAAATTTAAAAAAAAAAAAATTAAAAATATGGCGACTTTTTTTTTCATACTTCTGGCAAAATAATTTTTTTCCCGCTTCGAAAATAAAACCTAATTTCAATTCGTTGCATTTAAATAAGCCTGAAGAAACGACAGAAATAAATTGCGGAGTTGTCAGAATACAAACAAAGAAATGATTATATTAAACTTAATAGCGATAAAGTGTTAATGAAATCCTCGAAAATTTCCCTTCAGTAAAAAACACATTTACAAGAAATTAAATTAAATTCCAACATTTCATTTCAGGTACTAACCCATGTCGCCACTTATAACTAGAATCGTTCTTGGGCAGACTGTTACTATGGAAACGAAGAATTTTATTCTAGACGAAAGAAAATTTCTATTTGCCATTTTTACAATTTACTTAATGGAAAGAATTTTGTTAAGGAGAAAAAGTGCAAAGAGAAAATAAGTTAAAGTAGTCTTAATAGACTGCATAGCCACTACTAGCCCGAGGAAGATTTTTTAGAGTTGAAAAGAAGTATAATCTTGCATTTGAGATTCAGTTCCAGTTAAGATATTGCAGGAAATGAAATTGAAAATATGAACTGTCAGTCAATTTATTAATATTTTATAAAAGATAATTCCCTCCGAACGAAATTATAAGTTTGTTCGGTAAGTTATTCGGGGGATATTTCAATTACAGAGGTCTAACTTTGATTGAAATAAAAGATGTTACCTCCTTCCATTTATGAAGAACTTCACCATGAGCGAATTTAGAGATTTGGCGAAAATGAGTTAAGTCGCAAAGCCTAGGGGCGTAGTAGGAAATAGGCTATGGGCCTTATTACAAAGGAAGGTACTGCTAATTAAAATGAAAAATGAGTAACATATTTAAGTCGCCAAAAAATATTGACAAAATAATTTAGAGTTACAATTGATAAATGTGACAGTGTGAGAATAGATGATCAACAGGAATAAATTGCAATTGATCCTCCGCCAAAATAATGTTTTGGCGATATACTTATTGATAATTCTTACATTATCCTTCCTTGTAAGGTGAAACTGGACAGAGAAGAAAAAACGATCGTTGATGAGGTATGCTCAAGGAAAGGAAACTGTGTTAGAAGCATTCGTTTTTCAACTTTTTACACAAATATTTTTACCGGAACTTCGGAGGTGGAAATGTTTAGAACACCTTAAGAGGCATTACCACACAGATTTTTTATCAAAATCGTTAGAGCCGTTCTTTAGCAATCATTGAAAAACATGATTTTTTCAATGGCAGCTACCTTATGCGAATGCAGGATTTTGACAAAAACCTTAATAGTAGGTCCCATGGCCACCAGTAACCCGCATACCAAATTTGAACATCGTAGGTCAATTTGTTCGGGAGTTATGCTGACCACAGGCAGACATTTTTTCTAGATCACTTTTTTGAAATCAGGATGTTCTAAAAACGTGGAGAAATGCATTTTTTTTTTTTTTACACCGAATGCTGTACTTTTATTACCGTATGTATACCTATGGGTAATTGAAAGTAAAAAACCATGGTACAACTATATTAGCGAATAAAATATTCGCTCTCATCTAATCAAAAATATTAAAATGAAATAGACTTAAACGTGTTTTATTAGAATTTAAATGATGCGTAAATGTATCGCTTACAATTTGTTACATGAATTGTAAATGATTTGAAGATTGTTAGTTTGGATGAGTTAGGTAATCTGCTAAAGCAGGGTTTCTTAACCTTTTTGGCACAATGGACCACTTTAAAAATTTTAAATATGTCACGGACCCATCTGTGAAAAAAAAAATTGCCTAAACATCATTTATTACAAAATATATTCTGTTTTATTATTTAATTATTTTAATATTTTTATTTCAATAGTATAAAAAATTTGAAGAAATTAAAAATTTTAATGTGAAGGCTGTTGCTGCTTTTCCTTGATTAACAGATTGAATTGAGGGATGGTTTTCGACAAAGCAACGCGCATATCATGTTCGACATTCAGTCGATTTCGATGTTTTGTTTTTATTGTGACAAGTGTGGAAAATCCCTATACTGTAGCAAACGGAATAATGGCTGCCATAGCTCGTTTTACAAGCAATGGGTAGGCTTCTCTTAAAGAAGGCCAAAACTCTCCAAGAGTTTTTGAATCGAAATCCATTTTTAACAAGGACTTTGTTTTCAAATCAATTAGCTCATATTTGGCAAGGTTCATGTCATCGATACAGTCAATATCACAAAGAAAAGGATTACGAATCCACAACTCATCTTTTATATTTATTCCATCCGAATTGAAATATTTTTCAAATGAAACTTGAAGTACTTCCAGGTGTTCACAGATTTCATTTTTCAAGTTATTCAATAACAAACTATCTTGCCGAGATCCATTTTCAAAAAGCACTTCGTCCAACATTTGAAAGTTTGCATATATCCCATTTTGAATTCTAATTATCCAAAGTGACATTTTCAATAAAAATGCCTGGAGTTTCTCAGTGGAATCTATAGCTGTTGTATTAGGCCCTTGAATTGAAAGACATATATCGTTCATGTGCGTCTTACCTCCAGGGCAGATCCAACGGAAATAAAATCGTGAATCAAGTTTAAAATTATACCGCTATTTAAAACTCAAACAAATTATCGACCAATGAAAAGGCTAAAACAAAAGAGAAATAAATGAGCATGCGCGAAAAAGCGTCTCAAATTCTCTTCTCCGGAGGAGCGGAAAAAGAAACAGGGTTGTCATACAGAGCGCGCTAAGGATGAAGTAGGTCCGGGTTACCACTGCTGGCTAAATATTGATGCAAACATTTTTAAAATTAGGATCAGACGGCGAACCCCAAAATATGACCCATGGACCCCCAAGGGGTCCATGAACCACAGGTTAAGAAACCCTGTGCTAAAGGAATATATACCATGTTATAAAACATTCGACTAAATTTCATTCTTAAATTTTGGTAAATTTTACGTCGAAATTATCACCCATTGTCAATGGTAACCTTTGCTCTTCAATTTCACCATTTGTGTCTTCCCAAATTAAATTCAAATATAACGAAAGTTTCAGCAGAAAAATTTAGTAAAAAAGTAGCCAAAAGTTGCTGTTTTTATACTTGGAAGCAAATTAATAAACGTCAAATGTCACTGTAACGAAGCAGAAGTAGTAACCACCAGAAACAACACCGGTTTTATTTCTGCGTAACCCTATCAAATTGAAAGGTTGTTAATTGCCGACATCTGTTAGCGGAATGGCCCTGCGCCAGTTGACGAACTTGCTGCGTTTTTTTAGTTGGAGCGAACTGAATATTTTTGGCGAAACGTCGAAAACGCACATGATTAAGTGAGATTAATTAGTGCAGACTCCAGAAAAGATTTAAGAAAAAAAAAAGTCAACAAACAGTGTTGCCAAAAAATTCAGGAAAAAAACTTCCCTGATTTTAGTGCAAACTTTTTTTCAAATTTCACCGATTTTCTTAGGTTTTCCAGATGTCTAGACACCCTGATCAAATAGAACATGTATGCTACAGAGATAATATGCAATTTTTAAAAAAAAATAGTTTTGCTGGTAATGAAAAGTTTAAATTATTCCATAACATTAAACTTCTAATGGCTTACCAGTACAAATCTCCATGCAAATAGCGCCAAAATATGGATGAATCTGCCTTAAACAATACAAAATTTCCCCGATTTTCATGAAATTTTAAAAAGCTCCCTGACATTTCCCTGATTTCCAGATTTTTCCGGTTCCGAGGCCACTCTTGAGAAAAGACAGTGTTCAAAATCGATGGAATGCATTGAAATTTATTTTCTATAAGGAAAAATAAGGACTGAACTCCTTGGAGAAACAGTAGCGGGTGCGATTAAGAGGAATCGGGAGTTTCTGGGGCAAGCATTAGGGGCACTGAAAATAGAATGGTTGCCCAAGAGTTAAGTCCGCAAGTTACGCAATCGGTGTAACTTTTGTTTTAATCTTCAATGCTGATTGGGGTGAAAGTGTAGTGTGGGGCTGCCACAGCTTAATAGCATTGAAAAATAGTTGCTTCATAATGCTAAGAGGTAAAAAATAGTGGCCGAAATAGTTTCCTCAAATACTAAAAATAATAGCGCGACAATCCTGAAAACCTATATTTGGAACTAGCTGCGTGGCCCCGCGTTGCGGAAACCGGTCGTTGTGTACACCTATTTGTATACCATTGTGTATACCCAGCTTTTGACACTTCTCGTGAACATTTCAGAGCTGTACGTCAATTAGAAGTCACTTTGTAAAAGATTAATTAACAAATGTAAAAAAAAAGTACATAAAATTTTAGTATTCTGTTTATGAAAAGTGTAATTAGCAGTCTAAAACGACTTATGTAGAAAATTTCTTTGTAAAATATTAATCAAATAATATTCAATAACATGCTCTCTAAAGGTTCATCACGGCGTAACATTAGATTGTTTCACTCGCTAAATGCCCTGTCAACAAAACAAAAAAAAATATTCCCCGTTTATACAATAACCAAATCCCCCCCCCCCACCCCTCTGAGAATATTTTAACAGTGTGTTCGTCAAAAGTTAGAAGGCCAAAACTACTACTGTTGAAAATTTCAGTGCTCCATTCCTTTTGGAAGTCGCTCAGTAAAAAATTTCAAATTTAAAAAAAGTAAACATAATTGTAACATAATCTTAGTTACCTCTGTGCAATTTGGCGATTTCTATCTGCTACCCATCTCCATCTCACGGAAGAGTACCAATTAATTGACATCTTCATTTCTATAAATCTAGTTCTACCATGACCCGAAAATGCGTTGTTTGACCCAGATTTGTGAGAGATAGTATCCTTAGAGGTAAAGGGGAACCAGAAAAACCAGCGTGAAGTAGTCATATAAAAAGCTAATGTGTAATCCCAAAATTATATGAAATTTCAATAAATGGAATATCGGTATTTCCCACAAAACCAGGACGCTTAAAAATTGGTAAACATGCTTCCAAATACATCGTAGACCAAACTATTACAGCTTCAATCAAACCACTTTTAAAAATTCAGCATGTTCTATAAGTGGAATAGTCCTAAGTTCGAATTTCCTTATAGCTTTCAACTCTCAAATTTGGTACAAATTCAACTATGTCCAGTATGATGGAAAAAGTAAGATTTTCTGATGATCTAGGAAATTCCATTCCCGGAGGATTCAGCTGGTTAAGTATAAAAATATTTGCTATACCAGACGATTGGATTAGATAAAATGCCAACAATCTCAAATATCCCCCCCCCCCCATAGTACACTGAATCCCATCCGAGTCACGAGCAGATCGAGTTGAAAGAAATGCCTTCTCTTGTCTCCACTCTTCTATAAGTGTACAATGTACTCCACACCACAGAAAAAAAAGCAAATTTAAGAAATATGAGTTCTAAAAATAAATTTACATGTAAAACTTGCAAAAGACTCCTGTTCGTTAATTTATGCACGAGAGAATCGGTGCACCGACCTGGCAACAGGCCATCCCCTGAAAAGCGACAGAAAAGTTCGTTTTCTTACTTTGTTACAAACAGAAGAATTCTATGCAAGAGGGGAAAAAAATGAGCTAAATTGAAGACAATAGGTTGTGACATAGTAAGTACTGAAGACAATGTATCTCTTGTAAGTTGAACCAAGCCCGTGGCTTCTTCCCAGATGGGAAAATGAGATGCAAAATTAACAGAAAACTGGTTTATCTACGCCTGATATAAATCTAAAAGTAAATAGGGGTGAAGATTTTTTCTTCTTCTTCCCGGCCTCAATATTGTGAAACTTGTGAGGAAACATTGGCCATCAAGTTTCTGCTGAATGTGTCACATCAAGCATGCGACTGAATTTAAACACGGAAATAGGCAGTGCCAAAGCTTTTGCCTCATCATCACCAAAAGATCTCTAAAGCAAAATTACTAATGGGTCTTTTGATAAAATGCTTAGCCGACCGCATGTTTCAATCAAAGACATACAGTTGTTTATACAAACTGGTCAACAGCGAGCTGTATATACAATGAAATATTGCACAAATAATATCCCTATATGTAGTATCCATTGTGGAGATGAGTCAGTGTCGACTACTGCGCCACTGGTTTAAAAGAGCGAAACCTTAGAGGAGCAGGAGGAGATGAAATTATGAAATTAAATAACTTAAAAGTATCAAAACTGCATCGTTCTTGACTTCCCTTAGACTACCGACTACAACATATATAATGCATAATATCTGCAAGTAAGTTTCCAAGTTTCGAATGAAGTATACCTTCATAAGTGTGAGAATAGTAAAATTTACTTGATCTAATGTGAATTCGAACGGAAATGATTAGTGATCTGTAAACCGTTCAACCATGAAAGCACACTTGTGCGGAAAACAGACGAGTATTCAACAACCGTGCAACTAAATTAAGCTTTCAAGTTCAAACTACGCTACGATTTTTAATATATATCCATATTTATGATATTTACATCGAATAATAAAAGTTATCGATTGAAAATTAAAAGACCAATGAAAAATTATCCAGCACCTATTCATTATTTTCAATATCAATCTAATCGATAAATCTGCGCTATCATGGCAACATTTGCACCGTCACAATTTTCATACTATACTTAATACTTCGAAGATGATGCAATTTTTTCCCCCTTTGAACTTAAAAATTACCATCAGGAAATAAACAGCTAAAATTCTTGCATATTCATGGACGATTGTAACCAAAAAGATATTTTGTTCAATGCTACAAATTTATAAAATAAAAAAAAACAAAAAAACAAGCCCTTTTGTAAAGTACTTCGATTTGTCAATCAGGCTAATCTTTTCATAAGATGAATAAGAAGTTGCAAAAGGTAATTAAAGATTGCTACCGGTTTAAACCAACATGTTCCAGATATGGCGAATATTAACACTACTTCGATTTGTCAATAAGGCTAATCAAAACAAGGAATATCAAAACCTTCTTGTCAAAACACTTCAACACGTTGTTTAGCATGCCGTTTGGTAGGGCAGATGAATGTAAATTATCTCTGCGGTTTTGAATGTAACAAGAAAGAAAAGTAGGCAGTTAGTAACTTGAAGAGCTAATTCGGGAAGCGGGAAGTGATGTTTCTACCGTTAAGATACACACAGCTGGATATATTTATACTTTTACATAACACATACACACAAGGTGAGATTGACATCATCGCGACATTTTGCTCGATCCCCGATCTTCTTTTTAATAAGTTTTGAGACTTGTCTAACCTCAGATAAAGAAAAAGATACAAGGAGTAGCAAGCAAGTTCTTTGCTGGGTTTCTTCAAGAAGCGATTTTTTTTTTTTATATAATTCTCCATACACCAACGTACGCTTACAGAAGTATAGACGACTTATCATGAATTTTAAATCAGAAAAAGGTTGAATTAAAATAGAAAAATTAACAATGTATAAAGTGAACATAGTACATAAAATGCAGAATTTACCTTAGTATTTTTTCGATCACGTAACTTCCAAATTGATCTTTTGTCGTTGTAACCCCATATTACTCACCAACCCTTGAACACGGAGCCCAGAATTTCCTACTAGAGGAGCTTTGTTGTACAGTCCAACGCATTTTGAACATCAGTCGTTACGATTGAACAGTAGGATCCGACTTGTTAACCAAAATAAGTAAGCTCATACAAAGACTCTATTCATATGCAAAATATATACAATCCAAACACACAAAATCTTCTCCGACAGCAATAAAAAAATTCTATTCATAAATGGCGAGAAGTAACGAGGGTTTCCAAGAAATTCCGACTTTGTCCATGGACTCGATGTTTTATTTTTACCCAACATCCCCTCCCCACAGTCTAACAAATCGAGACTTCCACAGGCATATCACATGCAAATTGGAGTTGACAGTCAATTTGCCTCCTATAGAGCTAAAATCCGTCCCCTCAACGTCAGAAAGTTAACAAGCAACGTAACACGTCAACAAGGCAGGGAAAAAAAAAAAATATCGCACACTCAGAAAGCTTTAAAATCCGCCATAAACAGGCGTTAATTTATTTTAACGGCAAAATAGAGGGCTTTTTTTTTTTTCGGTCGCAGGGCCACATCAGTTATATTTATGACGCCTAGCAAAGGGAAAAAAAGAGCATCCAATAGATCACCCAAGAGAAAAATGCGTCTTCTGCAATTCTCGAGCGTATGAGAACTGGTTGATATCATCAGGGTTTGCTGTGAACATTGTGAAAGCCTATGAAATGAAAGTTCATTGCATTTCTAATCACTGAATGAAAGGAAAGTGTAAACAAAAATATCTTTATTTTTTTTTTCATTTTCGAATTTCATTCAAACAAGTGTGAGCAGCGTAGGTATATGTGTCTTGAATGAAAGAGAAACGTTGATATTTTATCACTGGATGCCGATGAGATAACATTTGGCGAAATGACAAATTGAGCTGAATGAAAGTCATGCCATTTATTAGGCGTTTGAATAAAAGAAGACGTTAATTGGTTAAATTAATAGAAAAAAGTGCTACAATCATTTCTCAAGACCTCCTCTAATTAGACCATCGCATTACCTGAAAGGGGCTGAGTAAGAAAAATTCTTGCGATGCCTCACACTAAAATATTATTTCAAACGGAATTATTCAGTTCAAATGAATCTCGTAAGTACTAACAGCAATTAAAGGCAAGCAAAATAAAAAGTTTTTGATAAGAGGGCGATTTATAAAAAGCCTTACTTATCGTGAATTTACATAAACTATTACAGTTATTATTTTGTGTTATATCATGCTTATGCAACTTTCTCTTCGTTGATACCGAAAATAGAAGGGGGAAAAAAAGCAGCCTATAATGGCAAGTTAACCGCAAAGGAAAGCTAGTTGATGCAGAAAAAGCCACAATTGACAAATTTATGAACGCACTAAACCGCGAAACATTACTTCACACAAAACAGGAAAAAAAAAACCTCAGAAATAAGATAAATTGCTACTTCCATAAGAAATCCATTCATAATGACCAGGAACTCAATCAAAAAGCTTTACTCATCCTTATAGTTATTAGGAACTACCAAGATAAATGATTGTCCATTCAAAGGTACATCAAACCAGACGAGATCTTCAATTAATGAATGCTTTTGAGAATTCCATTAAAAAAACCAAGGCGCTAACAGAAGTTTTTTTTTTTTTTTTTTTTTTTTAAGGATTGCCACTTGCAAGGGCACTCCCACTCAGAAGAATAATGCATGAGAGTACGCGTTGTAGGAAGAAAAATTGATAAAAAGCTCTACCTTTGAAGCATGGGTCGAAGCAGTGGAATGTTCTTACCAGACAAAATATAGTATTCCATTTTCTCATGGAAAGATACTAAGCAAAAACGACTACAGGCCGTGAGACTCTTTATTCCCAAAGCATTTTCATGACACCTTATAGCAGAAATAAGGCAGTTAGTTTTGGAGAATTGGACGTCTTCTAAAAATACAAGCCAGAAAAAACACATCCATTATAGTTCGGAAGAAACGCACATATATCAAAAAAGGACAAAGCCCATATTTACGCTTTGAACAGAACAATTGCAAGCAGTGGTAAAGTGTAAAATAAAAAGGTAATACCACTACAGCCCCACGAGAGGTTTCTAACTAATTGATGTCTAATATGTGACGTCCTCTATTTGTATTTTAATAGATTACGGGTACTCTACCATTAGACGGGTACCAGATAACAATCGCTAAATAGCAGCGATATCTAATTCAAATTAATAACCTTCAAATCCTGTAAAATTCCAAAAACAAGGGTTGTTATAGCAACCCTATAACAAACCGTAAATATTTAGGTTTGGAGATACATTTATTCATTATTTAAACATTTAGTCTTGGTGACAACTGGTACCACTACAGGGTACCAGAATACTAAAGGTTGGCGATATATCGATACGACGATATTTTTATTGATATTTCTAAAAAAAATATCGATTTTAAAAATATCGATAAAAGTTACCGATATATCGATATTTCAAACATTTTTAGTTTTTTGAAGATCGTTTTGTAGTTTCATGTGTTTTTTCGATTTTCTTCATTCTCTTTTCAAAAACTTCAAAACTAAAGTTTGAACTTGGCTGAGAGACAGTTAAAATGGCACCAATATTCAATATTTTCAATACACTTAAAAGCTAATGAAAATTATCTAAATTTTTCTTAAAATCACTGCACCAATTAAGCAAAAATATAACTTCTTTTTTTGTAATGGATCCATTTCAGTTGAATAAGTAGTCACCTAACAAAAAAAAAAAAAAAAAGCAATCATGAAAAGTAGAAATTTGCCCAGAAAACTTTGTTTTTGGCAAAATTGAAAATCAAATAAAAAATCATGAATCGATAATTATTTCTATGCAACGATACAGTATCGATATTTATTTTGACCGATATTTCTGACCTCTACAGAATACTCAAAGAAAGTTCAACCACAAAAGTAATCGAAACATAATCGAGATTGGAAACAGCGAGAAAACTGGATTACCCTAAAATCATTCGAGCTCCCATTCCATTAGCGAATTCAATCAAAAACATCCAAACAAAATAAAATCAAACTAAATCGAAACAAGAAACAAAATAGCGAATTTAGAACGCAGTTCTTGTCTTCCATCACTGCAACTTGACAATAATTATCCCGCCCGGTTGAGAACACCAAAACCTCCTCTTACATTTTCCCTTCGTAATGGCGGATATCCGATCTTCTCTCTCTATCGTCCAATACCGTCAATATCACCGGATGTGTAAATCAGTTGAGGGTCAGTGCTTGATCGGGGTTTTTATGGAACATTAAACATCGGCAAAACAAGACGATAGAAAGATGCGTTTCGTTGAGCAAAACGAATGTGTTTCCTATTTACATGTTTTTGAATGGTTTGTTTCACTAACATGAAGTTACTAACCTTTGGAAATAATAGATTTTTTGTCAATTTACATATTCATAAGTAATAGTGTTCGAGACGCAGGTTGTGTGTATATGAGAATGAACCCCGTTGAACGCGGTTTCCCTAACATTTTATAAGGGTCAATATCCGGTCATTTTCGAGTTAATTTTTGATTTTCTTTCTTTATTTTGCTAATGGCAAGACTTGGGGGTAAAAAAAGTGCTTTATCCTTTCTATTTACCATTAAAAATGGACTTGGAATGTCACTGTTAGTTTAAGTGTAGGTTTTAAGAAAGAAAATAATGCTGAATGACAACAAAATAAAATTGAGCTTTGCAAATATCTGTTGCCTTTTAGCATACTAACGAAAATGGCATTTTTAATTTTAGGAATGTTGTTTAGGTGTTCTTTTATACACTAAACCTGACAATCAGTATTACTTTCAAAGTGGCATGAAACTAGAAAAAACTCATCGTTATGAAGATTTTGGTCATTCTTGGACAATTTAATAAGAGAATTACAGTCGATTTTAACCCTTTTCTACTTTATTTAATAATCACATCATCACTAAGGATTGTAAAAAGTAATAACTAAAGATTGTAAGCAATCAGTTGTTAAAACATATACTTATAAAATTTTGGAGCAAATATTGAGTATTCAATTAATGAAATATCTATAATTATAGATATACCTGAGGAATTGAGAACTGATCCAAAAGAATTCAAAATAACAATAAAAAAATATCACTGTTTGGAAACTGTAAAACATAAAAAAAGTTAAATCATCCATGTATGACTGGAAAACCCGAGGAACAAATAAAAAATAATCGAATGCAAAAAATAAAGCTGAAGAATCGTCCAGAAAAATACTGCATTAAAAAAAATATTTGGTATTGCAGACTATATTGTGTTCATCTAAAGGGTTAAAAACTATTTCAGGGTGGCCACAAAATTCAGAAAAAAAGTTTCCTGATAATCCCCCCCCCCCCCCCCCGACAGATTTCTAAAAAATTCCCTGATTTTAGGGCGAACTTTTTTCAAATTTCCCCGATTTTCCTAGGTTTTCCAGATATCTAGTCACCTTGATCAAATAGAACATGTATGCTGAAGAGATAATATGCAAAAATTTTAAAAACAGTTTTGCTGGTAATGGAAAAGTTTAAATTATTACGTAACATCAAACTTGTAATGGCTTACCACCACAAATCTCCGGATAAAAAGCGCCAAAATATGGATGAACGTGCCTCAAACAATACAAAATTTCCCCGATTTTGATGAAATTTTAAAAAGTTCCCTGACATTTCCCTCATTTTTTCCAAAATCGGAAAGCTCCTCGATTTCCAGGTTTTCCCGGTTCTGTGGCCACTCTGTATTAAATGTGAACTTTAACGAAGTTCTATTTTCAATAATTGAAATTACACGACATAAGTGTAAAAAAAGTTTACAAAGACCATTAAAAAGTCAATCAAAACCTTTTAAACTTTTATCCATGTGAAGACAGGGTAAAATGTCACGAAGTTTATAGACCACATCCCTCTGCTCCCTTCCCAAGTGGTTCAAAGGCTTAACAAGACTATCACAAAGGGGTCTTCTACAGCAAATTAGGAGCATTGCATAATACTGCTGTTATAAGTTAAAAGGCTCAAAATCCCAAAGGATCAAAGGCATAATTAAAAATTTTTTTTTATTAGTCCTTAGAAAATAATCTTTATTTCAGTGAATGACTCAAGTTCTAAGGTCATACAAACCTATACAACAATACAAGACGTAAAATTTCAAAGGACGAACGCATTTGAATTTTTTTGGATTTAGGCCTTTTTAACTTATGATGGACAAATACTATCAAGGAATACTTAAAGAAAACAGAGCTTATACTGTTTACTACTACTAGCTTGCTAAACCCATAATACACGGGAAAAGTTAAGATGCTTTGTACAACCAATGAATTTTATGTCTCGAAATAAATTTACACATTTCTAAAAGATAAAATTGAGAGGATTGATTTCTAAACATATTTTGAGGAACAATTTTTTTAAGCAATGTTGTTTTCTTTGGGAAACTGAAACATTAAAATCTGTAACATCTGAACTAGGAACTTGCACAAGTGAGGAAAATGATAATTTTTTGTATTTTCTAGTGTTATCCAACGAATATATTTGAGCAGTGCAATTATTTTTTATCTTTACGCTTTCAATTAATAAAAAAAAAATCGAGTTTGAAATTAGCTGAAATCAAAGCAAAAGTCACGTGACCATAAACGCATAAAAAAAAAACAGTGACATAGTTACGCATAGATAACGTCGAAAATCCGAGGAGGAACCTCCCTCCCTCCTCGTCTAAAACAGGTTTTAGACTGGTTCATCATCTGCACATTGACGTCACACGCAAAAGTAATTTTTTCCCGCCAAATCGCAAAGGGAAAAACTAAATATTTTTTTTAACTAACTATCCGAGCTCAAATTTTTGAAAAAATTGTATTGTTTTTTATGATTTTTTCTCTATTTTTATTTGAAAATAAAACCAAAGAACCTGAAAATTCCTCATTCTGAATTGACGATTGTGTGCCTCTAATTGCTAGAAGATGTATAGGCAAAAGCCTGGGTTGTACAAAAAGTTAATCGCATCAACTTAAATTTGTGATACTGGAATTTTGTTTACGAACCAAACATTTAAAAAAAACCTTCAATTTTCTCTTAACATATAAACTTGGCTTAATTCATGGATCATACTGGTATAGCTACTATAGACACAAACACATACAAGATCATACCATATAGGGCAATCGATTTATATGCCTAATGGACAGAAGGCTTATTTTATAGTAAAAATGTAATATGACCACTTTAAATGCTTTCAAAAGTTCATTGTATCTAATTTATCATAATTTTGATATTACAGCTTTAATTTCAATAGCTAATTGTACTCAATATTATAACTCTAACTTTATAAAGCCTAAAACAATAGTGCTAATAAAAATTTAAGACCATGACACTAAATTTCTTAACATTACAAATTAAAAAAAATGTTTCAACTTATTTCTATTGATAAGCAATTCAACCAAAAAATAAAATACATTAGTAAAATTTTTATATTACGTTCAAATTAGAGTTCTTTCATTATGCAAAGCTCTGCTAGCTATAGTAGATGTTTCTTTTTTGCTGTGAAGTAGTAATGCATAATTAAAGATCAACTCTTAAAATGCCAGGAAGGAATTAAAGTATTATTATTGAGATAAAAAACTAATGCTTCATTACTGCTGAATATTCCTCCAAAATATTTTCAAATCAAATCTTCTTTCATAAATATATTTTTTAATTCAGATCAAATTCATAAATTATATGTACAGATACGTTTTTATACATGGGAAATTCTCTGGCTGACAAATGGGACATTTTGGCCCTTTTCTCTACTCGTAAACAGATAAGAATCATAAAATAAAGATGAATCTAACAGTTATGTTTTTACTTTATATCATATTACTAGGTGACAAAGTTATATGGAAAAATAATTATTTTAACTAAGTCAAATATTCATTTATATCGTCTGATGCACGGGACCCACATAGAGCTATATAAAACAAAAGCCTAATTTCTAGATTCGTAACAATTTTAGAATTCCAATTTTTTTACGAGTAGAAAAAAGAGCCAAAATGTCTCGTGGTTACAGCAGAGAATTGCCCATAGAATGAAAGTAACATATTTATGCATGGCCTCGCTTTCTGATACACCTCAATATTAAAACTCACCTATTTTAACCCCAGCATCTTCAGTTGTTTCCATTAAGCAAATTATTGCAAAAATAAACATTAAGAAAGTTATTAATGCTTGTGCAATTTGAAATGCATTATTTGCACTACAATTTGGGCAAAAGTAAACAATTTCTTAACTGAAATAAACTCATTAACAATAACTAACTTCAAGATGACCACTGGAAACGGGAGAATTTGGAACAACGACACGCCAATAGTGTATTTAAAAAGCCCTATAATACGTACTAAAAAGTGTACACAAGCAAACACATACTAAAACTCAGCCATTATTTTCGTCGCTGTTTAAATTTTTCCAAAAATTAGTTGGTCGAGAAAAATTCCTTTTCAAAACAGGGTTCCCACTCAAATCACAGAAGGAAAATGACTTTTAAGGCCCTAAACATAGGCGTAAAGTGGGGGGGGGGGGGGGCTGCCTACCCTGATTTTTGTAACACTATCTCTTTTTTTCCCCTCCATTCTTCAAAAAAATTATAATAACTGTTTATTGTTGGTATTATGTGAGAAGTTGTGTCATACCTAGATTTTCGAAAAATTAATAGATTTCAATAATTTTTAGAAACATTTCATCTTCCGTCAAAACTCGCCCCCCATGTTTTTTGAAAAGTTGACACCTATGGCCCTAAATAATGTTTTTTAAAGACCTTTGAAAAAAAAATTTCAGGCATCATGTCTATATATAAATTTTTAATAAAGTAGGGTGATACGCCAGTAATTGACCACATGCCAGTAGTTGACCAAAATGACACAAAAAGGAAGTAAACAAGAATTGTTGTGATGGTATTCTAATTTATATTGGTTAAAATATATCCAATAACTAATGAAAGCCAATGCCAAAAGTTATAGGGGTAACCAAGCTTCCAATTGGATGATAAAAATTAACAAACACAAAGCTATGTCACAGGGTCTCATATGAGTGACTGACACTATTAGTGAAGGGTGCTGGTTTAGCTTCTCTTTGATTTTTTAGCATCAACATGAATAATTCCTAAATGGTTTAATACAAATAATGTATGTAGATCATTTATGTTTGTTTTATATTAATATACAAGTAGTTTTTCTTTAAACTAATAAACAAATTATGAAAAACAGATGGTCAATTACTGATCAGGCTAAGTGTTATATTTTTAGTAATTGACCAAAATGGTCAACTACTAAATTTTTATTTACTTGCATATTTTCTGGGAAAAAACAAAGTGATAACAAAGGCTTATGCTTTTATTGCAATCTTCACTTACTATTTGTCCAGAAAAATTGATTTTTTCAGTAATTGACCATTGTAGTTAATTGGTGTTGATAAGGGTGTTAAGTATTAGTTTTTCAACTTTAGAATAAAAAAGTAAGTCCTTTTTAAACATTAAGATGGATTTTCTTATTGCATGTGTACATTAGATCTTTTTTAAATATACTAGGCTTAGTTTCTTAACATAATTTTTTTTTATAAGTCAAGAAATGGTCAAAAGTCAATTTTAAGTATACTTCCACTTTACCCTACACAAATATTATGTAGGTTACTTACAATTTTTATTTAAACTAACACTCTGGTACATAAAATGTCTGCCAGAATTTTATAAATTGTTTTATTTCTTGAAAAATTCAAAAAATCCGATCAAATGGTCTATTGACAGAGAAAAGCATTGGTCAAAGATAAGCCGGAAAATTTACAGATCACTAACACCCTTGTAAATATCAAAATTACTTTTCACACCTTAATTGAATAAGATATATGTTTAGTAATATTTTTTAATATGAACAGGAAAAAATTAAAGTAGAAAATTAACTTAAATATTGATAAGAAATTGAGTTAAATAAATCATTAAGGAAGTTTTTTTTATAGGTGTAAGCATATACCTAATCTATAAGAATTCTGAAATCATTAAAATTAAACACTCATGGAAGGGAAGAAATCCTTTCTCAAGTACACCGAAGAGGTCTTGAAATCTACGCTTTTTCAATTGAAAATATTGGGAAAATAAGAGAAACTGCCAGAAAATACAACATTCCTCATTCCACGTTGATTAAAAAGCTAAGAGGGGAAACCCCAGAATTTAGAAAAATGGGCCCTCAACAATTCTTACACCCTCAGAAGAAACTCTTCTATGTAATTGGATAAATGCCAATGCAAGAAAATGATTTCCATTAGAAAAACGGATGATTTTGAAACTATTCAAGAAATAATATCCTCTACATTCGATTCTTTTCATCTAAATTTATTCAGAATTGAAAGTATAGGATTAGATAATCTTTTCTATATTATTTTGATTTTCTTGTTTTAATTTTTTGAATAAAATACGCATAATTACCTACCAGTAAAACTAACTTTGATGACTAAAGTTTATAAAACCATCATACTATATTTTACATTGATGTTCCTGTATTTTCATGGATTAAAATTGATTATATTTATTTTTACTTTCTTTTTTTAATTCATTTAATAGTTAATTTATGAATATTAGAGCATTTTATAACAGAATTTAACAATTAACTTTTGGTTTTATTCTGGAAATGGAAGTGGTCAATTACTAGCATGGCTGTGGTCAATTACTAGCATGACTGTGGTCAATTACTGGCAAAATTGCTTTTGGTAAGAAATTCTGATGATATTTTAAATTGTAAAAAGGACTGGAACACCATGTTCATTTATTATTGAGCTTCATTAATCAATTGATATTTGGGGAAATTTTCATAACATTCCGTTAATAATTTTTTAAGAAAAAAAATTAAATGTGTAGAAACTTGCACTAACTGGTCAATTACTGGTAGGTTCACCCTATATTCTACCAAAAAAGTTACAAATTGGCAGATGCGTAATACAAATGTGTCGGAGAATTCCAATACGTTGCAGATAAGTGACAGTTGCGCGGAGATAAAAAGTCCGAGTTCTATTTATATAAATTTTTCAGTTGGGTACACAACATACGCAAAAATTAAGGACTTCTAAGCATTTTCAAGGAATTTTAAGCACCTCTAGGCATTTTCAAGTACTTTCAAGGCCTTAAAAACAAGTTAAAAAAATATTAAGCACTTTTAATGACAGTGGGAACTCTGTAAAATTCCAAAACCAGGCACTAGATAATACACAACGATACAACCAGCAAAATATAAACTGTACAATAATCCAGATAAATATAAACAAATGTGTCAGCTCGGCCACCCAATTTTTTTTTACTATTACTAAACTTTAATTGATTGTACTATGTAGGGTATTTAATAATTGATCGTTTGGGTTGCCCCCATCCAAACTGCTTGAAAGTAACTTTAGGGTATTTTTTTGTTTAAAAAGTAAATCAACTTTTATGTTTGCTTTATATAAAACGTCAACAAAAATTTGCAATACCATACAACTTAATGAAAATGAATTGTCGCCTTTGATACACCGACATATCAAGAAGTAAAATAAATTAGTAGATGTTAGAATATCATAATGCTTAACGAAATTTAAAATTGAAGGAATTAAAAAAAAGAAAGAAAATTTAACCTTTTCATGCTAGATATTATAGATTTATAAGATAAATTTGTACCAACATCTCCACATTTCCAGAAATATTCAATTTGAAAACAGGTATGTAGTACCTAGGTGTTTTTTCCCCCCAGATAAATGCAACTTCTGACAAAGGGTTTTAATTTAAATAATATTTATTTTATTATTGATTATATTTTAATTTAAATTTCATAGTATTCAGTATCTTTTAACTTGATTTTATTAGTATTAATATTTCAACTTAATTATATTATTTGCATTCTAATTTTATTTGTTTAAGTGTTTTTGCAGCTTTTCTTATTGCCAGATGTCCTATACTATATACATCTGTTACGATTGCTGAAACACTTGCAAACACAAAATGAACCTGTCAAGTATCGTTTAAAGTAAAAAAATTGAGCCAATTATTTGAGAAATAAAGGTTTAAAATATGAAAATTTTGTTTTGTTATAAACAAAGCTATATTAAATTCCTTCAAAATCAACAAATGCCCACAAAGCTGCTCTTCGACAGAATAAAAAACGTCTAGGTAGGTACATATAATAATGATCTACTAAATATTGGAAAATTTCTTTGGCTTTATTTAATGGATTAATGCTTTGAAATTATAAAATCATCTTAATAGAAGAGTGTAATAGAGTTCTGCTCTAATTATTTTTTAACTCCAAACAAAGTTAACTAAAAAAAGGCAACCTTTAATGCATCTGTCACCATATTTATATCCAAATATAAGGAAATACTAATACACAATAATCAAATATAGCATGTTTAATTAATTTTATGTATTTTTTCACTTAAACTTGTAAGATATAAAATCAATCAAATAGAAAGTGCAATAAAGTAGAAATCAAAAACAAAAGAAACTATATTTCACAATAATTGAAAACAATTACTTATAGTTAATTGTCATTGATGAAAACTTTCAATAAAACGTCAAACCATTACCAAACAATAACAGTATTAATCGCCGAATACAAAACCGATGCAAAAATAAACCCAACACTATAAAAAATTAAAAGCTTTTTTAAATATTGTAATTTCTAAAATTTGAATATAAATTTTTAATATTAGTATTATCTTTTAAAGCTGCTGTTTCTAAACAAATGCTCCATCGGGTGTTTGAAAACTAAATAAATTAGTTAGCAAGGAAGACAGCAAAATAAAATTCTGAGAAACCAATTGAACAGAGTAACAATATTATTTCAACTTACCAATTGTTGCCACAGATAGACACAACAAGACTTGAATCCACAAAGAGGAATACATGATCTTTTCTTTCATTGTTAATGTCACCAATACCTTCCGATGCAAAAAGATAGTTTGAAGATGCACAGTCGTAGCAGACGATAAATTTCAAGAATACACACTAGAAAAAAGCACTGCAAGTGTTTGAAATTTGCAACACCGAAATAAATTCACAAAACTTTAACATCACTATAGTTCAATCCTACGAAGCAGCAAAGGTCCAGCAGCGCAAAACCTATTTGTTTACATCAACTAATAACAGAGAGCTAGTTTTTATATGCTAAGCCTAACTACTTGTTAGAAGTTAGAAGGTTGCGCGGAGAAATCTGAAGCACTAGACAATGTCGGATCGATGGCTAGTTAACACACAAGAAATAGTCACACAGTCAATACGAGTGCAAGTGTTCACAAACGTATTTTCTGTGGATCATTCCGAAACAAATGCACACCCGACCACGTTAACCCGTTCGAGTATGTATCTTTCCACAGCTGACAAGTGGTATGCTTATGAAAACTAGTCCCGCCGAGCCGCGATACAAACTTGCCGCATCCGAACAAACGCCGCTAGTTGAAGCAATCAGTTCAGCCACTTGTTTGGAATCAGCGACATGGTTTTGTTTTCGTAAGAAACTTGAAGTTGACACAAAATACGGTTTGTTTGGTGTACTTTTTTTGTCGACACTGAATCAGCTGGATACACGACGACACACGGTTCGCCACTGTGGATGGTTTCCGATTCGATGAGCGCAAAGACGCCCAGTCAATCTCGCTTCGACTGCCAGATGAGTCTATTGCGAGCCGGGGGAGGTTCTCTTTTCATACTGAGCTCCGATCAGCTGATCGGGATACCGAACTATACCGGAAGGCGCCATGTTTGACCAAAAGCACTTATATTTTAAATGAGTCAAAAATGGTGGAGCTAAGGGTTGGTCCGATTTCTATTCCTTTTTATTCAATTAACGTTTGTGCCACAAAAATTGATTGAATAAAAAGAAATTTTGTACAGTGTTTCGATAAAGTAATTTAAACAATCTATCAGTGAGTCATAATATATATTTCTCCTACGTACCGACCAAATATTCGACAGATTTTTATGATCAAGGTAACATTGTTTGAGTGGAATAGAACTGCACTTGTGCAAAAACTTTTATCAATTTAAAAATAAATTATTGGTAACGTTAATGATTGCGCTATCAAAAATACCTCTACAACTGCCAGTGGTAGAAGTGGTGAAAAAAAGGTGGGGGGATGCCCAAAAGTTGGTGACAAGTGCATCCCCCCCCCCCCCCTCCATCTCCCCATCTTCAACGGTAAATTTTGTAATTTCGTAACTTATAATAAAAAACATTAGCTAGTAGAAAATAATTTATACTTCTGAACAAGTATCCAAAGTTTCTTGTTATTTTAAAATGACTATTCTGTGACTTTGAGTAAGGGATAAAATTATAATTCAACGTTTTATACATAACTGCTTATTTAGATTTTTATAGTGCTTATAAATGTGCATTATTTCATGAAATTCAATTAATAGAGAATTCTAAAATGCTTTTTTTAAAAAGTAGCTTGTCCTTATATGGAACAAGAATAGAAATTTAACTTAAAAGAAAGTTCCTCCAATTTTAAAAGTTGACCAAGTCTAACAGCATTTGTTAATAAAAAATATCTATATCTTTTTACAAAGTAGTATAACACATGTTTAGAGTTGTATGACCAGTTCCATAAATAATTTGTAAGTTTTCAAATGTTAAAAAAAAGTAACTTTTTCTCACTGTCACTACATTTAAATAGGTTAATGTTATTTTTCATTAATGTTTTTTAGACGGATTAAATGATTTTAAAAGTGGAGGGGGGGGGGGTGGATTTAAGTGGTTTTAAAAGTGATGGGACGCATGGGTATTTTCTTGAAAAGTGGGGAGACGCGTCACCCCGCGTCTACCCCACACTTCTAGCACTGACAACTGCAGAATTTTTCTTTAATCTGAACAAGTGCCTAAACCAGGATTTGCGTAGTTCACGTGACATGCATTTTTTCGATGTTAATAATCATTCATTATTTTGAATCGACGAGTTTCAATTGTTGGTCTTTCGTCATCCTCGTGCTATTCAAACGATTTACACAGTGGTAGAAGTGGGAAAAAAAAGGTGGGGGGGGGGGGGACGGCCAAAAGTTGATGACAAGTGCTCCCCCTCAATGATAAATATTATAATTTCGTTTCTAATAACAATAAATTTATAACAATTAAATAAATAACAACTAGTAGAAAGGAAACAATTTTCAACACGAACAAGGGTCCTAAATTTATTGTTATTTGAATGAATATTCTACGACTTAGTTTTTTTACTAGGAAGTAAGAGATGAAGTGAAGTAATTATTCAACATTATATACATAACTGTTTATTTAGATTTAAATATTGCTTCTAAATAAGCATACTTTCATAAAATTAAATTAATAAGGAATTCTAATTTTTTTTTTTTTTTTTTTTTTTTTTAAATACTTTGTCGTTATATTTTTTTCCTAGTTCCACCAAAGTTAAAATTTGACCAAGTGAAAATACCTATATCTTTATACAAAGTAGTATAATACATTTTTATAACACTATGACATAAATAGTTTTTTTTTTTCAGTGGCTTAAAACTTTTTCTCAGTGTCATTACATTTCGCATTTCCCTACATGCTTGGTATATTTTTTAAGAAGAAAATATATGCTTACTTAATTTTAGTACCATCAAAATATCCCATGCCCAGTATTGCTTAATGTTCAAAGAAATTTATAAACAAAATTAGTGATTTTGTACTAGATGGATTACTAATACAAATGCCGTTTAGAATCAGAAGTAAGAGTTAATGGTTAAGTTGGAGGAATACACGGTTTTCTACTAATAATCAACAAAACGCAAAACATTTTAAAGTAAATGGTCGAGGACAAAACAGGAAATGATAGTGCAATAAATATGTCTTTTTCTATCCACTCCTCAATAACCCCAGACAACGGGCGCCGAAACTCGCCGTGCATTTCCAAGAAAAATTGACTGAATCTGCATTAAACAAAACAAAAATGAAAGTATAAAAAATAACAGCCAGAAAAAGCAGAAGTAATGAAAATGGTTAATTCTATTTTTTTCCCCTTTTAGTTTTTAAACGGATTGAATGTTTTTTAAAATTGAGGGAATAGATTTCGGTAGTCTTAAAAGTGGAGGAATGGATTTCGGTAATTTTAGAAGTGGGGGGATGGATTTCAGTGTTTTTAGAAGTGGGGAGACGCATGGGTATTTTCTGGACAAGTGGGGGGACGCGTCACCCCGCGTCTACCCACACTTCTAGCACTGGATTTACAGTGATTTAAATAAAGTGTTTTTCAAAGAAACTATTGGCATTTTTCTGCCAAGAAAGAGGCTCAATAGTTAGAATTCTAAAAAAGCGGATTGTATCGGCCGCTATGGTGGAAAAAAGAGGCAACAGCAAATTTGTCAAAACGGAGTTAAGGTCTGTATTGTGTCCAGTACAACATAGCCCAGACATAACAAAGACGGAACTGCAATACTTATTGTAACAATATTACACCAGTTCCAAGTTGATAGAAGTCATTGAGTTTGTAAGGAAATCAATTTAATTATTCGCGTTTCCTGAAATACCACTTTTCATAGTTGCGTCTTTGTTCCACCATAACACCGATATCATGTTCCCTATTTTGTAAATAGAATAATTTGATATTATACCGTCGACCTTTGAAAAAACAAAAAGTTCACCAAATAAATTAGTCCGCCGAAACGGTTAGTTCGTAGTCGAGGGGCGTACCCAGGAGAAGGGATATGAAGATATATTCCTTCCAGAAATTTTTCGGTATGCTATTAGAATGCAAAAACTGAAGAACTTTTCTTAAAATTGATAAATCTATTTAAAATGTTTATAAATTTTTAAACATACGTAGGAAAAAAAACTTGTAAATAAATCTTTTTGGCGTTAATAACAAAAATTATTGTCATGATTTGTTGAGTTATAATTCCGTATCACAGGCTACGCCACTGGTTCGAACGGATACTCGGTCCACCGAGTAGTGGAAACATTTCATTTAATAGGAAAGCCCTGACACTGTTTTTAAAAAAAAAAAATTAAAACCCCGAGGATCTTAAGGTTTTTTTTTTTTTTTTTACCAACAAAAAAATATTTGCCAACGGTCGAAGGGATAATACGTAAGCATTCATATTTTTTAGTGGATTTTTAGTACCCATACTTTAAGTGTATGCACCGTAAAAGTTGCGAGTTCAGGTATACAGCTACAAATTTTGAATAACTTTGGAACTGAAACACAAACTCTAATTTTTACTTCACATCAAACTTTTACCGAGTAAGAATTAAAAAAGATTACTATATAAAATTATGGAAAGCGTATTTTCCTGTCAACCATTTATGCTAAACATAAACTCGCCAAGTGGTATTGTGAATTTGTCGAATGTACCAATTGACGAAATAAAAAACACTGTGGAACCACCAACTGTTGATTAGATTCAATGCTATTCAGGATTTTGGGCAGCCTAAATGTGCAAGTTTGGCAGGATTTAACAGCTGAATGGATAATATCTAAATGCCGAAACTGTTTATCTTTTTAACATTTACTAAAAATTGGTTGGGAAAAAATTATCTCTATCGTAAACTTGTTTTCTGTGCTAAGCACGAGTTTAAAAATCGCCATAACTTTTTTTTTATTAATGCCGCATGTATTAAATAATCAAGAAAACAGGTATTCTTAGACACTAAGTAAAATATTTCAAATAAATTTACCATCCATAATAATAAAACAAGCTGTCTTTGTGTCTGTGTATCTGTGGATCAATAGAAAGCTACTTAAAATTGGAGAAGAACTATGAAATGTTCGACATAATTAGTTTTGGTCTTATAATTGTGCATGTGGCAAATAGAATGTTAAAATCTTAATTAGTTCTTTTTTAATTAATATTTTAATAAGTTATTTTTTTACAAAGTAATTTCAAATCGAGGTACAGCTCTGAAATTTTCAACATAAGTAGTTTTAGCCTTCTAATTGTACTTTTGACAAACGGAATTCAAAAATTTTGATTAGTTTTTTTTTTAATTAATTTTTTTATTAATTAATAAATATTTTATAAAATGATTTCTAAAAGGGCTACGGCTTTGAAATTTTAAACCAAAATAATTTTGGTCATGGGTGCCCCCAAGAGGGTGCATTTGCACCCCTCTAGCTTTTAAAAATTAAAAAAATATATATGAGAGAAAAGTTGTAAATTCCAAGATAAAAAGAAAAGCACATATGCCGTTTCGGTTTTTATGTTACAATAAGCATTTGTTTTTTTATTATTTTAGTCTTTCCCCCCCCCCCCCTTTTTTTCTAAGTCGTTTCTTATAGCTAATGGCGTCTATTGTCTAGGATTATTGGAGTGGAGGCTGAGTAGAAGTATTTATTTCTTTTATTGTATGATCATTTCCTGTGTAGTTCTCAAATTTCTAGGAAAAATATTTTGCTTTTTTAAGTCATCAGATATACTATCTTAAAATATAATTTTAGAATTCAATGAAATATATCCAATAATGCTTTTGTATTTCATTTTTTTTTTAATTATTTCCAAAACTTGGAAGAAATATAATATTACTCTTCTGTATTTTTTTGCATATTCGTGTTCCTCTGTTCTACACACTGTCTCTTCGTTAAAAATCGTTAAAAATATTTTTTTAAAAATATTTTTACTATTTTCTTTTTAACAGGGTTGCGCTTTTAAAAATATATACCATGGATTTTTTTTAAACTATTCTCAAAGACTATAATTTAAAATGCATAACTATTATTTAAAGTTTCTAAAAAAATTAATGATTTTGTTAAAAATGTAGTCGTACACCACCTTGCAAATATTTCTGCGTGGCGCCCATGGTTTTGGCCTTCTAATTGGACTTTTGGACAAAAAGAATGTTACAATTTTAATTTGTTTTTTAATTAATTTTTTTCATTAATATTTTCACAAAAAGTGAGTTCTAATAGGCCTAGAGCTCTGAAAATTTCAACATAAATAGTTTTGGCGTTCTAATTTGGTTTTTCACAAACACGTGTTAAAATATTCTTAAAGGGGTGTTGTATTATTATATTAACCGGGACAATATTTTTTGTTTCTCGACATGGGGGAGGTTTATAATATTTAGTGTTTGCGTAGCAATTAGTTTTTAGTGAGTGAAGCGAGCTTATGCTTACGCAGCAATGAATCTTTCAATGAGTGAAGTGAGCCCATGCTTACATTATCAATGAACCTTTCAATGAGTGAAGTAAGCCTGTGCTTATGTGTCAATGAACTTTTCAGCGAGCTTGGTTTTGAGTAACTAAGAACCTTCTTGCGAGCGAAGCACCAAAAGCTGGAACCTAACACTAATGACGGATCTCCGCAACGCGGAGCCATGCAGCTATAGTTAAAAAATTGTGCATGGCAAAATTTCTTAGTGAAGCACTCGTAATCACCTAGTTTTAAATTAAAAACAAAAAAAAATCCTTTGATTTGTATGTTTTAATAGGAAATAGAAAAAATTCGGGAGGGTATATAACCCCATATCCCTCCCCCTGGCTACGCGTCTGAGAAACATAATGCTTTTAGAGGGCCTTGGGCCTTGACGTAACGCCATTATGAAGCCCCTATTACAGTTAATAAAATTCAAAATAATTTTTCATTTTTGAATAAATTTCATTTTTGAATTAATATATTTTCTCAAACCTAAAAAAAGGAACATAAAATTGGTATGAATTTAAGATTTTTTTTTTTTTCTTTAATAAAAAACTATAATTAAAATAGATTGCAGAACTAAAATAGAAATAGAATTTACCAATAGTTTACATTGTGTCGAATATTTATAAATTCAAGATCGTAACACGTTTAAAAGGCGAGGGACTGCTGAAAAAGAAAGCGATAATAGCGTTGCACGACTTTCGTAATTTTAAATTTTTTACATCTTTATCAAATTTTCGCCGGAATTTCTGTTTGAGATGTTGAGAACACCTTATATGTTATTTCCTTAACAATTTTGTCCAAAATCATTAGTGCCGTTTTCTTTCTTTTCCCTTTTTTTTTCTTCTTTTTTTTTCTTCCCTTTTGGCTATGAAACTAAGTGGATATCGAGAACACCTTATATGTTATTTCCTTAACAATTTTGTCCAAAATCATTAGTGCCGTTTTCTTTCTTTTCCCTTTTTTTTTTTTCTTTTCTTTTCTTCCCTTTTGGCTATGAAACTAAGTGGATATCGAGAACACCTTATAGGTTATTTCCTTAACAATTTTGTCCAAAATCATTAGTGCCGTTTTCTTTCTTTTCCCTTTTTTTTTTTTTTCTTCTTTTTTTTTTCTTCCCTTTTGGCTGATGAAACTAAGTGGATATCGAGAACACCTTATAGGTTATTTCCTTAACAATTTTGTCCAAATTCATTAGTGCCGTTTTCTTTCTTTTCCCTTTTTTTTTCTTCCCTTTTGGCTGATGAAACTAAGTGGATATCGAGAACACCTTATAGGTTATTTCCTTAACAATTTTGTCCAAAATCATTAGTGCCGTTTTCTTTCTTTTTCCCTTTTTTTTTTTTCTTCTTTTCTTTTCTTCCCTTTTGGCTATGAAACTAAGTGGATATCGAAAACACCTTATAGGTTATTTCCTTAACAATTTTGTCCAAATTCATTAGTGCCGTTTTCTTTCTTTTCCCTTTTTTTTTTTTCTTCTTTTTTTTCCTTCCCTTTTGGCTGATGAAACTAAGTGGATATCGAGAACACCTTATAGGTTATTTCCTTAACAATTTTGTCCAAAATCATTAGTGCCGTTTTCTTTCTTTTCCCTTTTTTTTTTTTCTTCTTTTTTTTTTCTTCCCTTTTGGCTGATGAAACTAAGTGGATATATAGGTTATTTCCTTAACAATTTTGTCCAAAATCATTAGTGCCGTTTTCTTTCTTTTCCCTTTTTTTTTTCTTCTTTTTTTTTCTTCCCTTTTGGCTGATGAAACTAAGTGGATATCGAGAACACCTTATAGGTTATTTTCTTAACAATTTTGTCCAAAATCATTTGTGCCGTTTTCTTTCTTTCCCCCCCCCCCTTTTTTTTTTTCCTTTTTTTTTTTTTTTCTTCCCTTTTGGCTGATGAAACTAAGTGGATATATAGGTTATTTCCTTAACAATTTTGTCCAAAATCATTAGTGCCGTTTTCTTTCTTTTCCCTTTTTTTTTTTCTTCTTTTTTTTTCTTCCCTTTTGGCTGATGAAACTAAGTGGATATCGAGAACACCTTATAGGTTATTTCCTTAACAATTTTGTCCAAAATCATTAGTGCCGTTTTCTTTTTTTTCCCTTTTTTTTTTTCCTTCTTTTTTTTTCTTCCCTTTTGGCTGATGAAACTAAGTGGATATCGAGAACACCTTATAGGTTATTTTCTTAACAATTTTGTCCAAAATCATTTGTGCCGTTTTCTTTCTTTCCCCCCCCTTTTTTTTTTTTTTCCTTTTTTTTTTTTTTTTCCTTCCCTTTTGGCTGATGAAACTAAGTGGATATCGAGAACACCTTATGTATTGATTATACCTTATGCATTATTGATTATCTATTGATTATACACCTTATGTATAGGTTATTTCCTTAACAATTTTGTCCAAAATCATTAGTGCCGTTTTCTTTCTTTTCCCTTTTTTTTCTTCCCTTTTGACTGATGAAACTAAGTGGATATCGAGAACACCTTATAGGTTATTTTCTTAACAATTTTGTCCAAAATCATTAGTGCCGTTTCTTTCTTTCCCCCTTTCCCCCCCCCCCCTTTTTTTTTTCTCTTCTTCTTCCCCTTTTTGGCAGCAATGGCTATTAAACTAAAGTCTTAATTGCAGGGTTTTTTCGAATCACCCTCTCATCTCCCCTACACACATAAGCACTGTGCGTGTTTTAGACGCAAATTCGGGGATATTCCCTTTGTAAGACCTCCCGGAAAGAATCCCCCCTCCTTGAAATTAGGACTACTGCCCAGACTTAAAACGCGTTCGTGCACTGTAATAATGCAGTCCTCATTCGAGTTGGTATTCCCAAATCGTCATCGGTACCAGCTCGTTTCTGAGTTGGTGGAGCAGCGAGCTCCAAATTCACTGTTTTCTTTTTGACACGCCTTATCTCTGAAATAAGGATCAGATCTGGTTTAGAGATGACCAAATATTATTCCAAATCATCAAACATCAATGTACAAAGTGAAGAGGTGATTCAATGAGTGTGCAAAACGTTTGCTCAGTGCTTGAATCGCGCCCTAGAAACACCTTTTTATTTTTGTCGGCCTCCCTTATCCCCATAAAAATGTTTTCTAATTCTTATGCAACCTCACGTATTGATGGGTGGGTGGGCAGCGCTCCTATGCAAACTGTCGAAGAAAGCCCTTTCTTTTCCGCCAAGTTATCCGTCTTAACTTGGTCGTAAATTTGCGCCCATAATGACGTAATTACGACTCAGAGCTAGTATCGGCAGGCGTTGGTGTCGCCGTTAAAGCCGTGTCTCCGCCGTTTTTATAAAGAGAGAGTGGCTGCAGATTTTGAACTCTGAACTGAAACGAAGAGCGGCGAAAGGATGGGCGGAGCTTCGCTCCTGTGTAAAACCAGAGCGGGACATTGTATTGGCGCCATTTCTGGCCACAATCGCACTTGTTCGTTGACCCATCAGGGTCTTTTAGGTAAAAGCAAGGGGTGTAGTGGGGTCAGTAAGTCCTTTTTTTTTAGAGCTGGTAAGGCGTACAACTACTTTTTTTTTTAACTAATTAATAATAATTCAAAGATCTCTATGCATGCATTTTGATATAAGTTAGTGAAAAAATAAATACGTAAATTAAGAGTATTTAGCTTCTTTTTGTATGGTAAATTATGTAAAATATTGTGAATATGCATTTTATAATTAAAAAATCCCAGCTACAGTTGTGGTTACCGTCACGATCGGAAAGTTTGAGTACCGGTAAATTTTTTTTTAGCTTTAAGACCCCGGGAAAAACACATGAACTAGACCTTCTACAAAGATCACGGTAATTTTGGTTAAAACTTAAGTTAGAGCAAAAGCCCGATCATTATTTCTCGATATGATATTGTTGGACTTGCTCTTCTATAGAAAGTCATAAAATTCACACGCAATAAAATATATAAAAACTAGGGGTGTGGAACATGGCACAACTTTCAATTACACTATAATACTGACGTGGATTTGTGTCATTTACCGTTTGCATATTTTCATCCTTCATTTAGAATAAATGACCAGGTTGGCGATATTTTTTGCTATAATTCTGGTATGGTGGTCATTTAAAAAAAAAAGAAAAAAAGTAATATTAATAATAATAAAATAAATAAACCATTTTGGCGATATATATACTTTTCGATAATCCTTATATTATATTTTATTACAAGCGAAACTGAGAGGAGAAGAAAAACCGATCGTTGATGAGGTATGCTCAAGTCATTGCTGTCATTGAAAAACATGATTTTTTTCAATGGCAGCTACCTTATGCGCATGTGTGATTTTGACGAAAACCTTAATGGTAGGTCCCATGGCCGCCACTAACCACTAACCCTCATACCAAATTTGAACATCATAGGTCAATTTGTTCGAGAGTTATGCTGACCACAGACACACATACACACAGACAGACATTTTCTCTAGATCACTTTTTTGAAATCAAGATGTTCCAAAACGGGAAGAAATGAAAAAAAAAAAAAAAAAATTGAATTTTTTTTTTACCAAATGCTATACTTTCATTATAAAATACATATGGGTAATTGAAAGTAATATGAATGCAAAGGGCACGTGGGGAAAAAATAGTATTTTACTGTGTTCTCATAAATTCCGCCAAATTTTTGGCCTAAAAAAGTGTGTTTAATTGATTTTTTAAATTTGGCCGTGATGGTAATCCAGTGGGAAAAAGGTTTCCCCTTACTCCTCTATCTGAATAAATACTTGAAATATTTACTTTTTACGATTGAAAAAAATATAGTTATAATCTTTGAAATCTTCTCTTGCGGACCATACTCAAAATGCCGTTGAATGATAAAAAAAATTAATTTGATGCATCATGTTTTAGTGGACACTAAAAGTATTTTTTTTTTTTTTTTTTGCTTCTTCGCCTCTCAGGAGGGCTTTTTCTACCACGAAAAAAAGGTGACAGGGTCGTGGGTAATGACGTCAGTTCCGACAACATAATGCATAAAATCCAAGTGATACGTCATTCAGATTGTACTGTTTGATTAAGAATATTAACTGACTTTCGGCCAACTCTGAAATTTTAAACAGAAGTATTTTCACCCCTGAAATTTATTTAAATGGAGCCACATAATAGTAATACAGTAAGTTCCCGTTACAACGAATACCGATACAACGAAAAATCCCGTTATTACGAAAGTTATAGGAGTCCCCATCCGAAAAGCAATTAAAACAATGTTAAGTGAATCTCAATATAACGAAATAATCGATTTTTTAAAATCCCGATACAACGAACTATTTGTACAGTTTTGTTTGCCCGAATTTTGTTAATTTATGATTAATGATTTCCAAATTAGGTAAGTCAATTTTCTTTCAGGTTTTCCAAAATGCTATAACAATGAATTCACGTAGTTTAAAAAAAAAAAAAAAAAATATCAAGCCGATTTCAATGATTTACAATCCACTTTCTAATCGCAGTAGCTAATACAATTTTATTATATGTACTATATTAGTACTATATTTAGTCTTCTTTTAAAACAGATGCCGAAATTGCTTATTTAATTTTTTAATTAAATTAGCGGAATTTCGTTACAACGAAATTTCCTTTATTACGAAACAAAATTATGGTCCCGTGAGGTTCGTTGTAACGGGAACTTACTGTATTCAATTACTTTTTAAAATTGGTTATTCGAATTTCTCTCTTAAGTCCCGAATCTCGACAGACAATCAGAAAATATTGCGATTTATTCTATATTGAGTGTTAGTTCCAGTGCTAGAAGTGTGGGTAGACGCGGGGTGACGCGTCCCCCCACTTGTCCAGAAAATACCCATGCGTCTCCCCACTTCTAAAAACACTGAAATCCATCCCCCCACTTCTAAAACCACCGAAATCTATTCCCCCAAATTCAAAAAACATTCAATCCGCCTAAAAACTAAAAGGGGAGAAGGTGTGGGGGGGGGGGGGGGGAAATAAAATCAACCATTTTTCTTACTTCTGCTTTTTCTGGCTGTTTGTTATTTTTTATACTTTCAATTTTGTTTTGTTTAAAGCAGATTCAGTCAATTTTTCTCGGAAATGCGCGGCGAGTTTCGGCGCCCGTCGTCTGAGATTATTGAGGAGTGGATAGAAAAAGACATATTTATTGCACTATCATTTCCTGTTTTGTCCTCGACCATTTACTTTAAAATGTTTTGCGTTTTGTTGATTATTAGTAGAAAACCGTGTATTCCACCAACTTAACCAATAACTCTTACTTCTGATTCTAAACGGCATTTGTATTCGTAATCCATCTAGTACAAAACAAGATGAGATCGATATATTTGGTTTCAAAACTGTAAGAAAAATGACTTCGATACACTATACAGAACGTTGAGGAAGGAGCAGTGGAAAATGTGCAAGTGCATCAAGTTGAAGAGACCACGTTGGAGAGAGAATCTAGCACGTGGCAGCAACAGTAAGCAAATACGTACTGCAGTAATGATTATCCAAAGTATTGCACACAAAATGATACGCACCTTCAGAAATACAACGAGTATCCATGGCTTATTTGTGAAGAACAAAAAATTAGATGCAACACATACAAAAGGCTGCTAAAAAGCTTGGAACCAGAAAAAAATATGGTTTGAAACTTTCTAACGAATGGGTAGGGTGTAACATTTTGCCACATGGAGACAAGGAATTTGACTAACGAGAATCCTTAAGAAAGCAGATTTTTAAACACAAAAACAGTAAAACTCATAAATGTGCAGGAAAAATTATACATGAAGCCAAACAAGAAATCTAAAAAATGCAAACATTTCCTATAAGAAGATAAAATATAATTTTGCAATTTTTTTACTTTCAACTTTTGAATGCACGATACAATACTTGTATATACTATCAATGCCAAAATTGTTGAAACAAATTCATCTTATCACTGTCTTCCGAGTAGTGTAATTCAAAATTGTATAATTTTTTTTTTTTATTTATTCCCGACTTTATTTTTCAGTTTTTATCACTAATTTTGTTTATAAATTTCTTTGAACATTAAGCAATACTGCGCATGGGATATTAGATAATACTAAAATTAATTAAGCATAGATTTTCTTCTTAAAAAATAAACCAAGCATGTAGCGAAATGTGAGAAAAAGTTTTAAGTCACTGAAAAAAAACAACTATTTATGTTGTAGTGTTATAAAAATGTATTATACTACTTTGTGTAAAGATATAGGTATTTTCACTTGGTCAAATTTTAACTTTGTCTTTATATTTTTTTCTAGTTCTTCCAAAGTATTTAATAAAAAAAAAAAAAAAAGAATTCCTTATTAATTTAGTTTTATGAAAGTATGTTTATTTAGAGGCAATATTTATATCTAAATAAACAGTTATGTATATAATGTTGAATTATTACTTCACTTCATCGCTTACTTCCTGGTAAAAAAACTAAGTCGCAGAATATTCATTAAAATAACAATACATTTTGGACTCTTGTTCGTGTTAAAAATTGTTTCCTTTCTACTAGTTAATTGTTATTTATTTAATTGTTATACATTTATTGTTATTAGAAACGAAATTATAAAATTTATCGTTGAGGGGGTGCACTTGTCACCGACTTTTGGCCGTCCTCCCACCTTTTTTTCCCACTTCTACCACTGGTTAGTTCATTAGAGATGGCATTTTATAAACAATGCTGTATTCAACGAGGCGTTTTTATTACTTCCGTTGTATCGCTTCAATTTATATGAGTAGAAATCGAAGTCATGCCATTGTTTTATTCGCATTCAGTTAGTGCATGATGTTAAAACGAAAACGGTAAAGTATACCAATTAATGGCAAGTTTAAATGCAGTGACCAGTATTGAGTTTAATCGAAAGTTGTACGATGTTCCACACCCCTGGTTTAACCATAAATCAGTGAGAAACGGCGATGACAGGTGGCAAGTGTATCTTTTACCGCGGAGGTAATTTTCGTTTCTGTTTTCAGACCAGACATGTTTAGATGACGAGTTTACAGGCAGGAGGTTGCAAATAAAAAAAACTTTCTTTTTAAGAACATGACCATGTGCTTTAGCTCACTCGCTCTAATGAGCCAAAGGCCAAAGGGGTGATACTAGAATTCTCGGTCGTCGGAAATTTTGCATCTAATAATTCCAGCGAAGTGTGCTGCTTTTTTTTTTTAATATCGTGGCCCTGTTGGTCGCCTGTTTTTCCTGGATGTATCGTAAAATGAAGAAGACAGTGTCTGGTGTTCAGTTTAGAAATGTGTGAAGAACAGGACTTTCTAATTTATTTCGTTTTGCTTACATGAAATGCGATTCCAACATATAGCTGTCTGCTAAGAAAAGACGAAACGGCAGGTCTGATAGGTCCGAAGTAGGGTCATTAGTTCAATATCGATGAAAATAGAATTAAAATAGTTCTTTCTCTTCTGCTACAGCTAGTCCCATTCACGGCCCGTGGTCAAAAATGTTAGGGCAGCCGAAACAGTGACCCCCTCCCCACCTCTCCACTCATCACACTCATTCACGAACGAAACTTATTTAATCTTAACTACTCAAACGCAAAGTTTCCTTTCAATATTTACAAAATGATAAGAGAAAGAAAATAGAAAGAAAAAAAAAACTATTTAAACTTACTTATAACGGGGCTCTATGTGTTTCAAAGTGCTTCAATTATAAGTTTTAGTATTAACTTAAGAAGTAACAAAAAACACACGTGTAAACTTATCAAGGAAACTATCTCCGTTTTGGTGGAGAAAATTCTAAGAAATGCTCTTTTCTCTCCCATCCCGACTCACTTCACACACGAACCAATCAGTACATGGAATTTACAAGTACAGCCGAAGTCATGAAATTCATAAGAACTGCACTTGGCACTAGATTTATTTAGGCATAAGATTTAGTTCAATTCATTCAAAATCGCAGTTTCGCCAATTTATTCCAAGCAGACCAGTATATTCATAATCCATTAGCCCTACACTACATTCAATAAAGAAAAAAATAATGTTCGAAAGTTATCCAAATTTCAGGAGCCTCTTGAGCTATTATACTCTTCTCAACTCTCAGTCATCGATATAAATAAACAACTGGATAGACTGCTTAACGTTGGGAAAATGAAGACGTTGCCAGATGCCGTTGGTGGGTTAAAAAATACGGATTGCCGAGAATTGAAAATAAAATTTTAGGTAGTACACAGCAGAAATGTCAATAGTAGACCTTAATTAGTAATAATGTGCAAAAAAATATATACTCTAGCATTTTACAAGGTTTTTCGCATTTCCATCCAACTCTAAAAGTGAACTGTGATTGGTTAATCTTCCCACCAGCTTTGCATTGACAATGGAGCAGTCTATCCAGTTGTTTATCGATATCGATGCTCTCAGCAACCACATATTTGCAAGGAGTTTAGCAAATTTAGAGATTCACAAAAACATATACCCCCCCCCCCCCCATCTCCATCCCACAAACAGTATCTTCGAAAGCAACGTATTTGAGCCCTCCCATTGGCAATGCTCCCGACTCAAAACTTATAAAAAGTGTGGAAAATCACGAAAAACTAAACATTTGGCTGGGAATTCATACGTGTATAACTATTTTATGGACAAACGAGCTAATAAAAAAGTTGTTGCGACACATCAGTTATGATTTATGAGATGCATCTGTAGCTGGTATGAAGTGATTTCATGCTTTTATAAAAACAGTTTGGGCGAAGCCAAATGCCTGACGGTTTAAGTAACTCGTAAAAAATTTGGCAACGAACCACCATGCTTAATGGTTCCGCTTCAGTATTTTATACTTTGTGGAATATTTATCGCATCTGAGTGTTTTTTACCAATTAACCCTTGGCTAGTCGTGCGGTTGACAAATGTCCCCTACAAAAATTGTCTTGTCAATTTCCCGAAAAGATAGCAGCTCATGATCAAAGCCCTTCTCAGTACCTTTCTATCTAAGCTTGACGTTTGCGACGTGTATTCATCCAGTTCCATGCGTGTACTTAGGTAACATAGAATCTATTTGGTTGACGTTTGTCCCTCACGCGACCAACCCTGTATTCTAATTTTGGTTAGTAATGTAAAAGTTTTTTTAAAAATTATATTTGAATAGTTTTGTTATGTTTTGTGAGGGGGAGGGGGGAAGGCATGTTATTTTTTATATGATTTGACTGACACATTATTTCATGAGATAGCCTTCACGTAGATAGACATGAGATAGACACTAAGCATGACATAGCCTTCCTCCAACGTGTTCATCTATACAAACAATTATATTGGTGAATCAATAATACTGTTGCGTGGATGGGTTCGAAAGATTTGAAGCCAAAGCTGATCAAAACTTGCAGATATTTATTCCAATATCACTCTTCACAGATTCTCTTACAACTCCAGAACTTCTCGTTCTAGTAGACTCAATACAGCTATTTTCACAACAATAGAGCACAAAACAGCAATTAAAAACTTGACAACACAACTGCTAAATCGCCGCATAAGACAATGCAATACAGTTCACTTTAGAACTACTCGGAATGTTCACTGAGACTCAGTAATTCCAGTCAACTCACCAGTCAACTAATTCAGTGACTCAAAATCCCGGACTCAACTCACGGCCAGCCTTATATAGGGGAGGCGAACATTCTTGAAATTTCTAGAGCATTGGAGAATTCTAGATATTTGGAGAACTTTCCAGATCGTAGTCGAAAAGTCCTATACATGTACATGGAGACCGAAAATGTCGCCAAATGATCGCCAAAACCGTCGTCAACTTGGCTTTATCTCGCCAATTTGGCGAGATTGCCATTACCATAATGTTAATTGGCCTGCTCCTTGTAAAACTCGCTTCCCAGCGTTATCTCTGTAAAACTCGTTATCAAGCATCAAGAGACTCATTGCAGGGAAACAAACTATTGCACTGCCTTATGCGAAATGTACAGAAATTTATCTATTTACAAAATTAACACTACGAAATATTTACAAATATACAAAAATTCATAACAATACGATAAATACTGATAAAATAATCTATAATTTGTACTGTATTATTTCATTTATAATTTGTTACAACTATGAAAGAAAGTTCCCACTTAATTTCTTCCATCATTTTTTGCTATATTATTAAGGCGCCCAAGTAACTTGTTAAATAAATATTACAAATTACTCTTGGAAAATAAATGTTCTCCTCGACTTTCTAGACAGTTTTAAATAAATTAAGTTTCTGTGTAGAGACAAGGAAATTAGTTTGGAGAGCTATAGATTTGTTTGAAAATTGTTTTCTTTTCCCCTGCTATAGTTCTTTTTTTAAACACTTTGTAAATTTATATTTTTCGACAATTAATGTTTTTTATGTAGAGGTAATTAGAATAAATATAATTTATGAAATGCATGTTTTCATTTTGAAAAAATTAAAAGCTCTTTGCTTTACAAGTAGAGTTATGTAGAGTGTTTTGGAATTCGATTAATTCAGATAAATTTTAAAACTGAACATAAAAGTTCAAACATTAGATTTTTTTTTAAGGGAGATGGAGCTGTTTACTATTTTATAAGTTTCGAATTCGTGGCGAACCTAAATTGTAAATTATTTGAATTCGGCTAAAAAAATATTATTCTGCACGTTATTTGTTGTATGATTTTCAATAAAATTTATAAAATATTGATTTTTATAATTATAAGACCAACAGAATTAATATGAAAAAACATTTTGCGATAAATCGTTTTCCAGCAATACTCTGTAAAATGGAAATAAAACAGGAGTACCAAGTGGGGTAAATTTTAAAAGTCAAATACAGCTGTTATCTCTTTAATTCGATACATTTTTAATTTAAATATAATTTTTTTTTATAACAAAAATGATTATTATAATAAAAATAGGTACAAAGTAAAATGCTTTAGTAAAACGTTATCGTCAATGCATACTGCACACAAATCCGTGGCTGTCCGTCTTCTGCGCATGAGCGGATCCAACGATTGCAATCAAATCCAACCCCATTTGATTTTGACTGCTATTAACTACTACAATAAATGTATTAGGAATCATCCTAATCCTCGTATTCATTATTTTGCTTGATTTATCATTCGTTTGATTTTTCTTCCTTTCTTTTAGTTACCTGATACTCCCCCCACCCCCCCCCTTCTCCCCCAATTTAAATTTCCTTTCATCTCTTTGATTCCATAATAATACTTGCTCAATTCTCATAGCCTCCAAGAATCATGAATACCTTTTTTTTTAAATACTTTATATTGTTACGAATTTTTGTATATTTGTAAATATTTCGTAGTGTTAATTTTGTAAATAGGAAAATTTATGTACATTTTGCATAAGGCAGTGCAATAGTTCGTCTCAGTTTGTTATCATAATGAGCCTCCCAATGCTTGATAACGGGTTTTACAGAGGTAACTCTGGGAAGCGAGTTTCAAGGGGCAGGACATTTAACATTATGGTAATGGGAATCTCGCCAAATTGGCGAGATAGAGCCAAGTTGGCGACGGTTTTGGTGACTAATTTTTGTCGCCAAATTTGGCGAGAAATCGCCAAAAATTGGCGACCATTTGGCGACATTTTTGGTCCCCATGTACATGTATAGGACTTTTCGACTACGATCTGGAAAGTTCTCCAAATGTCTATCTCTGGAATATTCACGAAAGTTCCCCTCCCCTATATGAGACCGGCCAAGTGAGCTGGGAGTTAGTAGTTGATGGATTTTGAGTCACTGAATTAGTTGACTGAATACTGATTAGTTCTAAAACGAACTGTATTGCATTGTCTTTTGCGGCGATTTAGCAGTAGTTGTCAAGATTTTAACTGCTGTTTTGTGCTCTGTTGAGGTGAAAAGAGCTGTATTGTGCCTACTAGAACGAGAAGTTCTGGAGCTGTAAGAGAACTGTGAAGAGTTATTTTGGAATAAATTTTTGCAAGTTTTGTTCTGCTTTGGCGTCAAATCTTTCGAACCCGTCCAACGCAACAATATTAACTTCGATTGTGTGTGTGGGGGGGGGGGGGGCAGCAGGGGATGGCTGTGTATGTCGATGGCGGGCGAATCTGCGGGGGCCTAATTTAGGGATGGAACGGATGTGAGTTTTGCCGGATACCGGATTTCGGATATCCGGGGTACCATGTCTACCGGATACGGATATCCGAAACGGATTTCACCGGATATCCGGCCGGATATTCGGTCTATATACTAAAAACGATAGTTATACGATATGCTATACGAAAAAAATGGTCACGATATGAAGTATCAAGTAAATTATAATTAGTAGTTAGCGCACCGCACTGCATGCCACAGGTCCATGGTTAGATTCGTGGACTGGGCAAGGTTGACTTAGCTGTTTATACCTGAAAGAAATAAACTGAGGAGGACCATGCATGCTTGGGAACTAAACACTGGGGTTCGGCGTCAGAATGACCATCTGACCGGAACTTCTGCCATGTGACACACAAATGCCACAGTCAAGAAAGCTGTGCTGGGCCCAGCAGGCCTTGGTCCACACGGGCTGTCACGCCACTGAGTTAATTTTTTTTATTTAAACTTTAGTTGATGAAACGATGTTTTAGTGATGCCAATACCTACACTTGCTGAACAATTTTGAAACTTCATCACCATTTTGTTTTGTGTGTTACTTAAAATTGTACCAAACATTCTGCTATGTGATGAAAATATTTCAGAATTATGTTTAACATTATGTTATACCATATTTAAAATATATATTTAATATAAACAAACAAAATTAGTACTTACATATTTTTGCGGTTAAGGCTTTTGCTTTAGGATCATCTAAACTCCACAATTTTGGTACAAATAATGTCGATTCCAATGTTGTCTGTGTGCATTGTTGTGCAATGTTGTTGCGTTGCATTCTTGTTTTGATGAATTTTTTTTTCTTGTTCATCAATATTTGATTCATTTAGTGAGTCTTTTAAGCTTCGGTGAATTTCCTTATGCACACTCATTAAATGGTTCCATAAGGGTTTTGTGGAAAAGGATTTTGGGCTTTTACCGCGCACAATATATTTTTTAAACGATTCTATGGAGCAAGTAACACATCATAGGGCTTTGCTTTCGTCATTTCCATTAATTTTAAAATACTTCCAAATGGGTGATTTTAAATGAGCCATTATTAAAAATCATAAATTGGATTGTAACTGGAGAAAACTATGATTCAAGACATTCTAGAGAGCTAAATATAATTCCACATTATGGCGCTGCGTTAAAGACCTAAAAATAACAATACTGTTACGAATTTTTCCACTGAGGCAATGATGGCACAGTTTTCACGTTATTAAAATATTTATTCTCTCTTCAGAAAACTCACAAAATTTATTCACAGGCAACAGTTTAATTACTCTCGAGCTTCAACACAAGCTTCAACAAAAATAACTTCGAATTCAGCGATTATACAAGCTCACTCCAATAGGTAAACAAAGCGATCAGCTTTCAACGAAGTCCGAAGTCAATCTGAAAACTTCCCCGTTCTCCAGTCTTTTTATATACAAGCGCGTGAGACATTCTCGAAATTTCCAGCCAATTCATCGGAAAAGAAATATCTCGAAGCTTCTCGATTGCTTTAGGTGTTGCCACCTTTTTCTAACTTGTATAATCGCTATTAATAAGAAATAAAATAAGATAAAAATAAATTACAATAGAATTTTAAAATAATACGTCACTATTTACACTATATACAGACAATTTGTGCAACATCATACTTCATTTTACGTCAGAAAAAATATACCAGCTTTCAACTTCTGCCAATGAAAAATCAGAAATTAGACCATACCATTCACAGCATAAAGGGGTAGGGTATTATCGTCGATAGAACAAAAAAAAAAAGCATTGAGGAGTGCGCATTAGCTATTTATTGCTTTTTACTCGCTAGCAAATGTCAGAAAAAAAGGAGAAAGTGAGTATAAAACTAAAACTCTTAACAAGTAGCTTATGTTATGGAAAAAAAGTACTATTTATTAGAATTTCGGTTCGTGTTTTATGGAGAAGCATTCAAATATAACATCTGGAATTAATCAGATCATAAACTTGGAATGAAAGGAACATATTGCAAAACACGTATGAAGGATGTGTATGGAAAAAGATTGGAGGAATGGTTTATGCTTATCAACTCGGCGCCCTACCTCATCTCTGAAGTTAGGGATATGCCAAAGCATAGTTCTCAAGAAGGAACTTTTTTGTTTTCTAACTTGACTGCAATTTATGTCCAAGAAAAAAAAGTATAGGATGCGGTGTCCCCTTTGTCCGCAAAAGATCACTAGTTTTTGCAAAAAATTATTTCTTGTGGATACCTGGTGGCCGGATATCCGAATGAAATTATCGGATGTCCGGTATTTCAAATCGGATATCCGACGGGGTTTCGGATATTGAAAAACCAGCCGGATATGCCGGATATCGGATATTTGCCGGATATCCGTTCCATCCCTAGCCTAATTTTAACTCCCTTGCCGTCATCTAATCGGGCTGGAACTTGGCAGACAGATTTGATGCCGATGGCAATGTACTCCATCAGATTTTGGGGGCTGTAACTGTCACTAAAAGGTTGTTTTGCGGAATACTAATAAACCAACTTGCCTTCATCCAATCGCGCTGAAATAGCATTTAACCGATCATTGAAGAAACTCTTTCCTATTGCCAAACTTGTTTTAATAAATAAATAATAAAATTGCTTTAATCAGAATAAATAAAATATACTTGGATGATAATGCATAAATACACATTTTTAATGGATAAATTTTGAAAAGTGATTTACCGCATATTTTGCCGATAGAGATTGTTCTGCAGTTCTCTTTTCCCTTGGCTGAATCTCCACAGCTCTTGGCGCCTTGGCGAACATTTTTTCTCCGGCAACCCTGCGTGGTTGTTCTTGGAAACTGCAGTCTTCTATTTTTTAGAAGCGCTTTGTATTGACACTAGCCAAACTCTGGCTCGTCATTTAGTAATTAAAAAATTAACCAATGAATGCAGTCCACAATTATTTTAACTTAACTCGCTCAAACAGAGATGTTTTTAATATTTAAAATTAGATGCCAACACCCAAGCACACGCTGGCAACTGAAACGGCGCTTTGTTAATGAATATAAAAATTAGCAATGCATAAAAAGGATATATATTAACCACTTTTTTTATGGGCCGTATTAATACTTTAGTTATAATTACCAAGTGGTAGAAATAGTATATGCATAAAATTTTACGAACACATCCCACAGCCAGTGAAAAGCTACATAACTATACTAAACTTCAACTTAACTTGACATCACTTAGACGGTAGATCGTCACAGTGCTCATAGGTATTTAATCCATTTTGGCGGCGTGAAAGCATAATGTTCGCCAAACCACAACCCTGTAGAGAACAAAAGGCTCTAAGGTTTGGCGAGAATTATGTCTTCACTCCGCCAAAATGGATTAATTGCCTATGAGCACTTTGATGATCTATCGTCTAGTGATGTCAAGTTAAGTTGGAGTTTAGTATAGTTTAGAAAAGCAAGCCAATTTGTCCATTTTCCATTGGCATATATGCATTAGAACAGTGTGCATAGTTCTCTGAACAGGTGCTATTTAATCCTGTAGTAGTCTAGACTCTAGAAGTTACTAATAAGCTGTAGATGATAAAGGCAAGAGATGTCAAATAGTGATACACAATAAAATCGTGCTTTGTTCCACTGTACAGATGGTTATCAAAATAATGGAAACACCCTAGCTTTATAAGGAATCCTTTACTAATATGGCGTAGGACCGCTTTGTCATATAATAATAATAATACAGCTTGGATTTACCTGGAAATCGAATCGTACAAGTACTGAATAGTGTTGTTCGCCAATTAAATATTTCCAAAGAGTATTTTCACCCCCTCTCTAAATTTTAAAGGGGTATTTTTTAAATTTTTTTTTTTTTTTTTAAACTAAAGCAAAATTAGTTTTTTGACAAAACTAATAACTACAACAATAACTATGATGCACGATCGCAATTTCGCGTATATGAGAGCGGAAATATGCATTTTTTAAATGCCTACTTAAAACACTTGATGGTTATAAACCTTAAACTAAGTCTTAACACTATGCCGTTCGATGACACCACTTTGGTGTCTCCTGTGAAGCTATCGGGCAAATGCCGGCGACACCTCTAGAACGATCGAACAAATGCCGGCTGCAGATCGAAAACTATCGGTAAAACGCCGGAGAAGTAAAACTTGTGGGGAAAAAAAGAAAAAAAAAAGAAAAAGATTAAGACGTGCGGGCGACATAGTGTTAATCTACGTTTTTCGTGAATTCACGCATTAGGGTACCTTTTTCTGTATTTTGTGCAAGAATGTATGGTAAAAATGCACTTAATTAAGAAACGTACGAAATCACATTTGGAAATTGCGGGATGACCCCTACAATCCACCTACTAATAACGCACTTGATATCAGCAGCCAGTCAATGACTTCAGTCAGTCACTGATCTGTGCGAGGCACGTTTGAACATGAATGCGCATGCGAAATTGACCATTTCGGAGGAGGCAATCCGTATATTGCATTCCGTTGGAGAATAAACGAAAATTTTGCTGGAAGCGATTTTTTTTTAAAGCGAATCGAAATTACAATTCGCTTCAAACCCCGTCGGTCTCTTTTATTCGGACTCGTTGAAAGTCTGTAAGGTCCGGCATTTTACGCTTTTGAGAAAAAAGAAAAAATACAAGACGTATACAACTTCACTAAAGCTACCTCATACGTAGTATGATATATACAGGGTGTAGTTGGTGACCCGTGGTCGAAAATGTTAGTTCAGCCAGAAACATGCGACTTTCCAAAAACCCCTCCCTCAACCCCCCGTCGATATAGATAAACAACTGGATAGACTGCTTAACGCTGGGAAAATGAAGCCGTTGCCAGATGCCATTGGTGGGATAAAAAATACGGATTGCCGAGGATTGAAAATAAAATTTTGGATTGTACACAGAAGAAATGTCAATAGTAGACCTTAATTAGTAATGATGTGCAAAAAAATATATACTCTAACGCTTCACAAGGTTTTTCGCATTCCCATCCAACTATAAAAGTGAACTGTGATTGGTTAATCATCCCACCAGCTTCGCAATCCCCGGCCCGTTTTTCTCTTTGCATTGACAATGGAACAGTCTATCCAGTTGTTTATCTATATCGATATCAACCCCACACACATTTTCCACAATCATCACTTGAATTTTATTTAATTATCATTTTATAAAGCGGAATTTTTTGGCACTTAAGAGTGTAAAAACAGTAATGATGGTTACATGAAATTTTTTTCTTTTTTCATTCAAAAATTAATTAACTAATTCACATTTAACTCGTTATAATTAGCATATTTTTGAACAATTACTCGAGTTTTATGAAGCCAAGAAAATAAATTATGGTTGGAAATTGTTCACAATATCATTCTGAATGTTATGAACCTCCACCTGTTAGTTTCTAGAATAAATAGTTTTTTAATAGAATTTTTCTGACGTTGAAAGTAGAAAAAAAATCGCAATTTTTTAAAAACTTATGCATTGAAAAATGTAGCAAAATTCATTTTCTTTTACAATCAATTTGACTGAGGTTTAAAACATCTAATAGTTAATGCAGATTTTAAATCCCAAAGTCATTTTTCAAAAAGATTGTATCAAACTTCAGTTATCACTGTTTAAATGAAGTTTCACGTGCCAAAAACACGATTTTTTTGGATAACGAGTTTAAATATTCAAGTTTATTTGCAGAACAAAATAGTACTTCAAACTAATAAAATAACTCTCTAGTCTTCAGATCCTTGCAAAAATTTCATATAGAGATTATTTTAAAGCAGAAAAACTGCAATTACATTTGATCTATTTTTGCGACATTTCAAGTGTGTACACCACAAAAAAAAAAAAAAAAAAAAAAAAAAAAAAATCCGAATGCAAATTGTTTGCAAAATGTCAAATCGAAGTTTCGTTTCAATTTGTACAAAATACTAATATTTATAACATCTATCTATGATAATAAAACAAGCTGTGTGTCTGTCTGTCTGTCTATCTGTCTGTCTGTGGCTCTGTGGATCTATAGAAACCTACTTAAAATTGGAGTAGAGCTCTGAAATTTTCAGCCAAAGAAGTTTTGGCCTTCTAATTTTATGTATGTCAAACAGAGTTATTTAATTCTTAATTAATTTTCTTAATTAATTAGCAATTTTTTTTACAAAACGACTTCTAATAGGGTTATAGCTCTGAAATTTTCAACATAAGTAATTTTGTCCTTCTTATTATTCTATTGAAAAACAGAATTTAAAATTTTTATTTAGTTCTTTTTAATTAATATCTTTAATTAATTCATATATATCTAACAAAGCGATTTCTAATGGGGCTTCAGCTCAGAAATTTTCAATATAAAAAGTTGTGGCCTTCAAATTGGACTTTTGAAGAACATAATTTTAAATTTTTATTTAGTTCTTTTTTAATTAATTTTTTTAATTAACTAACAAATATTTTACAAAATGATTGCTACTTGGGCTACAGTTCTGAAATCATGAACACAAGTAGTTTTGGCATTCTAATTGGACTATTGACAAAAAGAATGCTAAAATTTTAATTTGGTTTTTGATAAATTTTTTTAATTAATATTTTCATAAAAAGCGACTTCTAATAGACCTAGAGCTCTTAAAGTTTCAACATAAGTAGTTTTGGCCTTCTAATTTTGCTTTCCACAAACACGTGTTAAAATAATCTTAAAGGGTTGTTATATTATTGTATTAACGGGAGGGGGGGGGGGGGATTTTCGTGTGTGTCTCGACGGGGGAGAGGCTTCTAATGATAAGGCTTTACGTAGCAATTATAGATTTTAGTGAGTGAAGAGAGCTTATGTTTACTCAACAATGAACCTTTCAGCCAGAGAAGCGAGCCTAGTTTTGCATAATAATGAACCTTTCAACAAGTGAAGTAAGCCTGTACTTATGTGTCAATGGACTTTTCAGCGAACGAAGTGAGCTAGATTTTGCGTAGCGATGAACCTTCCTGCGAGCGAAGCACCAAAAACTGGGACATTTACACCAACGAAGGATTTCCACAACGCGAGGCCTCACAGCCAAGGCCTGATTTACCATTAGGCCCACTAGGCCCGGGCCTAGGGGCCCCCAAATTTTGAAAGTTTTCTGAAAATTGTAAATATAATGGTCTTTTTATGGGAAGTACTGAACAAAAATAATAAATTTTTTTTAGTTACACATCCACAAATTCCATATTTTTTTATAGTCATAGAGAATTAAGTTAGATAGATTAATCTAATATAACCTAATTAAGCAAATCTTTCAGGTTCAGCCAATCATATACAACTTTTTCATATTGTTATGAATTTTTCCGCTGAGGCAATGATGGCACAGTTTTTAAAATAAAAACTGTTATTTATTCACTCTTCAAAGGCACAAAACAAGCTTCAGTAAGAACAACTTCGAACACAGCGATTATACAAGTTCACTCTAGTAGGTAAACAAAGCGATCAGCTCACATCGAAGTCCGAAACCAATCTGAAAACTTTCCCGATCGCCGGTCTTTATATAGCAGGCACGTGAGAACATTACCGAAATTTAAAGCCAATTCATCGAAAAAGAAACGTCTCGAAATTTCTCGATTGCTTTAGGTGTTGCCACCTTTTTCTAACCTGTATAATCGCTGTTAAAAAAATAAAATAAGATAAAAATAAATTACAATAGAATTTTAAAATAATACGTCACTATTTACACTATATACAGACAATTTGTGCAACAATATGTACACGGAGACAAGGGCTTTAGCCGCTGTTCTCCTTCTCTCGCCTCTTGTAAAGAGATGATCACCAACCAACCAACCAACCAACCAACCAACCAACCAACCAACCAACCAACCAACCAACCAACCAACCAACCAACCAACCAACCAACCAACCAACCAACCAACCAACCAACCAACCAACCAACCAACCAACCAACCAACCAACCAACCAACCAACCAACCAACCAACCAACCAACCAACCAACCAACCAACCAACCAACCAACCAACCAACCAACCAACCAACCAACCAACCAACCAACCAACCATTTACAACTTCTTATATTATGAAATGAAAGAGTCTTTGTGATTGGTTGGTTTGCTGGCTCTTCCGTGGACTTTTTAAAACTTTTTTGGTCCTTCTTTTTGGTGAGATCGTGAAAACAGTGGAAAGGTTACTTTGTATTATTTACGACTATTGTTATAAAATAAAGTAATCATTATTATTATATAATTTGTGGACCCTGTGGTAAAATGTAAATTTAAAATACAGGAAAGTGTGCTTTAAAATCAGTGTTCATGGGGGGGGGGGGGTCTTGATTAATTCAAAAGTTTTGAGGAAATCAAGATCATACTAATTATAACAAAAAAATTGTGTGAAAGTAAACTATGAGTTTTAATTGTAAAAAGTTAGTCTTAACGAATGTAGCTTGATCTGGTAATATTGTGACGTAAGGAAATAAATATTTGCTATTGGGGGCCCCTCTCTGAACGTTGGGCCTACAGTAAAAAAATTTCTAAATCGGGCCCTGCTCACCGCTAGCTAAAATATTGCACATGTTATAATTTCGAAACGAAGCACGGGTATTCAGCTAGTAACATTATAAAATAAGAACAATTAATCAAATCATTCTATATAGTTTTGATTTAAAAAAACAAAAAAAAAAAAAACGTGACTCGTTTTGGCATTTAAATGTAAGTTCTTGTTTACTTAAAAACAATACTTGCTCTGATGAGTAACTGCATGACGCATTGAAGCGTCAAGCAATCAGAGAGCCAGGTTTTTGTTTAATCCGCAATCAAACGCTGCCAACATAAAAAAATTTGTAAATAAAAACTTCCACACAGCCATAGGAAAAGTTCATAAAAAGAAATTTGAAACTTACGATCATGCTGATTTTTTCTTTGATGGATGGACAACTTTGGTGTCTATCTTCTTTGATTAGTTCGCATTTATCATCTTCTTTCCATCTTCCAAATAGGGTTTCCAATTTAACGAACTATTGCACTGTCTTATGCAAAATGTTCATAAATTATTATTTACAAAATTAACACTACGAAATATTTACAAATATACAAAAATTCGTAACAATATTAAAAAAACTAGTAACTAAGATTTTATTTTAAGGTTTAAGAAGTGCATTCTTAATTGTCACTTTTATTCATTGGTGTTTGCATTATTTTGATAACTATACCTGCAAGTGTTCATTTGACTTTTAATACCAATAAATAGCGCCTTCTAGAATAATACATCCATATTTGAAAATTTCCAGAATAAGCAATGGAACAATCAATGCAAATTAGATTTAAATAAGCCATCCGTCCTTTCGACGAATCTTTTGTACACATATAATAACGATTTTCTTATATCCATGGTAACCATATGCCACAGATGTTAACAAGAGAATTAACGATGAGCGATATGCAGTGAGAAGAATATTTAATAAGATGAACAAAGGCGATAAAAACACGCAAGACTTTTGATTCTTATTACACTTTGGTGTTGCTTTCAAAGTTCTGCAACTGTGCGATAACATAGTTATTCGAAATGGTACGTGGGCCTTTGATTTTTCCAGTCACAGCATACGTGTGATTGATATGCCAGTAGATTTGAGAAAAACTCATCATAACCAAAAGTAAGTTTTTTTTTTTTAAAGAACGTAACTCGATGAAGTTGGATAGTCAAACACGTAAAAAAATTATGCAATATATACGTTTTTCTTCAAACACAACTCATTATATCAGGGGGTTCTCAAACTTTTAAACATCGTGATCCCCACCAGGCCCGAGCTGGACCCCTTGTTAGGGCGGTGGACTGCCTTGTCCAGAGGGCGCCAGCACTATGCAGGGGGAGGACTACCGGGGGGTATGGAATATAATAACTAAAGCGTTAATCGCACATGACGCTGGGTTCAATATGCTTTTCTGGCAGCAGGTCACGGTACGAACGGACCATCACACTTACACATATCGTACCGGTATTTGTCAAACAAAATGACCATGTATTGTTTGCTAAATTCTAATGTTCATTTGATCCATTTCAAATATTTGGCAATGTCTTAGGGTGAAATAAAAGACAAAGTAGTAGTTGAAACATAATTAGTGTAATTTTGGTAAACTGACACACATAGAAAATTAAGACGAGACAATATAACATACATTTAAAAAAAAGTTACCAGCATTTACTACTTAATTTCTTAAGGAAAGTGACAAAAACAAATATGTTCACAAATGTAATGTTCTTTGATTGAATTTACAAACTAAACCTGAAGAAGTCTTTTTAATTCGGAGCTGGAGTGGGAAAGATAATCAATAACGGTGTCTGGATCTGTGGAATTTAAAATATCAGCTTCTGAGTGCATTAACAGTAAAGATTCTAAATTTTCGTTTGTCAAAGACGATCTCAATCTGGTTTTAAAAAGTTTCAATTTAGAAAATGCTCGTTTCCAAGAAACTTGAGTCAATGGGATGGTTAGAAGAAATTTATATACTTTTAGTGCGTCTGTGGGCGGGGTCAACGAAACGGAAGTGATTAGTAAATAATTATTACAAAATGGTCAATTTTGGCCAAAATATTGACGCACTAATTCTAGCGATTGAGAATTCTGAAAGCACTAATGGAGCACTAAAATTTGGCACCGGTCATACAATTAGTGCGTGATAATTAACATCGGCTTAAGGCTCGCGTACATTCGGCAATAAGCTAAAATTGGCGATTTTGGCCAAAATATTGACGCACTAATTTTGGCAGTTGGTTATTCTGAAAGCACTAATTATGCCCAACATTTTAACATATAATGAATGATGATTGCTTTTGTGGGAGGGGCCAGCAGTTTGCCTGCCTACCCTCAATTAACCTTAAATTTTATGAAAAGTAAGGACGCACTAAATTTTTGGATGATGGATTCTGAAAGCACTAATTGAGCAGTAAAATTTGGTATATATTAAAAAAATTAGTGCGTTTGTGGGGAGGCCAACGAAACGCACCTGTCCATTCAGTAGTAGCCTACAGTTGCAACACTCAACCCGGCCTTTCGGCAATATTGACGATAAGCTTCGTCGTGAAACTTGTCAGTTTCGGAACAGGAGGGCGCCAAAATTTCCAGGCTGGAGGGCGCACCGGGATACGTCCCGGCGGCCCAGCACAGGCCTGATCCACACTTTAGAGAGAATGCCTATTAAGGCAATGGCAGATCCAGCGAGAGGCGAAGGAGGCGAAATCGTTCGGGGTTTAAATAGGAAAAAAAGTTTAGGCTTAAATTGGAAAAAAAGAATAAAGACGACGAGTATTTTATGTGTTGTTTGACATGACTATAATAAACAAAAGTGTTAAGACTGGCGTCCAAAACTAACATAGATGTTTAATTTATATATATAATTAGCTTACGAACATTTAAAAGTTTGGAATTAAAAATAAAACCAATGTATTGTATTGTTTTTACCTCTCACGTTTTAACCCACGCTGCTCTCAGACCTTGGATGAAGTCAATCAAGATTTGACGAATCCTTACTGAACGTCTTTAATACAAATGTTGCAACCCCCCCCCCCCCCCCCAAAAAAAAAAAGGAAATGAAAAAGCCGAGAATGAAGTATGACCACAAAGCAAATTTTAGTTTTGGTTGTTGTATATGTATTCTTTATTAAAATATCCATTGTATAATTTTTAACAATAATTTATCCTGAGCCTTATAGTTAAAGACAACTCTCATTTACTGCCATAAATTCACACGTAGTCAATCATAGCGTCTCCTTTATTTTATTGAGACTTTTTATCGATCTGTAGCGTATTCTGTATATTCAAATTAAGGTATATACATATACAATTGAAATGATTTCCTTTAGTTTTTAGGTTATAATTTCAAATTTTTTGAAAGTATATCAGAATTAAAAATAATGCATTTTTATGTATAAACTTTCTTTTTCCGTCAATTTTTTAATCAGCTAATTGCAATTAAAGTATTTAATTATAAATTTTTAAACAAAAAGTTTTAAAAAATACATAGTTTTTAACAAAAAATTAAGATTAAAATATGCATAAAAAATTTGTTCATAACAATACATATTAGATGCTCCAAAGGAAACACATTCACAACTATTGTCGACAAAACAAAATTAGAATTTTGTAAATCGGATAATTTATTGTGAAGTTATGACCATTGGCGTAAAGTCATATAACACCAAAATGTTATTCTTCAGAAAACGCGTTTAAAGTTTACTACACTAATGAACGGGATACAAAACAGGCTCACAAAACCTACTGTAATTTAAAAAGTAGTTTGAGTCTCAGTAAGAAAATGGTATCATTTTAATGGTAATGAATTCAGGAATATTTTAAAAACAAAAAGCAAAAACGCAGACTTGAGTCAAATTTCGAGATTCCTAATGTATATGTATACCTTAAATTATCTCATGATATAGCAATATAATGTAGGAACGACACAATTTACCTTGACTATTCAACAGCCATCGCCCCCTCCGCAATAAAACCCTGGATCCGCCCTTGTATTACGGTCTTCAAAGCAACTCCTTTTTGTAGAAGATCGAGATGAAGACACAAGAAGAGATAGAGAAGGACTGCCTGGATGAAGATTTCGCCATACTGAAAGTTAAAAACTGGAGATCAATTTCTGGAAAAGTGGTTGAAATGGAAGAGGCTTCTGAAGAATGCCAAGGCCCACAAAGGGCTGTCGTGCCAATGTTGCTGCTGCTGATGATCCTCATTTTATATTTGGAATCAAATCTATATAGACTGAGAGGCGACTGCAATTTTTGGACTCCATCCAACATAATTCTGAATTTTTTATAGAAATTGGGGAAAAGTGAGTAGATTACGAATTCACTGGTCTGCCTGTGGCAAAAATGGCCGAAACTGATCAAAAATCGATTTTTAATAAGTTGAACTAAATCTAATTGCCAAATGCGCCATAACTTGTCAAATAATGAGCATTTTTTTTTTATTTGGTAGCCCTCACTCTTTAATTTTCAATTAAGAAGATTGCAAACGATTCGGATGTGTGGCTATGGCTTACTTGCATCTTTCACAAATGAGCCGAATTGGCGATAAACATTACGCCACTGATGACGTGACTGATGTCGCCAGTTTGGCTTACTTTTTAAAGATACAAGTTTTCCGAGCCAGAGATCAGAAATCGTTTGCGCTTTTTCTCATTGAAAATCAAAATGCAGTTGGTTGCCAAACGAAAAAATTTGTTCTCTTTTTGGCAAGTTATGACATAGTTGGCAATCGGATTTTAGTTCAACTCATTCCAAGTCGATTTTTGATCAGTTTCGGCCATTGTTGCCCCTGCTGACCAGTGGATTCGTAATCTACTCACTTTTCTCCGATTTCTATAAAAAAATTCAGAATAATGTTCGATGAGATTCAAAAATTGCAGTCGCCTCTCGGACTATCTTCAGCTCATGGGCGCGGATGTTCTTTATGAAAGAGGTTTTTATGGGTCATTTGATAATGCAAAAAAAAAGGGGGGGGGGGGGGGAAAGGTTATTATGAAATACAAAATCTCTCGAGGCTGCAAGAATTTTTATTGTCATGTAGGAAGGAAAAAATTACTTATAAGGTTCTGTGAACAAACTAAAATAAGGCAAAAACATTACCAATTGTACCTTTAAAGTTTAACCAAATAGAATACAGGATATTTCAGAAGAGCTACGAGATGAGAAAAATTTCGGAATATTTATCCAAATGAACTATTTTAATTTCTATATCCAACGTAACGTAAATGTTATCAACAGGCAAATTTACTTATCTTAATAAAGATAAGGTCTGCTCAATTTCAGACTAGTAGAAATTCAGTCAATTTTAAAAAATAGAATTTATTTTTTTACGTTAATGGCTATTTTGCCTCAGGACAATCTTTGCGATCGAAATTTCTCTTGCAAGAGACGTATAAAGTTATAATTTTTAAAATATGCTACCCACGAAAACTCCAGAATCGTTTTATGATTTTTACACTAGATATCTTATCTCAAACAGTTGCATATCATCAACTCCAGGAACATATTTTTGGGACACACTTTATATTTAACGCCCTGTGTAGAATAAATTGTACAATTTATTCGGTATGTAGTGAGAAACAAAGAATTTAGATAGAAATAAAAATCTTACGCTATTTTTATTTAAGGGGGTCCAGTACCGAAATTCTTTCAAAAATCCCAAATTTTTTTTCTAATTTTAAAAAATAGTTCATACATTCCTGAAGAGAATGATGTTTTTATCTTATTCCTTCGGTGATTAGAACGCCACAAAATTACCTTTTATTGAAACATCACTAATGGACGTAACACCTTGAAGCGTCTGCTTAAAGTGCGTTTTTCGAACACTAGTGTTTTTCACAGATGTTGCATATTCAAATCGATATATCTCCAGAACCATTAATAATTGGCTAATTAAATTTTTAGAGCATTTAATTTATATAGTTTTAAATATTTTGTCTTCGCAGAATTTTATTTTTTTAATTCTGTTTTAAAATATAACATTTAGCGTAAAAGATAACATAAAAAAAAAGCAAAAATTTCAATATTTTAACTTTGAGAATTTTTTAAATTTTTTTTAACTCACCTATCAAAATTCTGTGAAGACAAAATTTTCTTTATATAATTATGTATTACAGAAAGCTTTCACTTTGGAAAAAAATATATTTTTTCTTGACTTATATCAAAATACGCAAATATCAATTATTATGGATTTTTCTTGGTTTTTAATTTTTTCTTAAATAACTAAACACAATATTTAAAAAAACATTTTCTCAAAGATATATAAATAGTATCTCATACATAAAATAAATTTTTGACATAAAAATGTACATAAATAAAGTTTTTTTTTATTTTCGGTACCGGACCCCCTTAATAAGAATATATTTTTTTAAGGTTTATAATTTATAATGAAATTTATTTGGGTCATTCCATGTCATATCAACACAAAAAAGTGACATTTTCAACCCGACCTCTTCAGAATTTAATAAAATTTTGCTCACTTGTTGGGTTTATAGAGAAAAGAAAAAATGGCCAATATTAGGTTTGAATATCGTTTGGTTTCTGAAATACCGAACTTCAAAAATGGGCCAAAAGGTCAAAATTTCGCAATTCTTGCTTTATATATCTGGTTATAATTTTGTCCCTAATTATCATAAAACATTGATTTTGGTGTCAAAAAAAAAGATAAAGATTTGATCTTTCTAGTGTTGTATTATTTATGAATATTTTTTTAAATTTTCATTTTAAGGTCAAACGATTTGACCTTTGACCTTGAATATCTCAAAAAAGGGTATTTTTATTTTTTTCAAAAAAAGATATGTTATTCTTACATTAATTCTCTACACAAATCCGTTAGTTTCATAATGGGACCGCAATGGGATGCCAAAATTTAAATTCAAATGTAAACTCTTGTCCTTAATTTCACTCAATAATCGTCATCCTCAAAGTCCTTTTGAAATAGAAGCAGGTGTGTCAAACTTAAATCTTACTTTAGAAACTATTGGAGAAACTCCAATAAAAAAGAAAAGGCTTTTCGAAACGAAGTATCTAAAATTATATTCAATAAAATAAGCACCGCTTTGAAAAACAAAGTAATGAAAATTGTGTACAGTGACTCGTCTTCTAACTCGGCTGAATTGGATATTATAAATCAATTGAAGGAAAAATTCCATAGCACCAAGGATAAAAGTTTACAAATACTAACAGTTTTACCGAAGAACTGGTCAATCAAAAAAGTAGAAAAAGAATTTGCATCATCCAACTACTTGGTAAGAAAAGCAAAACTACTTGTTAAAGAAAAAGGTATTTTTGCCGCATCCCCTAATCCCAGACCAGGGAAGACGTTACGTCCTGAAACAGCAAAATGTATAAAATCCTTTTATAATAGTGATCATACAAGTAGAATTATGCCAGGTAAAAAATACTTCTTATCAATGAAAATTGATGGGATAAGGAAACATGAACAGAAAAGGCTGGTGTTGTGTAATCTCAAAGAAGCGTTTAAACAGTTCAAGGATGAGTTTCCACATTATAAAATTGGATTTTCTAAGTTTGCTGAGATGCGACCAAAAAACTGTGTTTTGGCAGGAGTAAGCGGAACACATACCGTCTGTGTTTGTCATATCCATGAAAATGTGAAATTAATACTAATCGGATCTCATTTGAAGGAATTAAGTAAAGAAATTGAAACTCCATTAGATTCCTATAAAACCTGTATATCAAAAATTGTTTGTAATCCTCCCCAAACAATATGTTACTTGGGAGAGTGCAGCAATTGCCCAAAGTTCGAAGAATTTAGGAGGTGCATTGAAGACCTTTTTGAAGAAAATGGGATTACAAGAATTACGTACAAGCAGTGGATTAATGTTGACAGATCTACCCTTGAAACTTTGTCGAGCCCTAGTGATGACTTTATTAATACGTTTCTGGATAAACTTACCAAACTTATACGGCATTCATTCATTGCTAAGGAACAATCGTCTTTTTTTAGTGCTTGTAAACAAAATCTGAAATCAGGTGAATATGTAGTTGTTTGTGATTTTTCTGAAAACTACTCCTTTATTCTTCAAGATGCAATTCAAGGATTCCACTGGAATAATTCGCAAGCGACTATACATCCATTTGTGGTTTATTATAGAAGAGACACTGACCAAGTCGTAGACAACTTTAATTTCGTAGTAGTTTCGGACTGTCTCCACCATGACGCAACAGCAGTTCACTTATTCCAAAGGCATTTGATCGAATTCAACGGAAAAAAATTCAATGTGAAACCTAACAAAGTTTTGTACTTTTCTGATGGTGCAGCTTCTCACTACAAAAATCGAAAAAAAAATTATAAACCTGTGTTTCCATAAAAAAAGATTTGGAATTCAATCAGAATGGAATTTTTTTTGCCACTGCCCATGGTAAAGGAGTTTCAGATGGCATTGGAGGTACCGTAAAAAGGCTAGCCACTCGTGCCAGTTTGCAGTGCCCATATAAAGATCAAATAATGACTTTTCTTCAGTTATTTGAATGGGCAACTGTCAATATTGAAGGAATGCAGTTTGCATATGTAACTACAGTATGAGAGAGAAAAAATCTTCCTTCAGAAACGATTCTTAACCGCCCGAACTGTTCCAGGCACTCAAAAATTTCATGCATTCAGACCCATTTCTATCAACCAACTTATGTGCAAAATGTATTCTAATTCCATGATCGAAAAAAAACTCAAACAAAAAAATAAATTATAAAATCAATAGTTACATATGCAATGATTCAAGTGAAAAAGAGTCACAATAATTAATAGAAGTTACATATGTAAGGAAGTTACTTATGCATCTGATAAATTAGTTTCAACAATAGTTTAAAGATAATGTATCAATAGAAATTTTTTAAGTATTTCTGTTTTCTAATTTCGAAATATGATTTTTTTCCAAATATATTGTATGAACAAATGTTTCTGATTGCATGCAACATTCCTTTTAAATAATTATCTCAAAAGCTCATTATTACCAATTATCTATGTCATGTTTTTTAATTTTACAGCAAACGATGTTTGCATACTTAATGCAATGCTGTAAAATGCAATTTTTTCAATGTATAAGTAAACAATTAGTTTTTGCTCTTAAAGTTAAAAAGTTATAACAAATCAAAGATAAATAATTATAATTTTTAGCTAATAATTAAGGCTAAAGTTTTATTTGCATTACATGTATATAAAGAGATTTTAAAAGGAAAAGCTATTTACATATAAACAGTTTTTATAGGATAAGAGTGAGACTACAGTTACGATTGAAATTTATAACTTGGCATCCCATTGCGGTCCCAAAATGGGACTAATATATTTGTGTAGGTAATTAATGTAAGAATAATATATATTTTTTTGAAAAAAATAAAAATACTATTTTTTGAGATATTCAAGGTCAAAGGTCAAATTGTTTGACTTTAAAATTAAAATTAAAAAAAATGCACATAAATAATACATCATTAGAAAGATCAAATTTTGTTCTTTCTTTTGACATTCAAATCAATATTTTATGATAATTAGGGACAAAATTATACCCAAATATGTAAAGCAAGAAATACGAAATTTTGCACTTTTGGTCCATTTTTGAAACTCTATATTTTGGAAACCAAACGAGATTCAAACTTAATATTTGGTATTTTTTCTTTTCTCTATGAATCTAATAGGTGAACCAAATTTTATGAAATTCTAAAGGGGTCGGGTTGGGAGCCGTGTTGATTTGACATGGAATAACCCATTTTTATCAGTAAATTAACGAGATGCCATTTCATTGAAGTAAAAAATGACAAAACAACTCAATGACAATAGAACATAGACGAACAATAAGAGACATTTAAATAACCGTAACAAAACCATTTCTGTCTTCAGACACAATTGCTCAAGATGAATAAATCATCTGCTAGCCATTACGTATTGCTTTAACTCTAGTGTCTGCGTTAATTTATTCCGTTTTCTAGTTAGAAAAGAGCTAAAACAATGAATAAACTCAACGGTTCATCAAAAATTCGTTAACGAATGGAGGTAGACAAGATTAACTATTGCTGACTGATTTCTTCACTCCCATAGTATTCATTAGAGGTTCACTAATAGTCTCAGGGACAATTGCAAGTTCAGGGTACCTCATAAAATATCATTCTGAACTGGCTGAAACGTTTCATAAAATCGACTTTGAATTAGTTGAACTAAATTCGATAAATAAATATGTTACTGATGATGTAATATTTATATCGCCAACTTGGCTCACTTTGAAAAGATGCAAGTAGTTGGCGCCAGTTAAACCGTCTGCACTCTTCCTCATTGAAAACTATATAGCGGTGGGTTGCCAAATAAAAAGGAGTGTCCATTATTTGGCAAGTTAAAACATATTTGGCAATCGGATTTTGTTCAACTTAAAGCGTAGTAGCTTTTGCGGTCGCTGGGCACCGATCGTGAGCCCTTTGGCTTCCCAGCCAGATACTCTATCCACTAGACAAAAGGGATCTCTGGTCTCTAGGAGTTGTATCTGTTTTTTTTTTATATACGAGACCACCACATAGCCCCTTCCCAGTGAGTCGCGATAGGATGAGCGATTGAGTTGCCTCCGCGCGGCAGTGAGTCGCCGGAGGTTGCTTGCCGTTTGGAAGTGAGTCGCCAAAGATGCTGAGATGATAGTGTGAATGTCGTGCAGTAATTTCAAAAGGTGCCGATAGATGGCAGCATGATTCAGTTGTTCAATAGTCACCATTAAAGTGTATTCGCTTTTCTGATGTCGCTGGGAATCGATCGTGAGACCTTTGGTTTCCCCGCCAAATACTCTATCCACTAGACAAAAGACCACAAACTCATTCAAAGTCGACTTTTTAACTATTCCCCCCCCCCCCCCATCTATTAGCATATCTCTGCATTCTATAAAAAAAAATCAGAATGATTTTTGATGTGGTGCCTAAACTTGCAGTCGTTTTTCAGTCAATGAGTATATAACGAAGTTTCATATTCAACTGTTCCTTATTGTCGATTGAAATTCAAAAAGAACCAAGTCGTTTTCAAAAGCAAACAAGTCACAAATCTTTTCCAAAATAGTCATTGAACTTAGTGAAAGTCCTGAAGAATTTTGTTGTGGTCGGCCGAAATGGTAATTTTTTTCCCCTTGCTTAAGGTTTATTATTTAACAGTGTTATTGTGATCGATTAAGTTCTGCTGTTGACGTCAGACCTTTCGGAGAGCAGTATGCACCGTCATCAAACATAACAACGGCAAGTAAATTTCACGAAATTTACAGGTATTGTTTGATACAGATAATCATTTGCAAAGCTTTTTGAATATGGTATTAATGTTTGAAACAGAAATACTTAAAACTTTATAAAATTTTTTTAAAACCTGGCGGTCAGAGTAACGAGCTCTTGTTCGGAGAGTCGTGAGTTCGATCCTCGGCGATACAGAAGATCCGAATGTGCCTAATGGGGGCTGGTGCACATTAAAACTGTGGTGGCCTCAATGTCTTCTCATTGATGTGGTGGGGTTGGAGAGAGGGCTTTACACTGGAAGATTTTGATCACGTATTCTTCTAGATGCTCAAAATTACGAGACGTACATGGCTGCGTTCGGCACTTTATAATTGGTGGAAATAGACAGTCGTAGCTTGCAAACCAAACCTTTAAAATCAGTTGCATACTATTTATATTCAAAGAAAGTTCAGAGTATTCGAAAAAGGTTTTAGAATCAAGCCGATGGGAGAGTACAGTGAGCTAAAATGAAACATGCAGAAACGTACATAGAAACTTACAGTATATCTCTGTACATCTGTCTTTTTGAAAAAAGCCAGAGAAACATTCAGCAATACAGGCAGAGGTAGGGAAGATTGATATTTTGAAAAGGAAAAAAAAAAAATATGATTCAGGCCGACCAGTTCTCAACAAACGAACAAAAGATACATAATGTACAGTCATGTTAAACGTTTAAAAGGCAAACATAATAATTCAAATTTTAGGCAGTACGGCTTTTTGTTTGATACACAGCGTAGCACCTTCATATGTGAACTATTTTACAGTTACACTATGAATCCAGGTGTGCACATCTCTCTTATAAATGTCTAAATTTATCTTTGAGTCTCGCATTTCTAAGTGCAACTTATTATGAGATTGTGTGGAATTTCTGTCAGGCACAATTTGGATTACCCTGTAATATTTTCCATTTGAATCTGAATTTAAAGCATTTATTTGAATGCATTATGCACTTTAACCCTTTGCACCCCAGGCCTTTTTCGCACGGAGGAATCAGCAACTCGAGACATTTTAGGTTCGGCTGGTGCTTATGGATTTGCTTCATAGAAACTAAACACAGTCATTGGCCTTGCATCGAATTTCCGCATCACACCTAATGGTCCTCTCGTGGTTTGGCATCCAATCGTGTGGCGCCTGAGAGGCGCCACTGGAGTGCAAAGGGTTAAAAAGTTTGTTCATGAACAAATTTTTTTTTTTTTAATACTTTATTTTAATGTACTTCATTTTTTTAAGTACTTAGGATGCAAATTAGAGTTAAAACTTTCGTCAAGAAAAAAAGTTACTGTACTTAGAATATGTCAGAGTTAGTTTATTTCAATAAAATATTTTTTATTCTTGCTTTTTACCTCTTCCCTTCTTGGTCTGTAGTTTAAAAAACTTTAATCAAACATTCTTTAACATTACCGCCCTCTTAAAAATGGATACTTATCAATAAGCACGTTTAAGGACAATTTCAAGTACTTGGTACTTCTTATATCTCAGTGTACTTCAGTTTCAATATTGTTACGAATTTTTGTATATTTGTAAATATTTCGTAGTGTTAATTTTGTAAATAGGAAAATTTATGTATATTTTGCATAAGCAGTGCAATAGTTCGTCTTAAGTTGGCTTCCCGGCAATATGGGTCTTAACGCTTGATAACGAGTTTTCCAGAGGTAACGCTGGGAAGCGAGTTTTACAAGGAGCAGGGGATTTAACATTATGGTATGGCAATCTCGCCAAATTGGCGAGATAGAGCCAAGTTGGCGACGGTTTTGGTGACTAATTATTGTTGCCAAACTTGGCGACCATTTGGCGACATTTTCAGTCCCCATGTACATGTATAGGACTTTTCGACTACGATCTGAAAAGTTCTCCAAATATCTACCTCTAGAAAGTTCGCCTAAAGAAGTTTCGCTTCCCCTATATAAGCCCGAATGAGTGAGTTGAGTCAGTTAGTTGTTAGTTGAGTCCATTAGTTGACTGGAATTACTGAGTCTCAGTGAACATTCCGAGTAGTTCTAAAGCGAACTGTATTGCATTGTCTTTTGCGGCGATTTAGCAGTTGTGTTGTCAAGTTTTTAACTGCTGTTTTGTGCTCTATTGTTGTGAAAAGAGCTGTATTGAGTCTACTAGAACGAGAAGTTCTGGAGTTGTAAGAGAATCTGTGAAAAGTTATATTGGAATAAATTTCTGCAAGTTTTGATCTGCTTTGGCTTTAAATCTTTCGAACCCGTCCACGCAACAATATTAATCAAAGTTGAAGTTTCCACGTTAAAGCGAGACGCATTTTCGAATAGAATGGTTAAAAAAAAAAAAATCTTCAGCTTTTTCTCAAATTTTTCTCCATTTACTATTTCTATAGAGCATAACACTACAAATCGCAACTAATTTCTTAGACTGAATTTTTCTATTATTTCTAGATCATTCAATATTATATTTTGTATATGAAACAAAATAATTAATGTTACTTGGTAACTTGGAACTGTATGCAATTTGTCCTTTTTTAAGTGCGATCATTAAAACGATTGAATTTTCAAAAAAATAAATAAACAATAATCGTTTGCTAAGCTATTTCAACACATACATGCCAAGACTTCCTTCTTTGGCTTAATTTTCATTCCAAAATGAGAATAAGTACGGAGGCCATTTTTAATTACTTTCTGCGTGTCTCATAGTACAACGGTAAGAATCTTCTAAGTAATCATCTTTTATTACAGCATATTGTTTTCGGGAATTGATCATAAAACGTTTGGGATGTTGAAAATCGGCTCATCTTCAGAGTTCAGATTAAAACCATCGAAACTTAATCTACTAATCATTTTGAAAAGACTTTATACCAAGAGAATGCACATAGAAAAGTACATTCATTTTCATTTTGGATATAGTTAAACAGACAATTAAATTTTACGATCGGCGAGACTTGATTAAAGAATTTTTAGAACCAGAAAGTCATAAAAATCGATGGTTACGCTACCTAAATAATTACAATGTCTTTTTCTCCAGGGGACTGTATACAGAATTACAGATGAATAAAATATAAAGATATCTGCATTACATTTTGGATATAAGTGGGTAAAGACTGGGTTTCATAAAAGTTCTTCTACACTTGGAAAAATTCAAATCTAGGGGTGTGGAACATCGCACAACTTTCAATTACACTATATTAATGATGTGGATTTGTACATTTATAGTTTTTATATTTTCATCATTCGCTTAGAATAAATGGCCAGTCTGGCGACATTTTTTGCGATAATTCTTATATATGTCTTTTTATTAAAAAAAAAAAAAAACACACACACACACACTTTGAAAAAATGGTGTTTTTGGCGATAAACTTTTCGAAAATTCTTATATTATCTTTTCTTATAAGTGAAATTGAAGAGAGGAGAAAAACGATTGGTGGTGATCTATGTTCAAGAAAGAAGAACTCTGTGTTTAAGGCATTCGTTTTTCAACTTTTTACTCCATTGAAGCATTTGTACGGGAATTTCGGAGGTAGGGCTGTTTAGAACCCTTTAAGAGGCATTACCACAGATATTTTGGACAGAATCGTTGGAGCCGTTTTTCAGCAATTACTGAAAACACGATTTTTTCTATGGCAGTTACCTTATGCGCATGCGCGATTTTGAGGAAAATCTTAGTGGTAGGTCTCTGTGCCATCACCAACCCGTTCACCAAATTTGAACATCGTAGAGCAATTTGTTCGGGAGTTACGCTGACCACAGACACACATACACACAGTATAGTATTCGGTCAAGCATTTTGATTTTTTTGTATTTCTTCACGTTTTGGAATATCCTGATTTCAAAAAGGTGATCTAGAAAAAATGTCTATGTGTATGTGTGTGTGTACGTGGTCAACATAACTTCCGAACAAATTGACCTACGATGTTCAAATTTGGTGAGCAGGGTGGTGATAGCCCAAGGACCTACCATTAAGGTTTTCGTCAAAATCGCGCATGCGCATAAGGTAACTGCCAGGGAAAAAAATCCTGTTTTTCAGTATTTGCTAAAAATGACTTAAACGACTTGGTTCAAAATCGCTGTGGTAATGTTTCTGAAAGTGCTCTAAACATCCCCACTTCCGAAATTCCAGTTAAAATGCTTTAATGGAGTAAAAAGTTGAAAAACGAATGACCTTAACACAGAGTTCTCTTTCCTTGAGCACACCTCATCAACGATTGTCTTTTCTTCTCTGCTTAGTTTCACTCATAAGTGAGGATAATATAAAAATTATCTATAAGTATATCGCCAAAACCATCATTTTGGTGAAGTTATTATTATTGTTATATATATATATTTTTTTTTTTTTTTTGAAACCCGAACTAGAATGATCGCAAAAAATATCGCCAAATTGGCCATTTTTACTAAATGAAGGATGAAAATATAGATACTGTAGATGGCACAAATCCACGCCAGTATTATAGTGCAATTGAAAGTTGGCGATATTCCACACCCCTATACTAAACTTCAACTTAACTAGACATCACTTAGACGATAGATCGTCACAGTGCTCATAGGTATTTAATCCATTTTGGCGGCGTGAAAGCATAATGTTCGCCAAACCACAACCCTGTAGAGGAGAACAAAAGGCTATAAGGTTTGGCGAGAATTATGTCTTCACTCCGCCAAAATGGATTAAATACCTATGAGCACTGTGACGATCTATCGTCTAAGTGATGTCTAGTTAAGTTGAAGTTTAGTATAGTTAATATTGTTATTAGAAAGATTTTTTTATTAACGCTTGAGCTAAAACTTAAAAAACGATGAAATATTGTAAAAACATTTATAAATACTTTCTAATGAAATATGATAACATGATTACTTTTGAACCAAAAAAATACTTTGAATTTTTTTGTAGTAAAAAACTAATTCGTATATTTTAACCTTTAACTGCTGTAAGCGGTCTGACAGACCCCAAGTCATTTTTTGTGGAATGCTTCCATCCCCTAAAATATCTCATCTTTGACTTTTATATTATTTTTTCTGATACTATGTTTCTTTAACTTTAAACTGATGTTCACCAATTTATTTTGTGCAGTATGGACCATGTGTTGCTCTTGCACCAAAAACCTCAAACCACCCAACCACAGCAGTTAAAGGTTAAAATCCCTTAGCACCATTTGCGAACATTACAAGTATATAGTTCTTTATTGTTGAAAACTGCAGAAAAGAGATGTTTATGATGCTTTTTTGTACATAAGCAATATATATTTTTTTTCCTGTTTTATCTTTTCTCTATCATCTAAAATTATTTAGATATAATCAAATGATATCATACTTTCAATTTTATACTTTTCTAGCAGATTGCAATGATTTTTTTTTTATCTATACTATTTTTTAAAGCGGTTGGTTTGGTTTGAAAGTCCCGGCTGTTGATTTCTGTCACTTATAAAGCACTTAACCCTTCTTTGCATGATTTTTTCTTTTTTTTAAAAAAAAATCAGAGTGATGTAATTAATGCTCTAGATTAAAGGAAAAATATTTAAAAAAATCTTGGTGTAAATAAAAATATGTATTATGTAAAAAACAATATGATGGAAATTTACATCATCATGCATTGTCACATATTTAGCTTAGTAATAAATAAATAAAAAAATATTTTTTACTAAATCTTCTTTATTCTGTATGATAATGTATGATGTAAAAATCTTCAATATCTCTATCATTCATGTTTACCAAAAAACAACATAAAATGAACATTAACAAAAAAATGTTTACAGTACATTACAAGTGAAGTTACTGCATAGTGATGTAAATTTCTATCACATAGTTTTGAGAAATTTATTCACAGTGTTTTGATATAAATTGTATATAAAATAACAAAAACATGAAAACAAACCTTTTTTCCACTCATTTTCACTTTTATTGTATTTTATATCTCCGTTTATTTCCATAAAACAATTTAAAATCTCGCTCATTTCTTCCAGTCACAACAAGCAGCGGAATGACAAGTTGTAGGCCTGGTAATTGACAGTGACGTTTGCTATTTTTTGACAACTGCGTTTTTTTGTACGCAATAGTCGCTTAAAAAGTTGCCAGCAACAACAAATTTACAGTACAAGGGTTTTGAGTACCTTTTTTTGTTGACTAAATATTATGATGGAAATTTCCATCATCATGCAAAGAAGGGTTAATACAACCATACAACTTGCAATTTTGAGCATCTAAAAGAATACGGTTGGTTGGTTGGTTGTTTCCAGACTTATTAGGCCCAAGGGTAACACAAGGGACAAACTGTGCTTCTGGAAGAATACGATATCAAAATCTTCTAATGTAAGCCCATCTCTAAGACCCCACCTCACCAAATAGAGGGTATTTAGGCCACGGCAGATTTAATGTGCACCAGTCCCCATTTTGTACACACCAATCTTTGGTGGCCGTCGAGGACCGATATTTCGGTGGGAAAATCTAACTAACTCACTTGCTGTTTCCAATCCAACTGAAACTTGGCAGATATAGACTCGTTGTCGATAACAAAGCATTCTATCAAGTTTTGGAGTGTCACTAAAATGCCGCTTTTACACACGTTTCCATTACCACTTCAAAGGACTTAGTAATCCACTTGTCTTCATCCAATAGAGCTGAAACTTGCCAGATACATTCGTTGCGAAAAAAAAAATGTACTGTATCAATTTTTAGGGACAAAAAGAATAAAGTTGGTCAAAGGCATGGTATCGATGGTTTTCTTCGTAGTGGTCAAACCATAGACTTATTATTATCGATAGACTGCGCGTTCCCACTTCAATTATACAACGAGAATGAAACCAAAATGAATCACATGAGTAGGGACTTTTTGGGAGCAAGGTTGCAGATTTGGCGGGTTTCTCCTCACTCAGGCGATAAAGGATAATAAGATTATTAGGTAAAGGATTAATTTTACGACGTAGCCAAATTAAAAACCACGTGACTGATAGACGAATTTTGTGATTCATTTCGGTTTCATTCTCGTTGTATGATTGAAGTGGGAACGCGCAGTCTATTGATAATAATAAGTCTATGGATCAAACACTATGAAAACTCATTATGAGCTGAAAATTGTAGATTAAGTTACAATCGCAGATGGACAATTCTCTGCTGTAAGCACGAGACATTTTTGTTCTTTTTTTCTGCTCGTAAAAAAATAAAATTCTAAAACGATTATGAATCTAGTAGTAAGATTTTTGTTTTATATAACTCTAGCTGGTGGCAAAGTTATGTGGAAAAATAATTATTTTAACTATGCTAAACTTCAACTTAACTAGACATCACTTAGACGATAGATCGTCACAGTGCTCATAGGTATTTAATCCATTTTGGCGGCGTGAAAGCATAATGTTCGCCAAACCACAACCCTATAGAGAACAAAAGGCTATAAGGTTTGGCGAGAATTATGTCTTCACTCCGCCAAAATGGATTAAATACCTATGAGCACTGTGACGATCTATCGTTTAAGTGATGTCTAGTTAAGTTGAAGTTTAGTATAGGTCGTTGGTTGTTTTCAGATTATCTGGCGCCGTCAGCAACACGAGGGCTATAATGCGCCGAAAGATTCGTCATTAGACAAGCCAACATACATTTACAAACACCCATGCCTAACACGGGACTCGAACCCGCAACCTCGCGGTCTAGAAGCCAGCACGCTAACCACTATACCGTTTGGTCGGCGTTTAGTATAGGTCAAATATACATTTATAAGCCGTGAGTGTCCCGTGCGCCGTCGGATATAAATGCATATTTGACCTAATTAAAGTAATTATTTTTCCATATAACTTTGTCACTAAGTAATATTATATAAAATAAAATCATAACTACTCGATTCATATTAATTTTTTATTCTCTTATCCATTCACGAGTAGAAAAAATGTCGCGTGCGTCAGCCAAAGAAATGCTTAGATAAATGTTAGTAATGTATATAACGGACTTATAGTTAAGACTTTGCTTTTTTTTGGGGGTAATTTTTTTCAATTACAACCCTCACCTTTCCCCATCTAAACCCGCGCCTGCCGCCTGATGGCTGTAGGGCTAACGTTCTGGTGTCGGATGCCAAAGGTGCCAGGTTCGAATCCTAGGTTAGGCATGGGTGTTCGTTGTGGTTCGAAATCCACATTAATATGTAGATCCCGGCCTGACCAACCAACCAACCAACCAACCAACCAGATCCTTGCCTGCAGTAGATAACTCACATTTTATTGATCACAACAGTCTGCCTGCTGCAGAGAATGGTAGAATGACTTTCTTCATTCGCAGTAGAGCATTTCTTTTTCTTCTTTCTTTGTGCATTGACATGATTTTGAGTGATCACTTTTTTTTTTTTTTTTGGCTCGTTAGTATCTTCTAGTGGCATTCTTGCAATCGATGCCATATAACGTGAAATTACAATGGAGAACCGACGTAATCGATATCTCCGATACTTCTGGAATGCGATCCATCATGCGAGGTCATTTTTTAATGTACCTGTGAGCCAAGAGTTGTAATGGAAGAAGAGCGCAAGAAGCAAATTAATCCTTTTTCTCTGTCTTGACGTATTTAAAGTTCTCACTTGCCATCCATTGAGCATCTTCCAATGCCATTCATTTAGTAACTTTCAAGAAGTTATATGAATTTATTGTATACTTCGACCCTTTCGCACGCAGTCAACTCGTCCGCCCTGGCGGTTTGTTTGCAGGCACAAGTACCGCTAATGTTCTCATACTAACTAGTTGAGACTCAACATCGTACTGACCTCCCGTTGGGAAGAGAAGTTGATTCCACAAGTTGCCTCGTGTGAAAGTGCTAAGTAGTCAACTTGTAGAGAGTTTACCAAGCAACTTAGTTGAATCAACTAAACCGCCTCGTGTGATTGGTTGGTTGTATTCAGATTATCTGGTGCCGTCAGCAACACGAGGGCTATAATGCACCGAAACATTTCGTCATTAAACAAGCCAACATACATTTACAAACACCCATGCCAACACGGGACTCGGAACCCGCAACCTCGCGGTCTAGAAGCTAAGCTAGCACGCTAACCACTATACCGTTTGGTACCGCCTCGTGTGAAAGAGGCCTAAATCGCCTTATACCCCATGATGGATGAAATCGGGGGGGGGGGGGGTGAGAGACGATTTTGCTTTAGAGTTCCTGGCGCAAGAACAATATATTAAGGCTATATTGCTGAGCCGAGATGATATAAGCATTAAAAATGAATCAAAATGGGATTCATATTTTATATCAGAAAATGTCCACCCATTTGGAATATGGTGTCTAATAAAAAACGAATTTTCCTTGTATATTTTTTTCTCGAAAAGTTCTAGCGTACTTACGTATTTCAAGGCAAAACGTTCTTCCTGATAAGTCTGAAATTTTAAGACATATTTAATGCTCAAATCATTAACTGTTTAAAAATAAAACTAATAATGCTCCTGGATTCTATAAAGATCTTGTAACCAGACTGTAGAAAATGCTTCTGAATTCTATAAAAGTCTTGTAACCAGACAGTAGAAAAGCAAAGAAAACTATTGAGACAGGAAATACAAAATTTGACCTTGTAGCGAAGTATTGATTTACCTAGTACTTCGAATTTGCTCAATTTAAATAAATACTTGTACATTTCATTTGAAAGTATTCGAGAACTAGAAAACGACTGAAAGAAACGTTATGTGTTGGAACTTTAAAGCCTGATCAGACTGTCAGAGGCAAATTTATTTTATTTATCCACATTCTTTCAATTCTTGTATATTGTATGTTCTTGTATATTAAGTTTTTCTTGTATATTGTGTGCCAGTGTTTCCTCTATTAAATACTAGCTGCGTGGACCCGCGCTGCTGGGGACCCGTTGAAGGGCATAGAAGTTTGCATTTGAGAAAATTTTTTGCTTTTGTATTCTTTGAAATTCATTAGAGCGCGATAGGAAAAAAAAAATTGTTCCCTTACTGACTTGATAATGCAGACTAAAAAAAAACGCCTAGGAAATGAAGTCTCGAATTGGGTATTAGGATTAGCATAACACCACTTCTAAATTAAATAGTAAAACAAAAAATACATACAAATATTATAACAATGTTTTATAGTTTAGATTATATAATATATATATATATATCAAAATGTACCGCAATAGAGTGGCAAAATCCCACATTTTCCAATCTATGTTGCCGACCAAACGGTATAGTGGTTAGCGTGCTGGCTTCTAGACCGCGAGGTTGCGGGTTCGACTCCCGTTTTAGGCATGGGTGTTTGTAAATGTATGTTGGATTGTCTAATGACGAATGTTTCGACGCATTATAGCCCTCGTGTTGCTGACGGCGCCAGATAATCTGAATACAACCAATCCAATCTATGTTGCCCTTGTTTTGTTGTTCCCGCAGCTCTCTTAACAACACACATGTTTACCCTTTTCTTCTGTGGCATATTTACAAAAATGTCTACATTTTGCAATGGATTATAATTCTTCATTTCAACAAAACTAATAGTTATCGAATCTCATGAGTTTTGTTTACTTTCAAAATCCAATCAGAAAGCTTCATGTACTACACTTTAAAACCACACATACGCAGAGCTGGTTTACGGTCTCAATTTACAGTAAATACATGGAAATCTAACAATAATATTCGAAACGCTTATCAGACACTCGATTATAATACATGAAAATAATCAGAAAAACAAGGAGGACACATTACTTTTATTTTTAGCCAGATAAAAAAAATACCTTTTTTTTTTTTTTTTTTTAAATGCTTTCAACTGTGAGGTATGAATTGTTTTGATAATTATTTTAGTTAAATCGTCACTAGATTGGATTGGAATGGAATACGTGTATCTGCATTAAAAACCACAATTTGCTCAATGCTACATAAAAGTACATTATTTTGCGTATGCGTAACGTACTCATATAATTTTCCTGGCCTAAGTAACTTTCGATGGAATTTTTCTCGACAACCGTTGGATGATGGAGCTTAGGTTCTTATGTAAATGTGAAAAACTCTATTTAAAAAAAATGTCGTAGAAATTTTAACTGCACATTTAAAAATATCGGTTCAAATCCAAGTGCAACGGAGAAAAGTGTTGATAGTATAGGATTTTATTTCGACTATAAGTATACAGTGACCTTGCGTAAATCGTAGAGCATTAAAATATAACTTTATTAGATATTACGTACCACATACAAACATTCGGTGTGATACGTGTGTGTGACAACCGGATGTGATAACGCAGATTAAAAAAAATCTAAACATTATGCACGACATGGAATGCTATGCTATTTGGAGTTTTATCATTTAGCAACCCCTTTTCAATTAATCCAGCCAACAGTCAAACACCTTCATAAATAAGCCGATCGCAAACACACCCATTTCCTTTTCCCTCGTCAGGCTGATTAAGATATGTCGATGCACAAAATTTATACTGGGACCAGACAAGAAGTCCTGAAGAATTATGATTGGTTTGTTAATCGGTCACTGCCTTAGAAAAACCATCTTAAAATAATGAAAGTTGTCAAGGATAACCTATGCAAAAGCTGCTGAAACTCATCTGAAACAGTAGAGCATGTTTTTTTTGGCAAATGCCAATCATACATGGGCGTTAGGCTTAAAACACGTGGTGCTACTGAAATCAAGTCTGATGACTTTTGTAATGTCCGCTTTTCAGACTGTTTGGCCTTCTGCAAGGCCACTGCCCTGTTTAGCATGCCATAAGCTGTGTATCTTATTAGTATGAGAGGCGCATTGTGCCATCAGGCTTAAGAACTCTCGACTTGGCCACTCTCTAATCTAAAATCTGATCTAAAAAGATAGGTCGGTGAAACGAGTGGCTTCTCGCAGGTCGATCTCCATACATTCAACAATTACAACTTTGTTACCTCAGGTTATATATATTTTTTCTACTCTGGAGCACAGAGTTCTATGTAAAAAAAAAAAAATTGAATCAGATCCTAGCAATAGCAAATTCGACGACCTGATTTTAAAATAATAGAATCAGTATAAGACAAGGAAGGACTGCCAGTCACTTTTAAAGTCTGCCAGTTCTTGGATCCTTGGCCAGTAAGTTGAATGGAAGATCACTGTCATGCGTTGATCGGAATGCAAGCTTCATGTTTAGAGTGCCAGCACTGGAACAATCTTGCTATAGAGCCAGTGGTCAAGGGAGAGTGCAGGCGATTGTACGACAAGAGTTGACGCACCAGTAAATATAATTAGTTGGATTTACTGGAGTCGGATGCGATCACATTACAAACTGGCTTCTTCTTGAACTGGAATGAAACGTTTACACTGTGCTAGCTTTTAATGACTGTCGATATAAACTGGATGGATACGCATTATTGTTTCAAATCACGTGATGAGTTTCAGAACCAGTTGCCACTACAGTCTAAAAAAAAATTGAACTGAGTGTGTTTTTAGCTTACTTGCCCATAGGAAGTACGTTCTCGAAATGAAAACAAATCTTAATTACAAAAAAAATGATCACCACAAATGAGCATCCAACCAAATTCAGCATGCTTGCATCTAAATATAATTTCCTGCTAAAGATACCCCTTTAAATCTCTTATCATATTTCCTTAATCTGCCTTTTATCGCTTTTGTCGGTCGATTCCGATATGAAGGAAACACCAAGGTGAAAAGTTGTCACTCTACCGGAGATTGTTTCACAGAATCACGTGATATCTCGTAATCTTCGACGCACAACAACAAAACACAATGAAATCTTCCAAAGCAAGCGATTTTTTTGTTGTTCTTCCAAAGTGTAAGTCTGATATTTTGACATTGTTTTCCCCTGGAACGACGTGGAATAAAATGATGGTTATATTCTTTTGAAGAACTCACTAACTTTCCAAGAAAGAAATGAAACTTTTGGTTAAAGGCATGATCACCAACGTGCAAATAATGACAGACGAAGGCACCGTCACAGCTGTTGTCGAACCGGAAAATAGAATTTCGGCGGCCTACCAGAACATGCGATCGATACCATATACCTTGATGGAGAATTATAGCCAATGGATTGAAGTTCTGGATCTCAGCCACAACAAACTGAGGTATTTTTTCTATTTCGATTTCTATGTTCCAATTAGTCGTTCACTTTATAAAGCAATATCTTTAAAAATTCAAACGGCCTCTATGTTTTTATGCAGTTTAACCTCTGGAAAGAAGGTTTCCATCAAAGAATTCTAACTTAAGTACTATATAAGTTAAAGAAATTGAAGTGCACATACATATGCTAGTTTGCTAAGGGATATAGCTACATAATATACTTTCTGATTTTGAACAGATATGTTCTTATATGCTCTCAAGCTATGCAATGAAATCTAAAATTGTTTTATGCAACTTTGCTACGAAATTTTATGCTCATTACAATCGAAAGACATTCACGCATCTTTTATCTCTTTTTTTGCTTTTTATTAATGATTTATCAAAGTGACCTGGATCAGTGTGAAATATATCTCCCAATATAAATTAGTTAAGTAAATTGTTATTCCACATTTGGGGCGTTTTAGGTACTATACTTTAAATGGTGGTGATTTGATTTCGCAATAACTTTCTGCAGATTTGTGATCATTTGTACTAATTTACAGCTTTATAGAAAATTGAGATATTCAACGTAGGGAACGTTTGATTTAGTTTCGATTTCTGATAAATGTTAGATCAAAATTGCAATAGTTTACCTTTTATATGATTGACCTTGTCGATCAACTTGTACCAAGTGTCAAAATCGTGGCTGCATTGGAAGAAGATACATTACATACTTCTTCTTTGGAACGTTGAACCCCTTAACACATTCTCTGCCGATCACGTATCAGGGCGGAATGTCTTGTTACTACCGCCGACCAAACGGTATAGTGGTTAGCGTGCTGGCTTCTAGACCGCGAGGTTGCGGGTTCGAGTCCCGTGTTGGCATGGGTGTTTGTAAATGTATGTTGGCTTGTCTAATGACGAATGTTTCGGCGCATTATAGCCCTCGTGTTGCTGACGGCGCCAGATAATCTGAATACAACCAATCAACCAAGTCTTGTTACTCCCCAATAGCCTGTCCGTTAATGCTGGAATTAACTGAAGTTACACAGTAATATTTGTCATGCGACATAAATATCAGATACACCTTGTCTTCCTCAGTAAGGTTAGCTGGAAGTTTGTGTTTTTAAAACACAGATTCAGGTAACTCCAGGGCGACCAAACGGTATAGTGGTTAGCGTGCTAGCTTCTAGACCGCGAGGTTGCGGGTTCGAGTCCCGTGCTCGGCATGGGTGTTTGTAAATGTATGTTGGCTTGTCAAATGACGAATGTTTCGGCGCATTATACCCTTCTTGTTGCTGACGGCGCCAGATAATCTGAAAACAACCAACCAGCAAAGAACGGCAACTCTGATCGGGTGCAGTCTGATCTGGACAAGCTACTGGGTAACAACCCTACATTCTGATAAGTGATCGGCAGCGAATGTGAAAAAGTTGGTTATTCTAGATCTAAATAGTTTATTTTCCCTATTCTTGTCCTTGTTGACAAAATTAGCGAATCGAGATCGAAATAGTCTACGTTTTGTACCTTTATCTTTGTTGACATTTGTACTAAATTTCAGAGATGACCACATTCGAAGGGAGGTATTGGAATATTCCTCGTTTGGAACGATTTCGCCCTCTCAAAATTAGTTAATTGAGATCAAAAATAGTTTACTTTTTCTATGCTTGTCCATGTTGACATTTATACCAAATTTCAGATTGTGACTAAGTTGGGGTAATTCTCGTTTGAAATGTTTCGAACATTTATTTATTGAAAACAAGCTGAAGCCTTTGGCGTTGCCCTGCACAATCCAGCTCAAATTGAATAGATCTCGAGTTAAAAGTCTTCGATTTCGCCACCTTAACCACTGAATATCAGAAAAAAGTCATCTTCCCAGTCATATGGACTAATTAAGATGCATATAAAAAGAAACACAACTCAAATTGGCTCAAAAGATATAAAAACTTATCATTATACCTCTTTAGAGATGGAAAAGGAGGTTGAAGTCGGTTTTTCGAAATCTCATGGAGGCAGTGATCTTGCATTTGTTTCGAAGGTCAAGTATGCACAATTTCATCTATATCAGAGCAAATCTGTAGATTTCTGTAAAAAACAACAACAAAGGCTGCAGATCCAGCTGTATTTTAAAGTTAATTACGACTGGCCTTGCTATGTGATTTTGCATCTGTTTACCAATCACTTGGTTGTAAAAGGCATGTTTCGCGTACACGAAATTAAAATGTGATCTATGTAACTTATTTTCATGATTTTTTATCCTGTCAGCTAAATTGTACTCTAAATATTAATACAAAAATGACGATTAACTACAAACGTTGGTCAAATTTAACATGTCTGAACAATAGATCCAGCTGTCATTTAGTACTGTTAACTCCCCGTACAATTTACGATGTGATCTGGCAGATTGTTCCACTTATCAGTCCCCCTATTCTGACGTCATTAGTTAAAAGGCTCTAAATCTAAACAGCAACAACATAATATTTTGACACTTTTTGATTAGTCCTTAGAAAGTAATATTTTTTATCTCATTGATTGGTTCAAGTTCTTAGATCATAAAAACATATACAGAGATAAAAAATATGTAATTTCAAAGGTCGAACGCAAAAGCGCCAAAATATGCGTTTGAATATTTTTTTGGATTTAGGACTTTTTTACTCATGGCCGCATTACCGTAAAATGGAGTGAATCGGAACACTTATCAAATTTCAACGTAAATATGATATTTACGTTGAAATTTAATAAGTGTTCCGATCGAAGTTTTAAATCAAAAATAATGTCAATAGTCGATCTTATTTCATCTGATATTTAAAATATCGGATGTAATAAGATCGATTATTAACAAATTTTTAACTTTAAAAACTGGGGTCTTACCTTCTTTGAGGATCAACACCAAAAAACGTTAGGAAAAATATAGCTTGTGTTTGTTTTGATTTTTTTTTCTAATGGTGTTCCGGAACAATCGTTACAATTTATGTTTATTATTATTTAAACATTTACTGTGGGAAAAAAATAAGTAGACACAACATTATCGTAAAAATCCTTTAATATGACAGACAAAAACTAGTTTTTGCCAAAATAATTGTCAAAACAAATCGTATGTTTTAAAATGTGTCAACACCTAACCTAAGACAAAACAAGATAATCCAAATCGTCTTTAACACTAAGAATATTTTTTGACCTACTTGATGTTTGCTTGTCGAAAATTGTCCGCAACTTTTTAAAAATATCTTGGGGAAGGAAAAAAAAGCATCTTCTGTTTCAGAAAATATCTTCGTTCCAGCGTGCTTTTCGTAAAACAAGCTTTCGTGGCCATGATCTTGTGGGTGTAAAACTTTGCTGACATTGAGTCTACGTATGGATTGCGTTTTCATATATATCTTAAAAATAACGAAGTCATCTGGAGAAAAATCTTCTGGTATGTACAGTACGCAAAGAAAGAAAAAAAAAAAAAATCCGAACGATGGCTACCGTAAAATGGGGTGAATTGGAACACTTTTCAACTTTCAAAATAATAATCGGTTGTAATAAGATCTTTAAGGAATATATTTTTGACATAGAAACTTGGGTCTTACCTTCTTATTTGAGAATCAACCCAAAATTTTTTGTAAAAACTAGGACTTTAATTTATTTTAAATTTTTCATGGTGTTCCGATTCACCCCGTAGAAAGGGGTGAATCTGAACACTCGTTAAAAATTTATGTCTGATCGTATTTAAATGTTTACAGGGTGGCAAAAAACAAATAATAATGCATTGTGGTGAATAGGAACACAAAATTATCATAAAAATTTCATTTAATATGCCGGATAAAATTTGTGTGTCAATTATTGTCAAAACAAATCATATGTTTGAAAGCGTATCAACTCTTATATAACTCTCCTATAACTCATCCAAATAGTCGATAAAATTAGAAATACTTTTTAATCTACTTTATGTCTGCGTGTAGTACGACTGCAATTTTTTTAAATATCTTGAGGAAGGAGAAAAGCATCCTCATTTGTTTCAGAAAATCTCTTCGTTCATAAGCACTTTTTGTAAAGCATACTTATATAGCAATAATCTTGTGGGTGTAAAACTTTTCTCACATAGTCTTCATACATTTTTCCATATAACTTAAAGATAACGAAGTCATTTAAAGAAAAAACCACTGGAACAATCGGGTTTTCTGCCATGCGGAAGCTAGGCTCCTCTTCTGACATTTATTCAAGCCTGCAATCTTGATTACTGTCTTGAAGGGAGTAATTAGACTCTTCTTCAGTCGTTGAATCTTATGTGGAACATAATCTTGCTAAAAACAGCTTTTTAATATCACTTTTCAAGTGTTCCGATTCACCCCGTAAATCTCAAAATCGAGACGAGGCAAAACATAAAAATTCGTAAAATAAAAAAGTTTTTAAAACCAAGTTAAATTAGGTACGGCATGCTGTTGTGGATGTTTATACTTATCTAAAAATATATTAGTTAAGTCTGTAACAGGTTTATGTTAGCAATTACGGGATAAGTTTTGGAGAGGTTAAAACTCATTGGATTGTACGCACGCTGTTTCAGATTTTTTTTTTAAAAAAAGGACAGTGTTGAAAACCCCACAAAACATGTTCCAAGATTAAAAACATGTTAACCAAATGAAAAATATATATATATAATTAATAAAACTGCTTTATTTGTGTAAAATAATAATTTCTTTGTAATTTCATGAAGTTTCGTTCCGATTCACCCCGCTGTTCCTATTCACCCCATTTTACGGTATATCTTCGATTCTAAATTATCATAAAATCTTGCGATTTGCACTACAATGTTTTGTTTGCGATTTTCTACATGTCTGGTGCAATTTTTTTTTCCTTAGTGGGCTGTATACTAAGTAAATTTAACTCTCTCTTTTCAAATTTCAATACGAACCCCTAATTTTTATGTTTTCATTCGATTTAGAATACTCATTTTACATTTTTTTCATTTCATTATGTTGAGAAACATGTCACTTATGAGCGAAAATGTTTTGACCGATCTTGAAGGCAAATCTCTTTCAATGCATTGGAAGAACCCGCTTTGCGTAAGCTTTTTTTTCAAATTTTTGCTAAAATATTGAGAACCAAAAGTCAAAATGAAATGAAAAAAATTCTGGAGGCGTTTTCGACCATGGTAATTCTAATGGAAGAAAAAAAAAATACGTTTCTATTTAACAAAATTTAAAACTTGTTTTATTAATTATAATTAATTATTAAAAAACCTTTTTAATACAAAAGTTGCATGTTATTTATGTTTGGCCTTTAATAAACAATCGTTTGAAACAAAAATTGCTAAAATATATTAAATATTTAAGAATTTATGGCTACAAAACAAATTTTCTTTTCAACATTAATTTACAAATTTTTTGACATCATTAACCACTCATTGGAAAATTATGAAATTTGGTATTTAGACGTTTTTTTGGATTCTAAATCTAAATATGGTATAATATTATAGGGTTGCCATTGAACTTTTAAAAGTTTGGTTTAGTTTTAATACGTAGATGACGGATTTTTTTTGCGTACTAGGTTTTCTGGAACGTCTAGAATAGATCAACTTCTAAAACATTTTTAAACTAGGCTTCTCTTCTGCCATTGATTCAAGCTTGAACTCTTGGTCATTGTCATGAAACCATGCCACGCATTACATTTTCCCCAAACGGTTTGACTTATGCTGCAAAGTTATTTGTATAAAATTAGTTCAGAAACAGTTTATGGAAAAAAGTAAGAGCACTAACCAGTTAATTCATCATTATAAAATAATTTATTTCAATATCATACGTTGTTTTAATACTTTTTTGATATTGCACTAAAATGAAGAAAGCCAATTTTAATAATTTTTGATAATAATGATTTTTTTTAATGGTTTTCGATAATAAACCAGTAATCTAATCATTAACAAAATTAATTATTCTAATGTCATATATACTTTAAAATATATAATTTTATGAAATTCCGAAAAAGAGTCGCACACTTGTTTCTCATTTAGGGGAGTGGGATGGATAGATAGTGTCAATTACAAATATATTGTTGCGTGGATGGGTTCGAAAGACTTGGAAGCCAAAGCAGATCAAAACTTCCCGCAATTTATTCCGATATAACTCCAGAACTTCTCGTTCTAGTAGACTCAATACAGCTCTTTACACAACAATAGAGCACAAAACAGCAGTTAAAAACTAAATAAACAACTGCTACAAATAGCCGCAAAAGACAATGCAATACTGTTCACTTTTAGAACTACTCTGAATGCTCACTGAGAGACAACTAACTCAGTAACTCCGGTCAACTAACTGACTCAACTAACTCCATCACCCGCTCTCTTGGGCTTATGTAGGAAAGTTAAACCTTCGTGAATCTTCTAGAGATAGAAATTTGGAGGACTTTCCAGATCGTAGTTGAAAAGCCCTATACATGTACATGGGATACATGTACCGAAAATGTCGCCAAGTTTGGCGACATTTGGCGATTTCTCGCCAAATTTGGCGACAAAAATTAGTAGCTAAAACCGTCGCCAACTTGGCGAGATTCCCATTACCATAATGTTAAATGGCCTGCTCTTTGTAAAACTCGCTTCCCTCCATTAACTCTGTAAAACTCGTTTTCAAGCATTAGCAGACACGTTGCAGGAAAGCGAAGACAAACGAACTCATGCACTACCTTATGCGAAATGTACATAAATTTTCCTATTTACATAATTAATACTACGAAATATTTACAGAAATTCGTAACAATATTGTGCTTACTTTCTATTTCATGGATTTAAAAAAAAAAAAAATCCTTTATACTAACTTCGATTATGTTTGTCGATGGCGACGGAATCTGCGGAAGCCTAATTAACCCCCTTGCCGTCATCTAATCGGGCTCAAACTTGGCAGATAGGTTCGATGTCGATGACAATGCATTTTATCCAATTTTGGGGCTGTCACTGTCACTAAAAAGGTCGTTTTTACGGGACACTAATAAAACCAACTTTCCTTCATCGAATCGCGCTTTGACTAGAATTAAACCGACCATTGTTGAAACTCTTTCCCGTTACCAATTTTTTTTTATTGAATGAATGAATTGTTTTAATCAGAATAAATTGTGAAGATATTTGGATGGGAGTGTGACGTTCATTTTTAATAAATTTTGAAACCTAGTTTGCCGCACATTTTGCTGATAGAAATGTATTTGATATTTAAAATTAGATGCAAACACATCAAGCCACGCACTGTTTTCGGAATCGGCGCTGTGCTAATGAATATAAAAATTGACAATGCATATAAAGGATTTGTTTAAAAAAAAAACTCTGTTTTTATGGGGTTATATTATTTCTTTAGAACATTGCGAAATGTGCTTTTTGCGCAATATTTTATATTAGAAAAAAAATATTTTTACAGATTTTTGGAACTGGGGTGAAATGATACCTTTGTCTCCGCTATTGATAGAGCAAGGGGGCGATCTCCCCCCCCCCTTTTATCCCCCCCTTGTAGTTGTATGTGTTCAAGAACTGCATCGGCTCTTTAATCATTACCTTTTACGCCTACCTTCCAGAAATAAATACTAGAGGTCGGAAATATCGCTAAAAATAAATATCGATACTATACCGTTGCATAGAAAAAAAATATCGATAAAATATCGATACATGATTTTTTTTTTTTTGATTATATCGATACATGATTTTTTTTTTTTATTTGATTATATCGATACATGATTTTTTATAAGAAAAATTTAGATAATTTTTAACATCTTTTAATGGTAACTTTGAATATTTAGCATAATATTTTTACAATGTAATATATATACATATATATATGTAACGGTAAAATAGTGTTGACACTCTTTAGATATAAAAAAACAGCCGAGATTAAACAAATGTAAAAGTTTATTGGCAGAGGGGCTCTGAGCGAAGGGGTGATGCAATCACTAGTGTCGAGATTTGATATTCTAAAAGGGGGAGTCCAAAACGGATTACGTAGCTTATATGAGTTTGAGTGACGTTCTGCCAAATTCCAAGTGGTTCTCGCTAACTGTAGAACTTATGAGAACAATCCAATAGCTACATTGACGATTCCAATGCGAATACATTACACGCACACACACACACACACACATTAGTTTCAGTATGTATATATATATATATATATATATATATTAGTCCCAGTTTCAAAAGCCAGGTTGGTGCACCCCCTTGTACCCTCCTGTTGGCGCCTATGATTATGAAGTGTATGGCAAAATATTGAACAATGGTGTAATTTTAACTGCCTCTCAGCCAAGTCCAAATTTTAGTTTTGATGTTTTTGAAAAAGGAATAAAGAAAATCGGAAAACACATGGAACTACAAAACGATCATTAAAAAAACTAAATTTTTTTGAAAATATCGATATATCGGTGACTTTTATCGATATTTCTACTATCGATTTCTTTTTTTAAAATATCGATACAAATATCGTTGGATCGATATATCGCCGACCTCTAAGAAATACGCCACCACACGAACTTCTAACTATCTTCCCAGTATGAATTTATCAAGGTTGTCTTTGTTGGAGCTTTCCAAAAACGCATCTGCTCATGTCGTTCTGTAGGTTGTTGATTTTTTATTTCTGCTCTGCTATTACTTTTTCTTACCTGCGAAGGTTAAATAATTTTTTCTTTCTTTTTCTAAAAGCTCTTTTGTGTCGGATTTGCCGCTCGTGCACTAATGAGTTTCAAGCTCTACCGAATCTCCGAGTTCCGCCCGCCATTGGGTGGAGTTGTACTCGTCACGTGACACCAAACGTTGTTTTTTTTACGATGGCAGTCTTTATTCATATTCAACCGGTAAATGGAACCCTTTCCTGGAAATTTACTTTTGAACGGGTTTCGAACAGCAGTCGTAAATGTCACCAAAAATCCCCTCGAATGTGTCGGGCTAGGTTAGGTAGAAAGTATTCGGAGTTTATTACTCGATTCTTTTGCGGTCGCCGGCGTACGCATGAATTAAAAAAAGGTGAAGGAACTTATGAGTTAGTATTTTGAAATGGTGTTTTGTTGCGCAGCCATTTATGAAGGGCTTGCCGTTGTTGTTTCTGTCCTCCGTTCGAGGTTAAAATAGCCGTGGCAAACAGCAAATGCTCTTTCAATCGAATTAATGTCCTTGGTGAGATTTTTTAGAATACCACAACGGCCCATCTGATAGCTGTGGGGCCTCGCATGCTAAAGATGCCGGGTTCGAGGCACTAGTTCAGGCATGGATATTTCTTGTGGTTCTGAAATCACTGTCTCTCGGCCTGATTAGCCGTTATTGTGCAAAAGAATAGGTCGTTGAGCTTTCAAGCCAATCTAACAAGTAATTTTATAATCATAATTTTCTAATTTTACAATATTTGGATGTAATCCCCTTGCTATAAAAGGGTCATAACTCAATATTCTTCAATATGAGTTAAATGTGCACAAAATAACGTACTACATGCACTTGAAGCTGACTGAACAGCTTAAGATTGTTTAGAAGTTGAATTGAAGTTCAAACGACTTATGTCTTAAAACACACAATAAAATCTGTGACGTCAAGTGTTCCTACTGTTTCTATGGCTATCGTGAGGTTTCTGCCAAATAGTTGGAGCTGATAGACCATTGCCGTACCACGTACAGGTTGGCACGATTTACGAGAAACTTGCAAAACTGGTTTCCGTTGCCGCATTTCAAGCAAAGAGGTTTGGGAAGCCTTGACGTCACATTCAATTCGAGCCGAATGAATCGTTTTCTCGCCAACGTCTAACAGGGGGACTTTAATTACAAATTAAAAAAAAAAAAATATAAGAAATAGCGCATTGAGCAGAAATTTTTCTGTTTATGGTGATTTCGAAACATTTAGAATTGAATAAAAGAATAAAAAAGAAATGCGGGAATTTTCCATTGTGTCACTTTTGTAGAAATATGTTCCCTGCCAAAGCAAGCTTTCGATGTCTTTTTTACAAAATGTCTCCAGCTTTATTTTCACTATTTACAAACAATTCCGCATGGCAACATAGCATCTCATTTGAAGTATATAACATCGAAACTTCATTTATACAATAGTAGCTAAATACCCATGCTTCGCTTAGAAATTTTAACATGTGCAATATTTTAGCTAGCTGTGAGGCCTCGCGTTGCGGAAATCTGTCATTCGTGTATAGGACCCGGTCTTTGGCGCTTCGCTCGCAGGAAGGTTCATCGCTACGCAAAATCGAGCTCGCTTCGTTCGCTGAAAAGTTCATGGACACATAAACACAGGCTTATTTCACTCGTTAAAAGGTTCATTGCTATGCAAGCATAGGCTCGCTTCTCTCGCTGAAAGGTTCATTGCTGCGTAAGCATAAGCTCGCTTCACTCACTAAAACCTAATTGCTACGTAAAGCCTTAATATTAGAATCCTCTCCCTTGTCAAGAAAAAAAATTCCCCTTTAATACAATAATTCAGCACCCCTTTAAGATTATTTTAACACGTGTTAGTGGAAAGCAAAATTAGTTAAGGAAAGCAACGGTCTGTGTTGAAACTTTCAGAGCTCTAGGCCAATTAGAAGTCGATTTTTGTGAAAATATTAATAAAAAAATAAATTAAAATTGTAACATTCTTTTTGTCAAAAGTCCAATTAGATGGCCAAAACTTCTTGTGAAATCTCAGAAATGTAGCCCAATTACAAATCGTTTTGTAAAATATGTGTTAATTAATTAAAAAAAAAAAAAAAAAAAAAATTCTATTTTTCAAAAATCCAATTAGAAGGCCACAACTATTTATGTCGAAAATTTCAAAGCTGTAGCCCTGTTTGAAATCGTTTTGTAATATATATATATTAATTAATTAAAAAAATTAATTAATAACGAACTGAACAAAAATTTTAAATTCTGTTTTTCTGAAGTCCAATTAGAAGGTCAAAACTACTTACGTTGAAAATTTTAGAGCTGTAGCCCTTTTAGACATCGTTTTGTAACATATATTTATTAATTAATTAAAAAAATTAATTAAAAAAGAACTAATTAAAATTTTGACATTCTGTTTGTGATATATACAATAAGAAGGCCAAAACTACTTACGTTGAAAATTTCAGAGCTCTAGCCCTTTTAGACATCGTTTTGTAACATATATTTATTAATTAATTAAAAAAATTAATTAAAAAAGAACTAATTAAAATTTTGACATTCTGTTTGTGATATATACAATAAGAAGGCCAAAACTACTTATGTTGAAAATTTCAGAGCTCTAGCCCTTTTAGACATCGTTTTGTAAGATATATTTATTAATTAATTAAAAAAATTAATTAAAAAAGAACTAATTACAATTTTAACATTCTGTTTGTGATGCTTGAAATTAGAACGCCAAAACTACTTATGCTGAAAATTTCAGAACTCTACTCCAATTTTAAGTAGGTTTCTATAGAGCCACAGACAGATAGACACACAGCTTGTTTTATTATTATAGATTCCTGTTTCCCAAATTGTACTTAGTGCGGAAACATTTATACGGTGGCAGTTATGTCACACACTAACTTGTTTCAATTAACAGGGAGGAATTGTGAACTACGAAAATCAATAAAGTTAACCGAGAGAAATCCATTTATTTAAAGAATTCGAATATCCCTCAGTATTACATTCTCAGTGAGGTTCAATACCGACAGTGTGCTCAAACTTCCGTTAACCCTTTGAGCACTGAATTATTTGAAGATTTTTATGCTCATGGGACGGATTTGGATGGACGGATGACGAGTCAGACTCGTCCGCCCTAACTTCGCCCAAGTAAGCAGATGACGAGTCTCACTCGTCAAATGTACACAAAGGGTGAAACTAAATGAGCTTCATCGGAATAACAATTTTATTAAGAGGTGTATCGATTCGGTGAGAAATGCAATAAACAGGAAAGAGATATTTCTAGAAATAGAATGCAGATCTTTCGACGAAATAGGGGACTTAATTTGAGATATGTTGCATTTAATAGCAGTATCCTACCTTTTATATTTAGTTTGTGGCTGAATATGGTGTTACCGTAATAATCAAATTTAACGCTACTCAAAAGTAATGTAAAAATGCAATTTACACAATTCAATCGTATTATTCGATCGTTGAACAATCTCCTAAAAAATCAACTAGACTTTATATATATATAAAAAAAAAAAAAAAAACGCCAAGTAAAACAATCAGTCAGAAAAACTTGTGAAATCTAATGATGTCGCCAAGTGGCCTCGTTTATTTTCGTTGGTGTACTTGTACACAATGAACTAAATTGGGATTATTAGGGGGATTCCTACAAGCAATCATAATTAATTTCATTTGATTTGCTTCGGCTGCTTTGCACCCATTGCACTTAATTGAGATTAATTTTATAAAAATTCCATCCTGCCAAGTACTGATTGCCTAGTTTTCAAGCAACATCAATAGTCTAACTATGCAAATTCAAAGAACCTGAAAAGCTTGAGTTTTTACCAATAATGCACGACTCAACTTGGAAACTTGTTTTTGGCATTTTTGTCTTAATAATTACTAGAAAGTAGGCCTAAGATACTTTCAAGAAACATAAAACTGGCATTATTTCGGCGTTTTCTTATGATCATAACGTGAGAATGAATTTGATACGCCTCGCAAACATGCTCCTCTAGTTCATACAACGACCAAATAAATTTTGTGAAATGACGACCGTGAACTGATATGTTCCTCGTTACACTTAAATGATATTATTTTATTTTTAAATTCCCTTAAGTAGATTTTCAAGTGGCAACTCTTATGTCACTCAGTATTGTATCCGGCTGCCATAGTAACCAAACGATGCATTTTTATTCTTTATGTCTTCGCTTAACAACAAGCTGTGAAACATTACTAAGCAATTATGCCTTCTGCAATTTTCTCAGTTTCTTTTGCCAAGGATTTTATTGCTGGTGGTGTAGTAGCCGCTATATCAAAAACAGCCGTGGCACCCATTGAACGGGTAAAAAACTATTGCTTCAAGTTCAGCATGCATCCAAACAGATTACCGTCGACAACCAGTACAAAGGTATTGTTGATGCCTTCGTTAGAATTCCACGTGAACAAGGTTTCCTGAGTTACTGGAGAGGAAATTTAGCAAATGTGATTAGATACTTCCCAACCCAAGCCCTAAACTTTGCCTTCAAGGACAAGTACAAGCAGATCTTCTTTGCTGGCGTCGACAAGAAGACTCGGTTTGGTCGCTACTTCTTGGGCAATCTCGCCTCTGGAGGTGCTGCCGGTGCAACTTCTCTGTGCTTTGTCTACCCCTTGGATTTCGCCAGGACACGTCTGGCTGCGGACATCGGAAAAGCTGGAGCCGAACGAGAGTTCAAGGGATTGGGCCACTGCCTTATTCTCAAGTCTCTCAAGCCAGTATCTTCAAGTCTGATGGCCTAGTCGGTCTGTATCGCGGATTCAATGTCTCTGTCCAGGGAATTATCATCTACCGTGCATGCTACTTTGGGTTCTTCGACACTGCCAAGGGGATGCTTCCCGATTCCAAGAACACTGCAATTGTAATCTCGTGGGCTATTGCACAGACTGTTACCATTGTGGCTGGTATCATCTCGTATCCTTTCGAAGACGTATGATGATGCAGAGTGGCCTTGCCAAGGCTGACTTGATGTACAAGGGTACCATCGACTGCTGGTCGAAGATTGCCAGACAGGAGGGTGGGAAGGCTTTCTTCAAGGGAGCCCTCTCGAATGTTCTCAGGGGAACCGGAGGAGCAGTCGTATTGGTTTTATATGATGAGATCAAGGCCTTCATGATTTAGAGTTGTGCTTTTTAGGGGAAAAGTAATTAAATTTCAACTAACTTATGTGTCTATCACAAGAATTCTTGCATGTCGGCCATTTTTCATATTGAATATATATATATATATTACTTAAAAAAAGAACCTCGCTTTTAGAGAAAAATGTTTGTAATTACTGGTTAAGTTTTACTGTACGGTCCCCCTGGAGACTTTTAATAAAAATCGCCAAATTGAAAATGACGTCAAAAGGCCGTGTTACCAAATCCAAACGGTCACTAGGGTTATCAGAAAACCTTGGCGTCGGGTTGCCACATTCAGCGCCGAATCGCCAACTTTCAAAAATTCGCCAAGGGGGACCGTGCAGTAAATCTTAACCTAAATACTTATTTATATCTAATACTTTATTATTGATTCGTAATTTAGGCTATTTTTCAAGTAAAATATCTCAAAACTTCAATACAAACCCTTATTCTTCATCACGTCAGTTTGCTATTCATCGTGTTTCATCTGTGGCGAGTACTGACTTTTTGATACTGAGTTAAACCAACAAAATCCTTATTAGTCCTATCCATAATATTAGTATTATTAGTACTCTTCCGTTGGACGGGTACCATTTGGCGCAAATGTGTATAAATATGTCGCTAAGGCTAAATATTTACGGTTTGTTATAGGAATTATAAATGCTTTGAAGGTCATTAGTTTGACTGCGATCATTGACGTAACTAGAGTTGTTGAATGGGGGGGGGGGGGTTCGAAAAATACAGACTCGCTACACCAATGAAAAAAAAAGAGGAGAGGGGAGAGTGAAAATGAGAGAGTAAAAAAAAATTCATCTTATTGAAAAAGTCTCAAATCATTGCCCAAATCTAAGGGATAAGAGAAATTTCATTAGAATTCTATTTAAGAAAAAAATAATAATAATAATAATAGAAGAAGAAGCAGGAAAATGTTCTTAAACATATGGAAATTGAAAGGGTCTGCTATAATTGTAAAATATATGGATGAAATATTTTCGGAGAAACTTTTCGGATGAAGCAAACAAGATAGGATCAATTCGGGATAACCTCGAAATATTTCAAACATACACTGCCAAAAATAAGCATTAAAGAAACTTCCATAAACAATTAAATATATTTTTTCCTAAATAGCTGTGTCTCTGAATGTTTATTTTGCATTATTGTTTTTATACACATAATGATACCAACACCCTCTGAGTCTGTAAATCTGCGGATAAAACTGTTATTTTTTCGTCTTCATCTGGTGATTCTTTCAACGCCATCTGGCGATTCTTTTTCAACTTTAACAGTAATTTCACCATATCTTCCATCTTTTTTTCTTTTACAAAATAAAAACAGTGTCTCACTTTGAGTTTTGCGTTTTCTACCTGCACCCTAATTACTTTCAATTACCCATTTGTTAACATAGGGTAATGAAAGTATTGTTTTCGATCAAGAAAAAATTTGAATTTTTTTGCATTTCTCCATGTTGTGGAACATCCAACTGAAAAAAAAAATAGTATAGAAAAGTGTCTGCTGGTATGTCTGTGGTCAGCACAACTCCCCAACGATTTGACCGACGATGTGCAAATTTGGAGTACAGATTAGCGGGGGCCATAGAACCTGCCATTAAGGTTTTCGTCAATATTGCGTTTGCGCAAAACATAAAAAAAAGTCACGCTCTTTAGCAATCACTAAAAAGTGGCTCTAACGATTTGATCAAAATCTCTATGATAATGCTTCTTAAGATGTTCTAAAGATCCCCATCTCCGAAATTCCCATAAAAATGTTATAAAGGTGTAAAAATATGAAAAACGAGTGTCTTCAACATAGAGTTCTCTTCCCTCGAGGATCGCTCATCAACAACCGTTTTTCTCCTCTCCTCTGTTTCACTAACAAGAAAGGATATTGCAAGAATTTTCGAAAAGTACATTCTCACATTCGCCATTGTGGAGGTTTTTGTTTTTTTGGCCCTTGTAAGTGTTATCTGTAAAAATATCCCAAATAAATGAAAATAGTAATAACACTATTCCACGTCAAATTTAAATGTGCTGACCATTATCATAGTGTAATTGAAAGTTGTGCGATGTTCCACTCCCCTAGTTTACATTCAGTTATTTTTTAGCGTTTGGGTTTTATATTCAGTGCAATGTCCATTCACAACTTATGTTTCCCGCGATGGAGAGTCCATTTCTTCAGCTTCGGACGGGTGTAGCGCTTATCATCAAATGGTACATCAAATGGCAAATTTGCTCTTCTGGTGAAATATCAATGTATAGCCTTGCAGTTTGGTATAGCTTTTGATTACCTTAGTAAAATACTGGTCACTGAATAATCTCAATAATGAAATTTAATGGATAATTTGAGTAATAGTTAACAAAGAGTTGATTGGGGAAAAAATGCAGAATATTTGTTTAATTCTTTCTCAACTTAATGGGTTGGGGGTTGAACACCCAAAACCTCCCTCGTTACGCCTATGGTCTTTACATCAACGGTCGATGTCTAAAGTCAAGTCTGTAGCACTTATGGTTCAGCGATAAAGACTACATTTCTCCAACCTGTGTAGCGACATACAGTTTGTAAGACGTTCAATATGGTACATTAGTTGTATGAATTTCTCACTTTGGTATAGCTTTTGATTACCTTAGTAAAATACTGGTCACTGAATAATCTCAATAATGAAATTTAATGGATAATTTGAGTAAATAATCAACAAAGAGTTGATTGGGGAAAAATGCAGTATATTTGTTTAATTCTTTCTCAACTTAATGGGTAGAGGGAATTGAACCCCAAAAACCTCCCTCGTTACGCCTATATTCTTTACATCAACGGACGATGTCTAAAGTCAAGTCTGTAGCACTTATGGTTCCGCGATAAAGACTACATTTCTCCTGCCTGTGTAGCGACATACAGTTTGTAAGACGTTTAATATGGTACATTAGTTGTATGAATGTCTTTCACTTTGGGATAGCTTTTGATTACCTTAGCAAAACACTGAACAATAGCTATAGTGAAAATTTAATGGATACAGCAAAACGTAAAGCTTAGAATATTGTTGCACAAATTGTCTGTATATAGTGTAAATAGTGACGTATTATTTTAAAATTCTATTGTAATTTATTTTTATCTTATTTTATTTATTAACAGCGATTATACAGGTTAGAAAAAGGTGGCAACACCTAAAGCAATCGAGAAATTTTGAGATGTTTCTGTTCCGACGAATTGGCTGGAAATTTCGCGAATGTTCTCTCTTGCCAAGTATAAATAAGACTGGAGATCGGGAAAGTTTTCAGATTGACTTCGGACTTCGATGAAAGCTGTTCGCTTTGTTGACCTATTGGAGTGAGCTTGTACAATCGCTGTATTCGAAGTTGTTTTTGTTGAAGCTTGTGTTGAAGCTTAAGAGTGATTACACTGTTGCCTTTCAATAAATTCTGTGAGTTTTCTGAAGTGAATAAATAGTAGTTTTCATCTTAAAAACTATGCCATCATTGCCTCAGTGGAATGGTCGAACGCTTTAATAGAACAATTCTGAATCGTCTCTCGCCGACCAAACGGTATAGTGGTTAGCGTGCTAGCTTCTAAACCGCGAGGTTGCGGGTTCGAGTCCCGTATTAGGCATGGGTGTTTGTAAATGTATGTTGGCTTGTCTAATGACGAATGTTTCGGCGCATTATAGCCCTCGTGTTGCTGACGGCGCCAGCTAATCTGAATACAACCAACCAACTGAATCGTCTCTCCTTGTTTGTTTCCAAGAACCAGCAAGATTGGGATCAGAAACTTCCACTGTTCCTTTTGGCCTGCAGAAGTGATACTCACGAGACCACCGGCTATACACCATCTCAAATGATTTTTGGAAGAGACATTAGACTACCCTGTGACCTCCTCTTTGGACGACCACCGGACACTTCTTCCTCGCCTGTCCAGTATCTAGATGATCTCCAGGCACGTTTGGAATTTGCTTAATTTTTCTCAATCCAATGATGGGGAGGGGGGGAGGGGGGATTCGAACCCCCCAAAACCCTTCCCACGTTACGCCTATGAATGCGACATCGCTGCAATTTGGCGATTTTTATCTGGCACCCTTTTAACGGAAGAGTACTTTATTGTTATTTATTTATAATCATGTTTCGAGTAGGATTTGATTTCTGAGTTACCGTTAAATTTGTTTTCTGCTTGAGCCTCTCTGCTCGTAAACTTCTTACGACAAAGCTCGAAGAATTTATTAAAGCGACACGCGTATTAAAATACTCTTAAATTCCTACTAATACGGAGAGGATAACGTAAAATAAATTAAGCGTTACAGGCGAAAAAATACACCAGTCGTTAAAAAGCACATTGTTAGGGTGGTTCACAAAATATTTGATAGAAGCATCAAAATTGTTTTTAAGAGGTTTATTTTACAATCATGAATAAGACATTACTTTTTAATAAAGCTTTACAAAGAATAAAGTCTTTGAATATTAATGGTTTATTATTATTCAGCGACTTCGTTCTTAATAACGAAGGCTTTTTTTTTTTTTTTTTAAATTTTTTTTATGAGGAAAAATAGCACGGATAAAGCGTTCTAAAATGAAGGTTAATTTGATTTTAAAGACTGCTGTTAAATAACACAAGTTTAATTACAAATAATAAGCGTCTTATTATTTGGAAAAATAATACTCATTTAATAGTTTTGGTACAAAAATTAAGAAAAGGGGGCTTTAAATATTATTATCCAAAGTATAAGTAATTTACACAGGGATGTTTGTAGGGATATAAGTTATGCATATCAAAAATTCGTAAGTTGGGGCAAAAAAAAAATAGATCCTGTTTTTCGTTGGAGAAGCTGTCAATTATGAAGTATAAAACTATATTAGGTTTTGAAATTTAAAGTGAATGAACTCAATGCTTGGTAGTTTTTAATATTAATTATAAAAACATGTAGGAGAACTTATTCTATATGTGTTACTTTAGTAGTTATAAACATTGGTTGGTATTAACAATCTATAGCTGTACATTCATCAATCATTGTCATAACTTTAAAAAATTAGAAGTGTGAAGCATCGCACAACTTTCAATTACACTTTATTTACTAGTCGCTGCATTTTACTTTGCCATGGATTTGTGAAATTTTATGCCACCATTTTCGTATTTTCACTAATTAAAACATTGGCTATTTTGGCGATATTTTGCGATAATTATTAGATTGTCAAAAATAGAAATAACGTCAAGATGACGAAATTGGAGATTTGATTTTCTATAAATATTACATTATACTTTCTTGCAACTGAAACAGAAGAGACAACCATTGATGAGCGATGCTCAAGGAAAGATGACTCTTTATTGAAGACCTTCGATTTTCAACAATTTACGTCTTTATGGCATGTATACAGTAATTCTGGAGGTGGTGATGTTTAGAGCTCCTTAAAAGACATTACGGCAACTATTTTGATGTTTTTCAATGCCATGTATCTTATGTGCATGCGCAATTTTGCTATAACCTCAATGATAGGTCCCAATGCCACAACGAATCCGTTTAAAAAATGTTGAATATTGTCAGTCAATCTGTTTGGTAGTTATGCTGATCACAGATACACATACAGATATTTTGATTACTCTTTTTGAACTCAGTACGTTCCAAACGTGTAGAAATATATCTATATATAAAAAATAAGTTGAAAGTTTTTTGAACATTATTCATTATCTTACGCTAATATATTTTTTTATGCTATTACGCTATATTAGGACTGTAAATGTTATAGAATCAAGGACATCTTGTCCAAGATACAGTATGAATATCTCTCCCCCATCACCCCCTTCTCCCTAAGTTAACGTTTTTCTAACAATTTTTTATAGTACAGTATAAAAAAAATTTATTACTTACATCGTCTACTATTTTTTTAAGAAAAATCTATGAAAGCTTCAACACAATGTCTAATTTTTCTTTCCGCCATAACGATTGGCATTGCTCCATAAATCCTAAATCCACGTTAAAAAATTAGTCATATATAAGCAAACACGTAATTTGTGGTTTTGTACCAAAGTTTGTACACCGCGTAGAAAATGAATGACCGTTATGAAATGAATAATGTTGGTTACACGCCTCCCAAAATAAGTACTTTTTACATAATCTCCAATATATCACTCCGCTTACACATTCTCTAATAATCACTTACTGTCTCAAAACTAAGTAGAAGCGGTAAGTTTTACCATCTATCCAGTCAATAGCTCCCGCCAGGTAGTCTAGTTGATGGAAATCACTACGGAAACAAGATTCGGCGATCTAGAATAGGGGTGTGTCTGTGCATATATGATATTGGCACCTTAGAACGTTACTATATGACAAATTTAGATGTCTCTCTTCTGAAATCCCTCAATGTTGAAAATGGGGCTTGTTTCCATGGCAACTGACAACGCTAGACTTTATGACGGGAATTATTCTTATGATAAACAGGAAGTATCTTCAAACGAATTGGCCAATTAGAGAAGTAACCACCACCGAGTGAATTTGTCCATTGAGCTGCGACGACTTCTCACTAAGTGCCTTTGTCGGAACAGGCTGCTAAAACTTAAATATATCTTATTTAATTATTTTTCGTTAAGTCGATTTCGTAACTTCATTGCTCTGGTTTGAAATTACGCTTATCTTGCGTGTGGGGGTGTGTATCTCGAAGGCGGGAAAATATGCGGTGGCCTAATTAACCCACTTGCCGACATCCAATCAAGTTGAAACTTGGGGCCGTTCAAATATTACGTAAGCACCTAGGGGGGGGGGGTAGCGATTTGCTTATTTTTGCTGACAAGGGGGGGGAGGGGGTATGAGTGATGCTTACGTAAGCATTTAATAATCCCTTAATTTCTAAAAAAAATTGAAACTTACAAAAAATTTCACTTTTGTACACCGAGTTCTAGGATAGGTGACTTTCCATTCAAATCGATCTAAGGGATTTAAACTTACGTCACATAAGAGTGACGTACTTTGCCTTCAGCCAATTACAATCAAACATTGATGATGCAAAATACTGCAGTTTCAAAATGAATAAAGGGGACTCCCCTCTTTTGGGTGTTTGGAGACGTGAATCCTACATTAAACCTAACTTATGTGACAGACAATTTGTGTTTTTGTTTCGCTTGGCGACTGGTGGGCGCCTAAGATGGAACAGTAGTTGGTTTAAGGTTCAAGATTCCGAATTGAGTTGTGTTTTGAACAAGTTTCTTTTTCCACTGCAATCCTTCTTGAACTTTTTGAAGATTAAGCAAATATAGTTGCTTTGCTTTCTGTTTGCTTTTAAAAAAAAAACCCATATGTCTTCATTTCGTGAAATTTTATATAAAAAGCTGTTTGAACCTTTTAAAAAGTCTACATCAAACAAACCCTTGAAAAATATTCAGGATATAAATAATGAGGTATGGCGTCATTTTAAAAATGCCTCTAAAAATGACGAAGAACTAGAAGTGTTGGTGTTAAAGAGTCGAAGAAGAGTTGCGAAAGGCAACTAGAAAAAATTAAGTTAAAGTTCATTATTTGCATTGAATCCTAACTTTATTTAGATTATTAACGTTACAAAAAAAAAAATCAGGAGCGGGAAGGGGGGGGGGTACCGTATGCTTACGTAATTATAGAGGGGGGGTATGCGATTTGCTTATTTTTGCTGACAAGGGGGGGGGAGGGGTGTCAAAAATTACCAAAAACATGCTTACGTAATATTTGAACGACACCTTGGCAGATAAATTCGATGTCGATGCCAATGCAATCTAATTTTAGGGGCTTCCACTGTCATTAAAATGTCACTTTTGAAGAATACTAATAAATCAACTTGCCGTCATCCAATCGCGGTGAAACAGAATTTAACCGATCATTGAAAAAACTCTCTTTTGTTGCCAAACACCTGTTTTAACCTCCTGAGACAAACAACTGTTTGAAACATGATTTAAAGCTAATTTTTATATATTATTCTTTGGGATCTATGTAACGTACTTTTAAAGTTCAGAACTGATCCGTGCACTTTAAGTACACTTAGACAAAAAATGACTATCTCCTTAAGTTTGAAAAAAAAAAAAAAAAAAAAAAAAATCGTGAGGTCGTGATACATAAAAATACTTTACAGTTAGTGCAAAAAAAAAAAAAAAAAAAAAATAAAAAAAAAATCGTGCTGAGCATCCAGGCATCCGACAACGTGAGGAAAATATCTTACTGTTAACCAACTTTTCGTGAAGCCTTTACTGGGAGAGGAACTGTTTTTTGCCTTATCGTTACAGGCTCTACTTTATCACAATCGATGGAACTATCATCAGTTGTACGAATGAATTCTGCTATTTCATGCAAAGAAAAATTAAGAGCCCAAAATCCGATTTGCATTTAAATGTACGCGGGGTCTCAGGAGGTTAATAAATAAATAGTAAAATTGTTTTAATTAGAATAAATAAAAGATATTTGGATGTGAATGCATGAATTCCTATTCATTTTTAATGAATAAATTTTTAAAAATAATTTACCGCATATTTTGCAGATAGGGAGTGTTTTTAATATTTAAAATTAAGATGTAAACACCAAGCACACGCTGACGACAGAAACGGCGCTATGTTAAGGAGACATTGTACCCAAAAAATTTATTTTAGAAATCACTAAAATTTAAACTATAGTAATTTTACATTGTGTTGATGGTAAATAAACATAATTTAACCTATGAAAATATTTTGAATAAATAATTTTTGATTAATTCAATTTATTTAAATTTTTTCAAACTTTTTTTGAAATGCTACTCATTCCACAATTTTAAGTATTTTTACAATATATATTCGTATTATAATTGTTAACAATAGTTAGTATGGATTTGAAGATGCAAGCTATGGAAAGGTTTTATAAGTTTTTTCACTAAAAACAGCAGAAAAACGTGTTTTTTTTCCTTCCCTCTCCCCTTTTTTCTTTCTTCCAACTTTTTAATTAAAAAAAAAAAAAAAAAAACTAAACATAGCACACCTTATTCCATACTAACTTTTGTTTATCAGATGTATATAAATACACTATAAAATTTTTCCAATCCTAACTATATTTAGAAAAAAGCCTTAGGTCTCTTTCACACGAGGCAACTAGTTGATTCAACTAGTTGCCTCGTGTGAAAGAGACCTAGGGATTTAAACAACACTCAAACTGAAAAATAACGAACTGAGAAAAACAACGTTAAATATTTTTTTTTTCAGCTTTGATAGTGTGAGAGGGTTTACAAAATACAATTTAACTTTTTATCTATCAAAGGTACAAGTATAAATTTTTGCACAGCTATTCAGAAAGATATTCTCCACGTTATGGAATAAAAATTGAAAAATTGACATTTTCGTCATTTTTTGGGTACCATCTCCCCATAATGAATGTCAAAATTGGCAATGCATATAAAGGACTATACTAAACTTCAACTTAAATAGACATCACTTAGACGATAGATCATGACAGTGCTCATAGGTATTTAATCCATTTTGGCGGAGTGAAGACATAATTCTCGCCAAACCTTACAGCCTTTTGTTCTCTATAGGGTTGTGGTTTGGCTAACATTATGCTTTCACGCCGCCAAAATGGATTAAATACCTATGAGCACTGTCACGATCTATCGTCTAAGTGATGTCTAGTTAAGTTGAAGTTTAGTATAGCTGAATACCCGTGCTGCGCTACGAAATTTTACCATTAGCATTTTAGCGATCAAAAGACATTCATGTATTCTTCACTTCAGACGTTTGCTCCCATTTCGATCCCGACAAATTGATTTATCAAAATAGGAACTTTCCTTTGTTGACATTTTAAACGAAATTTATAATTGTGAATAGTAAACTGGAATAGTTTATTGTGTTTATGTTTGCTCTTAGTTCTAAATTTCAAAGTAGTAGCTGTATTGGAAATGAGACAATTAAGTTAATCCTCGTATAGCTTCAATGTTGCGTCGACTTTTCATCCCTTAAAAATTCGTTAATCGATATTGGAATGACTTATTTTTTTAACATTTGCCCTTTTAACATTTGCACCAAATATCAGAAATATGACTACATTGGAAGAGGAACATTCGGATATCCCTCGTTTGGAACATTTAACCCCTTTAAGTTGGTTAATCGAGAACGGAATAGCTTACTTTTTCTATGTTTAATCTTTTTTGACATGTACCAATTTTCCGAGTTGTGACCCATATGGGAAATGGTACATTCGAATATTCCTAGTTTGGAACGTTTAACTCCTTTTCCACCCCTTGATCCACCCGAGATCGGAATAGCTTACTTTTTCTACGTTTGTCTTTATTGATATTCACACCAGTTTTTAGAGTTGTGACAGTATGAGAAGTAGGACATTCGAATATATCTCTCGTTTAAAACGTTTAACCCCTTTTTGACCTCTTAAAGTGGGTTAATCGAGATCGGATTAGCATGCTTTTTCTATGTTTACCATTGTTGACATTTGTACCAATTTTGAGTAGTGACCATATGAGAAGTGGTACATTCGAATATCCCTCGTTTGGAACGTTTAACCCTTTTTAGATCAATTAGAGTGGGTTAATAGAGATCAGAATAGCTTACTTTTTTTACGTTTGTTTTTGTTGATACTTGCACCAGTTTTCAGAGTTGTGACGAAATGGGAAGTAGGACATTCGAATATATCTCTCGTTTGGAACGTTTAACCCCTTTTCGACCTCTTAAAGTTGGTTAATCGAGATCGGAATAGCTTAATTTTTTTTATGTTTGCCTATGTCGACATTTGCGCCAATTTTCAGAGTTGTGGACTTGTGGGAAGTGGTACATTCGAATATCCCTCGTTTGGAACGTTTAACCCTTTTTAGATCCCTTAGAGTGGGTTAATAGAGATCAGAATAGCTTACTTTTTTTACGTTTGTTTTTGTTGATACTTGCACCAGTTTTCAGAGTTGTGACGAAATGGGAAGTAGGACATTCGAATATCTCTCTCGTTTGGAACGTTTAACCCCTTTTCGACCCCTTAAAGTGGGTTAACCGAGATCGGATTAGCATGCTTTTTCTATGTTTAACATTGTTGGTATTTAAGCCAATTTTCAAAATTGTGGCTATGTCGGAAGGGGGACATACGAATATTCCTCGTTTGGAACGTTTAACCCCTTTTTCCACCCCATAAAGTGGGTTAATCGAGATCGGAATAGCTTACTTTTTCTTCGTTTGTCTTTATTAATATTCGCACTAATTTTTAGAGTTGTGACGAAATGAGAAGTAGGACATTCGATCATTCTTTGTTTTAACGTTTAACCCCTTTTCGACCCCTTAAAGTGGGTTAATCGAGATCGGAATAGCTTACTTTTTTTATTTTTACCATTGTTGATATTTGTGCCGATTTTCAGAGTTGTGACTATGTGGGAAGTGGGAGAATTAGTGATGAGTGAGTGAGGACTTTGCCTCATATATATAGAGATTTGTAGATTAGTATTAAAAACTGTATTTTTATGGGTTATATTATTTTCATGCTACATAGTTATTTCATGAAAAATTATACTAGACATTTTTAAGTTACTTAAATTTTTTTAAAAATCGTTATTGAAAAGAAGATAATCACCTTTTATCGTACCTTATTCCATGAACGACATAATCGAATATTACTAATGGTAATTATTCCTAACATAATTTAGGAACTTGGCAATTATATTTAACAAAAATGTAAATAGTGCTTTCAATTTCATTTTGACTCATTTTTTGGAGCTGAATATAAAAGTGTTTGGAAAAAAAGACATTTTTATCTTAAGTAAATAAGTAGAAAAGAATGTTTAATTCATGCATTGAAATGTAGTGTTAGCGTTTACAATTTTATAATATTTAAAAAAGGTTTCCTAAACAGAAGTAAATTAAATTTAATTCAGAATAGTTTTTTCTTTTTAATAACTTAAATGTTTGTCTTTTTTTAAAATTTTTTTTCCCTTTTTTACTCTCAATTTAAAAGAAAAAATTCGAGGGCATTCAAAAGCAAATGAGAAATCAACGTTAAATGAAAGGCGAGAGAAATGAAAGGTGAAAAAAATATTTTAAAATTTATTACCTTGGGAACTAAATCAGTGTTCTTTTTGAAACTATTGTAAAGCTGACTAAAGAAAGTTTCCCTTTTTCTAATATCTTAAAAGTTTCCCAAATGAAGAGGATTTTTAGATTGATCAAAAGAGAAACTGTTGTCTTCATTTACGAACAGTTTTATTTTTATAGTCGGAAAACAATTTCAAGGCTTCGTTTTGTTTTAATATTTTTGATGGCATACTTTTTTTTAGCAGAGCTTTTTCTTATCGTTTCCTGATAATTGATTATCGCATTGATCGTTTTCGGTACAAGGAAAATCATGAATTATTTCAATGTGATAAAATATTTATTGAATCGAAAATAGCAAGAAGTTATCGTCACTTTTAAAGCGCTGTCATCAACGTGTAACAAATTATGATTTACCGGTTACAACGATATTTTTTTCCAATCACTCTACGGCACAAGTTTACGCATAACTCTTTATACATTCAGAAATATTCATAAATTATTCACACGAAGCTGTGTTTTTATATTTCAGCAAACTATAGATAATAACTATAGATAATCCATAAAAACAAAGTTTTTAATGTAAACTTTATATACATTGCCAATTTTTATACTTGTTAACGTAGAGCCGATTCTATTGTCAGCGTGTGTTTGGAGTTTGCATCTAATTTTCAGTATCAAAATCATCTCTATCAGCAAAATATGCGGTAAACAACTTTTCAAAATTTATTAATTAAAAATGAATTTGAATTTATACATTCACATCCAAATATCTTTTATTCGTTCTGATTAAAACAATTTTATCATTTATATATTAAAACAATTTTTGCGAAAGGAAAGAGTTTCTACAATGATAGGTTAAATGATATTTCAGCACGATTCAATGACGGCAAGTTGGTTTATTAGTATTTCGTAAAAACGACCTTTCATTGATAGTGGCGACCCCCCAAATTTGATAGAATGTATTGTCATCGACATTGAATCTATCTACGCCGATCAAACGGTATAGTGGTTAGCGTGCTAGCTTCGAGACTGCGAGGTTGCGGGCTCGAGTCCCGTGTAAGGCATGGGTGTTTGTAATGCATGTTGGCTTGTCATATGACGAATGTTTCGGCGCATTGTAGCCCTCGTGTTGCTGACGGCGCTAGATAACAACCAACCAATCGAATCTATCTGCAAAGTTTCAGCCAGATTCGATGACGGCACGGGGGTTAATTAGGCCTCCGGCAAATTTTCCAGCAATCGACAAACATATACATGCACACAAAATCGAAGTTAATATAAAGGATTTAATAAGCTATGTTTATGACTCAACAAACTATACAACTATATAGATAAAAAATTTCATTGACTTAATAAAGATCCACTGTTGAGAAAGACCGCTTTTTAACATGAAGAAAGGATAATTCTTCAGGACTACCCTAACTTTGAAATAGTGTGAGACAGAGACGAGTGATACGTTGGATAGACAGGTATTGAATTTTAAATACACCGGTTTGCAAAATTAGTTATAATATTGTTCAGAAATTTTCTCCGATGAAATTATGACGCAGTTTTTTTCTAAACAAAAAAAAACAACCCAACTATAATTCATTCTTCCTTCAACTCACAAAACTTCTCGGAACAACAGAACAATTGCTACCAAGCTTCGGTACGTACAACTTCGAACACAGCAATAATTCAGGCACAGCGAAAGTAAACAAAGATCCGATGCTCTTCCGAAAAGGAGACCGATGCTTTTTCGCCCCTTTAAATAGTCCCGCGGCAGAACTTTCTAGCAAAATCCAATTGACCAATCGCGTAATGGAAATGTCTCGAAATTTCCCGATTGATTTAGGTGTTGCCACCTTTTTCTAACCTGTATCATCGCTGTTAACAAAAATTAAATAAAATAGAATAGAAGTTTTAAATAAATACACCACTATTTACAATTATATACAGAAAACTTTGATAACAATATTGAAATGTGGCAACAGATTGTTGGAAAATTTTAATTCAGGCGAATGAGTTCGTCGTTTAACCTCATGAAAAAGTGATCTATGATAATTTTATTGGATAGTGTAGCCTAAATGGTCCCCTTTGCAAAATATATTAGTTTTTGTAAGACGCCCAAGACTGGTTTTCAGAGCTACCAGTTTTGTTTATGGACGAATAAATCCGTCCAAATGCAAATAGGCCTCATTGGTGAACCGTATGCTTTCGTCATCAAATTTACTCCCATCAATGAATTTTTTAAGCTGCTATATTTCAAATTCTTTACCTTTTCTATCCAACATACCACTTGTGTCTTTTTTCTGTATCTCGTCGTTTCGCAATTATGTGATTCCACTGTTAGGTAGTAATTTCTAAAAGGCCCTGTAAATAAAAAGAACTTGTACCAGAATACCAAGATCACAACTGTTAAGAGGTACTCTTCCGTTAGAAGTGTACCAAAAAAACCCTGACAAATTGTAGCGATAGCTCATCCAAACTAACAACCTTCAAATCGTTTATAAATCCTATAGCAAATCGTTTTTTGGGTTGCTAATAGCAACAATATTGCAAAGCCGTAAACATTTAGCGTTGGCGATACATTTACGCGTCATTTAAACGCGTAAACATGTAGACTTGGCGACAACTGCACCTACTAGTACCCGTCTAACGGAAGAGTACCCATTAAGATTCGCTTGCAGTGAATATGTGGTGGTTTCGTATACAAATAACAGATACAACCCCTAGACACCAGAGATCTCTTTTGTCTAGAGGTAAAGCATCTGGCTGGAAAAGCAAAGGTCGCACGATAGATCCCCAACAACTACAAACAAAGCTACATAAGCTTTATTACTGACAATCAGACAACTGAATTATGCTGCCATCTATCGGCACCTTCCGACACGACTTACACACAATCATCTCAGCATCTTTGGCGACTCACTGCCAAAACAGAAAGCAACCTCCGGCGATTCACTGTGCCACGGGGTCTAATATATTTGTAATTTAGGAATGGCAACAGTGTTCATGATGAATTTTGCAAGGTAATGTTGTTAAAACGTCGATACGAAATGTACGTAAATGCAGCGAGTCACGAGTACGTTTATTCTGTCAGTAAATGTTTTGTGTTTTCTATAAAGATGTCTTATTAATGTTAAATTAAGTACACAAGAAGCCAACAAAATCCCCACGCCTGTCTACTAATCTAGGAGTCGCTGGTTCGACTCCCGTCAGCGTACATCGCTACAAATACCCCAAGAGAAGCGATGGTATAAGTGTCCGTTTAGGGACAGTGACCGCCAAACATTGATTTTTCCAGACATTTATAGAACATCCTCCATGCATTTCTCGCATAAGCACTCAGGAACGACATCTCACTTCACTTTCTGTTCCAGGGACGTCACCCCCTTGAAAGTCCTCTCCCAACTCCACACCCTGATCCTGGACCACAACTTGATCGTGTCGACCACCTTCTTCCCGAGGCTCCCGTCTCTCCGCGTCCTGTGGCTCAACTTCAACCTCGTCTCGGATGTGACCCTCTTCGTTCCGCCACTGGCACGCTCCTGCCCAGGGGTGCGCCACTTGAGTCTCATGGGCAACATGGCCGCCCCGATCACGCACAGAGACGCCTCCAGTAAAGTGGAGGAGGAATACAGGTGAGTTTGAAATCTCTGATTCTCCCGTCTAATAAACACACTGTGTCACAGTTATATCGCTGAAACGCATTTTTTTTTTTGTCGCAAAAGTTGAAATTGTGTGTGATATCACAGCGACATCCCGCTGTGACGATGTAGTGACTTTGCTTTGTGATGTCGCAGCGACATCCTGTGATATCCCAAAATAATTTTACAATAAAAATCATACGTCTCAATTGCTCTAACGTTGCATTTTGTTGAGATTTAAAAGGGGTACCTGTTCGGCGATAGCTCAGTTTTATAAATTTTAGAAAAGAATGTTCACGAGTGTCGGCAATTTTGCCCAATTTTTATTATTAGTTGCACAGTTGGACTGTAAATAAAAATGATAACTATCCAAGGAGTTACCATGGGAAAGGAGAGTAAGCTCTCACACAACCGCCAAAGCGCGGGAATCAAGCCATAATGATTAATAGATGAAATAAAATAAAGGGTGGGGCAGTGATGGCAGATGTGCGGCAGGGTTGCGCAATAACACAGGCGTTAACAGTACCAATTACTTAATTTACATCATTAAGAAATTTTGCTTACAGGAAAAGTTAGGACAGAAACACATAACGTCTCATAACCATCGATATAGATAAACAACTGGATAGACTGCTCCATTGTCAATGCAAAGAGAAAAACGCGCCGGGGATTGCGAAGCTGGTGGGAAGATTAACCAATCACAGTTCACTTTTATAGTTGGATGGGAATGCGAAAAACCTTTTAAAGTGTTAGAGTATATATATTTTTTGCACATTATTACTAATTAAGGTCTACTATTGGCATTTCTGCTGTGTACAACCCAAAATTTTATTCTCAATCCTCGGCAATCCCGTATTTTTTTCCCCACCAACGGCATCTGGCAACGGCTTCATTTTCCCAGCGTTAAGCAGTCTATCCAGTTGTTTATTTATACCGCTTACTGACCCGAATTGTTTCATTTTTGTAGCAAGTATGCGATATATTAGTTTCCCTCAAATACTAGTTACAAATATCACTTAACCTTCCTGAAAAAGTGTCTCTTTTGGGCTCTGGGTAGATAAGACTACAAATTAGTTAAACACTACATATAACTGTACACCTTGAGTTATCTTAAACATGCATGCCGTTTAGTCCGAGCGGCAACTGCAGTTTTTGGACCCCATCGAACATCAATCTGAATTTTTTATAGAAATTGGAAAAAGTTAGTAGATTACGAATCCACTAGTCTGCCGTGGCAAAAATGGCCGAAACTGATCAAAAATCGACTTGGAATGAGTTGAACTAAAATCCGATTGCCAAATATGTCTAACTTGCCAAAAAGAGAACAAACTTTTTCGTCTTCCAACCCACCGTAGTTTGATTTTCAATGAGAAAAAACGCAAGCGATTCCTGATCTCTGGCTCAGAAAACTTGTATCTTTTAAAAGTAAGCCAAATTGGCGACATCAGTTATGTCCTCAGTGACGTAATGTTTATTGCCAATTTGACTCGTTTGTGAAAGATGCAAGAAAGCTATCGCCACACTTCCGAATCGTCTGCAACTTTCTTAAATTGAAAATTAAAGAGTGAGGGTTACCAAATAAAAAAAAAAATCTCATTATTTAGCAAGTTATAGCGCATTTGGCATTTGGATTTAGTTCAACTTATTAAAAGTCGATTTTTGTCCAGTTTCGGCCACTTTTGCCACGGCAGACCAATGAATTCGTAATCTACTCACTTTTCTCCAATTTCTATAACAAATTCAGAACGATGTTCTATAGGGTCCAAAAATTGCCTGTCTGTCTAGTTCTAAGTCGGGGGACACCGTCGTGTTATTCAGACTAGTTGTTACGTCACTGCTTTAAATCAGATTGAATCCCAAGTCCAATCCTCTAAATATGCTAGTATTTAGCTTTCATAACTATTAATCCCATATATAATGCCATATATAAATTTCTTTCTTTAACTAATTTCGTAGGGGATGTCATAATAGTCAAGATGTTTGGTCCAGGGCTTATATTTGAATTTTAGTATTTAGTGTAAGCCTCTCTCTGGTGATAAAGATTTAGTGAAGCAAGAGAATGTAAATTTTTATTTTAAATAACAATTTATAGAATAACACCAGATGTCGCGATGGGGTTATTATAATGTTCTTTGCTCGGACATTTTAATCTTCATTTGAGATCTTTCAAGGTCTGAGTCCTTTTTTCAGCACTCGTCCAGATGTCATCTGAAATTTCGAGAGGGAAGAAAAAATAACGCTTCGAACTGACCATCTGTCTGAATTCAATTTTCAAATCGTATCTAGTTGAGTAGCACTTGTCAATCGGACTGTTAATTGACGTATGGTGGAATATATTTATTTAGATCTAGGATTGTGGAACATCGCACAACTTTCAATCACAATAGAATACTAGTAACTGTATTTAAATTATACATGAATTGGCATAATTTACCGTTTTCGTTTTCATATTTTCATGAATTTTTAAAAATTTGACAGTTTGGCGAACTTTTTGGCGGTAGTTATTACATTGACTTCGAAAACCCTCGCCAAATTGGCCGTATTTTTGGTGATAGTTACTTCAGTAGTCCTTTCGGGTGAGGTAAACATACCGGAGGAACAGTCGTTGGTGTGTAATGCTCTATTAGGGAACTTGATGTTAAAGAAGTTCAATGTTCAATCTTTTTATGCCTTTATCGAATTTTTACAATGAATTTCGGAGGTAGGTATGTTTAGAACACCTTAAAATGCATAAACATAGCTATTTTGATCAAGAGTGTTTTAGAGCCGTTTTTTTGTCAACTGCTGAAAACATAATTTTCTAAATGAGAGCTACCTATATGCGCATGCGCTATTTTGACGAAAAACTTAATGACAGATCCAAAAGTTGAACGTCGTAGGTCAATCTGTTCGTTGTTTTTCTAGACCACCCCTTTGAGCTCAATACATTCCAAAAACGTGTAGAAATGCTAAGAAAAAAAAACACATTTATAAATTTGTTTTGACGTAATGCAGTACTTTCATTTCCGTATGTAAAAATATGGGTAATTATAAGTAAAAACATCGTAAGTAAAGCGTTTTGTAATTGTAAACAATCCGCCTCGATGCTCTCAGTAATTTGAATATTTCGGTGGATGCTTGTATTAATCTGCACACTTCTTGGGAATCCATACATTTTGGTATAATTTGGACAGCTATTTCATAGTTGCATTACATATTAAAATTGAATTTTGCTTAATTTTTAGATGTTTCCCCCCCCCCCCCCCCCCCGTCAAACTGATAAATAAACTTTTTTCAACATTTACTATCAATTAAGTTTATTGAATATTTTTATGAGACTTTTCTTGAAAATTCTACTCTTACTTATTTAACGTTCTAAAATACAACACAAAAGGACTCCTCTAACTCGCTTTCAAAACTTCTATCTATTTCAGAAGCAAATTTTGATTTTACTTGCATTCCATCTAGAATTTTCAAACTGCAAAAAGTGTCATTCATCTGCCTCCGTGAAAGTTTACAGGTAAACTTAAGTTGAAGATTTTACGCCATTTTTTTTTTTAAAGCTGCGAGAAAATTAGTAGATTATCTATACTAAACTTCAACTTCACTAGACATCACTTAGACGGTAGATCGTGACAGTGCTCATAGGTATTTAATCCATTTTGGCGGAGTGAAGACATAATTCTCGCCAAACCTTAGAGCCTTTTGTTCTCTACAGGGTTGTGGTTTGGCGAACATTATGCTTTCACGCCGCCAAAATGGATTAAATACCTATGAGCACTGTCACGATCTACCGTCTAAGTGATGTCTAGTGAAGTTGAAGTTTAGTTTAGGTGCCCTCCATTTACTGCCAGACATCTTTTACTGGAAGTATTTCCTTTACTTTCTTTTATACATATTTTCGACTAATTAGCATCGATTGAATCGCGTGATTTAATTCAGATTACGACGAAAACACTACCACCAAATCTGGAAACTTGTGAGCAATCAATTAGCTAGCCTATGTGCTACCATAGGGAAATGAAAGTATTGTTTTCTACAAAAAAAAAAAAATCTATATTTTTGAATTTCTCCTCATTTTGGAACATCCCGACTTAAAAAAAAAAGTGGTCTAGAAAAAATGTCTGTCTGTGTGTCTATGTGTACGTGGTCAGCATAACTCTCAAACGAATGGACTTACGATGGTCAAATTTGGTGTACGGGTTAGTGGTGGCCATTGTACTTCTATTAAGGTTTTCATTAAATACAATTGCGCATGCGCAATTTTAACGAAGGTAGATGCCATGTTGCAAATTGAAAAATATTAAAAAATTATGTCTCTAAGTAATTGCTAAATAATATAACCCATAAAAACGAAGTTTTTAATATAAACCCTTTACATGCATAGACTTATTATTATCAATAGACTGCGCGTTTCCACTTCAATCATACAACGAGAATGAAACCAAAATGAATCACAAAATTCGTCTATCAGTCACGTGGTTTTTAATTTGTCTACGTCGTAAAAATAATCCTTTATCTAATAATCCTTTATCGCCTGAGTGAGGAGAAACCCGCCAAATCTGCAACCCTGCTCCCAAAAAGTCCCTACTCATGGGATTCATTTTGGTTTCATTCTCGTTGTATAATTGAAGTGGGAACGCGCAGTCTATTGATAATAATAAGTCTATGTCTATATGCATTGCAAATTCCCCCCCCCCCCCCGAAAAAAAAACCTTCATTGAATACATTGTCATCTACGATGAGACAACGATCTATGAAAGCTGATAAGTCTAGCGTAAGGCAATAAAAACACATATCTTTTATTTATTTTGATTAAAAAAATTTTGGCTACAGGAAGGAGTTTCAACATTGATCGGTTAAATAGGATCACTGATCTCTACTATACTAAACTCCAACTTAACTTGACATCACTAGACGATAATTCTTCACCGTGCTCATAGGTAATTAATCCATTTTAGCGGAGTGAAGACATAATTCTCGCCAAACCTTATAGCTTTTTGTTCTCTACAGGGTTGTGGTTTGGCGAACATTATGCTTTCACGCAGCCAAAATGGATTAGATGCCTATGAGCACTGTGACGATCTACCGTCTAGTGATGTCAAGTTAAGTTGAAGTTTAGTATACAACTTCTGGATAACGCATGCTTGCCCTAATAACCATGTGACGAGTATGTGACGAAAAGCGATATCGCATAGAGATCACGCGATGTCACGGCGATATCACACAGGGGTCACATAGTCGTCCAATGTCCGTTTTAGAGGGGGTTTTGCGACGTAACTTTGTGATATCGCTGCGATATCGCTTTTCGTCACATTGTGACATTGGGGACGAATTTGCGATTTTTGCGATATCGCATTGTGATCTGTATGTGATCTTAGTGATTTTGGCGACATCCGTGTGATTTATGTGATCTTCGCAACGAAAGCTTTGTCACTGCGATATCGCTTTGTGACCTAAATGTGATCTTAGTGATTTTGGCGACATCCGTGTGATTTATGCGATCTTCGCAACGAAAGCTTTGTCACTGCGATATCGCTTTGTGACCTAAATGTGATCTTAGTGATTTTGGCGACATCCGTGTGATTTATGCGATCTTCGCAACGAAAGCTTTGTAGCTGCGATATCGCTTTGTGACCTAAATGTGATCTTAGGGATTTTGGCGACATCCGTGTGATTTATGCGATCTTCGCAACGAAAGCTTTGTCACTGCGATATCGCTTTGTGACCTAAATGTGATCTTAGTGATTTTGGCGACATCCGTGTGATTTATGCGATCTTCGCAACGAAAGCTTTGTAGCTGCGATATCGCTTTGTGACCTAAATGTGATCTTAGTGATTTTGGCGACATCCGTGTGATTTATGCGATCTTCGCAACGAAAGCTTTGTCACTGCGATGTCACATTGTGATCTGTATGTGATCTTAGTGATTTTGGCGACATCCGTGTGATTTATGTGATCTTCGCAACGAAAGCTTTGTCACTGCGATATCGCTTTGTGACCTAAATGTGATCTTAGTGATTTTGGCGACATCCGTGTGATTTATGCGATTTTCGCAAAGAAAGCTTTGTCGCTGCGATGTCACATTGTGATCTTAGTGATTTTGGCGACATCTATGTGATTTTCACAACAAAAGCCTTGTTCCTGCAACATAATTATACAAAAAATTCACAATTAATTTTTTTTATCAACTACCTATATCTGTTTCAAGTACCTACTCTCACTATGAAGAGGCTCAGTATCTTTTCTTTACGTCAAATATTTTCTAATACTATGGTAATATAATTTATACTATCAAGGCCAGTCATTACTTTAATGACTGGCCTTAATGGTATAATCATAGTGTTAGAAAATATTTGAATATTTTCTATAAGTATGAACTTTTCTAAACTTAATATACATGAACTTAATGGTATAATAAATTAAAGAATCATAGCATTAGAAAATATTTGTTCGTCTTCAACAAGACTTTGGGAAGTAAAAACTAGTCTCCTATATTAAAAACCAATGAAACAGTTAACTACCTAATTAGCCTTTAACCAAGAGAATTTATCCATTCCAATAGATTTCTCAGCTAAATATATACCTTAAAAATAAGACAAAACATGACTAAATCTATTAAAGCACAATGTAATGTATCTCATGCATCTCAATTTTTCTTTTAAACTGATTACAATGTTGTTTTGCCATTTTGTGCAAATCTTCCCCTTTATAAGTTTAGCATAGAAGAAAAATATAAATGGAAATATGCAATTAAAATGGAAATATGCAATTAAAATAAGAGTAAAAACATAAGAAAAACATAAGAAGGTAATAAGTTTATTTTATTGAACACAAAGCAAACATATTCTTTGTTACACTAAATATTGCAGAATGTTTTTTCTTTTCGGCAAGGTATCTGTCAATCTGACTGTCAGGAATTATGCCACTTCCTTCAATGTAGTATTCTTTCTCCATGTTTCAGAGCATTAGGTGTAGGCTTTGGACCTAGAAAATTAAAAATAGGTTATTCTTAAATTTCAGTTTAAAATACACCATTTTTAAAATTGCCACTCACAATGCAATTTTAAAAATCTAATGCAATTATAGCACAGAATGCTAGTTCATAAAAATAAAAACAGAAATTCTGTGCCAACTTTAAATATTCGTAACAAGGTTATAATAGTAATTAAAATGTGTAATGCCAACATAAATAATTGATAATTATACTCAATTCTGATATTGTTACAAGTGATTATTTACAGCTTTCATCACTGTAATCCATTAATTACTAACAAATTTATTTGGAATAGTATGACTTACTACTTTCTGATTTTTTTTTCTTTTAAATCCTTTTTACCTTACCTTTGCAAAACTAAAACTGATAATGGTATACCAATTAAAAAGCTAACACACCTCTGCGTCCAACAAATAGTTTATTTACAATTGCACATATTGCTATCTGTTTGACAATTTTTATTTTTTTTGGTTTTTAATGAATATGCAGTAGGAAATATGTTAACTCGAGCTGGAAATGATCCTCTTTTCACCTGTGAGACTTAAAAGTACAAAAAAAAATAAAAAAATATGGTTTTAAAACAGTTTTTAATTTTAAACATTTCCCTCCATTATTTCTTAAAAAATATAACTTATATATTAAAAAAGTTCCATTGAACTGAATAATGGATTCACAAGATACAACTTATCACTACACGACCAGATATCCGAGCCATGCCAAGTTCTGCCTTTCGAATCAAGGTTCAATACATCTCTTAGTAAAAGAATACAATACCTAATGCTGATATTTATGTCTATCTATGACTCACTCTGATAACAGAGGTTTTATCAGACTAGTACTTCCTAATTAGTGACAAAAAATATTTGTCCATTTTTAATTATTGCTAAAAAAATTGACTTGTTACTGAAAGTTGTTACGTCCAACAACCATTTGGGACCTCTAATTCCCCAAAATTGATATTTGAGAACACTATTATTAAAAGCAATAAATTTGGCAACAGTAAGTGATTTTAAAATAATAAGGTAATTTGAGGGGCTTCAAACGACTGTTCGAAGAAGATGCTTGCTATACCTTTTGTTACTTTTAGAGTTTTGCAACAAAAGATAAAATAAAAAATTATAGCGTGCTTTTATTTTACTATCTAATTGTCTATCATTAGGAATTTTATACAAAAACTAGTTATATCACAGAATAACTAGACAACTGTTATAACTAATTATTTCACAATTTAACCTCTATGATATGTTGTTTCAAACTTTGCAAGTAAGTAGGGCTATAAACTTTAAAGTAAGTACTCCAGTCTTTATATAGAAAAACTAATTTCACTTTCATACATAGACAATAACACACGCATAACATATATGGTCAATTAGAGAATTCAGAAGCTAAAAAAAAAAAAAAAAAAAAAAAAACATCCTCAGGCTTAACTTTTTCCTTAGTGGCATTATTGTATTTCTTCTAAATCAATTACATTTCATAGAAGATATATCTGAAGACTACAATTTCTTGAAATTTGAAAGAAATTAATGCTGTTATGTTCAATTAGTATTGCAAAATGTTGACAGCAGCCATACTTCACCATGGATTCTTGCTTCATGGATTACGTAAATATTTTGATGTATATATATATATATATACAAACAAAATAAAATGAAAAACGGCAGAAATTTGGAATTGTACCATGGGGCAACTTTTTAACCTATTAGCATATGTACTGGTAATTTGTTGTATTTCTATAGCTTTGATGTTTTTGATTTTACATTTGTAATTTCATTTTTTTCCTTTTGTTATGTATATATATACATACATATATCTATATGCATATATATACATACCTATATATATACATACACACATATATAATATATACATATACACATATATATATACATATATAGTAATTTCAAAACTATAAAGAATTTAAATTGACATATTTTTAGTTAAAAATTAATATTGTGCATGGATAGTCAATGGAATTGAAGCTTATGACTCAAATATATTTGAACCATAAGTAATTTTTATGCACACTTTTCCTGCGCAAAAATTATAAAATGAGTAAAACTACATGAACAATAATGGCATTTTTCATTTAAAAAATTTTAGCCAGAAAACTAGTTTTGCTATCAAAAGAGTAATTTACCTGTTGACTATCATAATCGTCTTCAGCTCTACGTCATTGACCAGGAAAGTCTTGCTTCACCCATCTGGTTTAGCAGGCTCTTGTTCCATGTCAGATCAGTGTTGGTTTGTCTTCTCCATGAACCATCAACTAAATTCTCCCCAAAGGTGCTTTTGAGAAACTTTCTTTCAAATATGGCAAGGACCTATTGACTACAAAATAGTAAAAATTAGTTGACTGACTTTTTGGATAACAGATCATTTATATGATAAAATGTTGTACCAGCGTCATAACAGCCGTATGAAACCAGGAAAGAATGCTATTAAACACAAAACTATAGATATTTTATATCTCAGGTTTTACAAATAACCTTACTTAAGAGTAATATTACACTTAAGTAGGTCTGATCCTAAAGCTTAGAAAAAGTCATACACTTTGAATTGATGATCATTAACACAAGATGAAACATTTTGAATAGTGAATTTTCATCTTCGGTCATTACAGCTTCACATGTAGCTCGGATAACCAGCAAGGCACTCTTACCAAAATATGATGATTGCTAAGATAAATTCAAAAAGGAAATAAGATATATGTTTGAATTAAACTAGAGATGATGTCTTGACTAAGCTGCAGTACGCTTATCGGATAACAGAAGAAGAGGTAAAATTATGCCTTGTTTAATAGCACACAAGACATAATAATGTACAACCTCAAAAAACAATTACCATATTTTTTATGGCATCACAATGTAAAAAAACAAAAACAAGCTATTTCAATATGTTTATATATTCAATTATATTTAAATGCTTAAGTTTATGTTCTGTGCTTGGTCACCAGATTTATTTGATTGTAGACACATACCGTGGGTATGTGTCTACAGTCTCAGTACGGAAGCCAAAGTTACAAATAAATTAACATAATTTCTACTCTTTTGCTTCATATCTTCAATAACTATTGAAATTATGTTTAATTTGGTTCTTTAAAATAAGTTTAAAATAAATGTCGGTTTTTACAAAACGCAGCAAGTATTTAAATTGAAATACTTTGGAGATATTGCTTAAGTCGCACATGGGTTAAAAATTTATAAAAATATTGAAGGGACATCTCAAACGGTGAGAAATATTATAAAAATAGCGGGTCTGAATGAACTTTCAGCCCGTAAGAATCCTTAAATAAGTACCTGTAACAGAAAAAAGCGCCTTGAGTTTGCAAAAAAAGCATGCAAGTTATCAGTTATCTTTTTGTGAATCAGTTCTTTTTAATGATGAATTAAAATTTAATATCCAAGGGTCAGATAATCGAGTTATGGTCTGGATAAAACCAAATCAACAAATGTTAATTTAGAATTTATGTGGAACTGTCAAACACAGTGGAGGAGGCATTATGGTGTGGTGGTGTATATGGGCTGCTGGTGTCAGCAATGTATATTTTGTAGAAGGAAGTAGGGATTGGTAAGTGTATCTTGAAATTTAAACACAAAATCTTGTAACAAATGCACAAAAATTGTCTCTTGAGAATTCTTTTCAATGTTTTTTTGTCAATTTTTAAGCCATGTGCGACTTGAGGTGCACTTATTTGCGGATTATCTTGAACCTTATTATAGGATATTTCTTTTAAGCAAGCTTTTTAGCTTTGAAGATCTTCCGGATCGATCTCTATCCTCAAAAGTTTGAAGCTCATGGTGTCTTTTAATAATATATTGTACTATAGGCTTCAATATATAAAAGATTTCCCCAATTTTTTTTATAGATAATCCATAATTTCATAACTGAATCGCCAACTGACAACTAGTTTTCGAAACTCCATTTTAAGACGATCAGCTACGAGGTAAAATTAAACAATTGCTGCTATCATGTCTTCAAGGCACTTGCGTACACTTCATATTTTAAAAATTTACTGCAAATCTGTTGTGGAAGACTTCAGAATTAATTTTCATATTGCATACTGAAACATTTTTTGTATGGCAGTTAGCAACATTTCCTAAATATTTCAATTTAAATACTTGCTGCATTTTGTAAAAACAGGCATTTACTATAAAATTATTTTAAAGAATCAAATGAAACATATTTCAGTAGTTACTGGTGATATGAAGCAAAAGATTAGAAATTATGCTAATTTATTTGCAACTTTGACTTCCGTATGGAGACTTTTTTTTTATACCTACTGTATGTTAGTCCATTACTATGATTTTGTTTGTCCATTACCACTTACTCTTTCATTCTATACATCATTTATTTATTTTACATTATATAATTCACGGACTTTTAAAATTTTTGAATGAACAAAAGAACTATGTTCTTTTTCAGTTAGTCCGTTACCTTGACTTTATAACCAAATGGTGCACTCTAATTAAATGGCAACAAATTCTAATACCCAGAATAAGAATCATGTACCCTTCAAATATTTATATAAGTGCCCTTTTCTGTCAAAATTAAAAATCTTTCCTTAGTGGGTTTGTATTTGTGTTAAAATAACACTAGAATGTTAGTCCGTTATCATGGAATTGCCCTATATATATGGCGTCACTTACTTGGTAAATCACAATTGGCCCGTGAATATTTCCTTCGTCAATGTTTACCTTTTCGACGATAAACACTGCTTTAATTTGAATTATGATTCAGCAACTATAACCTTCTTTCAACTAAATTTATTTTTAAAATTGTGTTAATAACATTTGACGATGGCTTCGAATAGAAGTTATGTGTTCAAAAGACAACTTAAAGGCAAAACCATTAAACATCATTGTTAAAACAATTCTCAGGAATGTACTTTACAATAATATTAATATTCATGTTACTAGAGTTTCCTGTCAAAAATCTTAATCATAAATTTGTATATATAATTACTTTATTTGACCTTGAATAATTTTATTTCAGTTTTTACACATAACTTACATAAAATTAGTACATATATTGGGTTTGCATATAAAATATTAAGACATTTTTTCGAGGGGTAATATATTCTAACAATATTATAAGGTGAACCTACCAGTAATTGACCATTTAGTGCAAGTTTCTACACATTTAATTTTTTTTCTTAAAAAAATTATTAACGGAATGTTATGAAAACTTCCCAAAATATAAATTGATTAATGAAGCTCAATAATAAATTAACATGGTGTTCCAGTCCTTTTTACAATTTAAAATATCATCAGAATTTCTTACCAAAAGCAATTTTGCCAGTAATTGACCAAGTAGACATTAGTAATTGACCACAGCCATGCTAGTAATTGACCACTTCCTTTTCCAGAAAAAAACCAAAAGTTAATTGTTAAATTCTGTTATAAAATGCTCTAATATTCATAAATTAACTATTAAATGAATTAAAAAAAGAAAGTAAAAAGAAATATAATCAATTTTAATCCACGAAAATAAGGGAACATCAGTGTAAAATATAGTATGAGGGTTTTCAAAGTTAGTTATACTGGTAGATAATTATGCATATTTTATTCAAAAAATTAAAAGAAAATAAAAATAATATAGAAAAGACTATCCAATCCTATACTTTCAATTCTGAATAAATTTAGATGAAAAGAATCAAATGTAGAGGATATTATTTCTTGAATAATTTCAAAATCATCCGTTTTTCAAATGGAAATCATTTTCTTGCATTGGCATTTATCCAATTACATAGAAGAGTTTCTCCAGCGTAACAAGTTGTTTTCTCGCCAACGTCGAACAAGGTAATTTTGATTGCAAAATAAAAAAAAGAAAAAGAGCATTGAGCAGAACTTTTTGTGTTTATGGCCTTTTCGAAACATTTAGAATTGAATAAAAAAATTTAAAATGCGGGAATCGTCCATTGGACATACAACAACTGCAAAAATTAAGGACTTTTAAGGACATATAAGCATTTTTAAGGCCTTGAGAAAAAGTTCAAAAATATTAAGCACTTTTAATGACCTTGTTGTAGAATTGTGAAGTTCTTTTGTCCTCAGAGTTATGTTTAATTAATATTCATTTTCCAGATACCTACAGAAAATACTTAGGCCAGTAGAAGATTATTATATACATAAACAGAATGTTTCAGCTTCTAGTTAAGCAAGTTTCAATATTGTCATGGCAAATAAAGAATACAATAACAGCAAACCAGGATAATGATGCTTGTTATATTATTTTAATTACAACTTGAATAAATAAGTTTAATTGACGCTTATTGACGAGTGTGATTGCTCACGTCAAATAATTTACCGAGTTAGAAAAAGTATTTTCCCACGTGTTGCATACAATATATTTTATAATTACGCGCAAGAAATATTTTCAATCCGTATATTTATTAATGTTGGCAACTCCAGTCAATGAATTTCTTCTAAAAATGTGTCATTTCAATGCAATGTCAAGACTATATAATATTTGAGCACGAGGCGTGCAAGAAAATACTTTTTTTTCACTGGTCTCATGTATTGCTTTCAACAAAAATTTAATTTTCTAAAAACAATTTATAAAAAGTTATTATAATAGCAATTTGAAGTTAAATAATAAAAAATATGAATAAATTACCTTACCCAATTCGAAAATGCATAACATATAACATTCAACCCAATGTGTTTGGGTAGTGAACCAGAATATTGCCATTACATTTATTTAAAAGTAAGATAATTTATATTCTGACGTCATATATAGTTGCTTGGAAGACAGATTAATAAAATAAACGTTTTTGATTGGTTTAAAATTCGAATATGTTTTAAAGCTGTATTTTTCATTAGTTGTTTTGAATACATTGGAATTACCAGATGCTTCTAAAGATTTTCTTTTATCATGGAATGAAAAATTTTACTTCTTAATTAATTTACAAATATATGATTTTACGCGCATTCCATTTCTTTTTTTCTTTCTTTTTTTCAATTATGTGTTGTATATTTTCTTTATTGAAATGCTGAGTTATATAACAAATTGTAAAACTCGTTTCAATGGAATGCATTCACGTTCATTATTAAACGTAAATATATAATTTCGGAAATTTGCAAGTAGAACATAAGCTCACACAATGAATTTATTTTCTGAATACAGCACGATATTCTTTTAAATACTGTAGAGCAGCATAACCTCTAACTTTTAGAGACGAGCGGTATGAGTTATGTTGAAGTTTTTTGTGGACCGCAGATTTTTACCGAATATGCCAATACATATTACTTTTACTGTGTATGTTCAAGATCACAAATGTAATTATTGGTATAGAATAGATCCAACAATAAAAATATTTTTGAAAAATGGAAAAAATAATGAACTTTTTACTATCTCGAAAAATAGTTATTTATGCAACTATACTTGGGAATATAATACTTTTTCAATCGAGGTAAAATGCTTGTTAGCGCAAATCAAATAATTTAAAGAGTTTGAAAAAGTATTTTCCCACGTGTTGCATACACTATTTTTTGTAATTACGAGCAAAAAATATTTTTAATACATATATTTGTTAATGCTGGCAACTCCAGTCAATGAATTTCTTCTGAAAATATATTTTTCAATACCCAAACCTATATAATATTTGAGCACTAGGCTTGCGAGAGAGTATTTTTTCACATTAGTGCGAAAAAGTGCTACTTTCGCCACGATTTTTTATTCAAAATTATTATAAAAAGTTTTATTTTTTGCACGTTGTTATAAAAGTAATTGATATTTGATTTTTTTTTAATAATTAAAAAAATATTTTCGTTATACTACCTTAAATTAAAATCTAAAATATAAGTGAATCTTTTATTAAAACCTTGCTTGTGTGTCTTCATGTGACTTGGCATAACATTGAATAAATATATTAAAATTATACCTTCTTATATTCTGCTGATTTTGTCGATATCATCAGTTGTGAGATATCAATTGTAAGTCAATATCAATTTCTCTCAGGCTCTCAAGAGAAAAAAAAAATACTATTTGTCAGACTTGCTACTACGGGCAGCGTAGTGAAGAACACTGTTCTTAATAGTTAACACATACCATTTTGGAAAAATTAATATTAGGTAAAATAAAGTTCATTTCTCGAAATCTGAAATTAAAGTTCAAAGATTGAGAAAGCAGAGATGGTTCTTTAGTGAGATTATCGAGTGATCAAAATTGAAATAAGCCAAATTAAAAAAAAAGAAATCTGCCACTCATTTTGAAAAATGCATTTCTCGAGTTATACATTAAAAAAATGGTACATTAATACATTTCATTTCTTAAACTAAATTCATTTGCTGAAAACAAATCATGGAAGTATTTGTTAAAATTTAAGCTGACTTATGATGGATTTTAGTTGATTTAAATTTCCTCAAGTAGCAAATATTCTATATCCAAATGAATATACATGTTTGCAAATAATGTTTCTCATATTCAAGTAAATTTTGCGTTCAGTTTTCATTAGCATCATATGTCCGGAAAACGCTCAAATCTAAATATGTTATTTAAATAAATCTGGCTTGTTTAATTGCATACGAAGTGGGGAAGGGGTTTATAATAGAAATTCCAGTATCCGTTACATCCAGAATATTTTTTAAAAAGTCAGTAATTCAAGTAATAATTCAGGCAGTCAGTAATACAGAATTCTAAAATCCAGAAGAAATGTACACATATTGTATCGTTTATTGCATTAAATATATATTAGTTTTCGAAATACAATGTAATTTGTTTGTCTGGAATCCATGTAAATCTATTACTTATTCTTATTATAATTATAGTCTAAAATAAAGAAACGTAACTTTGTAATCGAAATTACATCTTCCACAGCAACCGGGAAACAGGGGCGTGGAGCATCGCACAACTTTTAATATTACACTATAATACTAACATGTATTTGTGTTTTATATTTTCTTCATTCGCTTAGAAAAAATGGCCAGATTGGCGATAAATATTATATGAGTCGTTAAAAAAAAAAAAAAAACCTTTGCCAAAATAGTGTTTTCGGTGATATACTTTTCGATAATTCTTATATTATTCTTTCTTTTAAGAGAAACTGAGGAGAGGAGAAAAACGATCGTTGATGGAGAACTCTGTGTTGAATTTCCCCCCCCTTTTTTTCCCTTCCTTCAACTTTTTATGCCATTTAAGCATTTTTACGTGAATTTCGGAGGTGGGGATGTTTAGAACACCTTAAGAGGCATCACCACAGTGATTTTGATTAAAATCGTAAGAGCCGTTTTTTAGAAATCATTGAAAAACCTGAAAACTACCTTATGCGCATGCCGGGTTTGACGAAAACCTTAATGGTAGGTCCCTTGGCCCCTACCAATCCTCACATCAAATTTGAACATCGTCGGTCAATTTGTTCGGGAGTTATGCTGACCATAAACAAACAGACCGAATTTTTTTTATATCACATTTTTGAAATCAGGATGTTCCAAAACGTGGAGAAATGTAGAGTCGTTTTTCTGAGTCGTAAGTCATCGAGTTAAACTTAACTCGTTACTGAAATTATAAAAGGAAATAATGTTCGCTTAAAAATCCAGTTAAAGTATTTTATATGTCAATATGTATTTTTCATTGTTCTCCTAAGTTAATTAACTCTTTTTAGAAATAATAATCGTACGGTTAAAGTTGTATTATTTTTATATTTATCTACAATTTTCAACATCATTTCCAAATTGGTTGGTGCCTATCTGATGGCTGTGTGGTTTGCTCTCTGGTCACGCATGCCAAAAGGTGCCGTGTTCGAATCCTGGGTTAAGCATGGATGTTCGTTGTGGTTCGTAATCCACGTTAAGCTGTAGGTCCCGGCCTAATTAGCCATCATTGTGCATAAAAATAGGTCGTTGAGCATATAAGCCAACTAACCAGTTGGGTTGCATTTCTTCTATTTGTAACCCCCCCCCCCCCCGTTTCCTTTATAGAACAAATTTAAATTGAAAATAAATCATTATTTGCAGTTATTTATTATTCATTTCGTTAAATTTTAAATGACAAGCGTTAGCCAATAACCACAGAATATCAAAGAAGAATTTTCAATATTATTTGGAAAGTCAGTCCAATTAATAGATAAAAATGGAAAGGAAAAAAGTCGAATCTAATAAATCATGTAAGAAAATAGAAAATCAGATTCAGTCGAGATCGAAGCAAGAGAAAGGCAACTGCGCTTTTCACTCCCCCCCCCCTCTCCCCTCTTCCCCTTCGAAGACGCGACCAGTATTTTAACAAACTGAACAGGTGTACAACATTACTCTCCCTTAGTTCTTTGTTCCGTTCCGCGAATTTTGCAAGCGAGACAAAGAAAGTAGGGAGCGAGTGGGCTGGAGACCAGATACCAAACTGACCTAAAGGGATATGAGCTAAAGTGACCCCTTATAACCATTCATCACCCCGAGGGTAAATAAAGATGGTAAGAAACCGCGGGCTGTAAACGAATACTGCTTAGTAGGGGGTAATTTGAATTGATCTCGTGTTGCGTCGCCTGCTGGTGTAGACGGAATCACAAAATAAATTTGTTGCATCTATAATTTTTTGTTTCAGTTTAATAATTTTATTGTTTAGATTGGTCAATGATAGTGCAATCAATTTCAAAAGTGAATGTTTTGCTAAATGTCTAGAATTCCGTAGCGATATGCATTTCATTTCCATGTTCTATACGTTGTTACCAGTAATTTATAAAATCCGACATTCTATAGCAACGGTTCGCAATCTCTTAGGTTGTGCGGACCACCTATTTTGTAAGAAAAACTTTGCGACTCACTAAATAATACAATACGTGCGTACATCAGTAATTAGTAAAATTTTAGAATTAAAGGATTAAAAAATAGTTCTTTTTATAAATTGTAATGCAATTAATGCAGTTTTGGTAATAACTGGATATTTTTGCCAAACATTTATCCAAAACGAGATCAATGGTGTCGATAATTCAATTAACGAGTCTTCACTTGAAGATATTTTCTATATTTTAGTTAATCTTCTTGAAACAGAATTCACTCGTTAAACCGTCGAAGAATAGAATCGAATAATTGGATTGTTACTAATCATCGAGTGACTCGATTATTCCTATCTCTACCCTTGAAGCTCCTGTAATATTTATCTTGGATTATTAGACTCTTGATTAGCTTCCACGGGCCAGTACCACACTACTCGCGGCCCACAGGAGGGTCGCCGGCCTATAGGTTGGGAACCGTTGTTTTATAGAACACATAGGCATTTTAAATCATGCCGAAAACGGGTCGATTTAGAAATCGGTTTATCGGACTTTTTTGTTTTTTATATTTTAAAATGCACAATGCTTTTTTTTTTCTGAAAGGATTTTAAGTTATGAAAATGATTTAAATTTTTTTATAAAGTTCACATTATTACCGACTGGAAGGATAAAATATAACATACGTATTGCAACTAAAAATTCCATGCTGAATTTTTTTAAAGGTTCGGTTTGCGAAGATTTTAATTTTACGTTTCTTTATAGTTTAAAATGTCGCTATAATGAAATTTGGCAAAAAAAACAAAAAAAAACGTCGACTTTAAATTAACCAAAAAATTCAGTTATTCTAATTTCCCAGCATTTCCCGATGATCGGGATTTACTGCAAGAATAATATGTTGAGAAGAAATATTTTATGAAAAATAAAAGTGGTGCTCATTACCTGCCTTTAAAATAGGCTATATGAATGAAAAAAGGGTATATAATATATACACTAACTTAGAAGCGTTGCGAAAATTGCCAAAATCATTAAGATCACATACTGATCACAATGTGATATCGCCGCGACAAGACTTTCGTTGCGAAAATCGCATTTCATTCTAAAATTATTTTGGGATATCACTGGATGTCGCTGCGATATCACAAAGTAACATCGCAACTTCGTCACATTGTGATGTCGCAGCGATATCACATGGAAGTCGAAAGTGACGTGAACTTTTGCGACATCGCTGCGATATCCCATGCAAGTCACATTGTGACCGTGATCTTTGCGACGAAAAACTTCGTTGCAGTGACGTAACTGTGACAAAGATGGTTAGTAGGGTGCTTACTGACTTGAAGTTGATTTAGGCTTAATAATCAGCATATAGATAGTATACTAGCAACTTCTCCCAAAACTAGTTCAAATGTGTTTGTAACTATGGGCAACCTATTTCAAAGCATTTTGATGGGGGGGGGGGGGGAGTATTCAAATGACATCATCTGCCTGCAGAGCAGAAATCGCTAATAAGCAATCCAGAAGTAGTAGTAGATATCAGTGAATGGGATTTATTAGCATTCAGAAGCCATCATGAAAGCGTGTGTAAAAGCGACCTTTTAGTGACAGTGACAATCCCAAAATTTGTAGGTTCGATGTCGATGACAATGCATTCTATCTGTCAAGTTTCAGCCCGATTGGATAACGGCAAGGGGGTTAATTAGTCCTCCGCAGATTCCATCGACAAACACGCAAAAGCGAAGGTAATATAAAGGATTTAAAAACTGCTCTAACGATTTCAATCAAAATCGCTGCGGTAATGCCTGTTAAGGTGTCCTAAATATCCCCACAGAGGTATATTTCCTTGAGTACATCCCACCACCGACAGTTTTTCCTCTGTTTCACTTACAAGGAAGGATAATGTAACATTTATTGAAAAATATATCGCCAATTTCGCTATTTTGACGGGTTTGTATGGACAAAAATATCGCCAAACTGGATTTTTTTTTTTTTAAATAATAAAAATATTTTAAACTAAGGGTGTGAAGCATCGCACAACTTTCAATTACACTATAATACTGACGTGGATCTGTGTCATTTACCGTTTTTATATTTTCATCATTCATTTAGAGGAAATGGTCGGTTTGGCGATATTTTTTGCGATAATTCTTGTATGAGTCTAAGAAAAGGGGGGCTTTGCCAAAATGGTGATTTTTGCGAAATACTTTTAGGTAATCTTTAGATTATCCTTTGTCGAAATTGAGGTGAGAAGAAAAAACGATTCTTGATGGGGTATGCTCAAGGCAAGAGAACTCTGTGTTAAAAGCATTCGTTTTTCAACTTTTTACGCCACTAAAACATTTTTACGAGAATTTGGGAGGTGGGGATGTTTAGAACACCTTAAGAGGCATTACCACAGCGATTTTTATCAAAATCGTTGGAGCCGTTTTTTTGCAATAATTGAAAAACATGATTATTTCAATGGCAGCTACCTTATGCGCATGCGCGATTTTGACGAAAACCTTAATGGCAGGTCCCATGTCCACCACTAACCCTCATCCCAAATTTGAACAACGTAGGTCTATTTGTTCGGGATTTATGCTGACCACAGCTACACATACATACTCACAGACAGACATTTTTTCTAGATAACTTTTTTAAAAGTCAGGATGTTCAAAACGTGGAGAAATGCAAAAAAAAAAAAAAAAAAAAATATCGATTTTTTGTTTTGTTTTGTTGTTGTTGTTGTTGTTGTTGACCGAATGTTATACTTTCATTACCCTATGTATACATGTGTATAATTGAAAGTAAATAACCGGTAAATTACACCAATCCATGGCAAATTTAAATGCAGAGACCATTTTTAAGTCTAATTGGAAATTGTGCGATGTTCCACACCTCAAGTTTTTAATTTATTCTCTGGTCTATAATCTAAACCCTTTCGTCAATTCAATTCCAAATTATAATGTTTTGCAAAATATTTTTATTACTCTTAAAAATGCATAATGAAGCAGTGTATATGAATATTTAGATCAGAACAATGAAAGAGAAAGAAGAACAGAAATCTAGAACAGCACTTATAAAAAAAAAAAAAAAAATTGATACACATCATATGTCAACGAATTTTTAAATTCGGAAATCATTCTTTAAAAATTAGGTGGCTATGTTTTGTCTCCTCAAACTTTTGATAATGGCCTCCCAGTGGCGTTCGATAATAAAGTCAGTGCACTACTTTTGAGAACTGTGGTCAAAAACCATTTCCTTTGGTTTTTAGTCAAGAGGCCGTTGAGTAAAAGGACAGGTTTTTTAGTGTCGACTCAAACTAGTCCGTTTCTCATGGGTACTGTTGAAAAACAAATGTGCGTCGAGGTTTCTCCTCCGACTTAAATGGGTCTGTTGATGTCGGGAATCGTCCTATAAATTGCGGACCTGACAAATAAGTTGCCAAGGAGCTGGCACATAAATATAGTCCCTTGGGGGCCCATCTTCATTGCTCACTGCGTTACTTTATGAGCTGTTCTTTTAGAAGTGTGTTGTAAAAAAAAAAAGACATCATGAAAAGAATTCCGAGGCCTTACTGTGAATCATTTTTGTCTAGCGAAACCCTTTTGACATATCTTTTTTCGGTTCACGTCTTTTTGAGGGTCTGAGATTTTAACTCTTCAAGATGGGAAATTCGTTCTTGATTCTCTTCTAATCAAAAAGTAAATACGGTGTTGCCCCCAAAACTTACCTGCCAGAAATAAAGCTTTATTGAACACGTGCTTAGAGGAAATAAACATGTTGAAATAAAGTGACTATATAATTCACATGACCCGTTATTTACAAAACCATATTTTTGATCAGTTTTCCATTCACTTCAATGAGTCTTCGCATTCTCAAAACGGATAGAAAAATGTGTCATAACTTTCAAGAGAACATTTCCGTCATTAGTTTAAAGGCCCTAAATCTTTAAAGAGAAAGAAAAAAAAAAGCAGCAACATATTTTGGCACCTTTTGATCAGCCCTTAGAAACAAAATCATTTTATTTCATTAATTTGCTCGAGTTCTTAGGACATGCAAACTTATACAACAATATGTTATTTCAAAGGACGAATGCAAAGTGCCAAAATATGCATTTCAATTTTTTTTGGGGGGGGGGGGGGGATTTATGGCTTTTTAACTAGAGGTCGGAAATATCGATTAAAATAAATATCGATACTATATCGTTGCATAGAAAAAAATATCGATATACCGATACATTTTTTTTTTTATTTGATTTTCAATTTTGCCAGAAACGAAGTTTTTCAGAACAAATTGCTACTTTTAATTTTTTTTTGTAAGGTAACTACTTTTCCAACTCGAATGGATCTAGTACAAATGAAAAAGTTTTATTATCGCTTAATTGGTGCAATAATTTTAAGAAAAATTTAGATAATTTTCAATAGCTTTTAATGGCAACGTTGAATATATAGCATAATATTTTTACAAAGTAAATAACTGAAAAAATAACAGAGGGATGAATATATATATATATATATATATATATATATATATATATATATATATATATATATATATATATATATATATAATCAACAAGTTTGCTCCAATTTTATTTTAATTTTCAAAAGCCAGGGAGGTGCACCCCCTTGAATCTTCCTGTTGGTGCCCATGATTCATAAGTGTATGGCAAAATATTGATCATTGGTGTCATTTTAACTGCCTCTCAGTCAAGTCCAAATTTTAGTTCTGATGCTTTTAAAAAAGGAATAAAGAAAATCGAAAAAATACATGGAACTACAAAACGATCATTAAAAAAATAAAAATGTTTGAAAATATCGATATATCGGTGACTTTTATCGATATTTTTAATATCAATATTTTTTGAAAAATATCGATAAAAATGTCATCGCATCGATATATCGCCGACCTCTATTTTTAACTCATGACGGTAGAACATCTGTTGGGATCACTATTATTTCAAGCTTAATGCTCATTTACAGTTTGGGCAAAGTTGCCCAAGATTCTGTCTATATAACCTATAGACCATTTCTATAGACTTGTCTATTAATCTATAGACCAGACAAGAGATCCCATAAATAAAAATCCACTGGATTGAGGTCTGTGGAATTAGAGGGCCAGTCTAAGCCACTTCCATAGTGCTTTGGCGGATAATCAAGTGAAATGGCATTCCGCCGAAAGTTTTCAACCAAAAATAGAAGCAGAAGTGCCGTAATGTCACGAACATATCACCAAAAAACCATCCCATTACATCTGAGAACATGACAATCTTGGTTGGTATGTTTTTGGCACTGAGCTACAATACTGAACTGGAGTAACTACTCCCTGTCACTTAACAAGCGACCAAACGAGCTTCCGCGGAAGGGTATTCAGACAGCCAAATAGGCAAAACATGCTCTTTTCCCAGTTGCCTAGCGCGTTATATTAAAACATTCTGCGATTTTCCGCTTTTCAAGCTATGCAGCTAGATTCATTCTTCTTTTTTTTTATATTTATTTTAAATTATTATTTTAGAATGGTAATTTCTCGTTGAGTATTTAATTGCAGAAACAGATGGGGAAAATTGTTAGAGGATGGATCGGAACTTCAATTTCATATCTTTAAGTTTAAGGACATAGTGCGAGCTTAAGTCTTTTTTATATACATTTTGGATACTAACCTTCTAAGGGTCACGGGCGTATATATCCGTCATTTGATCCCCAGTTTTTCCAGCAATACACAACCTTTTTAAATTTATAAATAAAATGTAAAATAAAATATTTTTTTGATCTTTTTATTAGGATGATAGTTTAAAACCTACTTAAAACAAAATAAATAGAAAATAATTTTAAAAAAATTATATATTTGGATCAGAAATAAAATTTAAAAATTATTGCAGGGAAAACAACTGTATAATTTCACCCATACCCTTGACGCTCAGAGGGTTTTAAAACTAACTTGTAAGGAATAGTTAGTTTTTTGTAGTGATTTAATGAAATTATCATTCATTGTTTCAAACCAATTTATTGTTCAGATACTTTTAATGACTGGTTAAATACATAAATACTTTTTTTAAGCATTCGTTTACTACTTTTTTTCTCGGTAAATCGAATGCTAGATATAGTTAGGAAACCGTATTCAGCTTTTTAGATATGAATATTTTCAACAAAAATCTGTTTCGCAAAAAAATATGCTGTAATATTGGAACCGAAAATCAATCGCCGAAATACTATGCGCTTAAGCTTTACATGTGATAAGCTTTTATGTTCAACTGTTTTAAATTTCACTTGTATGTATAATTGAGCAATCACACACGAATGTACTAAGTGTATAAAACTATGATTTTTCGAACAAAGCTCATGATGTTGAAGGAAAACTGCCAAACTACTATACATATCAATTTTAAATTAATAATTATAATAAATGAATATCTATTAATTGAAAAAATTAAATTTTATCATCAAATTGAACACGAAATGTGTATTGAAGACCTTCACGAGTCACAAATGACGAAGCAAATTATAGGCCAGTATCTTGGATTACGTTTAAAATATTACGGTAAAAATTTAACTTTAAAGGAAATACATAAAATTAATCTAACTTAAAGACAGAAGTTGGCAAATTCTCTCTGGTATAGTTGCTTTTCAATTAGACCACATGAAATGTAAATATTTCAGATATTACACATTGTAGGGATAATCAGGATTTTGAAAAAAATGTTTGTGTGAAGTTCTGTACGTTTTAGTTTTATTTAATTTTTGTGCAAGAATTAAGTACATACAATTTTCAAAAGCATGTCTTCCAAATTATCTATTTTCAAAATTATCTAATTAAAAGAATTATAAAAACACCATGATTGAATTGTAATTGCTATCCGTTTTTGAGTTTAAAATATTTTGCACAACCAGGATAACGTTTAATGTCTTACAGCAGACATACTACCAGCAGTAATACAATAATGTTTTTTCTCTTATTTAAATTTCCCCACTATTTCAAGAGGCTTTTATCTATATAAATAAAACTGACTTTCTGTCACACGGATTTGGGGACCGTTTCACGTAAAAACTACCTAACGGATTAGGATGAAATTTGGTATATCGCTTAATTAAACGACCAGGAGTAAAATAGGCGATATATTTTTAATTTTAATTGAGTTTTAAAATTTCCGAAATAATTTTTTTTGGTGTTTTTAAGCAGACACAATTTAGTATTTCCTGAATGGCAACTGAATGACAATCTTCGTTTGGTTTGTTTTGAAAATCGCAAAATGGCAACTGAATGACAATCTTCGTTTGGTTTGTTTTGAAAATCGCAAATGATATTCTACATTCACAATGCCTAGAAAAAAACGCCCATCATTAAGCAAAATAGACAAAAAAGTTTTTCAAAAACGTTTAAAGAGGCAAAGAGGCTCTCCAATGACTTAATAACTGTGTATAAAGTAACTTATTTTTATGATATTTTGTTTACCACAAATAATTTATTTTTTTACAAACAATAAATAATGAAATTTTTTACGACAATAAATAAATAATATCTGCATGAACATCCTATATCTGTTAAAAAAATTTACTGTAATTTATAATGTAATTTTGTAAAAGATTTAAACTCAAATAGTGCTTAAAACTATTTTCGTAACATATTATAAACAGACTTACTTTATTGTACTTATTTTTACATATATATACTTATACATATTACTACAGCATGCTTTGTAAACTTTCCATTTATTAAACTTTTATATTACTTTTATTTAGTACCAAAAACTGAGTTTATCCGTCAACGACGGGCCACGCAGCTAGTACACAATATACTTAAATAACATTACTTAAATAGGTACTTGGGAAGATATCAGTGACTCTACTCTGAATTTGCAACGCTACGTTTCTTATTAAAAAAATATTCATTTAAATCAAAAGAACTAAATATAAACGTTTGAGCTTGAAATTTCATAAATATTGAAAAATAATTTAACTTTGCTTTTCCCTTTACGGTGATAAGACGCGAGGAAAAAAAATTCCCCTCTTTTGCCTATTTGCGCACTCACATTTCGGAATGGGGTGTGATGCGGTCGGCTCGCGGAGTCCGCACTCCAGTCTTAGTTCATTAGCTCAGTGGTATTAATATATAGTCGGCAGATTTTACTTACCGACGTGGGATTCTCTTTCTGTTTCCAAGATACCGAAGAAGATTTGAAACTTAAAGTGCAGTTTGGCCCTTTTCATTCAAAGCCGATACTATTTTTTTAGAAAAAATATGTTCAATCTCTCTATATATAAGGCAAAGCGCTCGCTCATCACTAATTATCCCCCTTCCCACATAGTCACAACTTCGAAAATCGGCACAAATATCAACAATGGTAAAAATAGAAAAAGTAAGCTATTCCGATCTCGATTAACCCACTTTAAGGGGTCGGAAAAGGGGTTAAACGTTCCAAACAAGGGACATTCGAATATCCCACTTCCCACATAGTCACAACTTTGAAAACTGGTAGAAATATTAACAATAGCAAACATAGAAAAAGTAAGCTATTCCGATCACGATTAATCCATTTTAATTGGTCGAAAAGGGGTTAAACGTTCCAAACGAGGGATAATCGAATGTCCCACTTCCCATATGGTCACAACTCTGAAAATTGGTGCAAAGGACAACAAAGACAAATATAGAAAAAGTAAGCTATTCCGATCTCGATTAACCCACTTAAAGGAGTGGAAAAGGGGTTAAACGTTCCAAGCGAGGGATAATCGAATGTCCCACTTCCCATATGGTCACAACTCTGAAAATTGGTGCAAAGGACAACAAAGACAAATATAGCAAAAGTAAGCTATTCCGATCTCGATTAACCCACTTAAAGGAGTTTAAAAGGGGTTAAACGTTCCAAGCGAGGGATAATCGAATGTCCCACTTCCCATATGGTCACAACTCTGAAAATTGGTGCAAAGGACAACAAAGACAAATATAGAAAAAGTAAGCTATTCCGATCTCGATTAACCCACTTAAAGGAGTGGAAAAGGGGTTAAACGTTCCAAGCGAGGGATAATCGAATGTCCCACTTCCCATATGGTCACAACTCTGAAAATTGGTGCAAAGGACAACAAAGACAAATATAGAAAAAGTAAGCTATTCCGATCTCGATTAACCCACTTAAAGGAGTGGAAAAGGGGTTAAACGTTCCAAGCGAGGGATAATCGAATGTCCCACTTCCCATATGGTCACAACTCTGAAAATTGGTGCAAAGGACAACAAAGACAAATATAGAAAAAGTAAGCTATTCCGATCTCGATTAACCCACTTAAAGGAGTGGAAAAGGGGTTAAACGTTCCAAGCGAGGGATAATCGAATGTCCCACTTCCCATATGGTCACAACTCTGAAAATTGATGCAAATGTCAACAATGGTACACCCGATATGAAAAATTCAGTACTGCCGGAACCAGAGGGGAATCCGTAAAAAAACAACCGATTTCAGAAAGGAATACTTAGAAAATAAGAATTTCGATCTGCTAAAGTTGACTAAGAAACCTCAAAGTATAGTTTTATTTCGAACTGAGCGGCTTTTAACAGTTACAGATCGCTTCTTTAAAGTGCACTGAAGTGTACAGAAAAACTTATACAATTATCTAATGCTTCGATTCTCAAAAAAGTGTAATTGAGTTGGCCATTGAATCCTAAAGCCCATATGATAGAAGGAACGTCCCGCAGTCGTTACTTTTGATGTTCATAGAGAGGCTTAGCATTGAGTTCCGTCATCATTTGAGCAACACCTCTTGTATAAGGAAACCTACGCACTGACTGAGTGACGTCACTAGAGTAGTCCGTCGCCTTTCGCACTGGTTGTATAGGAGTCGTATTTTAAACTATAATTTTGAATTTTTTTAAGAAATAAAACAGCAAATATAAATCGAAATTTTTTTTTTAATTATTTTATTCACAAATCATAGTTATTAATATTCAATCAAACATTTTAATGCAAAATAGTAGCGTAATCTTTTCTACAGGGACAGCAGTTATTCATTTTTTTCTCAGTTGCAAGATCTTTGGGAAATTTAAAAACCGAAACTCTTAGCCCATTTTTATCATTTCCTTTGCAGTTTACCACAGAGCATCGAAATAGCATTTTAATATAATTTGTAACATTCTTAATACAGGAGTCTTTTTGGGTTTGGAACAGGAAATCCAGCATATTTGACGTGTTTGGTCTCTCTCTCCCTCTCTCTCATAGTCCATGATCATATGCTTGACAATTGTTTGATTCAGACATTATCTTTGCGCAAGCGCTATACTAACACTTTGCTGCTCCTAAACATTGACAAAACTGCAGATTATCAGGGGGGTGGAATTGGAGCGTCTTCTGAGAGATCCTTCAAGGAAAACTGCCTCGCATATGTGTCTCAAAATGGGGAAAAAACCGAAGAACTTCCATCTGCAATGTTGCCAACTATTGAATTTGGATTTAAAATTCAAAGGTAGGCAATTTTTCACAATGCATTTTGGACATGGCATATTCAATAAAATTTTTACCTATTGAAATATTGATAGTTATTAAAAATATTAAGACTTCCTGCACTTCAAAAAGTACCAAGAAAGGCACTAAGTCAGAATATTGGTGAGGGAAAAACAACAGCGTGGTATTAAAAATACTACATATGGCAACACCACCCACCAAGCAACCCGGCAAATTTCGTTTTTTTTTTTTTTTTTTTTCTTCTTTTTTTTTTTTTTTTTTAGCTATCGTGTCTATCTCTGAAAATAGATCTTACAGAATGAAAAATAGATAATAATAATAATAAAAAAAAAAACATGAGGCATAATTATATTTCATATAAAACCGGTCACAATATTTCTTGTATCTCGCTTCTTTACTTCTCTAGCAACAGATAATTTTTTTTAATATTTTTTTTGGGATTTTACGTGGTGCAATACGTTCGGTAATTATCTGACCAAACTTTATAATGAATTGTAAAAAAGAAAACTAAAAATAATCAAAAATAGGAAAACTGGGAGTGTTTCGCACTTATGATCCGATTCGGCATCAAATTTCCACAACATCATATACATTTCCGCCTCACCAAATACTTAATAATGCATATTTAACCCTGCTTATTTCATTCTGTTGTTTAGAGTTGTTTTCTCCTTGCAAAAGCCCAGCTCTGTTAGTTGCATTTTTTTTTAGAGAAAAACTGGCATTCTCTTATTCAAAGTCCTTCGACAAATTCCATGTAATGCCTTTTCCATGGTGCGTGCGGTTAACTGTCCCAAAGGGCGCGTTCCTGTCACGTCCGGAAACATAACTTGGTCGGAATAGTTATCCGCGGTTCAAAGCCTTAACTCGCACGAGATGTAGTAAAAGCCGAACAATAACGCTCCTATCCCACTCTCCAGTAACTATCAAAACCACCAAGATTTATGTCGAACACGATTCTAAAAGAGCATTTCCCCGGGGAGATCATTGCCCATCCGGTATTCCTAACCAAAATCCACATTCCACTCCTTGAAATCTGCATCATAAAATACACACCCCATAATATGCGAAATAGAAACAAAATAACGGCCTCGTCGTTCCAAAGATTATGCATCACACACTAGAGACCCAAGAAACGTTCTTAAAAAATCACTCGAATGTAAGGCCTAAAATGGCGCAAACAAATCCTCAAAGGGGAGGGATACTCTTTGGAACTGTCAGAATCGAAAACATAAAACATCACCAGACAAAGAAAAGGGAAATAAATAGAAACAAAATAACGGATTAGGGATGCCATGGGTTTTTATGTATTGCTGGGTTTTAATGTACCGAACCAAAAAAAAGAAGCAACTGCAACAAGAAGAATCACGAAAAGGCCCACAAATTGTTTTGAAGTTTCAAAATGGCTGTCACTCTTAATGGACCATGGATGCTGTGAATTGTGGTCGCTAGCTACCTCCCATCAGGATGTTACAGAACCATCCAAAGACATAATCCACTCAACACGATGTAAGAGAGCGTTTCTTGGAAAGGGACATCCTGAGTTATTTCAAGACATCCTTTGTGAGTTAAGATCCCAACGAGTTCGGCATTTCATGGTCCCGCCTTTCCACAGGCCATAACTGTAAATCAGAAGAGTGTGCGTACGTCCCGATACAAAAAGACGACTTAGAGCTCTTTTAAGTCAACGTTTTTGCCACGCTAATAACCTATTCGAAATGAAAGGAAGATACATTAATAAAGATCCTGCTTGTGGTTAAAGAAATGGGCGATGTCCAATAAATATTTCAGAGCGCGCGTTAAGAACGGCTTTGACCTTAATATACAAAATGTCCTTTGTTTAAAGTGAAACGCGCGATGGTCTATAAATAGTGGTATTACACTGAGAAGGCCGTGTTTTAGTTGCATTTTGGTGATGAAGGCAGCTGCTTGTTGAATGACAGACTATTTCCGGTGCTGTTTTTAGTGTAATTGTCGCTTTGATTATAACTCAAACCATGTTTTGATATGAAGTCTTTGTGTGCGGTAATAAAAACGAAGCACGACAGCTGTTCTTACAGTATTCATTATGATACGAACTTTTCTCTCTATTTGGAAGGGTAATGTATACACAAGTTACATTCACCATCCACATAAGGCTTAAAACACCTTCTACAGTAGGTGTTGGCTTTTATGGAAAAAAAGCACAATTTAGTTTTCTAATCTTGTCAACTAAACATTTCCATTACAAGATAAAAAAAAAAGGTTAAAAGCTGCATTTATAATGTGGTTTATTTGAAGAAATTTAGTACTTAAACAAAATTTACCGTTCTGAATAATTTGTCTGGTTTCAAAATATTTTCAATACCCCACCAAACACCAAATTGGAATTCATTTTACCCAACACTGCGACATAACTTTATTGCGTAAAAACTTTTGCATAAGTATAAAATTTTTATACCTTCAAAAAGTATAAATATGTGGTCACAGTAAACTAAGAATTCAGTGACTGACATATGTGATTTGTCAATGCTAAATATTTCATCCTTTAAAAAAAAAAAAAAAAAAACACGTTTAGAAATGTGTGAGGCACGCCTGCGAGCGCCCTCTATCGTCCTCTTTAAAATGTAAGCCGGTATAATCTCTCATTCTACGCTGAGAGCAGGTGCGAAACGGCTCCCTCTATTAAAATTCTTTACCTTTTTACGTTGCCTAAATGTTTTATTCTACGAAATCTTTTATGATGTTAAGTCAATACGTCCCTATGATAGGAGGCTCCAAATAGGACAAGCCTATGTGCCAGCCTCCTTACAAAATGTTTTTAAATTCATTTAAAAAAACAAAATCCATAACATGCTGTTGCACAAATTTGAACTTTGACGGCAAAGCTTTTTTGTTAAAAAAAATGTGAAAATAAGCGTCATTTCTAGTTGAATGTCCTACTTTTTTTAAGTCCTTCATCAGCCCATATTAATCTAATCTGAAAAATATGTTTAGTTAATTAACAATATTTATTCAACATTTAAATTAATAGAACTGGTACGCGCATATGCTTATCCGAAAGTAGGAAAAAAAAGCCACCCCCAGTTCCAGTTCTACTAAAACGTTGTTGCCAAAATGTATCAAGAAAAACGCAGCCAGGGGCCTCCGCTAATAAACGGCAGCGGCAACAACTCTGTAGGAAGGAAGATCCAAGCATTCCAGCTGCAGCTGCTTCACACTCATCACACTTAACTGACCGGAACGAATAATTTCTCTCTCTCTTTTTCTCTGCGTGAGCACCTTATGGGGGGTAAGAACATTTCCAGAGCCAACATTTTTACCAACCGCAGGGATGGAAATTATACTACCCGCATCGGAGGAATGGAAAAAAGCTTCAGTTAGGGCATTTGACCCGCCTTGAACCCGTTTCCCCCCCTTTTATGCATGAGCCGGAGCGTAATTAAATAGCCAAATCACGAAATTCGAACCCCCCCCCCCTCCCCCAATTGCTTGATTTGAGCTGACTCGAAGAGGGTCTTGTCATTGTTGGCCAAAGGGAATAATTGCATTTTCGTGGAATTGGGAGAACGTATTTTTCTTTCTTTCTTTCTTTGAGATATGTATGTGAGTTGGTTAGGCGTCACAGACGCGGAATTTAAGGCAGCAGGTGATGTATTCCGAAGTTGCAACAAGTTATGTACCTTTTTTTTTTTTTTCCGATTAAGGTATACATATACAATTGAAATGATTTTCTTTAATTTTTAGGTTATAATTATAAACTTTTTGGTAGTGTATCAGAATTAAAAATGATGCATTTTTATATACAAACTTTTTTTTTCCGTCAATTTTTTAATCAGCTAATTGCAATTAAAGTGAATAATTAGGCCATTATTACAACATACATAAATAAACTTGTAATTAACTTAGAGGTATTATTTTTATTGCAAATAAGATATATTATATTGACGCATGTTCCTATGGAGAATTTTGAATTTGGCTTCAATATTTATTCAATTATAAGTCTTTAAATAAAAAGTTTAAAAAAATACATAGTTTTTAACAAAAAATTAAGATTAAAATTTGCATAAAAAATGTGTTTAAAACAATAAATATTAGATTCTTCATAGAACACACATTCACAACTATTGTGTACAAAACAAAATTTGAATTTTGAAAATCGAACCATTTATTATGAAGTTCTGACCGTTGGCGTAAAGTCATATAATACCCAAATGTCATCCTTCAGAAAACGTGTTTAAAGTTTACTACACTAATGAACGGGATACAAAACAGGTTCACAAAACCTACTGTAATTTAAAAAGTAATTTGAGTCCCAGAAAGAAAATGGTATCATTTTAATGGTAATGAATTGGGGAATATTTTAAAACCAAAAAACAAAAACGCAGACTTGAGTCAAATTTTGCGATTCCTTATGTATATGTATACCTTAAGTCCTGCTACTTTAAATTAGATGGTACGGGGTGTTTCTGGCAAGGGACTATCCAACTTTGAATTAAGAAAAGCTGCGAAACAGGGAGTGACAAAGAGAAGAGACAAGTGGCTATGCTGGATAGACAGATACGAAATTTTATGCACACCTGTTTGCAAAATTACTCGATTGAAATCTGGCGACAAATTGTTAAATTTTAATACAGCGGAATAAGTTCATCGTTTCCATCATGAAAAAAGATTCTATGATCCCTTTAGTGCTGTCGTCTCAAATCGTCACTTTTGCAGAGGTGCAGTGTTTTTTTTTGCAAAACACTCAGACTGGTTTTGAACACCCCATATTCACCATTTTTGTTAATTGACAAGTCCATCCGTATGAAAATTGGCCGCATTGGTAAACCATATGCAGCCGTCATGAAATTTGCTCCCATCAGGCAATTTTGCAAACCGCTGTATTTAAAATTCCGTAACTGTCTATCCATCATACCACTTGTCTCTTTTTTCTGTCTCTCACTGTTTCGCAGTTATGTCATTTCAAAGTTGGCGATTTTTTTTTCCTGGAAAAACCCTGTTTTAATATTGTTATTTTATTTGACCGTTTCGTTTGGATAATTATATTGTTGGTGGGTGGTTCTTTTACACGTTGAGCTCCGCGTCAGCCATCGGTGGCCAAGAGTACGCTGTTGTTTTTCCCACACCTAAAATTTGACATAGTGTCTTTCTTGGTACTTTTTGAAGTGCAGGAAGTCTTAGTTTTTGAAGTACTATTGATATTGTTACGAATTTGTGTATATTTGTAAATATTTCGTAGTGTTAATTTTGTAAGTAGGAAAATTTATGTACATTTTGCATAAGGCAGTGCAATAGTTCGCCTTTAATTTGTTTCCCTGCAATGAATCTCTTGATGCTTGATAACGAGTTTTACAGAGGTATAACTCTGGGAAGCGAGTTTTAAGGAGCAGGGCATTTAACATTATGGTAATAGCCAAGTTGGCGACGGTTTTGGCGACTAATTTTTGTCGCCAAACTTGGCGACCATTTGGCGACATTTTCGGTCCCCAGGTACATGTATAGGACTTTTCGATTACGATCTGGAAAGTTCTCCAAATATCGACCTCTAGAAGTTTCAAAAAGGTTCGCAGCCTCCCCTAATATATAAGCCCGGCCGTGAGTGGGGTTAGTTAGTTGACTGATTTTGAGTCACTGAGTTAATTGTTAGCTGAGTCCATTAGTTGACTGGAATTACTGAGTAGTTCTAAAGCGAACTGTATTGCATTGTCTTTTGCAGCGATTGAGCAGTTGTGTTGTCAAATTTTTAACTGCTGTTTTGTGCTCTGTTATTGTGAAAAGAGCTGTATTCTGTCTACTAGAACGAGAAGTTCTGGAGTTGTAAAGGAATCTGTGACGAGTTATATTGGAATAAATTTCTGCAAGTTTTTGATCTGCTTTGGCTTCAAATCTTTCGAACCCACCAACGCAACAACATTTCAATAAATAAAAATATTATTAATGGCTCTGTCTACTTAGGATGCACGAATAAAAACGCTATTTTTTTTTAAGAATACTGTTATGTTTATTCACGTAAAACTTGTTAGGCTTAACAAAAACATTCGAAAATTACGGGGAAAGAAATGATTTTAACCACTTTTTTAATGTGAAAATGCCGGGTAAACAGGAGTCCTCAAAAAAATAAGTAGGGGTGCGCTGTTGAAAAAATCTCAGAAACTACTGAACTGATCCGTATGAAATTTTAATCACATATTCTGTACACTTATCGCTATATCCCGTACCAGAATTATTGCAAAATTTGAATTCTTTTTTTTTTTTTTTTGACAAAAAACATGCAAAAAACCCCACGTTTTTCAATTTTTTTCCCCCGTCATTTTATTATTTTTGCATATAAATTAATATTAGAGGTACGGGATATAGCCAACGGTCACACTAAACCTAAAACCATTCAATGTTTTTTGTTTCAGGGGTGTTTGTAAATGTATGTTGGCTTGTCTAATGACGAATGTTTCGGCGCATTATAGCCCTCGTGTTGCTGACGGCGCCAGATAATCTAAAAGCAACCAACCAACCTGTTTCAGATGGGCCATTGTTCAGATTTTTTCAACCACGCACACCTGCCTACTTTTTGAGGACTTCTGCTTACCTGGCATTTTCACACTAAAAAAAAAAAGTTAAAATTAATAATTTTTTATTTATTTATTATTATTTTTTTTTTTTTTTTTTTTTTTTTTTTGTAATTTACGAATATTTTTGTTAGGCCTAACAAGTTCTATATCAATAAACATAACAGTATTCTTTAAAAAAAATTAATAAACATAGCGTTTTTTTCATGCATCCAAAATAGACAGCCCTTAAATATACTATGCCCAAAATGCCCTTGTGAAAAATTGCCTACCTAAGAATTTTAACTCCGAGGTCTAGCACAGCTGCGTAATGTGAGGAATGAATGTTTATAAGTATTTCATTCTAAGCGTAAATATATTTTACTGCGGTAAGAAACAATGGCCCTAATATATATTGTTACGAATCTCTGTATATTTATAAATATTTCGTGGTATTAATTATGTAAAAAGGGAAATTTATGTACATTTCGCATAAGGCATTGCAAGGGTTTGTCTTCGCTTTCCTGCAATGAGTCTCTTAATGCTTGAAAACGAGTTTTACAAGGGGCAGGCTATTTAACATTATGGTTAATGGCAATCTCGCCAAGTTGGCGACGGATTTGGCGACATTTTCGGTCCCCATGTACCTGTATAGGGCTTTTCGACTACGATCTGGAAAGTTCTCCAAATTTCTATCTCCATAAGTTTCGCGAAGATTCCCCTTTCCTATATAAGGCCGGCCAAGTGAGCGGGGGAGTGAGTTAGTTGAGTTACTGACTGAGTGGAGTTACTGAGTTAGTTGTCTCTCAGTGAGCATCCAGAGAGCTGTATTGCGAAAGTGAACTGTATTGCATTGTCTTTTGCAGCGATTTGAGCAGTTGTGAAGTTTTTTAACTGCTGTTTGAGCTCTATTGTTGTGTAAGGAGCTGTATTGAGTCTACTAGAGCGAGAAGTTCTGGAGTTGTAAAATAATCTGCGAAGAGTTATATCGAAATAAATCTCTTCAAATTTTGATCTGCTTTGGCTTCAAGTCTTTCGAACCCATCCACGCAACAATATATATACTCAACTGTATCGAGTAAATTTCAATCTGTTAGCAGCGATGCGCTGATATTGCGGTATAGCAATGCGAAGCGCACTACTGCGTTTGGCCTGAAGGAGGATTTCCTTAAGAATTAGCTTGGCGCTCAACGTGTTAAATGAATCTGAACGGAAAACCGCTGAAAGTCGAAGCACATTTAAGGAAATAGCCATTATAACGATTGTCAAAAACAAAGCCATTTAGTTATCACTGAGTAATAAAAAATTATCCTATGTTGTTTTCAAGCGTGCTATCTCTAGATTGCATTTAGGCCATTAAGTTCATTGCGTATTCTAGTCTGGATTTCCACATTACAGAATCAAAAGAACATTGATCTCTTACTACATCTTCTGGATAGAGCATGCATGTTTAATTGCTCTGTACCCAAAAAAAAGACTTGACAACCGCCATAGAGATCTCTATTAGCAACTGCCCTCCCCTCAAACTGGTTAGAATGTGTTTGTAACCATGGCCAACCTATTACGGGGAGAATCAATTGGCTTCATCTGCTTGAGAAGTAATTCAGAAGTTATAGTTAGAGGTCATTGGAAATGAATCGGTAGGCTTTGGGAAGGTACTCCAAAACTAACCATGAAGTGATCGCTCATGCCTGAGGGAAATTTCAAGGTTATAAAATGACCCCCACGATAGCAAGTTTGATTCAAATACTCAAAGCATTCTCTTCTATGCTGTAGTAATGTTAGTATATCACATGAATCCACTGGTCTCTCGAGCCAAAAATTTCGAAACTATATTTGTAGCTATGTGTTCTACCGGGGAGTCGAACCAGGAACTTCTAGATCAGTAGCCAGACGTGTTAACCACTATACAAAAGAGATCTCTGTTGTCTAGGAGTATTATCTGTTACTTTTAAACGGGACCACCACATATTCAAAGACTGACTTTGAGTAAGTTGAACTAAATCTGATTGCCAAATATGTCATAACTTGCCAAAAAATGAGCATCCTTTTTTTTGTCTGGTAACGCAGCACTCTTTTATTTTCAATTAAGGAGGTTGCTGATGACGCTTCTGGCTCCCAAAATCTTTCATCTTTTAAAAGTGAGCCAAGTTGGTAATAAATATTATGTAATCAGTGACGTAATATTTATAGCCAACTTGGCTCACTTTTAAAAATATTTTACGCCAGAGGATAAATATCGTCTGCACTCTTCCTCATTGAAAATTTAAGAGCAGTGGGTAAAGCGTACGTAAGCTTTTGCTGCGGGTGACGGTGTTTCGATCCGAGGACCATGGTATCTGGAGACAGATGCGTTACCTCTGTGCAAAAGAGTACTCCACTGCACAGAAGCATTATCTGATATTTGAGGTCGCCACAGTGGGTTACCATATAAAAAAGAAAGTTCGTTGTTTGGCAAGTTATGACACATTCGGCAATCATATTTAGCTCAACTTATTCACAAAAAGTTGATTTTTGAATTATTTCGGCCATTTTTATCCCGGCAGACCAGTGGATTCACGCAATCTACTAACATTTCATTACATTCCATTAAAAAAAAAAATTCAGAATGATGTTCGATAGAGTACCTAAATGTGCAGTTGCCTCTCGGACTATTATTACCCACTGTGGAACTCGAACGAAATACGAAAGACTAAGTCATAATTTGGATCCATTCTTCCATCAATTCCGTTTATTTACAATTGGAACTGGGATTCAGTCATTGATTACGTGATTTCAGAGTGCGACGCTCGACTTTTTATAAGTGGACAGTGATTGGTTGTGGTATTTCCGCTGTGTTAATCACCGTTGCGCAGCTCTAACCAAGCGTCTCATCGCTCTTCTTCTTCTTCTTTATCATCTTTTTTTCATTTCTCTGTCGGGTTTTCTTTGAGTATTTTTTTTTTCTTTCTATATTGTTATTTCTATCTTTCTTTTTTATTGTCTGCAGTTGTTGTGCTGCCTTGTTTTTACAATGAAAGAGACATTTCATTAACTACTCGCTTGTTATGTGATGTGAATTCCAAGTGCTAGTAGTTTGGTTTTTTGAATAAGGATGCTTTGTAGATGTTTAGTGAATTGTTAGAAAATTGAGGTATGCTTTCTATTTTACTTATACAATGCGGCGAAAAAAGGACAAGACCAATAGAAAAAACTTCAATATTTAAACAATTACTTACTAGAATATTACGTGAAATTAAACGCAATAAAAAAAAAAAGCTGTTCCAAGTATATCTATAACTAGGGATGTGCAACATCGCACAATTTTCAATTACACTATAATAAAGGTCACTGCATTTAAATTTGTCATGGATTGGTGTAATTTACCGTTTTCGTTTCGACTTTTTCATTATTTTAAAGAAAGTGCCAGTTTGGCGACATTTTTGGCATTAATTCTTACTATATTGGATTAAACCGCGCCAAAACAACGAAATTGACCATATGTTTCTCGATAAATATTACATTATCCTTTCCTGTAAGTGAAACAGAGGGTGAACAGTGTATGCTCTTGGATAGCGAAAGCTCTGTGTTAAAGACATTCGTTTTTCAACTTTTTACTCCTTTATCGCATTGATTTTTCAATGGCACCTTCCTTACGCATTCGCGCAATTAACGAAAAAAGCGAAAAATAACGCATGTTGTGAGAGACTTCAATATTAGTCAGTGTTGTTTCCCGTCCTTGGGAGACATTTCAAAGACACGGAACGTGCAGCCACCACAGTTGGTCAACTGGCAACTCAATTTCGTTTTGCTACAGGTACTGAGATATCCCGGAAAACTTTATCCAGACGCTTGCGACAAAGCAGATCATACGCCCGAAGACCTTTTGTGTGTACCATTGTCCAGATTACACCGTCAGGCCCGTTTGCAATGGTATAGTGAGCACCGCAATTGAAGGAACAACGACTTGGCCTCTGGTGCTCTTTTCAGATGCGAATTGGTTCAGTATCTCTTCTGATAGTAGACAGCAACTCATTTGGGGTGAGGCTGGTGCTGCTTATCGTCTAGAAAATATACTCGAAAGGAATCATGACCAATGTCACCAATTTTAGTGATGGTTTGGGCTGGCATCATGGTCAATGACCGCACGCCACTGCGCGTGCTTCAGTCTGGGACTATGACCTGTGCCCGATACATCATTTAAGTTCTTTTACATGAAGTTCGTCTTTTCCGCGAGGCTTTCTGAAAAGTTCATTTGAAGTGTTCTGTTTAAAAGTAAAAAGTAGAAGACCAATATGTAGAAACAATGTTTATTTGCAGCCAATCAGTCTCTATAACCATGCCTTAAATCCAAATATAATATCGCATACAAAATCAGAAAAAAAATCTATAACAAGCACGCCAAACTGGCATTATCAAATTTTAACATCTTTCCACCTAACATCTCAGCCGACCAAACGGTGTAGTGGTTAGCGGGCTAGCTTCTAGACCGTGAGGTTGCGGGTTCGAGTCCCGTGTTAGGCATGGGTGTTTGTAAATGTATGTTGGCTTGTCTAATGACGAATGTTTCGGCGAATTATAGCCCTCGTGTTGCTGACGGAGCCAGATAATCTGAAAACAACTAACCTACCTAACATCTCATCCTTCAATAGCATTGACTTTACACACACACACACACACACACACACAAGAAAAACCTGAACGAAATAAGTCATTCAAATGAGGAACGGAATGTTGCCATTCAGAAAATTAAACCAAAGATTAATTTTTCCGTTACAGCACCTTCTTGTAGTGAAACAGAAAGGTCTCATTGCCACAAACGACCTGTAAATTTTACCAACACTTTCGGTCCGGTATTTCGTTTCATGGATGATAACGCCCCATGTCACCGCACAATCTCTGTGCCGGACTGTCTTGACACTGAAGACATTCAAAGTCTTGACTGGCCGACCCGTTCCTCGGATCTAAATCCGAAAGAAAATGTGTGGGATGCCTTGTAGAGACGTAATGCTGCTCATCGATACCCTCCAACAAACCAGGATACCCTACCCTCATCTGTGCACTCAAGAGACAAGCACTGAAATAGGATAACTTACCCGAACAGCTCATGTTGTCAAGAGCTTGCCTCGACGCTTGGAAAATTGCATTGCATATTGTCATATTACATACTAAAATGCTTTTTGGAGTGCCTATGGTACAACTTTTGGTATTTTTACTTTCAAGTACCCATATGTATACATAGGGTAATGAAAGTATAGCATTCGGTCAAGGGGGGGGGGGGGAATCGATTTTTTGCATTTCTCCGCATTTTGGAACATCCTGATTTCAAAACAGTTGTCTAGAAAAAAATGTCTCTCTGTGTGTCTGTGGTCAGCATAATTCCCGAACAAATTGACCTACGATGTTCAAATTTGGTGTGAAGGTAGGTGGTGGCCATGGGACCTACCATTAAGGTTTTGGTCAAAATGGCGCATGCGCATAAGAAAAAATCATGTTTTTCATGATTGCTAAAAAACGGCTCTAACGATTTTGATAAAAATCGCTGTGCTAATGCCTCTTAAGGTGTTCTAAACATCCCCACCTCCGAAATTTCTGTAAAAATGCTTTAATGGCGTAAAAAGTTGAAAAATGAATGCCTTCAACACAGTAGAGTCCTCTTTGCTTGAACATAGCTCATAAACGATCATTATTTATCTTCTTCTCAGTTTCACTTATATGAAAGAATAATAAGAAGAATTATCAAAAAGTGTATCGCCAAAATCACTATTTTTCATTAAGGTTTTTTTTTAAGACTCATATGAGAATTATCGCAAAATATTTCGCCAAACTGGCCATTTTTTTCTAAACGAATGATAGAAATATAAAAACGGTAAATGACACAAATCCACATCAGTAATATACAGTAATTGAAAGTTGTGCGATGTTCAACACCCCTAGTTTGTACTCTTTGTCTTGAGTGTACAAACCAGTGATTTTCCACTTATAACTTATTTTCATAATTTCCATACTTAAATGCACAAGAATTTTTTTTTCATATAGTGTCCGATACTCAAACAATAACAATTTTTCATATTTGATCTGTAGCCATATCTGCTTTTGAAGTTACCAGGGAATTTGTGCTCCGTCCTTACGTTTTGTCTGCCCATTTGTATGTCTGTGGTCAGCATAACTCCCTAACGGATTGACTTACGATGTTCAACTTTTGCATACGTCTTAGGGACCTGTCATAAAAGTTTTTCATCAAAATAGCGCATGCGCACAAGGTATCTACCATTGAAAAAGTCAATCTGATGGCTGTGGAGTTAACGCTCTGACCTCGCATGCCGAAGTGGCCGGGTTCGAATCCTGGGTTAGGCATGGATGTTCGTATGGTTTGGAATCCACGTTAAGCTGTAGTTCCCGGCCTTATTAGCTGTCATTGCGCATAAATATGGGTCGTTGAGCGTACAAACAAAGCAACCCATTGAAAAATTTATACTCTTCAGCGATTACCAAAAAAAAAAAAAAGCTCTGACGAGTTTAACCAAAATCACTGTGATAATGCTTTTTAAGGTGTTCTAAACATCCTCACCGAAATTTCTGTTGAAATTCGATAAAGGCGCAATAGGTTAAAAAGCGAATTTCTTTAAAACATCGATCTCTTCCCTTGAGCATCGCCCCATCAACGCCTTTTGCACCTTTGTTTCACTTACAGGAAAAGATAATGTCATAATCATTGAAAAACATATCATCTATATCGCTGCTTTGGTCACGTATTTTTTTTTGGGGGGGGGGGGGGGAGATGTTAAGCTAAATTTTTTGTGTGTTTTTAATTGACGAAAATATAAAAACGTTAAGTTGCACCAATCCATGCTAAATTTAAATGCAGTGACCATTATTAAAATGCGTTTGAAAGTCGTTTGGTTTTCCACATCCCTAGTTTAAGGTATACATATACAATTGAGATGATTTTCTTTAACTTTTAGGTAATAATTTCAAACTTTTTGGCACTATATCAGTACTAAAAATGATGCGTTTATATATATAAACATTTTTTTCCGTCAATTTTCTAATCAACTAGTTGCAATTGAAGTGACTAATTAGGACATTATTAGAACATATACATAAATAAACTTGTAATTAACTTAGAGGTATGATTTTTATTGCAAATAAAGATATTATATTGAAGCATGTTCCTATGGAGAATTTTGAATTTGTCTGCAGTATTTATTTAATTATAAATTTTAAATAAAAAATTTAAAAAAATACATAGTTTTTAACAAAAAATTACGATTAAAATATTCATAAAAAATGTGTTTATAACAATATATGTTAGATTCTCCATAGGAAACACATTCACAACTTGTGTCTAGAGAACAAAATTAGAATTTTGTAAATCGGACAATGCCTTATGAAGTTATGACCGTTGGCGTAAAGTCATATAACACCAAAATGTCCTTCTTCAGAAAACGCGTTTTAAGTTTACTACACTAATGAACGTGATACAAAACAGGTTCACAAAACCCACTGTAATTTAAAAAGTAAATTCTGTCTCAGAAAGAAAATGCTATTATTTTAAAGGTGATGAATTCGGGAATATTTTAAAACAAAAAAACAAAAACGCAGACTTGAGTCAAATTTTGGCAATTCCTAATGTATATGTATACCTTAAAATAATTCATTTTAGTGTCTAAGCTGCCATGTCAGTTTCACGACCAGTTCCAGAAATACACTGTCAGTAAATCAGGCAATGCCGCGATCCTCCACTTTTCCGGTCACGTAAAAAGTTCCGAGTCGTAACACACACAATGCGTCTTTCAGCGCAAATTAAAAACCCTCCCTTTTGTAAAAGCAATCAGTAAACTGAAACCACAAAAGATAATTTGAGGAGAAAGGATCTTGTCTGTGTAGGTATGCAGCTGGAATAAATGAACAACTGCCAGAGAACAAAGATTTTTTTTGTACTTATTCTTTGTAGGTGGTGGGGAGATCTAGATTGTCGTTTCGCGGGCAGCTCGCAGATGTAATCGGGAAAGTTGGTGAGCATTTGCGAATTATACGAACAAGTAACAATGTTTCTCACGTGATGAGGAAGTCTGTTTCCCAACCATCAACGTGGAAAGGAAACAGCCCACATAGCAGTTTTTGAATGGTCTCAGGGAATCGCATTTTATTTAGAATTCAAAGCACATTGCTGTGTCTTGAAAAAGAAGAAATAACAATGCTTTCGTATTAAGCCGTCGAATTTTTTTGTCGTGACAATAAACTCGCCAATTGCTGAATTTCTTTCCAGTTGCCAAAAGGACAAAATTATTCTTGTCAATTATTGAGTGCATGCCATGACGTCTTTCCCACTCGAAAAAGAACTGTAAGGTTACGTGGCGAACTTTTTTGTTGGAGGTCTGCTGCGTGAACTATTGAATAAGTCGACTAAGTTATTCTTTGAATTTAAATTATTTATTTGAATTTAGTTTAAATACATTCTCAATAATACAGTGGGGATGGGAACTTTTTATAAAAACTTCGATGCACTCTCCCAAAACAAACAAAAGTTCAGTTTTCCGACAACATTTCGTCCCAAACGAAAAGTTCGCCAAAGGTTGGCTGGATGTACATAAATAACACTCTTCCAAGAAATTATCGCGTTGCAGTTCACTAAATATTTCAAACTAACAAAATTTTATAAAAACTTAGGGGTGTGAAATACCGCGTAACTTTCAATTTCACTATAATATTGCTTGACCATTGCATTAAAATTTGATTTGATATGGTGTTATTCACCGTTTTCATATTTTCCCTCATTTAAATGAAAATGTCCAGTTTGGCGATATTTTTGGCAATAATTTTTACCTGGACATAAAAAAAACAAAACCAAAACGGCGAAATTGGCGATGTTATTCGATAGACATTAGTGTCCTTTCTTGTGCGTGGTTGGTTGGTTGGAGTTTAACGGCACAAGCCTTCTCGTGCGTGAAACAGAAAAAAAAAATCAATCGTTGATGGACGATGTTCCAGGGCAGAGAGCACTGTGTTAAAGCGTAACCTCCGATATTATAGTAGGTCATCCAATTATCATTATGACGTTGTTGACAAAAAATTGTTTTGATGTATCGCACAGCACCGTTTTTTTCTAACACTGTCATCGGAAGGGAATTTGAACACACTAACCTTAGGACCAGTTCTTGGAGTTCCCTTTGCACTCTAGATCGGAACAAGAACTCGGCATTTTGTAAAATTTTCACCAAATATTAAACGTATAAATCGTCCATGATAACCATCGAACGACTAGTAAAAGCATAATTTGAAGAACAGTGTATCCACTTTCATACAATGTTTACCTCGCGATCCCTTAATTTGTATCCACCACTAAAGACGTAGAAGGTAAAACATGGCGGAGTTGGATTGCCTTCTGTAATATCGATCGCCACGGTTAAAGGCACTCGTATTTCATCTTTTTACGCTTTTATCGCATTTCTATGGAGATTTCGGAGGTGGAGATGAGTCAAACACAAAGAGGCATAGCGCAAAGATATTAATCAAAATCGTTAGATCCGTTTTTTTTAGCAATTGCTGAAAAAATGTGATTTTTCATGGTTTCAACCCTATTCGCATGCGAGATTTTGCCGAAAACCTTACTGGTAGGTAATATTGAAAGTTATGATTCATATAAGCCTAGATCATGAAGTGCACCTACAATTGATACCCTCCCACGTGGAAATTTATGGAAACAAGGGACCTGACGATTTGGCGAAGCAGGCCTCGACTGAACCTTTAAGTTCAGTTACCTCCTTAACATTTGCATCCCTCTCTGGCTACACAGACAGGGATTAGTAACAACAACCATTGTAGCAGAGTTTTTTTTTTTTTTTTAAAGACCCGTGCAAGAATTGTCGCAAAAAATATCGCCAATCAGGCCACTTTTTCTAAGCGAATGAAGCCGGCCAAATGGTATAGTGGTTAGCGTGCTAGCTTCTAGACCACGAGATTGCTGGTTCCGAGTCCCGTGTAAGGCATGGGTGTTTGTAAATGTATGTTGGCTTGGTCAAATGACGACTGTTTCGGCGCATTATAGCCCTCGTGTTGCTGACGGCCCCCGATAGTCTGAAAACAACCAACTAAACGAATGAAAGAAACATAAAAACCGTAGACACAAGTCCACGTCCGTCATTATCATAGTTTAATTAAAAGTTGTGCGATGTTCTACACCGCTAGTTTTTTTACTCAGTGATAACTAAATAGCTTTGTTTCTGACTATCATTATAAAGGCTACTTACTTAAATGTGCTTAGACTTTCAGCCGTTTTCCGTTCATATTCAGAGGAGAATACGCAAGAACCATCTTTTTCTGCACCATAAACCAAACTATAAATTTTCCGAATCACAAATGCCGGCTAAACTATTGTTTAAAACACATTGCGCCATATACATCATCAATTTACAAGAAACAAAAATCTGCCAGTATTTCAATTTTATTTCCATATTTAATTAGCGTTAAAATCAAACAAATGGCCCTATTTATCTCTGATAAAAAATAATTTACATATTGAAGCAGTATTTTGGCCAGCTATGTATGCCAAAGAACATGACATTATACTAAACTTCAACTTAACTAGACATCACTTAGACGATAGATCGTCACAGTGCTCATATGTATTTATTCCATTTTGGCGGAGTGAAGACATAATTCTCGCCAAACCTTAGAGCCTTTTGTTCTCTATAGGGTTGTGGTTTGGCGAACATTATGCTTTCACGCAGCCAAAATGGATTAAATACCTATGAGCACTGCCACGATCTACCGTCTAAGTGATGTCTAGTTAAGTTGAAGTTTAGTATAGATATCTAGGACAGAAACGGACCTAACAATCCCAATTAAATTCCTGCCACAATCCAATTTCATTTTGGCGTAAAATCATTTACCAGGATGTCCTAGAAAGGATCATTCCCTATACTCGCTATGTTAAAATCTTCTAGTCCAGTGCATTTAGAAACTACTTTCCATAAAACCTTGACATTTGGTGAGTAGGTAAGAAAAAGATCGCTTAATGAAATGACATAAATTAAAAACTGGCAAATAGCGTCTGATATATTTTGTTTTGTATTTGAAATCCTTACGTCAATGCATATGCAGTGGCTCCACCTGGTTTTGACTTTCGTTATTTTAATTTTCATTCATAATGGATATACATTAAATGAAAACAATTGATGTCATTTCATTAAGTGATCTTTTTCGCATCTACTCACCAAATGTCAAGGTTTTATGGAAAGTAGTTTCTAAATGCACTGGGCTAGAAGATTGTAACAAAAGGTCAGAAATATCGATCAAAATAAATATCGATATTATATCGTTGCATAGAAAAAAAATATCGATATATCGATACATGATTTTTATTTGATTTTCAATTTTGCCAGATTCAAAATTTTTCGGGCCAAATTTCTACTTTTCATGATTGCTTTTTTGTAAGGTGACTACTTTTTCAACTGAAATGGATCTATTACAAAAAAAAAAAAAAAAAAAAAAAGTTATATTTTCGCTTAGTTGGTACAGTGATTTTAAGAAAAATTTAGATAATTTTCAAATGCTTTTAAGTGTATGGAAAATATTGAATATTGGTGCCGTTTTAACTGTCTCTCAGCCAAGTTCAAAACTTTAATTTTGAAATTTTTGAAAAAGGAATAAATAAAATTAAAAAAAACGCATGGAACTATAAAACGATCATCAAAAAACCAAAAATGTTTGAAAATATCGATATATCGGTGACTTTTATCGATATTTCTAATATCGATATTTTTTTAGAAATATCGATAAAAATATCGTCGTATCGATATATCGTCGACCTTTAATTGTAACATAGCGTGCATAGAGAACGATCTTTACTAGGACTTCCTCTTAATTCAACCCTCAACGACCTATTTTTATGCACAATAACGCCGGCTAATCAGGCTGGGACCTACAGCTTAACGTGGATTCCGAACCACATTCGAACCCGGCACCTTTGGCATGCGAGGCCAGAGCGCTACCCACCACAACCATCAGATCAACCGTCGCTAATTAATTGAATGTGACGTCGCTAATTCATTTTAAAATCATCATCCCCAGCTATTCAATTACGGTTATTGACCGAACCTAGTATGACGTTTCCAGGAAAGTTAATACCTCTATCCATACTTCGCAATATATAAATTTACCTAAATTGACATTCTCTGCTGAATATTAAGTGAACCTTTAACATTTGTGCTGGATCGGATTTTATTAACGACTCCGGTATTTCATAAATGGTATTTCATCATTAGAGCCGATCTTCCTATTTCAAGAGACCGATACTTGCCTACGATCCGCTTGAACTTGACGTAACCGAATCCATAAAATACGGAAATCCATAAAATAGGGGTGTGGAACATCGCACAACTTTGAATTACACTATATTATTGATGTGGATTTGTGTCATTTATCGTTTTTATATTTCCATCATTCGTTCAGAAATAATGGCCAGTTTGGCGATATTTTTTGCGATAATTCTCATATGCGTCTTTAAAAAAAAAAAAAAAACTTCGCCAAAATGGTGATTTTGGCGATATACTTTACGATAATCCTTATATAATCATTTATTATAAGTGAAACTGCGGAGAGAAGAAAAAACGATCGTTCATGAGGTATGCTCAAGGAAAGAGAACTCTGTGATGAAGGCATTTGTTTTTCAATTTTTTACGCCATTCAAACATTTTTAGGGGAATTTTGGAGGTGGGTACGGGGGAGGGGGGGGGGGGGTTTAGAACACCTTAAGAGTATTATCACAGCCATTTTGATCAAAATCGTTAGAGCCGTTTTTTAGCAATTACAGAAAAACATGATATTTTTCAAAGACAGCTACTCTATGCGCATGCGTGATTTTGACGAAAACCTTAATGGTAGGTCCTTGTGCCATCACCAACCCTCACACAAAATTTCAACATCTTAGGTCAATTTGTTCTGGAGTTATGCTGACCACATACACACATACAGACATTTTTTCTAGATCACTTTTTTGAGATCAGGATGTTCCAAAACGTGGAGAGAAGCAAAAAAATCGAACCGAATACTATACTTTCATTACCCTATATAATACATTTGGGTAATTGAAACATGCATGTCTCTGTGTGTACGTGGTCAGCATAATTCCCGAACAAATTGACCTACGATGTTCAAATTTGGTGTGCGGTTTGGTGATGCCACAGGGACCTACCATTAAGGCTTTCGTCAAAATCGAGTAGGCGAATAAGGTAGCTGCCATTGGAAAAATCATGTTTTTCAGTAATTGCTGAAAAATCGACTCGAACGATTTTGATCAAAATGGCTGTGGTAATGCCTCTGAAGGTGTTCTAAACATTTCCACCTCCCAAATTCCAGTAGAAAAGTGCTAGACCGTGAGGTTGCGGGTTCGAGTCCCGTGTTGGCATGGATGTTTGTAAATGTATGTTGGCTTGCCAAATGACGAATGTTTCGGCGCATTATAGCCCTCGTGTTGCTGACGGCGCCATATAATCTGAATACAACCAACCAGTAGAAAAGTGTAAAAAGTTGAAAAACGAGTGCCTTTAACACAGAGCTCTCTGCCCTTGAGCATCGCCCGTCAACGATTATTTTTTTTTCTGTTTCACGCATAAGAAAGGACAATGCAATGTCTAACGAATAACATCGCCAGTTTCGCCATCTTGACACTTTTTTTTTCTTCTCTTTTACCCATGTAAAAATTTTCGCCAAAAATATCGCCAAACTGGTCATTTCTTATTTATAAATGAGTAAAAATATGAAAACGGTAAATAACATAATAAATTTTAATGCGTTGCCAATAGTGCAGCGTAATTGAAAGTTGCGCGTTGTTCCACACCCCTAGTTCATTTTAACTTATTCATGGTGGCCTCAACAACCACGATTCACTCACTGCAAAAGTCCTTCTCAAATCTCCCTGAATTCGGTGGAATTGTTACTCACCCAACCAAGATGGAGAACAGAGAGCAGAAATGAAAAAAGCGCGCCAACAATGGTTTCGCTTTTACGTCGGAGCTCGAAGATTAATATCCCCTGTTCGTTACTCTATCCCCTTCGAGTGGTTCTTCATTTATAGTAAGACATTGTTGGATATCTTTTTCCCCGCTTAGGAAGGTTAATGAAGAAAAGAGAGAGAGAGGGGAATTGATGTGGATACGCAGAAAGGATCCACGAATGTGCTATTAGTTTTAGATATATTGGACGGGGTTCCCGGGATGATTTTTCCAATGGCAGCTACCTTATTCGCCTACTCGATTTTGACGAAAGCCTTAATGGTAGGTCCCTGTGGCATCACCAAACCGCACACCAAATTTGAACATCGTAGGTCAATTTGTTCGGGAATTATGCTGACCACGTACACACAGAGACATGCATGTTTACTTTCAATTACCCAAATGTATTATATAGGGTAATGAAAGTGTAGTATTCGGTTCGATTTTTTTGCTTCTCTCCACGTTTTGGAACATCCTGATCTCAAAAAAGTGATCTAGAAAAAATGTCTGTATGTGTGTATGTGGTCAGCATAACTCCAGAACAAATTGACCTAAGATGTTGAAATTTTGTGTGAGGGTTGGTGATGGCGCCAGATAATCTGAAAACATCCAATCCATCCGTAATTAGAATGTTCCAAAACGTGAAGAAGAAGAAAAAAAAAGAAAAAAAAATCGTGAATTTTTTTGACCGGAAACAATACTTTTATACAATACTTAACATATGGGTAATTGAAAAATAAAAAGTGGTAAAGTGTGATTGAAAACCTACCCTATTTACATTTAGATATTCACATATAACACAAAATTTCAGACATAAGTTTGCAAAAGTTAGAGATTTGAAAACATCGCATATGTCCTTGGGGTAAAATCCTAGTATACGTTACAGACTTGGCGCGATTTCGAAAAATGTCGCCAACGCCGAAATGATGCGTTGACGGCTGTCGCCCAAACTGTTGCCAACGCCGAAGTAACGTTTTTATGATTTTCGTCAAGAATTGGTGTAGGTAAAAACATAGAAAATCGTTACCTGAAAATGGCAAGTACATAAATATACATCCATGTCAAGCATCACCGATGTCGCCAAATCTACCGTGTAACGTATACTAGGATTAAGCAGTCTTTGGGACACACACACAAAAAAAATACTAAAGATCTCTACATTAAGTTAAGTTAAAATGACAATATTTGACAGAAAAAAAATGGGAACCCGTTTTTGACACTTCTGTTTACCTTACCGCGAAACTCCTCAAAGTTGAACTGGAATATTCAACATTTTCCATTCATTCCACTACATTCCCCGGAAAAGTGTATTTTTTGACGGAAAATGATTCTTTTCGGGGGAAACCTGATCGATTTCGATAGCAAACCAGAAATGCTATTTTCGTCAACGCTGATAAAATAAAAGCTTTGACGAACGATTCGCGATCAAGCGAATAGGGGAAAAACCAGCTAGTTTGTTCTAGCAATATCAGAGGGAGGGAAAAAAATGGCGGACGACGAAAATAACCATTTAGTTATTTGGAATGACAGTGACGAAGATAACCTCTTTGCTGCTCTGGAAGTTTGTCAAAGTTGTTTGGGGTTTTATCTCACCGATTTTTCTAGCAATTAAGGCTCCCTCCTTATAAAAAATATTAAAAAAAATGTGGGCATTTCATAAAAGTGTAAGGCTAAAAATAATAAACTTGTGATTAGAAACATGTTTCGTTAAGCCGTATGAAGTGTCAATATTTGAGGGACTGTAAAATTAGTACTAGATTTTTAAGATACTTTTTCAAAAGTGACTTAACTGACATAAAGTTGGTTGTATTCAGATTATCTGGCGCCGTCAGCAACACGAGGGCTATAATGCGCCGAAACTTTCGTCATTAGACAAGCCAACATACATTTACAAACACCCATGCAAAGCACGGGACTCGGAACCCGCAACCTTGCGGTCTAGAAGCCAGCACGCTAACCACTATACCGTTTGGTCGGCTAACTGACATAAAGATAAAACTACTTAGTAATATAACTCATAAAAAAAAGTTTTTAATATAAATTCTTTGTGATTATTCCCAATTTTTACTTGCAATTGCAACTTCTTGAGCTCACATCGAATTTTGATAATGTTTGACCACTAAAAACATAAGATTCATTCCGAACTATTTACTAACTTCTTTTTCCCTACGAAAACTCGATTGAATACATTGTCATCTACAACGAATCAACGATCTACGAAAGCTGATAAGTCTGACGTAAGGCAATAACAGCACATATCTTTATTTATTTTGATTAAAACAATTTTGGCACCAGGAAAGAGTTTTAACAATGATCGGTTCAAATTATTTCACTAGCGTTGCCACGCAACGCAAAGTTAAATTGACTGGACTTCACTCCATAATGAATTTATGCATTCACGTTCAGTTATCTTTTTCTGATTAAAACAATTTTGGCAACAGGAAAGAGTTTCAGCAAATGATCACTTACATAGGATTTATTAGTATTTCGAAGCGATTAAAGAAGCGCGAGTAAAAGCGACCTTTTATTGAGAGTTTCCGCCCCAAAATTTGATAGATTCGATGTCGGTGTCAATCTATTCTATCATCTAAGTTTCAGCTCGATTGGATGACGGCAAGAGGGTTAATCAGCAGATTTGCCTCACACAATCAATCGAAGTTGATATAAAGGATTTAAAAATATTTTAGTGTGTATCTGTTCAGAGATGACTAGATACTGTTTCAATAAACATGCCATTTGATACACACCATTGAGGCTATAAGGAAGCTATATCGGAAGAAATAAATCTAGGGGTGTGGAACATTACACAGCTTTCAATTACACTCAATACTAGTTCCTGCAATTAAATTTGACATGGATTGCGGAAATGTACCGTTTTCATAATTTCATTAATTTAATAAAATGGTCAGATTAATGATATTGTTACGAATTTCTGTATATTTGTAAATATTTCGTAGTGTTAATTTTGTAAATAGGAAAATTTATGTACATTTTCAAAAGGCAGTGCAATAGTGCGTCTTTAGTTTTTTTCCTTGCAATGAGTCTCTCAAAGCTTGATAACGAGTTTTACAGAGGTAACGCTGGGAAGCGAGTTTTACAAGGAGCAGGGCATTTAACATTATGGTAATGGCAATCTCGCCAAATTGGCGAGATAGAGCCAAGTTGGCGATGGTTTGGGCGACTAATTTTTGTCGCCAAATTTGGCGACCATTTGGCGACATTTTCGGTCTCCATGTACATGTATAGGATTTTTCGACTACGATCTGGAAAGTTCTCCAAATATCTACCTCTAGAAGATTCACCTGTCCTATATAAGGCTGACCAAGCGAGCGGGGAAGTTAGTTGACTGATTTTGAGTCACTGAGTTAGTTAGTTGTTAGCTGAGTCCATTAGTTGACTGGAATTACTGAGTTGAGATACTGAGTCTCAGTGAGCGTTCAGAGAGTTCCGAAAGCGAACTGTATTGCATTGTATTTTGCAGCGATTTGAGCAGTTGTGTTTTCAAGTTTTTAATTGCTGTTTTGTGCTTTATTGTTGTGTATAGAGCTGTATTGTGTCTACTAGAACGAGAAGTTCTGGAGTTGTAAAGGAATCTGTGAAGAGTTATATTGGAATAAATTTCTGCAAGTTTCGATCTGCTTTGGCTTCAAATCTTTCGAACCCATCCAACGCAACAATATTTTTGGCATTAAATTTTGACATCGGAAAATAATGCATAAAAGGCACAATTTACAGTTTTTCGATATTACAATTATCCTTTCTTGTAAGTGAAACTGACGAGAAACTGATTGGCTATGCTCAAGCGAAGAGAAAGAACTCTGTGTTAAATACATTCGTTTTTCAGTTTTTCGCGCTTTAATCATTTCTACGGAAATTTCGGAGGAGGGGATGTTTAGAGAACCTTAAAAAGCATTACCACAAATTACAGTTTAGAAAAAAAAAAATGTATGTGAGTTTCTCTGTAGACAGCACACCTCCCGAAAGGGACTTACCCAAGGTGTTCATCTCTTGTGTACATGTTAGTGGTGACCATGGAACCTATCATTAAGATTTCAGTTAAAATTACGAATCTAGCATAAGCTAACTGTCATTGAAAAATAAATGTTTTTGAGTTATTGAAAAAAAAATGGCTCTAACGGTTTTGATCAAAATTGTTGTGGTAATACCTCTTAAAATGATCTTAACATCTCCACCTCCGAAATTTCCGTAGAAATGCGATAAATGCCTCAAGAAAAATAAAAAACGATCTCGCCTTCAACATATACAGTGTTACGAATCTCTGTATATTTGTAAATACACTGGTGTCCAAAAGTTAAGCATAATTGATAATTATGTGAATAAAAAAGGAACTGTACATCAGAATGGCGGGAAACGTGATATGCGAGTGTAAAATGGTTATAAAATAAGGAAGCAAATCAAAAGAACGATAATAATTAATTTTATTATCCAAAGTAGCAGTTTGAAAGAAACTGAGAATAGCAAGGGTTCACACTTTAAAGAAAAAATAAAAGAAAACATTAAATAAAATACTGATGCGGCAGTTTAATAAGGCGTGTGGTCACCTTTGACATCTAGGCACGCTGCACAGCGATTTACCATACTTGCTATGAGATGATGAATGAGTTGTGGGCTCAAATGGTTCCAAGCTTCTTGAAGAGTTCTCTTCAGTTCTGTAACGGAGCTTGTTGGGTGCGAAAGGGCTGCAATTTGTCTCCCAAGCATATCCCATACATGCTCGATAGGATTTACATCAGGGGAGTTGGCAGGCCACGACATGCGCTGGATGTTTCAAGGAAGTCATCAACCAGCACCGCTCGGTGACATGGCGCATTATCATCCATGAATACTATGAAGTTAGGATCGACAGCACCTCGAAACAAGTGAACATAAGGCTCAAGAACTTCGTCTCTGTATCTTTGACCAGTCACAGACCCCGTGTCAAAGAAATGGAGGTCTGTGCGGCCGTCCATCATGATGCCTGCCCATACCATTACTCCCCTTGATGGAAAATGATGTCTTTCCGATATGTTTCTTGGTTCAAAACGTGTTCCACGTTCTCTCCATATCGTTACCCGACGAGGATCACTACTCAGTAGGGATGGAACGGATGTGAGTTTTGCCGGATACCGGATTTCGAATATCCGGGGTGCCATGTCTACCGGATACGGATATCCGAAACGGATTTCGCCGGATATCCGGCCGGATATTCGGTCTTTATACTAAAAACGATAGTTATACGATATGCTATACGAAAAAAATGGTCATGATATGAAGTATTAAGTAAATTATAATTAGTGGTTAGCGCACCGCACTGCATGCCACAGGTCCATGGTTTGATTCGCGGACTGGGCAAGGTTGACTTAGCTGATTATACCTGAAAGAAATATACTGAGGAGGACCATGCATGCTTGGGAACTAAACACTGGGGTTCGGCGTCAGAATGACCATCTGACTGAAACATCTGCTATGTGACACACAAATGCCACAGTCGAGAAAGCTGAGCTGGGCCCAGCAGGCCTTAGTCCACACGGGCTGTCGCGCCACTGCCCTAATAGCACACATCCTCCCAAGGAGGTCCCTGGGAAGTCATTCGTAGTCCCGGGGATGACCGGTGACTTCCTAGGGACCTCCCTGGGAGGATGTGTGCTATTAGGGTGAGTTAATTTTTTTTATTTAAACTTTAGTTGATGAGTGAAAGAGATCTTTGTTGCTGATTTTATATCTTGTAATATTGATACTTTTAGTTTTTCATATAGTTCTGGCAGGGCTTTATCACGAAAATAATTTCTATTTGGAAGCGGATAACGAGGAGCTAGGTATTTTAATAACTGACCAAAGCCTTCTCTATTCACAATGGAGAATGGTTCAGCATCAAGAGCCATTAACTCACCTAAAATTATATTAATTTTTTTTTTACAATGTTGAAGTGCAAAATATAGCTACTTTCAATTTACTTCATGCATTGTTTATAATTGATAACTGATTACAAAATTATACCGGAGGCATTTGTTAATAACAAAAGATTTATTTTAAATATTTAATGAAATTGAAGTCTATTTTTTTTGTAATGCACCTAAAACATTACGGATTTAAAGAAATCTCGTAGAAAACTTAAATTGGATCTAACGGAATATTCCGTCTTTAAATATAAACTTAAAAAATTTCGAACCCAAAATTCATCAACATTATGTTATACCATATTTAAAATATATATTTAATATAAACAAACAAAATTAGTACTTACATATTTTCGTGGTTAAGGCTTTTGCTTTAGGATCATCTGAACTCCACAATTTTGGTACAAATAATTTCGATTCCAATGTTGTCTGCGTGCATTTCTTGTTTTGATGAATTGTTTTTTCTTGTTAATCAATATTTGATGCATTTAGTGAGTCTTTAAAGCTTCGGTGAATTTCCTTATGCACACTCATTAAATGGTTCCATAAGGGTTTAGTGAAAAAGGATTTTGGGCTTTTGCCGCGCACATTTTTTAAACGATTCTGTGGAGCAAGTAACACATAGGGCTTTGCTTTCGTCATTTCCCATTAATTTTAAAATACTTCCAAATGGGTGATTTTAAATGAGCCATTATTAAAAATTATAAATTGGATTGTAATTGGAGAAAACTAAAATTCAATGCATTCTAGAGAGCTAAATATAATTCAACATTGTGGCGCTGCTTTAAAGACCTAAAAATTACAAATTACAATACTTCATTTTACGTCAGAAAAAATATACCAGCTTTCAACTTCTGCCAATGAAAAATCAGAAATTAGACCATACCATTCACAGCATAAAGGGGTAGGGTATTATTGTCGATAGAAAAAAAAAAAAAAGCATTGAAGATTGCGCATTGGCTATTTATTGCTTTTTACTCGCTAGCAAATGTCAGAAAAAAAGGAGGAAATGAGAATAACTAAAACTCTTAAGTCACTTATGTTATGGAAAAAAAGTACTATTTATTAGTATTTCGGTTCGAGTTTTACGGAGAAGCATTCAAATATAACATCTGGAATTAATCAGATCATAAACTTGGAATGAAAAGAACATATTGCAAAACACGTATGAAGGATGTGTATGGAAAAAGATTGGAGGAATGGTTCATGCTTATCAACTCGGCGTCAATAATACGGCGCCTCTTTCTGTTTTCGTTTTCTAATTTGACTGCAATTTATGTCTAAGAAAAAAAATTAGAAAAAAAAAGTGTAGGATGCGGTGTTCCTTTTGTCCGAAAAAGATCATTATTTTTTTCAAAAAATTATTTCTTGTGGATACCTGGTGGTCGGATATACAGCCGGATATCCGAATGAAATTATCGGATGTCCGGTATTTCAAATCGGATATCCGACGGGGTTTCGGATATTGAAAAATCAGCCGGATATGCCGGATATCGGATATTTGCCGGATATCCGTTCCATCCCTACTACTCAGACTAAACCGGGACTCGTCACTGAACATCACATTGGCCCACTCTCCCACACTCCAATGTTGATGTTTCAAACTCCAGTTCAAACGAGGGCGTTTCTGAGCAGACGTGAGGGGAATGCAAACTACTGGTCTTCTGGCATACAGACCAGCATGATTGAGTCTCCTGTAAACAGTTTGTCTCGAAATTCGTATTCCTGTGGCGACTGTGAGAGCCGAACCCAGTGATGTGGCAGTACTGCCCCTCTGACGTCGCGCACTTATTACCAGATATCGGTCTTGGCGAGGGGTTGTGACTCTTGGTCGACCTGATACTGGTCGTCGGGTAACATCTCCCGTTCTTTGAAACCTCTGCCACAGTTTTGAGATCACAGACTGGTTCACATTCAGAATTCGAGACACTTCGGTTTGTGATCGTCCGGATTCCAGCATTCCAACGATTCTTCCTTTCGCAAACATGTCCAATTGGCGTCTTTGTGCCATCATTCACCTTGTTTGATGGTTAACAACGCTCTTTGGCACAGCAGTTGCTCGAAAATTGTCTGAACTGCCTATGCTGCGTGAATCGGTTTCTCTGTGTTCCGACATGCGCAGGTGTTTCACGCAGGACGTAGTCGACTGAAAAGTTTTGCATAAACCCAATGTTTATTTTTCACCCAATTAAAATCCGCAAGAAATTTGGAATAATTTTACGAATATTTACTCCGTGTTTTTCGCATTTTACAATTTATGCTTAACTTTTGGACACCAGTGTTTTTCGTAGTATTAATTATGTAAAAAGGGAAATTTATGTACATTTCGCATAAGGCAGTGCAAGAGTTGACTTTACTTCGCTTTCCTCCAATGCGTCTCTTAATGCGTGAAAATGAGTTCTACGGGGATCATGCTGGAAAACGAGTTTTACAAGCGGCAGGCTATTTAACATTATGGTTAATGGCAATCTCGCCAAGTTGGCGACTGTTTTGCCGACTAATTTTGGTCTCCAAATGTCACCAAACTTGGCGACCATTTGGTGACATTTTCGGTCTCCATGTACATGTATAGGGCTTTTCGACTACGATCTGGAAAATCCTCCAACATTCTATCTCTAGAAGATTCACGAAGGATTGATTTTCTTATATAAGGCCGGCCGTGAGTTGAGTTAGTGGAGTTATCTAGTTAGTTGTCTCTCAGCGAGCATTCAGAGTAGTGAACTGTATTGCATTGTCTTGTGCGACGATTTTAGCAGTCGTGTATCTAGTTTTTAACTGCTGTTTGAGCTCCATTATTGTGTAAAGAGCTGTATTGAGTCTATTAGAACGGGAAGTTCTGGAGTTGTAAAGGAATCTGCGAAGAGTTATGTCGGAATAAATTTCTGCAAGTGTTAATCTGCTTTGGTCTTCAAGTCTTTCGAACCCATCCACGCAACAATAGTTACCTTCCCTTATCGCCAAACAGTCCATTTTTAAATTCTTAAATTAATGAAAATATGACTACGGTAAATTTCGCCAATCCTTGTCAAATTTAAATTCGTTGTTTGGTGTCGAAAATTACACGATGTTCCACACCCCTAGTTTAATAAAAGATGTGTGTTTTAATAAGCAAGTAAGAATGGTAATAAATTAAAGTTGGGGTGTCAGCTGGTTCTTTATTGCGTATCGTCTGCTTAATGTGTTCAGTGTGTGACAGTGACCGTGAACCGAAAGATGATCGAAAGAAATGATAAAACTAGGCCATGGGGATTTGTTTCTTTCATTTCCGAAATACAATGCACGCCTTCATCAGCGTTAATGAAGAGAGTTGGAAAAGAATGACGGGATTTTTTTTTATAAAACCGTGCAGATTTTTTTCTCACCAATGAACAAGAGTAGTCTTTTCTTTTTTTTTTTTATTCCATGTTGTTCCATAAATGTTTAGAATACATAGTCGGCGTCATTTTATATTTGTTCAAAACATTTGATTTTATTGGACAGTAAAACGATTGATTTTAATACTGATTTAGGGGCAGTTCAGATTTCGCATTCGGAAATCAAATTGAACTTGGGGTGTGGAACCAACTAGAATTTTTTTTTAATTAAAAAAATAAAAAGAAAAGAGCCAGCTTGGCGATATTTTTGGTGAAAATTATCGGTAATTATTACATTATTAATTTCGGGCAAGTGAAACAGAGGAGAAACAGTAGTTGACGGGCAATGATCAAGATAAGAAAACTTTGAGTTAACCCTTTATTTACTAACGCTACTTTTAAGCCCCTACAGTTTTTTCACTGTTCTGCATTAATTTCAATGCTTTGAGACCCATTGTGACTTCGAAATTAATTTCTATGAAGTTCGTTCTTCACTTGTCTGAAGGCAGCACAAGCTTTAGTCTGGGGATGATAAGAACACTTTGAAGGCATTACTACAGCGATTTTGAAAAAAAATGGAGCTTTTTATTTGGGGGGATCGGGGGGTTGGGGGGGCAATTTCTAAAAACCATAATTTTTCTCAAGTTCAACACCACCTTGGACGGCAAACATAAATCAAGAGAGCCAAAGCAATTGATGTCTTTTAAAAGCCAAATTTCGTTTCAAGAAGCATGTTTTTTTTAGGAGTTGATTTAAATTAACTGCTTGCTTTACATGAAATAAAACCAGATATCATAATAATAATAATCTTATTAATTGGCTAATTCAACCCCATTAAAATAGCTACAGGTTTCGACGTACTGTTTACCGACCACTGGACTAGGTGATATTGATATTAACCCCTATCGTCAAAAAGAGATGTTCAGAGACAGTTCTACATCAGAATCTCCGAAATTCTTGACCATAAATAAATAAATAGATGATATGTAATCTCGTTAATGTTGTTGTTGTTGTTTCTAATCTCCCTTTTGTCTGACGAAGTCAGACAATATCAGTGAAGCCATTGACATTAATGAAGTCTGACACTAGTTGTGGACAGTTATAAATGTCCTCCCAGTCCAGTCCAAGGCAGTCCAAAATGTGCTGAGGTGATGCCTGTTCTTTTTGGCATTTAGGGCAAAGAGGAATTTTTTTGCTTCCCCCAGAATATATGAGGCCTTTAAGGTGACCACTAGCAAGTCGGGACAGACGGGTATTGGTGTGCCTATCACAAGGAAGAGATAGGGATTGTCCTGGCATTTTGGCTTTATACCATTCGTGAGATGGAGGACAGTCTTCTACCTTCTAGGTGCTCCAGTCTTCGGACAACAGAAGCTGCTTTTTCCTCCCATGAATACGTCGACTAATGTATCTGATACTGCATCGTCCATCTCGCAGGATAAACTGGTCTCGTTAATGTATTCTATAGTAAGAGCATTCAGGTAAAGATTAACAGATTTATATATTTTCTAGATTTTAGTATATTCGTTTATCTGGGCTTACGATGTTTATCCTTAGATACAGATCTTTAAGTATCCCTTTCGAAAACCAACGTCGAGATCAATACGTAACAGTGTCCCAAGTTTCAAAATAGTGTCCCAATTTTCAAGATTCGATCCTCAAAATACCTCAATAAGAATATTATCATTCATCTATACTAGCATTCGCCACTTTTAGAGATGTGCCTTATATAACTTATGTTGGAGCTTTTTGCAGGTCGCAAATTTATCATACAAAATAAAAGTACAGAATCCACCAATATATATATATTTAATTACTATAGATTCAACAATAAAAACATTTCTGGAAACTGAATAGTTTTTATCTTAATACAAAATTGATATTTAATTGCTTTTTTTTTTCAATATTTTTTTTTTAATACTTTATTACGTAAATCAAAGTCGAAATAATATAACGCATAAAAACAGAGTTTTTAAAAAATCCTGTCAATTTTTAAATTCGTTAACACAGCGTCGATATCAAAAACATTTCTACCAGTAAAATGTGCGGCAAAAACTACGTTTCAAAATTTATTTATTAAAAATGAACGTGAATTTATCCCTCACATCATAATACCTTTTAATTATTCTGATTAAAGTAGTTTTATTATTTATTTATAAAAAAAAATTTGGCAACAGGAAAGAGTTTCAACAATGATCGGTTAAAGGCTACTTTACGCGATTGTGGATGACGGCAACTTGGTTTAATAATATTCCATAAAAGCGACATTTTTAGTGATAGTACCAGCCCCAAAATTTGATAGAATGCATTGTCATCGACATCGAACTTAACTGCCTAGTTTCAGCCCGATTGGATGACGGAAAGGGGGTTAATTAGGTCTCAGCAGATATTTCCGCCATCAACAAACCATAATCAAAGTTAATATTAGGGATTGAAAAGCTGATCATATTTTCTTTGTTGAGGAATGCAAGTTTATCTGTATTGCAATTTCCCAATAACAGAAGATAAACATCTTTTCAAGTGTTAGAAATCGTGCACAGAAGCTGAGTTAGTATCAACTGGACTATTATTTTTTTTTTCCAGCTGGTCATCTTCCAAAATATCGAAAATCAACTTGATTGGTGATTGAAATGTTATGACAGACTGATATTATCAGAGAAGTTTAAAGAAAGTGTGTTCTGCTAGAACAACTGGCAACGAAAATGGAGCAATTTGTTTTGTTTTTTTGTTTTTTTTTAAGTTTCGGTAGTCCTTGTTGCTAAGATGATTGGAATAAAAGTATTCATTTTAGAACAGGAAACGAGATAGAAATATCGTGTGTCGTATTAGAAATATATTTGAGGTAACTTAATATTTTTTACTAATGGGCCTTGTGTTTCCAGGAAATACTACTTTTTGGATTATATTCAAGCCTATTTTCTTTGGCCAATTACTGACACATTATTTCTGAGAAGATTGTGCAAAAGGGATGTCCTCGAATGTGCCTTTATCTGAGGCAATATTTAAAACAACTGGTTGTTTTAAAATATTGAAACATATCGCTTCAGTAAAAATATGTTAATAGATTTGATGGCACTCTTTCGTTAGTCTTGTACCAGATAAAAATCGCCAAATTGCAGCGATAACTCAATCAAACCAAACCAATAACCTCATAAGGTTGCAATAGCACCCCTCCCCCCCCCTACCCCGAACTAATGAATTAAATTTCTACGAGGTTAAAATATTATTTTCGTGTAAACATTTCAGCTTGGCGATAACTGCACCCACTTTCAGACTTGGCGGTTTTTCGTAACTGTCTAATGGAAATATAAACGGGTAAATTATAAGTTTTAATGATACAGATATGAGTAATTTAATTTCTCTATAAAACTAATCAGATTACATAAAATTCAATCGGAAATTCTTTAAGTTCGAGTGGAAGAGAGTACTTGTGCTTTTCCATTAGAAGGGTACCAAATAAAGAGCGTCAAATTGCAGCAATAATTCATCCAAACTTACAACCTTCAAATCTCTCAACATATAAGGCAAAGCCCTCACTCACTCATTCACTGACTGACTGACTCACTCACTCACTCATCACTAATTCTCCCACTTGCCAAATCTATGAAAATTGGTACAAATATCAACAATGGTAAACATAGAAAAAGTAAGCTATTCCGATCTCAATTAACCCACTTTAAAGGGTCGAAAAGGGGTTAAACGTTCCAAAAGAGGGATATTTGAATGTCCTACTTCCCATTTCGTCGCAACTCTGAAAATTGGTACAAACACCAACAAAGACAAACGTATAAAAAGTAAGCTATTCCAATTTCGATTGACCCTCTTTAAGGGGTCGAAAAGGGGTTAAACGTTAATATTCGAATGTCCCACTTCCCATATGGTCACAACTCTGAAAATTGGTGCAAATATCAACAAGGACAAACACAGAAAAAATAAGCTATTCCGATCTCAATTAACCCACTTTAAGGGGTGCAAAAGGGGGTTAAACGTTCCAAACGAGGGATATTCAAATGTTCCACTTCCCATATGGTCATAACACTGAAAATTGGTAAAAATGTCAACATAGACAAACAGAAAAGTTAAGCATCCCGAGCTTGATTAACCCACTTTAAGAGGTGGAAAAGGGGTTAAACCTTCCAAACTCGTATGTCCATATGGTCATAACTCTAAAAATTGGTCAATTTGGTCATTAAATCAATTTGTCGGGATCGAAATGGGAGCAAACGTCTGAAGTGTAGAATACATGAATGTCTTTTGATCGCTAAAATGCTCATGGTAAAATTTCGTGGCGCAGCACGGGTATTCAGCTAGTAATTTATAATTCCTATAACAAACCGTTATGGGGTTCCTATAGAAACACTATTACAAACCGTAAACATTTAGATTTGGCTATCAATTAAACGAGTAAACATTTTGATTTGGTGAGAACTGCGCCAATTTGTACCCGTCTAACGAAAGAGGACCGGGAAAGTTCAATCTTAGTTCTAAATATAAATTGGATTAGAACTTAAATATTCGCTAGCAAGTTTTCATTAGAAGTTTGACACCATACTCGCCAACTTGGCGACATCTTCCAAAAATAAATCTTTAATTTGGCAAACTTCTTTGGTTACATGTCATGTGGTCATCCTTGACAGAGGAAGATCTCAGTTATTAAATACCTCTAAATTTTAGAGTGCTTGGTATTTGAACATGATGTTCCGTATTTAAAAACTTGAGTAGAACGGCCTCTTAGAGACACTACCCGTCACAGCCTAATCAATGTTTACACACACAATTTTCACAATATCATATAACCCTTAAAAACAAAGTTTGTAAGAAAATCCTTTGTTACGAATTTTTATATATTTGTAAATATTTCGTAGTGTTAATTTTGTAAATAAGAAAATTTATGTACATTTTTCATAAGGCAGTGCAATAGTTCGTCTTTAGTTTGTTTCCCTGCAATGAGTCTCTTGATGCTTGATAACGAGTTTTACAGAGGTAACTCTGGGAAGCGAGTTTCAAGGAGCAGGGCATTGAACATTATGGTAATGGCAATCTCGCCAAATTGGCGACCATTTGGCGACATTTTCGGTCGCCATGTACATGTATAGGACTTTTCGACTACGATCTGGAAAGTTCTCCAAATATCTACCTCTAGAAATTTCAAGAATGTTCACCTCCCCTATAAAAGCTCAAGAGAGCGGGTGATGGAGTTAGTTGTTAGCTGAGTCCATTAGTTGACTGGAATTACTGAGTCTCAGTGAGCGTTCAGAGAGTTCCGAAAGCGAACTGTATTGCATTGTCTTTTGCAGCGATTTGATCAGTTGTGTTGTCAAGTTTTTAACTGCTGTTTTGTGCTCTATTATTGTGAAAAGAGCTGTATTGTGTCTATTAGAACGAGAAGTTCTGGAGTTGTAAGAGAATCTGGGAAGAGTTATATTGGAATAAATTTCTGCAAGTTTTGATCTGCTTTGGCTTCAAATCTTTCGAACCCATCCACGCAACACCTTTATATGCATTGTCAATTTTTATGTTCATTAACACAGCGCCGTTACCAAAAACATTTCTATCAGCAAAATGTACGGCAATGCCTTATGATGAGATCGAACCCCGCTCCTTTAAACTTTGAGTCCCACAGAGTCCATTTTCACTTTGACTTTTCTACCCGGGTCACCAAGAAAGACTTGATCCCATATCATCCTAGACAGTTGACCTTAGAGATCATAAATAAGATCCCCGATAATGCCATAAAAATCTTTACGGACGGCAGGATCGCGCTGGTAATGGCATCTACATTGAGAAACCAAAGGATAAATTGTCCATCGCTACCCTGATTTCTCCTCTGTCTTCAAAAGCGGACTAATTGCAATTGAACAAGGCCTTGAGGCTATTCTCAACGAAAACGACTTCTGAATCCTTTCAGACAGTCGCATCTCTCTTCAACACCTCCACAATTGGATTGCAGTTGGAGATCAAAACTAGTATTTATATCCTACTCAAGCTTATTTCAGAGTTCCGTGATGTTTACTTTCAGTGGATTCCATCTCAAGTTGACATATACGGCAACGAACAAGTAGTTAGACTAGCCAAGATCGGTTGCAGTCAATCTAGTCCTTCCTCTTCTGCCCTTACCTTTTTAGAACATCAGTCCATACTTAATTCCGAAATTTAGAAGGAGTGGAGGATCTCTCTCTGCATACCAGTGCTCTGCCAGCACTGGTATGCGGGCAAAGAGCCGGACTCTTCGTTTGTTCTCAATTGTGACAGACCCTCTCAAACTGCAATATCCAAGACTATACTAAACTTCAACTTAACTTGACATCACTAGACGGTAGATCATCACAGGCATTTAATCCATTTTGGCGGCGTGAAAGCATAATGTTCGCCAAACTATAACCCTGTAGAGAACAAAAGGCTTTAAGGTTTGGCGAGAATTATGTTTTCACTCCGCTAAAATGGATTAAATGCCTATGAGCACGGTGAAGATCTATCGTCTAGTGATGTCAAATTAAGTTGGAGTTTAGTATAGCAAGCGTTCACACAAATAGTCTCTCGTTTTTCGAGGACAGGAGGATCTTTGTACTCTGCTCTAAATGTCAAGGTCAGCAGGCTTCTCCTGAACACATCCTGGTCTGTCTGGGAATTTCCAGAGACGACATATACTCTCCCCCCCCCCACCTAATTGTCCTCGACTTCCTTAGGGTCAAAGGTCTAATGGACCTTGTCTGACTTCGTCAGACAGCTGGAAGATAAGCCACAACAACACATACACAAATGAGCGGCAAACTACGTTTCGAAATTTATTTATTAAAATTGAACTTTAATCTCACATCCAAATATCATTTATTCATTCTGATTAAAGTAATTTGTTTGTTTTGTTAAAAAAAAATGACAACAGGAAAGAGTTCAAACAATGGTCGGTTCAATGCTAGCCAAAGAGCGATTGGATGACGGCAAGTTGGTTTATTAGAATTCCGTAAAAGCAACCTTTTAGCGACTAGTAACAGTCTCGAAATTTGATTGAATGCATTGTCATCAAAATCGACCCTATCTGCAAAGTTTCAGCCCCGATTGTATGACGGCAATGGGGTTAATTAGTCCTCCGCAGATTCCACCTCCCATCAACACACAAAATCGAAGTTAATATAAAAGAATGTAAAAGGCAACAACCCTTCTCCTTCGCTACTCCCCTCCTCCCCACTGTTTTCGAAAACTTTTCTCACCTCGAGGTCGTTGTCCAAACTTCCCAGTCGTTGTAACCTTCCAAATACAAGAACAACCAACTCAACAAACAAATACCATCACCTCCGAAAGTACACATCCACAATCGGCAACTTATAAACCGAAGAAAAACGCAATTTTCCTCCGCAATCCGAAATGGAACGAAAACAAACGTATTGAAAAGGAAAATAATGAGTGGGGGGGGGGGGGGAGATAGTGACACCTGAACAAAGTCTGGATTCCTTTAAAACATTGTATCAAAACCAGTACTATACTCCTCCCCTTCTTTCTTTTTCTTCTTTCTATCTCTGAATCTTGAACTGTAAATCACTTGCAGCGAGAGTGAATTCAGGGGTAAAGGTCCTTTAAATGAGGCAAGTGTGATGTAAAATCCAGGAACGTAATTTGAATATTTTGAAAGATGAGAGCACGGTATCTTCGAATATGTTAATGTCAGAGCAGTGTCTAACTCTGTAGGTTCTAAATCATAAAGAAACTACCGTTCACATGTAGCGAACGTCGAGTGACTACATGTACCTCTTTCATCACAGCTCGTTACATAACTTTTTAAAATATTTTTACAAGGGTATTAAAAGTATTGGGTTCGGTTAAAAACTAGTGGTGTGGAACATCGCACGACTTTCAATTACTCTATAATAAGGACGTGGGTTTTGTGTCATTTATCGTTTTAATATTTTTATCATTCATTTAGCAAAAAATAGCCAGTTTGGCGATATTATTTTGCGATATTTCTGGTATGGTGTTTTTTTTTTTTTTTTTTAAATTGAAAAGAAAAGAAAAACTCCGCCAAAAGGATGATTTTGGCGATTTACTTTTCGATAATTCCTATACTATCCTTTTTTGTAAAACTGGGAACTGCAGACCTACCTTTAAGTCCTGAACCTTTTTGTGGGATCTCCAAGACTACTGCAAAAAGGGTGATAGGAGAAAAAATGCTTAAAGAAACTACAGAAAGGTGGAAACAAACCACCGATCAAAAACATGCGAGGCTTATGATCCAAGAACCTTCCGTGAAACTATCATCTCAGATCCTGCGTCTTAGCAGGGATAAGGTGAGAGTGATAGTTGGATTTCTTACAGGCCACTATCACCTAAGAAAACACCTTCATAAAATGGGAATATTTAAAGAAGAACCTTTATGTAGGAAGTGCAATATGGCAGAAGAAACAGCCCACCATATACTTTTTGAATGTTAAGCTCTTCTTCACATTAGGCACTCAAGCTTAGGTCTTGGAACAGAACTTGATACAATCCACGAGGAACCTGTCAAAAGCCTTTTGACCTTTCTTAAGGAATCTGGTTTTCTTTGACAGGGGGTCGTAAAATAAAGGGGTTGGTGCAATATTCCCTAGTGGAATCAGCACCTAGGCTCAACTGACCTCCCCATTCACTATGACTATGACTATATCCTTTTTTGTAAGTGAAACTGAGGAGAGAAGATTTAACGATCGTTGATGAGGTATGCTCAAGGAAAGAGAACTCTGTGTTGAAGGCATTCTTTTTCCAACTTTTTACGACAATAAAGCATTTTTATGGACATTTCGGGGATGGCGATGGTTAGAACACGTTAACAGGCATTACCACAGCGATTTTGAACGAAATCGTGTAAGCCGTTTCTTAGCAATTACTGAAAAACAGGATTTTTTTCAACGGCAGCTATCTTATAATCTTATATATTTTAACGAAAACTTTAATGGTAGGTCTTTGTGGCATCACTCACCCGCATACCAGATTTGAACATTGTTGGTCACACACTTCTTCTATACTAAACTTCAACTTAACTAGACATCACTTAGACGGTGGATCGTCACAGTGCTCATAGGTATTTAATCCACTTTGGCTGAGTGAAGACATAATTCTCGCCAAACCTTATAGCCTTCTGTTCTCTACAGGGTTGTGGTTTGGCGAACATTATGCTTTCACGCCGCCAAAATGGATTAAATACCTATGAGCACTGTCACGATCAACCGTCTAAGTGATGTCTAGTTAAGTTGAAGTTTAGTATAGATCACTTTTTTTTAAGGGGATCCGGTACCGAAAATAAAAAAAACTTTATTTATGTACATTTTTAAGTCAAAAATTTATTTTATGTATGAGATACTATTTATTTATCTTTGAGAAAATGTTTTTTTTTTAATATTGTGTTTAGTTATTTAAAAAAAATTTAAAAACCAAGAAAATCCATACTATAATTGATGTTTGCGTATTTTGATATAAGTCAAGAAAAAATAAATTTTTTTTCAAAGTGAAAGCTTTTCTGTAATACATAATTATATAAAGAAAAAATTTTGTCTTCACAGAATTTTGATAGTTGAATTAAAAAAAAATTAAAAAAATTCTCAAAGTTAAAACATTGAAATTTTTGCTTCTTTTTATGTTATCTTTTAAGCTAAATGTTATATTTTAAAACAGAATTAAAAAAATAAAATTCTGTGAAGACAAAATATTTAAAACTATATAAATTAAATGCTCTAAAAATTTGAATAGCCAATTATTAATGGTTCTGGAGATATATCGATTTGAATATACAACATCTGTGAAAAACACTAGTGTTCGAAAAACGCACTTTAAGCAGACGCTTCAAGGTGTTACGCCCATTATTGATGTTTAAATCACAGGTAATTTTGTGGCGTTCTAATCACTGGAGGAATAAGATAAAAACATCATTCTCTTCAGGAATGTATGAACTATTTTTTAAAATCAGAAAAAAAAAATTGGGATTTTTTAAAAAATTTCGGTACTGGACCCCCTTAAACCAGGATGTTCCAAAACGTGGCGAAATACAAAAAAAAAAAAAAATTTTTTTTTGTTCGAATACTATACTTTCATTAATACATATGGATGATTAAAAGTAAAAATATATATATTTATCGATTTGTGTGTGTGTGTGTGCAAATTTTAATATTTTTATCCCGGTTTTTAAAAAAAAAATCGTTTAGAAAAAATGCCTCTGTGTCTGAATGGCACCTCGTGCACTACAGCCAGTACAACCGAGCTGCATCTAGATTTACTAGTTCAAAACTGAAATTATATATTTTACAATTTTTTTAAAATGAAGATCCGATTTCTATGGTAAGTGTAAAAAAAAAATCCGATAGACAGCAAACTTCTTGCCTCAATACTCAACTAGCGGTTTCGCCCCCTGCTCGCTAACGCTGGCCAACCCTCAAACGCCTCGTTGCGCTCGGATTGAGCGGCTTTATCGCTCGAATTTGTGGTTAAAACATCTTGCTGCGCTCGAATAGGTTTGCCAGCCTTAAAAAATGTAACCAAATTTTTATAAATTTAATGTAAGGGCTAATAGAGAAAACACTCAAATTGCAAGTTTCATAATAGAATGTTAAATATACTATCCGCCAACATTCTGACTTAAAACTTCATTAGCTATGCCCTTACATTGAAGTCCCAGTATGTTTTATTTATTTTGATAAAAAACAACGCGAGCCATACTCACCAACCCCTGAATGCCTCGCTTGGGTTGAGATACAAACGCCTCTCAGAAAATTCAAGTTTACATAAACAGAACAGAAAATTCAAGTTTACATAAACAGAATAGTAAAATTTTAATTAAAGAGTAGTTGTATTAAGGAAAGAGTGGATTTTTGTTTATCGACAGAGAAGGAAGTTATAATTCACATGCTCTAACATTCTTTATAGATTTTGAACACAATCCTTTAGGATAACATTGTAATGTCCATTAATTCCTGAAATATAACCAATTAAATTTAATGGCATTTAAAAAATGTTACTGTTTGCAAATTAGAACAATAAATGTAATTCTTCTGCTTGACTCAATATTGGTTCTATTATTAGACGTATTACGCCGAGAGTGATTGTTTCGTTCACGTCGCCCCGTTAGAGAACGACGTCCAACGGGAAGCATTTTCTGGATAGAAATACTTCAAAATAATAATTACTCTAATACAAAAATGCTTCAGAAAAACAGAAAAAATCAACTTTGAAACGAAGAGTTTAAAAAGAGCTTTAAAATTAGCAACGGGTTTGTTGTTTACATACGTAAGGATGTTGCCATTCATATATTCAAAATCATTGAGGCTTTGTAGTAGCTTAATGATGAAAAATATTGAAATTTAACTAATTAATGAAGTGTTAATAAATTATTTTGGCACGTTTTGGCAAATCTACAGCTTATTTCCTTTAAAATGACACCTTGATCATTGAAATTGGTTGAGCAATTTAGGCGGACGGACTAACCCCAAAACATGTATTGCCTATTAAATATATGGATTCACGAGGGGGAAAAAAACCGCTTCCAATCAAGGTGATCTTTCTCCGAACGTCAGCCAAGTGTTCTTGAAACGGATTTCGGCTGCGACGCTGCCATGCGTTGTTATGGTTACCAATGGAATCTAATAGAGCCTTCACTCCACGTAATATGTAGCGAGGCAGCTAGATCATCGATTTTCCGACTTCGGTTACGCTTGAAAATTTATGCTTTAAAATAATCAGGTAAGGTAGTTTTACAAGATAATGTTATCATCTGAAGGCTAGAGTGTTATTTTATTAGTTTGAAGTACAATTTTGTTCTGAAAATAAATTTGAAAATTTTAAACTCATTATCTAAAAAATCGTGTTTTTGGCACGTGAAACTTCAATTAAATAGTGATATCTGAAGTTTGATATAATTTTTATAAAAAATGATTTGAGAATTCAAATCTGTTGTTACGAATTTCTGTATATTTGTAAATATTCCGTAGTATTGATTATGTAAATAGGGAATTTCGCATAAGGCGGTGCAAGAGTTCGCTTTCCTGCAATGTGTGTCTTAATGCTTGAAAACGAGTTTTACAGAGATAATGCTGGGAAGCGAGTTTCATAAAGAGAAGGCCATTTAACATTATGGTAATGGCAATCTCGCCAAATTGGTGAGATAGAGCCAAGTTGGCGACATTTTTGGTCCCCATGTACATGTATAGGGCTTTTCGGCTACGATCTGGAAAGTCCTCCAAATTTCTATCTCTAGAAAATTAACGAATGATTGATTTCCTATACAAGCCTGGCCATAAGTCCGTTAGTCAGTTGAGTTACTGAGTTAGCTGTCTCTCAGCGAGCATTCAGAGAGTTCCGAAAGTGAACTGTATTGCATTGTCTTTTGCGACGATTTTAGCAGTTATGTTATGAAGTTTTTATCTGCTGTTTTGTGCTCTATTATTGTGTAAAGAGCTGTATTGAGTCTATTAGAACGAGAAGTTCTGGAGTTATATCAGAATAAATTTCTGCAAGTTTTGGTTTGCATTGGCTTCAAGTCTTTCGAACCTATCAACGCAACACTGCATTAACTATTACATTTTTGAACCTCAAGTCAAATTGATTGGAAAAGAAAATGAATTTTGCTAGATTTTTAAATGCATAACTTTTCAGAAAAATTGCGCTTTTTTCTACTTTCAATGTTAAAAAAATTCTATTAAAAAAACTATATATTCTAGAAACTAGATGGATATTTATAACATTAAAAATTATATTACGAACAATTTCCAACCATAATTTTTTTTCTTGCACCCATAAAACTCTAGTAGTAATCACTGTTCAAAAATATGCTGGTTATAACGAGTTCAATGTTAATTAGTTAATTAATTTTTTAATAAAACTGAATTTTCTTCACTTAAACATCAATACTAATTATTTACTTTTAAGTGAAAAAAAAAATCCGATTTTTAAAATGAAAATTTAAAAAAAAGTTCAAGTGTGATTGTACATGATAGTGGAAAGTGCGCTTGTGTTTTTTTTTTTTTTGGGGGGGGGGGGGGGAATTGCATGATTCCGGTTGCACCAACATTTTCGACGACGGGCCACTGCTGTGTCTGTCTGTGGTTCTGGCCAGCATAACTTCCCAACGGATTGACCAATAATGTTCAATTTTTGCGTGCGATTTAGTGGTAGCTACGGGACTACATTAAGGTAATTGTACATAAGGTGGCTGTATTTGAATAATTTATGTTTTTCAGAAATTACCCCCCCCCCCCAAAAAAAAACCCCCGCTTTTTAAATATAATGATCAAAATTACTGACGTAATGTCTTGTATGGTGGTTTAAGCAACCCCATCCAGAAATTCTAGCAAACAAAATTCGATAAGGATTTAAAAGTTGAAAAGAAAATGCCTTCAACTCATGGTCCTAAGTAATGCCTACAAAGGAATATTCTTTCTCCATATCACCAGTGCCGGCTTAGGGGGGGGGGGGGGGTAGCAATCCGGGCCCAAGCCCTGGGCTGGGCGGCAACCTTAGGAGGTGGCAAATGGGCTGTAAAATTAACTAGTTTATGAAGAAATGATTAAACCAAGATTCATTTGAATACTTGTACTAAAATTCCACCTATTAATTTTTCATAATTTGTTTTGAATATGTTTTACGAACTTTTAAGTATAGGTACCCACTCACTTAAAAAATTGTTAAGCATGAGAAGGACATAAGAAGGTTGAGGTAGTAGTTTTTAAATAAAAACACGTTTTTAAAGATGAGTAGAGTTTTCGTGTATAAAAGACAAAATCCAAAAATACAGAGCAATACAGATAAAATATTAAAATATTTCAAGAAAACCGCTCACAAGCATAATAAACGTCCTCTTAAAATGGCTCGAAAATGTATAAAATAAAAATGACCCTTTTTATTATAATTTAAATAAATGGACACACATACAAAGTGCTGTAAAAGAACTTTTTTACCGTGTGTTTTAATTTGTCGGAACATATATGGCTTTGCGAAAAACCAGTCATGACAATATGTGACACGATTTGTGTAGTTTTAATAGTATTTGATACATATTTAATTTTAAATTTGCTATGAGCCGTTTAAAATTTTTTTTTTTAGCATGTTATCTTTAAATTTTGACTTTTTGCTCGGACACGTCGATTTTGTTTTGAAGGAAGTCAATTTTCTTTTTAGTATTTTTGTATTTTTGATAATTAGGTTTTTATTTCTAGTGGTTCTATAATTTGTTTTACTGTCTTTTTAATACATGCATTTTATAATTGCACCCACATCCAAAAGTTAAGCACGGAGCGGTAAAATGCGAAAAAATTGACAAGTACTGCTATGATTGACGCGAAATGCTGCAAGTTCTATGTTTATTCACGAAACAAAACAGAGATAAAAAGAGAAATATCGAATTTTCATAAATTATAACATGACATCATATTTTTGTCATTAACAAAATGATATTTAAATTAAAAAAAAAAAAAAAACGACATTAATAGGGTATGTGAGCAGTGAGCACCCTCACCTGTATACAAAGTATACAACGCGTTCTCATGTTCGTTAGGAGGTGATCAACCACCGAAGAGTCCAGTAATCGCCATTCCTGCTGTAGGGCAGTTTCTAAATCTCTGAGGCCGACCAAACGGTATAGTGGTTAGCGTGCTAGCTTCTAGACCGCAAGGTTGCGGGTTCCGTGTTAGGCATGGGTGTTTGTAAATGTATGTTGGCTTGTCTAATGACGATTGTTTCGACGCATTACAGCCCTCGTGTTGCTGACGGTGCCAGATAATCAGAAAAACAAACAACAAATCCAAATCTCTGAGAGTGGCTGGAAGTGGGAAACATTTACATACAGCATGGCCGAGGGCATTCCAAAGATTTTCAATTGGATTAAGGTCCGGCGAGTAAGCCGGCCACTCCATACGCGCAACCCCCTCACTCTCCAGGAAGTCGTCAACGATGGCAGCTCTATGGAGACGCGCATTATCGTCCATTAAAACGAAAGAAGGAGACCAACTGCTGCAGCGTACAGTTTTACAATGGGGTCTATAAGACTTCATCTCGACAGAACCTCGCCTGAAGATGTGCAGGTCGGTGCGACATCCCAATGAAATCCCTGCCCAGACCATGATGCTTCCACCGCGGAATGCTTGATGTTAGGTGATGTTCTGGGGTCAATTGCGTGTGCCTTGTTCCCTCCAGACCCTTACACACTTATCATAGGTTGTAGAGCAAATCTGGACTCATCTGTGAACATAACGTTGCCCCAATCAGACACAGTCCAATTCACATACTGGTGGCACCACTTTAATTGTGTCCCTTTGAATTGGACGGGTTAAGGAACACAAACTCGTGGTACCCGGGCGTACAGACCGTTCATGTGTAGCCTTCGACGAACACTAGGGGTCGTTCAAATATTACGTAAGCATGTTTTTGGTAATTTTTGACCCCCCTTCCCCCCTTGTCAGCAAAAATAAGCAAATCGCATACCCCCCTCTATAATAACGTAAGCATACGGTAACCCCCCCCCCCCTGCTCCTTTTTTTTTTTTTTTTTTTGTAACGTTAATAATCTAAAAAAAAGTTAGGATTCAATGCAAATAATGAACTTTAACTTAATTTTTTCTAGTTGCCTTTCGCAACTCTTCTTCGACTCTTTAACACCAACACTTCTAGTTCTTCGTCATTTTTAAAATGACGCCATACCTCATTAGTTATATCCTGAATATTTTTCAAGGGTTTGTTTGATGTAGACTTTTTAAAAGGTTCAAACAGCTTTTTATATAAAATTTCACGAAATGAAGACATATGGTTTTTTTTTTTAAAAGCAAACAGAAAGCAGAGCAACTATATTTGCTTAATCTTCAAAAAGTTCAAGAAGGATTGCAGTGGAAAAAGAAACTTGTTCAAAACACAACTCAATTCGGAATCTTGAACCTTAAACCAACTACTGTTCCATCTTAGGCGCCCGCCAGTCGCCAAGCGAAACAAAAACAAAAATTGTCTGTCACATAAGTTAGGTTTAATGTAGGATTCATGTCTCCAAACACCCAAAAGAGGGGAATCCTCTTTATTCATTTTGAAACTGCAGTATTTTGCATCATCAATGTTTGATTGTAATTGGCTGAAGGCAGAGTACGTCACTCTTATGTGACGTAAGTTCAAATTCCTTAGATCGATTTGAATGGAAAGTCACCTATCCTAGAACTCGGTGTACAAAAGTGAAATTTTTTGTAAGTTTCAATTTTTTTTAGAAATAAAGGGAATATTAAATGCTTACGTAAGCATCACTCATACCCCCTCCCCCCCTTATCAGCAAAAATAAGCAAATCGCTACCCCCCCCCCTAGGTGCTTACGTAATATTTGAACGGCTCCCTAGTGGCAGATATCGTCTTACCAATGACCGCTGCAACCATAGATGTGTCATACATGTGGACTGCTATCTTCGATTCAGTTTGGCTACAAAACTAGTATGTAGATCTTCCGCGGGGGGTCGTAACCCTTGGACGATTCGCTAAAGGTCTTCGGACAACTGTTTCGCTGGTTAGGAATTGTGTCCATAATCGTGAAATGGTGGAATGATGAACACAGAAGAAAAGAGCAGCATCTGTGATAGACTGTCCTGCTTCAATGTGTCCGATAATTCGCCAGCGCTCAGAATCTTCCATTCGTCTTCTGGAAGCCATAGAAACACATCAAGATTGAAAACAGAGCATACGAATGTTCTAAACACCTTTCATCAGCACTTACATGCAACTCATGTAACCCTTTACATTGCCGGCTTCTTATACGACTGCCTGTTTTACTCTATTTCTCGACGTGAAACCGTGCGATAACGATATTCCTAGTTTTATTACACTAATTAAAGTGTATTTTAACGAACAAATATAAGACAAATATAACAGACAGATATAAGTTTCGATATAAATAATTATTATTTAACCAAATGCCATTAAGATAAACAGATCGAAATATTCATAAATACCTCCCCCCCCCCCTCCCAAAAAAAAAAAATTCTTAAAATTCCTAAAAATATTTATGAATACATGACATTCTTATAAATATTCTGCAATTTTTATCTCGTTAATAATACAAAAAATTCATTGAAAAGAATCTATACTAACAATACAATATTTTTTTTTATAAAAACAAGAAAGGTAACCATCGAAAGGTTAGTGATCCTAAAATCGCAGCAAGATTATTTGCAGCGACAGTTTTTCCATTAGTAATTATTTCAATACTTTTTTTTTAGTAAAAAGGTATTATATATATTGTACATGTATTTGTTTAACTAACAACAGCGACGGAGGTACCTAGATTTGGAAAGAAGTTAAAAAGCTGGGTTTAATCGAAAGAACAAATTATAAGAAGGTGTCTAGACAACGAAAGATCGTTATCAAGTGAACAAAAAATCCATTTTCCAGCCGAAAAATTCCTAACGTTTGTTGTTTTCAAAGCAAAACTAAAAAAAAAATCCACCAAGGATTTTTAGAATACCGTCTTTTCCAAAGTAAACATATTATGCATTCTACTTTTAACCCCTTGAGAAACACTGAGAGAAAAGAACAATAATTTATTTAGAAACAGAGGAATTGTTTAGAAGAAAACTCTTTTAAGAATTCTAAAAGCAAAAGAATTTTGTGTAATCTCTGTTGCATAAAACTTTATTAGGTTCTCAATCTAACAGTTCATTGGAGGCACCTAAAATCTTCGGGGAGTCAGCGAATGTTATTAGTTGGAAATAAAATAAATACTGAAAAGACGTTTAATAGCTAAGGATTCTTTGTAACAGACACCGTCAATAAACTAGGGGTGTGGAACATCGCACACCTTTCAATTACACTATAATATTAACCATTGCATTAAAATTTGGGATGTTATTTACAGTTTTCATACTTTCACTCATTTTTAAAAAAATGGGCAGTTTGGGGATATTTGTGGCAATAATTTTTACATGGTCCAAGGTGGCGAAATTGGCGACGTTTTTCGATGGACATTACATTGTCCTTTCATGTGCGTGAAACAAAAACAAAAAAAATCCTTCGTTGATGGGGGATGCTCAAAGGCAGAGAGCTCTGTGTTCAAGGCGCTTGTTTCTCAAATTTTTACGCTTTTAATCGTATTTCTACGGGAATTTCGAAGGAGGGCATGTTTAGAACAAATTAAGAACCATTAACGCAGAGATTTTAACAAAAATCGTTTTAGCAATTTATGAAAAACATATTTTTTTTCATGATTTCAACCTTATGCGCATGCGCGTTTTAAACGAAAACCTTAATGGTAGGCCCCCAGGGCCACCGCTACCCCGCACATCAAATTTGAACATCATAGGTAAATTTTTTCGGGAGTTATTCTGACTACTTACACACACACACACACACACACAAATTTCTATACCACCTTGTGGAAATCAGTGTGTTCCAAAACATGGAGTGATTTTCTTTTTTGACCGAATACTATACTTTTACAGGGCATTGCCTTTTACTTTCCCACTCGAAGGTCACGTGCACAGCTTATGATCTCCGAATTGGAAGAACCGCATAGTAACCATCAGACTGCAACGATCATCAGAGAGAAAAAGACGTGTATGTCGTTCATCCCTTCCGAATTCCTTTTGTAAATAATGTAACCTACTCATCATTAAATATTGTTGCGTGGATGGGTTCGAAAGACTTAATGCCAAAGCAGACCAAAACTTGCAGAAATTTATTCCGATATAACTCTTCGCAGATTCTTTTACAACTCCAGAACTTTTCGTTCTAGTAGACTCAATAGAGCTCTTTGCACAACAATAGAGCACAAAACAGCAGTTAAAAACTTGATACACAACTGCTAAAATCGCCGCAAAAGACAATGCAATACAGTTCGCTTTTGGAACTACTCTGAATGCTCACTGAGAGACAACTAACTCAACTAACTCGATCATCCTCTCTCTTGGTCTTATATATGGAGGCGAATCTTCTAGAGATAGAAATTTGGAGAATTTTCCAGATCACAGTCAAAATGCCCTATACAGATACATGGGGAACGAAAATGTCGCCAACTTGGCGAGATTGCTGTTAACCATAATGTTAAATGGCCAGCTCCTTGTAAAACTCGTTTTCCAGCATTACCTCTGTAAAACTCGTTTTCAAGCATTAAGAGACGCATTGCAGGAAAGCGAAGTAAAGAACTCTTGCACTGCCTTATGCGAAGTGTACATAAATTTTCCTTTTTACATAATTAATACTACGAAATATTTACAAATATAATGAAATTCGTAACAATATGTTAATAATTCAAATAGAATGAGAGGCGACTACAATTTGGACCCCATCAAACATCATTCTGAATTTTTTATAGAAATTAATGAAAAGTGAGTAGATTACGAATCCAATCCGTGGCAAAAATGGCCGAAACTGGTCAAAATCGACTTTTAATAAGTTGAACTAAATCCAATTGCCAAATGCGCCATAACTTGCCAAATAACGAGCATTTTTTTTTTATTTGGTAACCCTCACTCTTTAATTTTCAATTAAGAAGGTTGCAGACGATTCAGATATCTGGCGAAGGTCTACTTGCATCTATTAAAAGGGAGCCAAGTTGGCAAAAAATATTACGTCACTTGTGACTGATATCGCCAATTTGGCTTACTTTTAAAAGATACAAGTTTTCCGAGCCAAAGATCAGAAATCGTTTGCGCTTTTTCTTATTGAAAATCAAAATGAAGTGGGTTGCCAGACGAATAAGTTTGTTCTATTTTTGGCAAGTTTTGACATATTTGGCAATCGTATTTTAGTTCAACTCATTCCAAGTCGATTATTGATCAGTTTCGGCCATTTTTGCCACGGCAGACCAGTGGATTCGTAATCTACTCACTTTTCTCTAATTTCTATAAAAAATTCAGAATGATGTTCGATGGGGTCCAAAAATTGCAGTCGCCTCTCGGATTAAAATGAAGTCCGATCAACCTTATCTCCTAACGCAATTTTCCTCAACAGCACCTTTGCACTTTTATTACCCAATGTAATCATATGGGTAATTGAAAATAAAATGTGATTCTACACAGGCTTTAATCATGATTCATCTCGTCAGAATTCATTAATGGTGCTTTTAGATAAAAAAAAACAAAAAAAAACTAACCCATGAAAGCAAAGTTTTTAATTTAAATCCTTTCTAAGCTTTTCCAACTTTTATTCACAACTCAAGTTCATTTAATCGATTTTTGGAGATCAGATCGTTTTCATAGAATTTGAACACTACAAAGAAAACCATCGATTCTGCGCCTTTTACTATAGATACTTACTTTGAATCTTGGTATTTTTATTTAAAAAAATGAGTAATTTTGATTAATTTCAAAATAGAATTCGAAAAAAAAAAAAAAAAAAAAAAAAAGGTATTATTTTTACAATTCTTTAAAATCCCTGTAACAAACCATTGTACAACGTTTGCAACTAAAATCAAAATAAAATACAAATTGAGTTTCAACTTCTGCAATCAGACCCTAGTTAGGTAATCAAATTTTGAATAAACAATTAAATATCACCAAATAAAGACATTTTTTATTGTCTTTTCCCATTAAGGGTGAAAAAAAAATTTCAATGTATTGTTATGTCATATTTCTTGTAAATAGTTGTACATTTTTGTTGTTGTTATTTTTGAAGTTCTATTTTTTTATTATTAGGTTTTTTTGGTCGATCAGCTGTAATACGGGTAGTAAAGGGTTGGCGACACGCGGTCAAGTCGGGAGGATTCGCGAACATTCTACCTGTTCTGATTGCAAAATCGTTTGCACTTTATTTTTCGTGAAAAATCGTCTGCTAGTAAAAAAGAGTCGCCGATTCACAAAATGAGTAAGCTGGATTCTGGACCTCTGTTTTGAAAACAGCTAAGCGTTTGTTTACTTTTGCGGTGCCTGAATTATCGTTGTGCATGTGAAGTTGTACGTACTGAAGTTGTTGTTAAAAATTGATAGCGAGTTTGCTGTTGTTTTATGAAGTTGTCTGAACCTCGGAATGAAGAATAAATTAATAGTTTTTATTTTGTAAAAGCTGTGTTGCCATATCCTCTGAGAAATTCCTAAGTATAGTGGTAAAAAAAAAAAAAAAATTAAACTAGGCGGACTTCGACTACATTCAAAACACTTTTAGCAATCTACCTCAAAATAATATAACCCATAAAAAACAAAGTTTTGAATATAAATCCTTTACATGCATTGCCAATTTTTATATTTATTAACACAGCGCCGTTTATGTTGTCAACGTCTGTTTGGTGTTTGTATCAAATATTTAATATTAAAAGCATTTGTATCGGCAAAATATGCTGTAAACTACTTTTCAAAATTTCTTCTTCAAAAATGAATTAGAATTTATGCATTCGCATACAAATATCTTTTATTTATTCTGATTAAATAAATTTTTTTTATTTATGAAAACAACTCAGGCAACAGGAATTAGTTTATTCAACGATCAATTAAATGCTATTTCAGCGCGATGGAATGACGGCAGGTTGATTCATTAGTATTCCGTAAAAACGACAAAACAACCTTTTAGTGACAGTGACAACCCCTAAAATTTGATAGAATGCATCGACATCGAATCTATCTGCCAAGTTCCGGCCCGATTTCATGACTTCAAAAAGGTTAATTAAGCCTCCGCAGATTTACCTGCCATCGACATACAAACCCTCACACACAAATATAAAGGATTCTAAAAAAGCCGCCAACAGTTATGCATTCAAACGTTCGGTCTCTTCCCACTTTCTGGAAGCTGCTTCTGCAGAGGCAATTAAGAGGTTGTGGGTGACAAAAAAACACCGGCGGCGTTTTCTTGAATGAAAAACGACGTTAGGCATCCATCAACCATTCATTCTTAGACATGTTACGCTCATTATAAGAAGACGGGCTTTCCGCCAGTTATTGTTTTGAAAACACGGCGGTATGTGCCGTGACAAACATTGATTGTTTTTCCCATTTTTTTTCCGGTTCGGGGAAACTGGAGAAGCGGAAAGAACTATAAATATTTAACATTTAAGAGGGTTTAGCCTTGAAACTAGAGGTCGGCGATTTATCGAGACGACGATATTTTTATCGATATTTCTAAAAAAAATATCGATATTAAAAATATCGATAAAAGTCAACGATATATCGATATTTTTATACATTTTTAGTTTTTTGATGATCGTTTTGTAGTTCCATGTTGTTGTTTTTTCGATTTTCTATATTCCCTTTTTCAAAAACTTCAAAACTAAAGTTTGAACTTGGCTGAGAGACAGTTAAAATGGCGCCAGTATTCAATATTTTTCCATACACTTAGAAAGCTATTGAAAATTATTTGAATTTTTCTTAAAATCACTGCACCAATTAAGCGAAAATATTACTTTTTTTTTTTTTGTAATAGATCCATTTCAGTTGAATAAGTAGTCACCTTACAAAAAAATAATCATGAATAGTAGAAATTTGCCCCGAAAAAACTTTGTTTCTGGCAAAATTGAAAATCAAATAAAAAAAAAAGCATGTATCGATTTATCGATTTGTTTTTCTAAGCAATGATATAGTATCGATATTTATTTTGATCGATATTTCCGACCTCTACTTGAAACAGGTTTTGTTAAGGTGTTTGGTGGGCTTTAAGGGGAGAGGATACTTTTCCCCGGTTAGATTTTTTTTTTCCGATCCGATTTCAGTATCTAAATAAATATAACATTTTAATGTACAAAAAACAAATTCTTATGATAGAGTGAGAACCATAGGCTCTTTGTGAAACGTGTTTCAAAATAATAAGGTTTCCCTTAAAAATGTATCATATAGATAGGAATTAAAAAAAAAAAAAAAAAACTAGGGAAGTGCAACATCGCACAACTTTCAATTACTATAATACTGGTCACTATTTAAATTTGACGGGGAATAATGTAACTTATAACCATTTTCATATTTTCATTTATTTGGGAAAATGGGCAGTACAACGCTGTTTTTAACAATAATTCTTACATGAGCAAAAAAAACGTCGCCAAAATGGCGAATTTGGCGATATACTTTTCGATAATTCTTAAATTACCCTTTTTTGTAAGTGAAACAGAGGAGAGGAGATAAAAGATCGTTGAGAAGCGATGCTCAAGGGTAGAGAATTCTGAGTTAAAGACGCTCGTTTTTCAACTTTTTACATCTTTAAAGCATTTTTACGGGAATTTCGGAGGTGGGAATGTTTAGATTACCTTAAGAGAGATTTACCATACGGATTTTGTTCAAAATCATTCGAGCCGTTTTTTAAGAATTACTGAAAAACATGATTTTTTTTCATGCTTTGCGCATGCGCAACGTTGACGAAAACCTTAATGGCCACCACTAGCCTGTACACCAAAATTTGAACATCATGGGTCAATTCGTTCGGGAGTTATGCTGACCACGTTACACCCAGACATTTTTCCTAGACTACGTTTTTGAAGTCGGCATGTTTCAAAACGTGGAGAATTGCAAATCCTCTTGCAGTTTCTACTAGCGTAATAAATATCCTCGTGGTGTTTTTTCTACAAATATTTCTTTTTATGATACCCATTTTAGATAAGCTTTTTATGTTTTATTTGACACTAGCTGAATACCCTTGCTTCTCTACGAAATTTTACCATGTGCAATTTTTTTACCTAGCTGCTTTGCCCCGCTTTGATGAGATCCGTCATTAGTGTATAGGCTTTTGGCGTTTCGTTTAAGGTTCGCTGCATAAGCTCACAAAAAACTAATTGCTGCGTAAACCCTTAAAATATACGTATAGGTTTCAACATTTTTTTTTTAATTTTCAATTTAAAAATTAGACTTTTGCACCTTGAAAAGTACATTATTTGTTAAACTGTTTCCAATATTTATTTATTTTAATTTCTTTAATTTTAATAATTAATTAACATTTAATCAACTAATTAGGCTAATTTCGAACGGTAATGACAAAAATTCTAATTAACCCACAGATACAATTTTGGTGTTCAGTAATGCGGAATACCCTGCTCTATGTTTTGACCTTATTAACAGAATTTTACAGTGAGTACATTTTGTGATATCTTGCTTTAAGTGAATTTATTAGAAAAATCCAAGTTTTTTATACAGAATCTTATCTTTAATATTCAAATAAAAAAATATTTATTTACAAATCACTCAGTATTTAGGGTCAAAACATTCAACAATGTATGCAGATTATATAGCAAAAAACAAATTTCAAAAAATGTTATTTAAACTGGAGTTATTACTGTTTGAATGAAATGCAAAATAGAAAAAAACTACAATCTGAGAAAAACTTTTAAAAAAGTATTTTTATATAAAAAACTGTTATTAATATACTAATATATATTATATATTTATTATATATTTTATATATATTATATATAATATTATTATATATTTTCTTTTTAGTATGCTCCTCCATCATAGGGTTTCCTTCTTGTGTGTTGTTTTTATTTTGCTTTTGTTTTTTACTCCCTTACAAATCTTCCCCGATTTTTGCGATTTGAAGCCTATACGTATACCTTAATATTGGAAGCTCCTCCCCTGTAGAGAAAACAAAAAAAATTCCCCGTTAATACTATAAATACCCCTTTGAGAAAATTTTATCACGTGTTTGTGAAAAGTAAAATTAGAAGGCTAAAACTACTTATGTTGAAAATTTCAGAGCTCTACTTTAATTTTAAGTTACTTTGTATAGATCCACAGACAGCTTGTTTTATCGTTATAGATAATACAACCCATAAAAAAGTTTTTAATAAATTGTTGCGTGGATGGGCTCGAAAGATTTGAAGCCAAAGCAGATCAAAACTTGCAGAAATTTATTCCGATGTAACTCTTCGCAGATTCTTTTGTAACTCCAGAACTTTCCGTTCTAATGGACTCATTACAGCTCTATACACAACAATAGAGCACAAACAGCAGTTAAACTTGACACACAACTGCTAAATCGCCGCAAAAGACAATGCAATACAGTTCGCTTTCGGAACTCTCTGAATGCTCGCTGACAGACAACCAAGTCAGTAACTCCACTCGGTCAGTATCTCAACTAACTCAGTAATTTCAGTCAATTAAAAAACTCAACTAGCTCTCCCGCTCTCTTGGCCGGCTTATATAGGAAAGTTAAACCTTCGTGAAACTTCCAGAGATAGAATTTTGAAGGACTTTCCAGATCGTAGTCGAAAGTCCTATACAAGTACATGGGGACCGAAAATGTCTCCAAATGGTCGCCAAATTTGGTGATCAAAATTAGTCGCCAAAACCATTGCCAGCTTGGCGAGATTGCCATTAACCATAATGTTAAATGGCCTTCTCCTTGTAAAACTCGTTTTCCAGCCTTAATCTCTGTAAAACTCATTTTCAAGCAATAAGAGTCGCATTGCATGAAAGCGAAGTAAAGAACTCTTGCACTGCCTTATGCGAAGTGTGCATAAATTTTCCTTTTTACATAATTAATACTACGAAATATTTACAAATATACAGAAATTCGTAACAATATATACTTTGTATGTATTTCCAATTTTTATATTCTTTAACAAAGAGCCGTTTCTGTTGCCAGCGTGTGCTTGTTTTTAATTTTTAAAATTAGATGCAAACACCATATCTATCGGCATATGCGGTAAACTAATTTTAAAAATTTATTCGTTAAAAAATAATGGGAATTTATGCACTCACGTCCAAATATCTTTTATTAATTCTGATTAAAACTTATTTATTATTTATTTAAACAATTTCGGCAACAGGAAAGTTTCTTCAATGATTGGTTAAATGATATCGCAGCGCGATTGGACCGACGGCAAATTGGTTTATTAGTATTCTTTAAAACCGACATTTTAGTGACAGTGACAGCCACCCAAATATGATAGAATGCATTGTCATCGACATCGAATCTATCAGCCAAGTTTCAGCCCGATTGGATGACGGCAAGGGGGTTAATTAGGACTCCTCAGATTTGTCCGCCATAGACATACCTAGCCACACACAAACTTGAAGTTAATGTAAAGGCTTTTAAAAAAAAGTTTTTAGATCAAAACTTTATAAATGTTCTAATCCTTAATGGCTGTTATTTCGATTGCGGTGAAATGATATCTACGAAAATACGATTACTGAATAATTCCATTTCGGTAAAAACAAAGAATTTCTATATACCTGCGGAAATTTGATTAGAGAATAAATTTATTCAAAATCCACTATTTCACTTACGTTAGTTGTATCACTACGTTCATGCAAGCCTTTTGAAATCCCTATCACAATATAAACAGTGTCTTCCCACATTTAAGTTTTCAATTTGCGAAATAACTTTTGATAATATCAGAGCAGAAAAGTATATGTATTTAAGAGCTTTTCTAAGGTCTCCAAAACCATTTAAAACACTTGCTTTCATTCATTCGTGTTATTTGGAAAAGTTTTCTAGAATTAGAATAGCACCACTTAGAAATTTCGCGCGCAGTTATCGTCTGCCGTTATTTCCCCGCTTCACTTCATTTTACTTGGTGGGTAAAAGCATTTACTTAATTTTATTTATCGCGTAGCTGGAAAGTTTAGTTTACGAGAACACAAAAGAACATTGTGCGATTTCAATTTCGAAAATGGCGTTCTGCAATATTGTCTTGGGTCTTTTTAAAGGTCTTATTTTGTTTTAAAGACATTCAATTGAATGTTTACTTAATATTTCTGCAAGTTTAATATAAGTTATTATAAGAATTCTTCAAAAGGTATATCTAATTACCAAATGAAAATTTTACAATCTTACAGATAAAACTAATTGTATGTTTCTTTCAAATAACTTCAAGTGTGTTTCGTTTTTACTTTCAATTACCCTTATGTATAACAAAGGGGAATGAAAGTATAGTATTCGATAAAAAAAAAAAAAAAAAATGGCAATTTTTTTTTTTTCTTTTTTTCTTTTTTATTTCTCCACGTTTTGGAACATCTTGACTTCAACAAAGTGATCTATAAATAATGTCTGTGGTTAGCATAACTTCCGAACAAATTAACCTACGATGTTCAAATTTGGTGTGCGGGTAGTTGATGGCCATGAGACCTACCATTAAGGTTTCCGTCAAAGTCGCGCATGCACATGAAGTAGTTGCCATTGAAAAAATTGTGTTTTTCAATGATTGCTAAAAAAAGACTTTAACGATTTTGATAAAAATCGCTGTGGTAATTTCTCTTAGGGTGTTCATGTCATTAAATATTGAAAAACAAATTTAAAAAAAAAAAAAAAAAAAAAAAAAAAAAAACGACGCGCATAAAAAAAATTATTGCAAAAATTATCGCAAAACTGACTATTTTTTCTAAAAGAATGATGGAAATGTAAAAACGGTAAATGACGCAAATATTTATCAGTAACATAGTCTAGAAAGTTGTACGATGTTCCACACCCCTAGTTTTTTTACTGTTGTGTATTTTTCCAATTGAGTTTTTTAAAATGTTGCCTTATTATTAAAAGCATCTTTCAAATAACTTGCAAGTTTTTAAACATTTAATAATACACTTATTTTCTATAAATTATTTTTCCCAATTTCTGTGCATGAGGTTTTTTTGTATTATCTATTGTATCTAATGTACTTTTCTTTTGTTAAATATCGTAAAATGGGTCAAAATGGTTGATGCGAAAATGGGTGGTGATTTTAATTTTCCAAATAAAAACTTTCTTATTTATTTGGAATGGACTAATCTTTTTCTTATATTTTTTTATTAACTGTTATGAACATTCTCTAATTAAAAAAAAGAAAATTATTGAGACTATTGAAAACTTGGATAAATATGGTTAATTCGAATTTTAAGTAAGCACATGGCTGTAATAAAAGACAAATGTGAAAATTTAATACCCGCGTTGTAATTTTTTATTTTATTCGCTTTAATGTGAAGTGGGTTAAAATCGGTGTAATTTAGAATATCTTACTGGGGTTAATATAAGAGGGGAAGGAGGGAGGAAAGTTTATTTTTAAGACTGACGTTAAAAGAGAGTTCGGTAGCTTCCTTTGAGAATTTAGCGGCAACTCTTTATGCAGTTTTTGGAGGTTTAACAAATTAAGACATTAAAAGATTATATGAAAACTTAGCTTAAGGAATACCATTGGAAAAATTGTAATAAAAAATGGATCACTTTAATGGTTTTAAATTTAAGGTCAAGAAGGTAATAAAAGCGAAAAAATTAAACCTTAAGATTAGAAGAATGTATCAAATTCCAATAAAGGATTGGAAACAATTTTAAATTCATTTGATTTTTTTTGTCGGTTTTGACTGAACCGTTTGATGGTATACGTGTAAAGCAGGTAACTTAATCTTAATGTAATAATGCACGTAGAGAAAATTGTAAGATCTTGAATGAGCATATCCTTTTACAAAATCCAGAATGTGGTATTTTTACTTATTCCTATAAATAGTGTGTAAACGTTGATTCAAAATCAAATATTAAAGTTTTCAAGGGACCCCAATTTCGTAGCTGTAGTACTTGTAGTTTTTTTTTTAATAAATAATTTGAAGTATAAGTTAGTAAATAATATAAAACTGTAAAAGTAAATTTTGTGTATTTTTTATGTTAGGGTTATTATTCCTTTTTAACCCTCTATGAGTTAAAATAGTCATGACAATATTTGAAAAAAAATAATATTTTTATTGCATTTTATATTTAAAAAAAAAAAAAAAAAAAAAAAAAAGAGACGTACTTTTACCTTTTTCTGTTTTAATATTTTCATTAATTGAAAAAAAAAATAAAAAAAATAGGTCAGTTTGGCGATAATTATTTAATTAAAAAAAAAGCAAAAAAAAAAAACCACCGCTAAAAAGGCTAAGTTGGCGCTATGCCTTTCGATAAATATTACATTATCTTTTGTCGTGAGTGAAACAGAGAATAAAAAGTCGTTGATTGAAGATGCTATAGCAACGAGTATACTGTGTTCGTTCATATTCGTTATTTTTTTTTTTTTTTTAACTTTACTGAAAAACATAAATTTTTCAGTGGCACCTATTTTTTGAGCATGCGCAATTTCGGAAAAAACCCTTAATGATAAGTCCCATGGCCGCCACTAACCTGTATACAAAAATTGAACATCATAGGTCAAATACATTCTGAAGTTATGCTGACCGCAGACAAACACATAGACATTTTTTCTGAACCAATTTTTTTAACACAAAACGTGTAAAAATGCAAAAAAAAAAAAAAAAATCAATATTTTTACGAGACTTTGACCGAATCCAATACTTTCATTAGTCAATGTTAACATTTGGGCAGTCGAAAATAAAAACAGAATTTTATTTATTTACTTTTAAGTGGCAAATTTAAACTATATAAAAAAAAGTTTGTACTATAAATACTTTATTTGCATTTCAAACTTTTTTCGCAATAGCAAATTATTTAAGCGATTTTGAGGTTGGGTCGAATTTTCATAGTGTTTGACCACTACGAAGATAAAAAAGTCAATTCCTTCTCATTAAGAAAATTTTCTCTTCCAAAACTTTATCGAATGACTTTACGAATAAGAAGAGTTTATCTGACAAGTATCAAGAAAGATCGGTGTGGAAGGCAAGTGGAATTTTAGCTCACCGAAGCGAAAAAGCAACATGTGTAAAAGCGATCTCTCGGTGACAGCCTCCAAAGTTTGATAGACTCGATGACAAAGCATTATAACTGCCAAATTCCAACTCGATTGGAAGACGGCAAGTGGTTTGATTAACCCTCCGAAGATTTACGTCACACAAACACACAAAATCGAAGTTAATATAATATAAGGATTTGGAAATAGTAAAAATATGGCATACTTCACATTACCTGATCTTACTCCTTTCCTAGTTTTAATAAACTAATGCTTCATGAAAATATTTTTTGTGTATACTGTTACGAATTTTTGTATATTTGTAAATATTTCGTAGTGTTAATTTTGTAAATAGGAAAATTTATGTACATTTCGCATAAGGCAGTGCGATAGTTCGTCGTTAAGTTGGCTTCCCTGCAATGAGTCTCTTGATGCTTGATAACGAGTTTTACAGAGGTAACGCTGGGAAGCGAGTTTTACAAGGAGCAGGGCATTTAATATTATGGTAATAGCAATCTCGCCAAATTGGTGAGATAGAGCCAAGTTGGCGACGGTTATGGTGACTAATTTTTGTCACCAAATTTGGCGAGAAATCGCCAAATGTCGGACATTTTCGGTCCCCATGTACATGCATAGGACTTTTCGACTGCTCAGGAGAGCGGGTGATGGAGTTAGTTGACTGATTTTGAGTCACTGAGTTAGTTGTTAGCCGAGTCCATTAGTTGACTGGAATTACTGAGTTGAGATACTGAGTCTCAGTGAGCGTTCAGAGAGTTCCGAAAGCGAACTGTATTGCATTGTCTTTTGCAGCGATTTGAGCAGTTGTGTTGTCAAGTTTTTAACTGCTGTTTTGTGCTCTATTGTTGTGAAAAGAGCTGTATTGTGTCTACTAGAACGAGAAGTTCTGGAGTTGTAAGAAAATCTGCGAAGAGTGATATTGGAATAAATTTCTGCAAGTTTTGATCTGCTTTGGCTTCAAATCGTTCGAACCCGTCCACACAACAATACTTTAACCAACTAAAGAACAAGATCTAGAAAAATCAATATGCGGTTCATCTTTTAAATCTAATATTTATTAATTTTCAAATAGGGCAAAATAAGTCCCTCGGTTCATATTATTTTCGACAAGGAACAATAAAGTTTTTCTATTTTCTTAACACATCTTATCTCAACCATATCTAATACTTCATTATTTATCCTACAATATATATATATATATATATATAAAGTTGTTTTTCCCAGAAGAGATTTTGTTCCATTAGATTTTTTTACCTTTGTGTGAAGAAGCTTGAATGTTTTCATTCTTTAACGCTTTTTTTTTAAGTCATTGTCAATTTCAGGAGAGGCCGAGATTTAAGTTGTCAGGATGTAAGTGGAAAAAGAATGTATGTATGAGATAAAAAAAAAACTCTACTCTAAGGGCTGTACTACAAAAGTATTCTTATAAGCGTCATTTTGTCCGCTTATCTCGTAAAATGAAGGTATAAGTATAAAACATTAGCACAATAGCAGTAGTAAGGAAAGGTGTTTCAAAGGAATAAATGTCGCCGTCTGAAGAAAATTTGTTTATGATTTATGAGAATTTGTTATTTCAAAAGATAAAGTTAGATTTGTTGCTTTGTTTGTTGTGCAAATCGTAATTGTTCGGATAAATCTTCTAAAATGGCTGTATTTAAATTAAACCGGAATGAACAATTTGGCGATAGATCTGACAAACACGACGCCATATTCCGATTTGGGCAAAGAAAAAGATTTGAAAGAAATTATGATTAATAATATAACACATAAAAAAAGTCTTTAATATAAATCGTTATGCATTGTCAATTTTTATATTCATTAGCAAATAAATTTCATTTTCAATTCATTACCAAAGCAAAGTTTTTGTTGTCAGCATCTAATTGTAAATCTTAAAAACATCTCTATCAGCAAAATATGCGGTAAACTACTTTTCAAAATTTATTCATTAAAAATGAATGTGAATTTATGTACACACGTCCAAATATCTTTTATTTGTTCTGATTAAAACAATTTTATTATTTACTAATTAACTAAAACAATTTTGGCAACAGGAAAGAGTTTCTTCAAAGATCAGTTAAATGCTATTTCAGCGCGATTGGATGACGGCAAGTTGGTTTATTAGTATTCCGTAAAAGTGTCCTTTTAGTGACAGCCGCCAAAATTTGTTAGAACGCATTGTCATCGACATCGAATCTATCTGCTAAGTTTCAGCCCGATTGGATGCAAGCAAGTGGGTTCGCTGCAGATTTGCCCGGCAGCCACAAACAAGCAAAATCGAAGTTAACATAAAGGTTGTTGTTGTTGTATTCAGATTATCTGGCGCTGTCAGCAACACGAGGGCTATAATGCGCCGCAACATTCGTCATTAGACAAGCCAACATACATTTACAAACACCCATGCCAACACGGGACTCGAACCCGCAACCTCGCGGTCTAGTTAATATAAAGGATTTAAACTGGGCGATATCCTTCGTACGCTTCCGAGATTTCAGAAAACCTGGATATTTACTTGATAAGGGGTTCTCGGTTACAACTGCAATGCTCAGTTGTGTATGTTATTAATTTCAATTACCCATTTGTTAACACAAGGTAATAAAAGTATTGGATTCGGTACAAAAAAAATGATATATTTTTTTTTTTTTTTTTGCATTTCTGCATCTTTTGGAATATGCCGAGTTAAAAAAATAATTAAAAAAAAAAAAAAAATGGTACAGAAACAATGTCTGTGAGATCAGTATAACTTCCGAACTAATTAATTACTTTAATTAAGCTCTACAAACTCTAACTGAAATTATTAACTACATATCTGAAATTAATTCTATTTAAAAATGAGTTTCAATCAGCATATTTTAATAAACAAATTAAACAAAATCTACGTATAATATAACATATTTCTATTATGCTTTAGTCGAAAGTGTTCGCTGCCAGATTTCATTTCTTTAATTCAAACTGCAAACCCAGTCATTATATTACACTATCATCAGATAGAACGAATACTGATTAGGTGATTATGATTTGGATGAAAAGTCAACCCAACCCTGTTCGTCAAAAGAGATTAAATTCGCATCTATTTAATTCGTAGAAATTCGATCAACGTATCAACTGTCCATTCATCAACAACTTAAAAAAAAATAATGAATGACTTTTATTTATTGGGGTGTCATTTATCCCATTCGTACTTCAGTTATTAGCGTTATTATGATTTAAATAATCTGTCAAATAAACTCATAAGAATAATTTCCAGAGAGAGTCATTACGTTAAGTTTCAAATATTGAGAGCTAGAGTTGAGTTGAGGAGACACTTATCCTGCTTATTCATTCGAGATACACAAAACACAATTGTTTCCATTCAGTCGCTGCCCACGGAATAGAAATTATCGTTTGTCATTAGAGTTTTTTTTTTTCTATTCTCACTCGATTACATCAGTAGTTGGCAACCACTACAAGATCTCGTTACATATGTAGTCTGTTTTATTTTTAATAGTCTGGAAAGTAATTGACGAAAAGTGAGAATGGATATTGTTCTTCATGTACGTTTTCTTGTAGAATGACTGTCTGTTTTCAACTGTGTTCAAGAAAGTTTTTCTTCAATTATTTTGTTAAACTGAGTTTTTTTTTTTTTTTTTCAGAAGACAAGCAAATAAATTAATTTTAAGGAAGTACTACACTTCACTACTGATTCCTCCCCCCCCCCCCTCCCCAGTCACATAAAAAAAAAAAAAAAAAAAAAATTAAGGCTCGTTGTCGATGGCAATGCTTCTATTAAGTTTCAGCTCAATTCGATGGTGACAGTGTTTACCAGTATTTTTATTAGGAAATATTGAATCCTATAACGTGACTCTTTTGACATAGAGACATTGGTTGAGCAGTTTTTGTGTGCTTTACTTATTGTATCGAAAGTGTTTGTATTTTGCTCGATGTACTTGTACTGTAGAGGTCGGAAATATCGATCAAAATAAATATCGATACTATATCGTTGCATAGAAAAACAAATCCATAAAATATCGATAAATCGATACATGCTTTTTTTTTTTTATTTATTTGATTTTCAATTTTGCCAGAAATAAAATTTTTCGGGGCAAATTTCTACTATTCATGATTGTTTTTTTGTAAGCTGACTACTTATTCAACTGAAATGGATCTATTACAAAAAAAAAAGTTATATTTTTACTTAATTGGTGCAGTGATTTTAAGAAAAATTCAAATAATTTTCAATAGCTTTTAAATGTATGGAAAAATATTGAATACTGGTGTCATTTTAGCTGTCTCTCAGCCAAGTTCAAACTTTAGTTTTGAAGTTTTTGAAAAGGGAATATAGAAAATCGAAAAAACGCATGGAACTACAAAACGATCATCAAAAAACTAAAAATGTTTGAAAATATCGATGTATCGTTGACTTTTATCGATATTTTTAATATCGATATCTTTTAGGAAATATCTATAAAAATATCGATATATCGCCGGCCTCTATTGTAATGTGCTGTGATGTTCTATTTCTTATATTTTTATTCCTTGAAAGAACAACTAAGGTCAAAAACGATTAAAATGGTTGATAGGCTAATTAAAAAATCGGCTTATTGTAAAGAAACCGGGTCATTTTGCAATGACCCAGGCTAATTAAAAATAATCAATCACTTTCTTAGAAGCCTAATATTTTAGACTTATTGTGATGCATATATTCCCTCTTTAGGCTAAGTAAAAAAAATGAGCAATTGTTTTCTGGGTTGTTTCTCATAACTGAATATATTGTGTAAAGTAGCTTCTCTTTCAAGGTCCAGATATACACATCAAGAACTCGTGTGCCTTTAATACATTTTCATATTTATCAGTGAAAACGAAATTTATTATTATTTATTATTATAATTATTATTAAAGTTTATTATTAGTTATTATTATAATTATAATAACGAAGTTTATTATTACTATTATTATTATTTTAACAAAATTTATTATTATTATTACTATTGTTGTTATTATTCTTATTCTTATTGCCGACCAAACGGTATCGTGGTTAGCGTGCTAGCTTCTAGACCGCGAGGTTGCGGGTTCGAGTCCCGTGTTAGGCATGGGTGTTTGTAAATGTATGTTGGTTTGTCAAATGACGAATGTTTCGGGCGCCAGATAATCTGAAAACAACCAACCTTATTCTTATTATTGTTATTATTATTGTTGTTGTTATTGTTATTATTATTGTTGTTATTGTTGTTTTAACAAAATTTATTATTATTAATATTAATAATATTAATATTATTTAATAAAATAATTTATAAAAAAAATATCGTATTCAATTCAACTAATTTCATTTCAATCCAGATTTTTTATTCAAAAATATTTTATTTAAGCGGTAGGTTTTGTGGCTTTTTCAACAGCTACTGAAATACGGAAAAAACAGAAAACTAATGTTTAAATGCCAACTGTGAAATAGATGTCTTTTATTAGCACATGAATTGGAACAATTCATTTTCTGTTGTTTTATATCTGATACAAAATTTCGAAATTTTTGGCGGACAATTTGTCTCAGAAAATATCACATTAAGTCTATAGGACAAAATATACTGTTGCAACTATTCCTCCTTTCCCAAAGCGAATAATATTTTTCAGAATCGAAATTTTTATTATTTTTTTATTAAATTCTTACCTTACAAGCTGAAAACTTTATATCTTTCCGTCTTGTTATTTATGTTCCAATTCTTTTCTATTTTTAAATATTTTTTTTTTTTTTTCATTGTTTCACTCGCATTGCTTTATTTCCGGGATTTTCGATTTTCAGCAAATCCGAGAAATAATCCAAGTTTCTCGTCCATTTTTGTGTGCGCATCTCATATTTCTCGAGATAATTTGATGGTAGTTTATTTTGATTTTCCTAGATATTTTCTTGCCTGTTTTAGATATTCCCTTTGAGAACACAGTAAGAGAAATTGTTCTAGGTTCTGCTCTGAAATATAAAACTTCCGCGCCGATTCTTCTACATTCTCATAGCTATGGTTTCTTATTTCCATCATTAGTATAAAACTAACCAACATTGTATAGCAGAGGCCATAGGAGTCTTTTATTTATATTGTTATGAATTTTTCCACTGAGGCAATGATGGCACAGTTTTCACCATTTAAAAGTATTTATTCTCTCTTCAGAAAACTCACAGAATTTATTCACAAGCAAAAGTTTAATTACTCTCAAGCTTCAACACAAGCTTCAACAAAAATAACTTCGAATTCAGAGATTATACAAGCTCACTCCAATAGGTAAACAAAGCGATCAGCTTTCAACGAAGTCCGAAGTCAATCTGAAAACTTTCCCGTTCTCCAGTCTTTTATATACAAGCGCGTGAGACATTCGCGAAATTTCCAGCCAATTCATCGGAAAAGAAATATCTCGAAACTTCTCGATTGCTTTAGGTGTTGCCATCTTTTCCTAACCTGCATAATCGCTGTTAATAAAAAATAAAATAAGATAAAAATAAATTACAATAGAATTTTAAAATAATACGTCACTATTTACAATATATACAGACAATTTGTGCAACAATATAATGTCTTTCTAAGGACGTTTAATTAAATAAAATAAATTATATATAATCAATACACGAAATAGTTATTAATAATCCTTGGTATCATATTTAAAACAGCTAATAAGTAAACTGTTTTAAAAACTGTTGTCAATGCAATTATATAAAATATTTTAACTGATTTGCATCATGGAGAGAATTTTATAAAGTATACAATAGTTTTTTTTTTTTTTTTAACTTCTAATTACCGATATGTTAGCATAAGGTAATAAAAATATGTTTTCCGTAAAACATTTTTTTTTCTTCTTTTTTCTTTTTGGAACATCCTGATTTTGAAAAAGTGACACAGAAAAAATGTCTGTATGAGTGAGTGTACATGGTCATCGAATTGATCTACGATGTTCAAATTTGGTGTAAGGGGTCAATGGTGGCCATGGGACCTGTCATTTAAGTTTCTGTTAATATTGCTCATGCACAAAACATGAAAACATGAAGAAAAAAAAAGCACGTTTTTTACAGCAATTGCAAAAAATTGGCCATAACGATTTTTGATCAAAATCGCTATGGTAAAGCCTCTTAAGGTGTTCTAAATGTCCCACCTTTGAGATTCCCGTACAAATGCAATAAAGATGGAAAAAGTGGAAAAACGAGTGTCTTGAACACAAAGTTCTCTTCCATAGAGCATCGCTCACCAATGACCGTTTTCCATCTGTTTCACCTACAAGATATGATAATGAAGAATTATCCAAAAGTACATCGCCAAATTCGCCATTCTGGTTTTTATTTCTTTTGGCCCATGTACGAAATATCGCCAAAAATACAATAACCTTTCGTATTACCGAGCCTTAATATATCGCGCAATCCGATGTATCGCGCTTTTGTTACGTCTCTCATTTTTTACTGATTTCCAGGCTTTACATTTTATCATATCGCTCGATACATCGCGCATTCGGATATATCACATATTTTGTTTGTCTTCCGACAAACGCGATTTATCGAGGGGCTACTGCATCGCCAAACTGGCTATTTTTTTTTCAAATGAATGAAAATATGAAAAAAGTAATAATAGTATTCCACGTCAAATAATTGAAAGTTGTGAGATATTCAACTCCCCTAGTTTTTTTTTTCCACGTATGGTGTTGGAGGCATGAAGGGGTTGATTCCAGAAAGAGGGCAATCAAATATAAATACATTCTAACGACAATGCAACCTACTTTAATGGCAAATAATACAGCAATATTATAAAATTTATAAATAATATGAATACTTTTTACTCTAAGTTATCCATATGTATGTACATATAAGGTAATGAAAGTATAACATTCGGTAAAAAAAAAAATTCGATTTCAAAAAAGTGATATAGAAAAATATCTGTCAGTGTGTACGTGGTCAGTATAGCTCTCGAATAAATTGACCTACGATGTAAAAATTTGGTGTGCGGCTTGGTGGTTGCATAAAGACCAACCATTAAGGTTTTTGTCTAAATCGCGCATGCGCATGAGGTAGTTGCCATTGAAAAAATTAAGTTTTTCAGTAATTACTAAAAAACGGCTCCAATGATTTTGTTCAAAATCGCTTTGTAATGCCTCGTAAGGTGTTCTAAGCATCCCCACCTCCGAAATTCCCGTAAAAATGTTTTAAAAGCCTAAAAAGTTAAAAAACCATACATACATACATATATGTATATATATAAGCCCATACTTTAACAGTTAAAAAATTACTTTAGTCGCTTCAATATATTTATGAATAATAATCTACTTGGAACATCCAATTTAAATTTAATACAGTTCTTCCAAACTGAGTTAGTTCTTTTTGAGAAAATTAATATTAAACTGTACCACACGAAATATATTCTAAACTATTCTTTAACTGGTTATTGCTTCAAAAATGTTCGAGAATTAGTTGAACGAAAAATACTACTTGGAATCGTTTTATTTTGATTAGAAAAAGAACTATTAACATCAAACAGGGCAAAATAATTTCAATTACGAATTTTCCAGAATAATTTTTTCCTCTCCCTCAACTAGTACCTTAACTATACATTTTTAGAAAGAGGTATAATTTTTAAACATTGTTATAAACTTTTATAAATGTTATACAAAGTATATTCTCTAATGAAATTCTCTTAACTATTAGTAAGGGATCGTGTATTTGTGATAAAAAAAAGACTCTAAGTTGAGAAGGCGTACATCTAAATCCAATTTAATTCTAAGATGCTTTCAAAAGCCGGTAAACATTTAGAATGCAAATAATGTCTGGAATAGATTATTAACTTCCGGGGTTTGTTTAGAATTACTATGCACTCAGTTTTACATTGTAGAATTTTAATAACTATTGAATTTAATTTCATAAACTTCCTGAAAAATTGTTTTTACGATCCGACTCGGTGGATTGCCACTAAATTTTTTTTTACTGCTTGAATAAATTCTCTAAACTAGTGAAAAGGTTTGTAACTTTTAAATTTTCTATTGGGAGCCATATTATGGCGATTCTCTGCATGACGCACGGCCGACCAAACGGTATAGTGGTTAGCGTGCTAGCTTCTAGACCGCGAGGTTGCGGGTTCCGAGTCCCGTGTTAGGCATGGGTGTTTGTAAATGTATGTTGGCTTGTCTAATGACGAATGTTTCGGCGCATTATAGCCCTCGTGTTGCTGACGGCGCCAGATAATCTGAAAACAACCAACCAACTGCATGACGCACGGGGCATTTTTAAAATTTTCTTTCTTTTCGTAAATGGATTAGGATGGTAAATTTACGATGAATCAAATAGTTATGGTTTTGTTTTCATATAAAATGAGTTTGTGGGTAAGTAACTTCGAAAATAATTAATTTAATTAGGTAAAATACACATTTATTAGCGATCCACCTGATGGCTGTGTGGTTAGGGCTCTGGCCTCGCATGCCAAAGGTGACGGTTTCGAATTCTGGGTTAGGCATGGATGTTCGTTGTTCGGAACCCACGTTGAGCTGTAGATCCGGACATGATTAGCCGTCTCTATGCATAAAAATAGGCCTTTGAGCGTACCAACCAACCAACACATTTATAAGCCACTGATGCACGGGACATTTTTCCTATGCTCTCGGTAGTACCGTTTGCCTATTAACTCCCACGAGTGAATCTATTTGGTGTCGGTCTCTATAGAAAAAAAGACTCGTCAATTTGGAATAAGGGTGTGCATGCATGAAATTGACCTTCAAAGCCTTTCCTGAAATCCCCCGTGGAAAATGAAGCTAATCTTGTTTCCATGGGAACCGAAAACGCTATACATTTGAATGCTAAACTATTTGATAGACAGATGATTTGTATACGTTAAGGAACTGATTTTTTTTTTTTGGTTCTAAACAAACTCATCTTAATTATGAATACCTTGTACAATAACACATTTGTTAATTGCCGACCAAACGGTATAGTGGTTAGCGTGCTAGCTTCTAGACCGCGAGGTTGCGGGTTCCGAGTCCCGTGTTAGGCATGGGTGTTTGTAAATGTGTGTTGGCTTGTCTAATGACGAATGCTTCGGCGCATTATAGCCCTCGTGTTGCTGACGGCGCCAGATAATCTGAATACAACCAACCATTTGTTTATTAACTTCCTAAACGAAAATTGTGCGTTACCAAATTCCATTAAACCCTTAGTAGTGAGTGAAAAAAAATATTCATATATTGCAAGATTAGGCCTAGCAGAACGAATCTGATATTCAAGTTGACACTCACACTTTTGATTGGCTTTGAAAGCAATATTTATCGAAGAGTATTTTTGTAGCTACAGATCATAATTTAAAGTACATTTTAAGTTAACAACATTTATAGTATTGGCACTAAATTTGCTATGGAGCATACATTTATAAATCTCAATTGATAGACCAATTAAACGACATTAACCGTTTTCTGACTTAGAATAGACTTTTGGACTTAATTTTTGCGTTCTATACATCAAATTCATATTGTTGGGTGACAAATTGTTTACATTTGAAAGTCATGTAATAATCATTGTCCATCATGATGTTCGACCCCCTTAGGTTGATCATGATGTTCGACCCCCTTAGGTTGACCTAGATGTTCAACTTTGACATACGGGTCAATGTTGGTTCTGGGCATTGTCCATCATCATGTTCGACCCCCTTAGGTTGACCATGATGTTCGACCCCCTTAGGTTGACCATGATGTTCGACCCCCTTAGGTTGACCTAGATGTTCAACTTTGACATACGGGTCAATGTTGGTTCTGGGCATTGTCCATCATCATGTTCGACCCCCTTAGGTTGACCATGATGTTCGACCCCCTTAGGTTGACCTAGATGTTCAACTTTGACATACGGGTCAATGTTGGTTCTGGGCATTGTCCATCATCATGTTCGACCCCCTTAGGTTGACCATGATGTTCGACCCCCTTAGGTTGACCTAGATGTTCAACTTTGACATACGGGTCAATGTTGGTTCTGGGCATTGTCCATCATCATGTTCGACCCCCTTAGGTTGACCATGATGTTCGACCCCCTTAGGTTGACCTAGATGTTCAACTTTGACATACGGGTCAATGTTGGTTCTGGGCATTGTCCATCATCATGTTCGACCCCCTTAGTTTGACCATGATGTTCGACCCCCTTAGGTTGACCTAGATGTTCAACTTTGACATACGGGTCAATGTTGGTTCTGGGCATTGTCCATCATCATGTTCGACCCCCTTAGGTTGATCATGATGTTCGACCCCCTTAGGTTGACATAGATGTTCAACTTTGACATACGGGTCAATGTTGGTTCTGGGCATTGTCCATCATCATGTTCGACCCCCTTAGGTTGACCTAGATGTTCAACTTTGACATACGGGTCAATGTTGGTTCTGGGCATTGTCCATCATCATGTTCGACCCCCTTAGGTTGACCATGATGTTCGACCCCCTTAGGTTGACCATGATGTTCGACCCCCTTAGGTTGACCTAGATGTTCAACTTTGACATACGGGTCAATGTTGGTTCTGGGCATTGTCCATCATCATGTTCGACCCCCTTAGGTTGACCTAGATGTTCAACTTTGACATACGGGTCAATGTTGGTTCTGGGCATTGTCCATCATCATGTTCGACCCCCTTAGGTTGACCATGATGTTCGACCCCCTTAGGTTGACCTAGATGTTCAACTTTGACATACGGGTCAATGTTGGTTCTGGGCATTGTCCATCATCATGTTCGACTCCCTTAGGTTGACCATGATGTTCGACCCCCTTAGGTTGACCTAGATGTTCAACTTTGACATACGGGTCAATGTTGGTTCTGGGCATTGTCCATCATCATGTTCGACCCCCTTAGGTTGACCATGATGTTCGACCCCCTTAGGTTGACCTAGATGTTCAACTTTGACATACGGGTCAATGTTGGTTCTGGGCATTGTCCATCATCATGTTCGACCCCCTTAGGTTGACCATGATGTTCGACCCCCTTAGGTTGACCTAGATGTTCAACTTTGACATACGGGTCAATGTTGGTTCTGGGCATTGTCCATCATCATGTTCGACCCCCTTAGGTTGACCATGATGTTCGACCCCCTTAGTTTGACCTAGATGTTCAACTTTGACATACGGGTCAATGTTGGTTCTGGGCATTGTCCATCATCAACGACTGTTCCGTTTGTCTTACCCGAAAGCAATAATATAATAACCATCATAAAAAAAAAAATATCGCAAATTTGTCGAGTTTTTTCTTCCTTCAAAATAGGTATAATATAAGTATTGCCAAGTCGTCCTATGTCTCGAATGTGTATGATGGTAATTGAAAGTTGCATGATGTTCGACCCCCTTAGGTTTCTAACGAAATTGTTTGTCATTATTTTTCCCTGATAGATCTCACCTAATGAAAGAATAGATTCCGAATGCTCTAATACAACAAATAACATGAAAGGGAGAGAGATTAGGTTACTTTCAGGGTTCACATTCTTCCATCTTTCATTTATTTCTTCTGTCATACAGTATCAGCTTCACAATATTTCATTTCTGAAAGTAGTTCACCGGCTACTCTGCTCGTATTCTTCTTTGAGATTATGTCTCCTTTGTTTAGTTAAAAAAAAAAAGAAAACTTTTTTATGTAATATTTTGATCATGTATAAGAAATGTTACCTGTAGTGAAAGGGAATGACCAAAATGGTAATTACGAGCTGTGTTTATTGATTACTATAAATTAATGAGAACTGCAATAGTGAAAGGTCATATTTCTTTGTGTTACATTGTTCAGCTCATGTTTTCTAACCATATATATATTGTTTAGAAGACATTGGTATTTTCTATTTTTTTTCTACTCAAAAGCACAATTGATCCGACATTAAGTTTGTTTGAAAATCGATCACGGAACTTTATCATGGAGAAAATTGATACGCTAACCAGGAAACTTTATCAATGCTTCTTGACATGGACGCCGCCAGAATTAGTTTAAAGTGCAATATTTTGTTTTAAATTTGTGTTTTTCAATTGGCTACCTTAACAAAATTTTAATTAATAGTTATTCATTAAATTCGGTATCTATTAAATATTTTCAAACCTATATCGTATTTCTATTTCCATTGAACCACATGACTTTCCCCCCACATTATTTTTAACTTTCAAAATCCAGGAGAGTGTAAGTCCCCCCCCCCCCCCTGGCAGCACCTGTGATTCGTGAAACGTTTTCTAGAAAATGTAATAAATATTGGACTAATCTTAATAGCACGGCTGTCGTGCCGTCTTTTAAGTAAACTAACTAACTAGATAGCCATGCGAAATTTTATCACGTACATTTTAGTAACCAAAAGGTATTGATGCACTTCACATTTTATATGTTTGACTCTACTTCGACCCTATGCAATTAATTTATCAGAATCGGAAAAGCTTTCTTTGTCTATCCTTGTCCTTGTTGACATTTGAACCAAATTTCAGAGTTGTAATTAGACTGGAAGTGAAACTTTTGGATGTATCTTATTTGAAACGTTTGTGCCCTTTTCGACCCCTTAAAATTAGTATCGAGATCGGGAATACTGTGGTGTGCAATAAAGTCGTATATCTGCATCTTTTGGACAAACAAATTTCTTTTTTGTCATCAAATGGTTCTCTGTTATTTCATCTACATAATGATGAAGTTTAATGATCATACCGTCACGGGAAATATTAAAAAAAAATTAATAAGTTCGTCAGTAAGTTAGCACCAACTACATGAAGTTGCTAAACTTAGAACCGTAATTTCTCATTTTCTCATTATGCTTAGTACGCCGGAATAGCTCCAAGTTTTGAATGATTATCCTGGTTGGTATTCGTATCGAATTTCAGAGTTGTGATTAGATTGGAAGTGGGACTTTTGGATATCTCTTGTTTCAACCGTTTGTGCCCTTTACGACCCCTTAAAGTTGGTTAAATCGAGATCGGAATAGCTTACCTTTTCTGCGTTTTGTAAACATTCGCACCAAATTTCAGAGTTGTGATATATAAAAAGTAGGAGAATTAGGGATGAGCCAGTGAGAGCTTTGCTTTTATATACAGATATACTGTATTGTTATGGACAAATGACAGACACAACACCTAGACACTAGTGGTCACTTTTGTCTAGTGGTTAACGTGCCTGTCTACTAATCCAGGAGTACCTGATTCGACTCCCCGTTAGCACTTTACACTCTCTTTATTTTACAAACAGTTTTGCTCACCAGCAACTATCGAAACATTTCTGAACTTCGGTGATCCAAAAGTTCACTTTTACCACGAGGGCGAGTTTCGGTGTAGAAACTCGATAGGGAGAAGGGAGGAGGGATTGGCCAAAGATTTCCGGACGTCACTTTCTTTTCATTATCTACCTATATATTGAACTAATCTCTATAATAAATTTTTCGCAAACTGATTATAACTTATGTAGGAAAGCTTTTTTTTATGAAATTAGTCTAGAAACCATATTATGGAGGGAAAAAAATAAAAATAAGTGCACTAAACCAGTTAATTCCTCATTATAAAATAATTTATTTCAATATCATTTTAAATATTGTTTTAAAAGATGTGTGAGTACAGTGTGAATTACATTTTCTTTAGAACAGTACAAAATATCCCTTTTACGCAATATTTTATATTGGAAATAGCAAATTTTTACAGATTTTTGGAGAGGGGGTGAAATGATACCTTTGTCCCCCCCCCCCCGCTGTTGGTGGAGCACGGTTTTGATATCCTCCCCTTGTCCCTGTGATCCACGACAAGTAGGGTTGTTGCACTTAACAAGGCCAGATCGACAGCACCAACCAAAATCGCGATTCGGTCCAACCGTCCAACATCGCAACATCAGCCGGATACAAGACTTGGATTGGATACCTGTCATCTCCCACTTAAAAGCGATAGATACACCAGATGAGGATGACACCGATAACGGGGACAGCATTCAGCTGTCAAAAAAAAAAAAAAAGATCGCGGATTCCGTTTAATTGAAGTGACAAGTATGATAGCTCCGCCATCGGCGACAGAACCTCAAAAAAATATCGCTACTCTGGCACGTGTCCCAAACTCCTCTCTCTCTCTCTGTGTGTGTGTGTGTGTGTGTGACTTGTTGTTGCTTCCGTTTGAAATTAAGTACGATGTTAAATCGGGCACGAGATGTGAGGACGATACTTTTTCTTTCGCCTATAAGTCACAACATCGTTGATACGCTTTTACGGCAGGCGAAAATAACTCGCGTGTCTTTTGATGTGTTTTGAACGAAAATGTAGACACATCGTGTTAGGGAGCAATGATATTTCCTGTGTCTCTCCACCTCTTCAAGCGTTGGTGTATTGTTTTGGAGACTGTTTCCTAAACCATAGATGACTGATGTTGTTTGGGTTTTTTTCTCCCCCCTTCTTTTAGGTGGAGGAGGTTTCTTTGTCGCGATTGATTATTTTCAACATATACTTGGCTGCCATAACGTCTTTTCTTTATAATCTTCCGACGCCAGGCTGTAGGATTGTTCGTTTGAATTATGCGTCGTTGGGAATATCTGACATTTGAGGTTTTTTTACGTAGCAATTTTAGTCGTGGATCGTTGTTAAGTCGTACTCTAGTAAACAAATTTAAAATTAGAAAATTATAAGACAGGGTTGTGGAACTTGTACCAACTGGCGAAGTCGCGGGATTTTGTTCTGTTAAACTCAGGCGAGAAAAAGAAAAGAAAATACACGTTTGTGATTGGTTAATGTGTTGGAAAATAAGTGGTTAATAATTTAAATGACAAAGAAATAGCTAATTAATGTTAAAAAGACGAATGTTTGTTAATCAATTGAAAAATTGATGAAGAAAATCGTGAATTTAAAAAAGAATGGATTGAATTGCATGCTTCTGTTCCAAATAGAAATGGAGTACCGACTTTTCTCATCTGCCATGATTTTTATACCATAAAAATAGAATAAGAATTTGTGTAGTTCAAATCTCCTATTGGTACAGCTGATATTTATTTTGCGGCTCTTTAAAATTTTGCGATTCTGATTATTGAATGCTTAGCTCTTAGCGCAGATAAATCTGAGTCCATTTTGGGGACTAGCATTTTATATCCCTAGTACCAAAGAACTTATTGTCCGTGCTTTAACTTATTTGTAACTTCTTTTTGCAGAACCTTTGTGGTAGGACATTTCAAGGATATCCGTCATCTGGATGACAAGCCTGTCACTCCCTTGGAAAGCCTTCGTAGCGGGGAGAAGGAGGAAACAACTTATCTCGACGAAATGTGGAATTTTTTAATCGATACAAAGACTTCCCTGATGGTCAAATTTAGCAGAAATTTCAATTCCATTGTGTAATAAAGAATATATAAGGTTCTTTGACTGACCTTGAAGCAAAACCATCAACGGCAATCTATTTAGGGTTTTCGTAAATGATTAATCTGGTTTTTACATTTACTTTTTTTTTTTTATAAGATATAAAAGAACCTGGTACAACTAGAGGTGTATGTCATTGGTTAAGACGGCACTGGAACATGCCGCATAGACGATACCGATCATTCTATGCGTCCTTAACAGCAATGATATAGTTTTTAAAGAGTCGATGGCATTGGTGGTCCATAAGCATTGTTTTTTTATAAACACATTGAAAGAAATAATTTGACATGTCTAAGATGAAAGGTGGTATAAGAAGAATTCAATAAATCACTTATGCTAACCTTATATAGTAGGAATGGAGGACTCGAAAAAAATTAGATCACCGTTGACATTCATTAGAAATCAGTAAATAGATTTTAAATTACTCAGAAAGTATTATATCCATAGATGGGATGTTCTGGTATACTAAGTGCTTTAAAAGCTTCGCTTCCCAACTTTGAATATGTTTTAATTTGACAAATTTTCTTCTAACGTTAGTTGTTATTGTTGTAAGGATACAAAAAAGACTTGTGTTTGCTGTTGGTATTGTCAATGGTTTGAAATGCTTTTGGTATAAGTTAAAATATATAATTGTACTTATGTGAAATAAAGAAAGTGTATGTGTATGCACGTGTGCTTTCAATGTATCACTGAACCAAAGTATATAATCAAACAAGATGATTTTTTTACTTTCAATTACCCATATGTATACATAGGGTAATAAAAGTATAGTATTCGGTCGAAAACAATTTCGTTTCCCTCCCCCCCCCCCCCCTCTACGTTTTGGAACATCTTGATTTCAAAAAAAGTAATCTAGAAAAAATGTCTGTCTGTGGTCTGCATAACTTCCGAAAAAATTGACCTACTATGTTTAAATTTGGTATGAGGATTAGTTGTGGCCATGGGACCAACCATTAAGGTTTACGTTAAAATTCGGCATGCGCATAGGTTACTCCAATTGAAAAAAATCATGTTTTTCAATGATTGCTAAAAAATGGCTCAAACGAATTTGACAAAAACCGCTGTGATAATGCCTCTTAAAGTGTTCTAAACATCCCCACCTCCTAAATTCCCGTAAAAATGTCTTAATGGTTCCCGTAAAAAAGTTGAAAAGCGAATGCTTTCAACACAGAGTTCTCTTTCCTTGAGCCATACCTCATCAACGATCGTTTTTTCTTCTCCCCTCAGTTTTGCTTTTAATAAAGGATACTATAAGGATTATCGAAAAGTATATAGCTAAAATCCCCATTTCTTCGACATGAATGATAAAAATATAAAAACGGTAAATGACACGATTACACGTCAGTATTATAGTGTAATTGAAAGTTGTGCGATGTTTCACACCCCAAGTTTTTATTCCAGTGTAATAACAGAGGAATAATATGTGTTCTAGACTTACTTTCTTCATTTGGATATTCGGAAATATCTGTTACTTCGGTAACTGAAAGTTGTGCGATGTTTCACACCCCTAGTTTTTATTCCAGTGTAATAACAGAGGAATAATATTAGACTTACTTTCTTCATTTGGATATTCGGAAATATCTGTTACTTCGGTAACTGAAAGTTGTGCGATGTTGTAATTGAAAGTTGTGCGATGTTTCACACCCCTAGTTTTTATTCCAGTGTAATAACAGAGGAATAATATTAGACCTACTTTCTTCATTTGGATATTCGGAAATATCTGTTGCTTCGGTAACTGAAAGTTGTGCGATGTTGTAATTGAAAGTTGTGCGATGTTTCACACCCCTAGTTTTTATTCCAGTATAATAACAGAGGAATAATATTAGACTTACTTTCTTCATTTGGATATTCGGAAATATCTGTTACTTCGGTTTACCGTCTTAAAACTGGTCATTAATAGAAATTGTAAACAGCTTCTAGTCGGTCAAAAAATTAAGTACTCTCCTCATGTTGAATAACTATACCCACTGTTACTGAAGCAACTCTTTTACTCTAATACGCTTAAACGGAACTTCTGTCCGACTATTGGTATTCAAAATATGTAGAGGTATTACAAGAAAGCTGTTAATTGGTTGTTTTCAGATTATCTGGCACCATCAGCAACACGAGGGCTATAATGCACCGAAACATTCGTCATTTGACAAGCCAACATACATTTACAAACAAATACTTATACGGGACTCGAAACCCGCAACCTCGCGGTCTAGAAGGCCAGCACGCTAACCACTATACAGTTTGGTCGGGCCAAGAAAAATGTTAAAAGTAATGTTAGCTGAAATAAATGATATATTTTTGTGACATTAAATTCATATAGAAATTAATGGTAGGTCAAATTTAAACATCGTAGGTCAATTTGTTCTGGAGACATGCTGACCAAGTGCACATAGGTATTTTTTTCTAGACTACTTTTTTGAAATCAGGATGTTCCAAAACATGGAGAAATGCAATATATATATATATTAATTTTTTATTTTTTTTTAAACCGTATACTATATTTTTATTACCTTTCGTAAACACATGGGTAATTAAAAGCAAGAAACGTAGGAACCAAGCCTTCGGAGACTGGGCGCATTTTCTTGCAATTCAACAGCGTTGACATAGGATACCAGTCTGATCAGACCTTCAATCAATGCGACACATATATTTCAAATAACCCTCACATTAAAAGTAGATTCCTTACTAAACCAATAAAAGAAACATTTGCAATGAACAATGCCACTTTTTCTAACAACTTCAATAGCTCGATTTTACAAACAACTTGTAATGCCAAATGGGAAGTCAACATGTCCAACATGAGAATTCCAAGGCACAAGTGATACGTGTTTAATAACATTGTTCTGATTAAGCTTGGGAGAAGAAGAAAAACATTTGTCAGCTGATGTTTAATTATTGCATTCAATATGCAAGAGAGCTGCTAATTAAACATCTCACCATTGTTCTTGATTGTTTTCACGGAGATTGGCACTTTAGCATTTAGAATGTGATGTAATTCTCGGACTGGTTGTCCAGGGAAATGTTTTTTATGAGCTTATTAAGCGGAGTTTCTCCATTTGGAAGTGACACGCTCAAAAATGTATACAGAGAAGTTTTTTTTTGTTTTTTTTAAAGATATGTTAATAAAAAAATTTTTTTTTTTTTTTTTTTTTTAAATATATGTTATTATAAATTTTAGGTTTTTTTTTTTTTTAAAGATATGTTAGTATAAATTTTAGTTTTTTTTTTTTTTTTAATGAATTCTCTACATCTGTTGTTATATATCTTAGTTTTTTTTAATGAATTCTATAAAGTGCGTGCAAAGAAAATTCGGAAAACAAATAATACCTGTTATTATAATCTTAGTTTTTATTTTTAATGAATTCTATAAAATGCGTGCAAAGAAAAATGCCGAAAAACATTTTTTAAATGAATTGGATAAAATACAATCAAAGAAAAATGCGGGAAAACAAACAATATCTCTTGTTATAATCTTAGTTTTTTTTTTTAAATGAATTCGCTAAAATGCGTGCAAAGAAAAATGCGGGAAAACAAACAATATCTGTTGTTATAATTTTTTTTTTTTTAATGAATTCTATAAAATACGAACAAAGAAAAAATGCAGGAAAACAAACAATATCTGTAGTTATAATCTTATTTTTTTTTAACGAACTCTATAAAATACGTGAAAAGAAAAATGTGGGAAAACAAACAATATCTTTTGTTATAATCTTAGTTTTTTTTAACGAATTCTATAAAATACTTGCAAAAAAATTTGCGGGAAAACTAATAATAGTTCAATCTACAAAGAAATGTCAAATAATACTTGCAGTATTTGTTTTCATTGGGTAAAATTCGTACAGGTACACTTAAATGTATCGAGAAAATCTCAGAAAACAGTCACTTATTTTTTCCTGTTATTTTCTAAGCTCATATCAGTTTTCTTAGCATACAAATGCTTTTCAAAATCAACTGTTTTAGAACTGACAAATCAAGAAGGATTTTTTTTTTTTTTTTTAGAATGAACGAATTAAGTTCCAATTAAAAAGGTGTTTGCATTTTTAACTATTCTTACAATATATTTGTTCTATTCCCTGATTATGGAACTATAATTCCAATCCGATCTGTAAGAAATGAAAGTTTATGCTAAAAGTGTACAACTCTATTACTCTTACGTCAAGTTAGCTGGATACCTTTCGATTTCAATAGGAGAATTTTACTATTGAAAATTCTATTTGGGAGAGACCAAACGGTATAGTGGTTAGCGTGCTGGCTTCTAGACCGCGAGGTTGCGGGTTCCGAGTCCCGTGTAGGCATGGGTGTTTGTAAATGTATGTTGGTTTGTTAAATGACGAAATGTTTCGGCGCATTATAGCCCTCGTGTTGCTGACGGCGCTAGATAATCTGAATACAACCAACCAATCTATTTGGGAGACTATCAACAGAATGAGGGCAAGAAAGCTCTGTTGTTGAAAGTGTTTTGACGTTAAAGTGTTCTCTAAGAAATCATCGATTTAAATGACTTTTCATTATATGTAATGAGACGAAATGAATTCAGAAATGATTTCAATGATGATATGCATGTAATAACAATTAATAGTTATTTTTTTTTAATTTTTTTTTTAATATTATTTTGTCGTTTAATGGATAATTTTGAGAAAATTTATGAGCAGATTTCGTATATCTTGTTTCGGAACAGTAGCTGGACTTCTAGATAGTAAAAGCCTATTTTTGGATAAAATGGAGAATAAATTAAATTTTTATTAAATGAACTTCTCACCGTGATGATTTTTTATTTATTTTATTTATTTTTGATAGCCGCAAAAAAGTTGTGGCGGAACGGATGCGACCGCAAGTGGCGAACTCTGTTCTGAATGATACTCCAAATCAAAATAAATTGATGCACAAAACTCTCTACAACGTAATGGACAATTACCGAAATTCTTTTAATTAAATTCTAAATGTTGGCCATAATGAGCAGACATTCTAATGAAAGGCCATAAACACAAAAATTTCTGCTCGCTGCGATTTTCTTTTCTTTCATTTTTTTTTTTTTTTTTTTTGTTAATTTGCAACCTAAAATCGCTTATTAAATTTTGGCGAGAAAACTTTGAATTTGGCATTGGCTCGAATAAAATTGGGATGTCACTTCACCTGAAACAACTCGGCTTGAAACGCAGTATCGGGAACCAGTTTTGCAAGTTTCTTGCAAATCGCGCCAGCATGCTATGAGATATGCGATTGTCGATCAAACACCAATGCCAAACACACACCAACTATTTGGCAGAAACCTCACAAATAACCATAGAAACGAAAGGATGTCGTGACGTAACAGCCATAGCGGATCCTTTTGATCTAACTGCAATCGGACTGGGTTTTAGGCCAATTTCTTTTCTTAATATTTAAAAAAAATATTTTTTTTAAAGAACTTTAGTTAAAAAATTTGGAATAAATTCTTCATAAATATAATCTAATTTCACTCGTTTTTTAAAAAAATCCGGGTACTGTCCATTGTTTCAAATATAGTTCAAACTATTACGCATAGACTATTTCGCGAGATGCTTTGCCTTTCCAAAATACAGGGTAATTCATAATGAATATAGCGATTCCAAACGGCTATAACTATTTAAGGAAAAAGAAGTTATCAATAAGATTAACACAGAATATAGACGGAGCTTCAACATTTCTTTACGTCCGTCTACATTCTGTGTTAATCTTATCGATAACTTCTTTTTAATACGCTTTTATTAGCTTCAGACGTATGTATGTTAGTATGTAACGGAATCTTTGAACATGATTTTGACCCCCTTCAAAACGTCGGATTAACTTGAAATTTGGCATACTTATTAAGGACCGATGACAATTCAATAATTCAATAAGTTTGTCGCTTTATCACAAGGATTAGCTCGTGTTGCCCTTGCGCCGTTAAATTCCAACCAACCAACCTTCTCCGGAATCGAACCCTGGTGTGCCGTTTGAACGACAGTTATACAAAGCGTGTTTTTTTTAGTCGCATTATCCTTACCAGGATCTTCAGGATTAGTGATTTTTCATATTCAGAGACACGATAGTGTTTTGTGCCAAGTAATACGGTGTGTACTAAGGCATACACATGACTTAAATTTGAGACAAGCATGTGACTATTGGCAGAAACAACTGGAGAGTTTTGTACTCTAACTAAAAAAAAATTATAGTTTACAGAAAAAATAATTAATAGTTTAAAAACTAAAAAAAACACGCTTTAATAGAAAACCAAACTAAAAAGTAGAAAATAATTAATAGTTTAAAAAACTAAAAAATACGCTTTAATAGAAAAGTGAACTAAAAAGTAGAAAATAATTTTAAATAAGTTTGAAATAAGAATAGAGTGATTAACAAGAAATATTTATTTTATCGTAAAAAAGCGTGGGGTGTTTTTTAAGATATTTTCATAATGGCTCTACTTTTACCAATATCTGTCATTAAATATTTTCAACAATTGACATCAAGCACCCCACGCTTTTTTACGATAAAATAAATATTTCTTGTTAAGCACTCTATTCTTATTTCAAACTTATTTAAAATTATTTTCTACTTTTTAGTTCACTTTTCTATTAAAGCGTATTTTTTAGTTTTTTTAAACTATTAATTCGTTAAATAGTGATAGCCGTTTGGAATTGCTATATTCATTTTGAATTATCCTGTACAACAAAACATCAACTTTTTGACGGGGAGGGGGACGAATGTTGGAAAATTGTACAAAAACATTTTTATGTCATAAACATAGTGTATATTTTGCACATTATTTGTATTTTACGTAAATTGTATTTGTGGAACATTTCCCATTCAGAACTGATCAGGTGAAAATAACATACTCATCTTCGTTTTAAACTTTTTTAATTATGTATTAATAGATTTACGAATTGATTTGAACTGTTTTTTCAAAAGTTAATCTTAAATTTTAGATGATTCGTTTGCCGTGTAACTACTTTTAATAGAGTATCGTTGTTAAACCAATATTTAACTTAGGCTCACTGAATTTTTGTTTTTGTTAAAATGAAATTTATAAACAAATGTTACATAAAGCTTTGTTGTAGAGCATATTAGATTTTACATACCTCAGAATGATAAACATAAAACTAAAACACTACATTAGAAACATAAAACTCCAAAGTTCAGTTTCTCGTTCCAGAAACTGCGTCATTTTTGGTAGCTACACCAAATAAAACAAGGTACTCATCTATTTACACAATGGCGTCTGGAACTTTTAAAATCCAGCTGGTCAAATAATGCTTCTCAGAAAGTTGGGATTTTTTTCAAACGCTGTTACCGATACGTAAATAATGTAGCTGAGGCGTTAGGACGAGCGCGATTCCGTTCCTCTTTTGAGGTGTCTTAGAAACTTGATTGGAGGCATTGCTTTAACGGATTGCATCAAAAACCGACATTATAGTCCGAGAGGCGACTGCAATTTTTGGACCCCATCGAACATCATTCTGAAATTTTTTTTTATAGAAATTGGAGAAACGTGAGTAGATTACGAATCCACTGGTCTGCCGTGGCAAAAATGGCCGAAACTGATCAAAAATCGACTTGGAATGAAATTAACTAAAATCCGATTACCAAATATGCCATAACTTATCAAAAAGAGAACAAACTTTTTCGTCTGGCAACCCACTGCATTTTGATTTTCAGTTAGAAAAAGCGCAAACGATTTCTGATCTCTGACTCGGAAAACTTGTATCTTTTAAAATTAAGCCAAATTGGCGACATCAGTTACGTCATCAGTGACCTAATGTTTATTGCCAATTGGGCTCATTTGTGAAAGATGCAAGTAAGCCATAGCCACACATCCGAATCGTCTGCAACCATCTTAATCGAAAATTAAAGACTGAGGGTTACCAAATAAAAAAACAAATACTCATTATCTGGTAAGTTATGGCGAATTTGCAATCGGATTTTAGTTCAACTCATTCCACGTCGATTTTTGATCAGTTTCGGCTATTTTTGCAACGGCAGACCAGTGGATTCGTAATCTACTCACTTTTCTCCAACTTCTATAAAAAATTCAGAATGATGTTCGATGGGGTCCAAAAATTGCAGTCGCCTCTCAGTCTATTAGCAATCACTAGATGGCGATTACTCGGTCACTAATCCAAACACATCCGAATTCATCGATTACGACTTACGAATTAGTGGTCATGGGTATTAGAATTCTCCATGAGTATTAGAACTTATTGTCACTGGCACAAACTTCATCCCGAAATCTGATACCTCAGGCATCGTTGATCTGCTTGCAGATCTTAAGTTTTGATCGCCACTGGATTACGGGTATATGTCGAAAATGGATAAGCAACCGATTAGTTTCTGTTTTGTCGAGCACGTATTTTCTTCCATACATCGACTTTTGATCTTTGTTTTCATCGGTTTTAGAGGAAAACGAGTTGCCATAGATCAGCGTTCGCCATTAACTTTTAGAGGCAGGCCGAATGACTAATGTTGGAGCTTGTCGCGGGCCGGATACACAAATATATATATATATAATTAATTATTATCGATTTAACAATATATGACATTTATAAAAACTGAAAAAAAAAAAAAATATTGATTTTTTTTTTATCCTTGTAAAATTACAATTGATATTTGATTCTTTTTTTAAAAATACTTAAGATTTTTTTTTTTTTTTTCATTATTTATAAATAAAACTTACTTTCTGTCACACGGATTTGGGGACCGTTTCACGTAAAAACTACCTAACGGATTAGGATGAAATTTGGTATATCGCTTAATTAAACGACCAGGAGAATAGGCGATATATTTTTAATTTTAATTGAGTTTTAAAATTTCCGAAATAATTTTTTTGGGTGTTTTTAAGCAGACACAATTTAGTATTTCCTGAATGGCAACTGAATGACAATCTTCGTTTGGTTTGTTTTGAAAATCAGCAAAATCGACAAAAAAGTTTTTCAAAAACGTTTAAAGAGGAACGAATTACAAAATGACAACCAAGAAGCTTCGACTTCGCGGCAGCCGGACATTTCCCCAGAGGACAGATTAGCGTCGCAACGGCGACGCCAGGAGTCTGTAAGGAGTAGAGAAACATCAGAGAGGCGTGCCGTTCGTTTAGAAGCCGATCGGCTAAGACATGCCGAACTAAACGAACAAAGAATGAATTTACAATGGGGTGATAAACTTTTTATATTACTTTCATTTAGTACCAAAAACTGAGTTTATCCGTCAACGACGGGCCACGCAGCTAGTTATTTATAAATTAAAGCCTTAGAAAGGAGTGAATCTTTTGTTCCTACTTGACAGTTGGACTTGATCTAACTTTTAATAAAAGTATTTAAACTGCACTTCCAGATTACTGTGTTTTAGTCGATATCAATTGCGAGAGACGATGGCGGTCGAAATCGTTCAGTTTATTTTATGCTAGAGTCGATGTCTGTCGCAGTATTTGTTATACAGCCAATCTTAATAAATTGTCCAAATAAGATTCAGTTAAGTTGGTTCCTGTATTTATTCTTGATGAAAATCATCTTGCTGAAAGCTTCTTCATATAGTTTCTTTGGCCACGAAGTGAAGAACTCTGTTCTACATTAGTAAAACACGTACTATTCTGGACAAATTACAATTATATAAAAAAAAAAGTTCATGCCGTGAAATTTGATTTTTTTAATCTTCTGCACTATACTAAACTTCAACTTAACTAGACATCACTTAGACGGTAGATCGTCACAGTGCTCATAGGTATTTAATCCATTTTGGCGGAGTGAAGACATAATGTTCGCCAAACCACAACCCTGTAGAGAACAAAAGGCTATAAGGTTTGGCGAGAATTATGTCTTCACTCCGCCAAAATGGATTAAATACCTATGAGCACTGTGACGATCTACCGTCTAAGTGATGTCTAGTTAAGTTGAAGTTTAGTATAACGGCGGACTGCAGAAAAATCCGTCGCGGGCCACGTAGTTGCTAATACTGCCATATATGGTCAATGGTTGATCATCCAAACGGATATATGGGTCCAGTTGCCAATGGAAAGAGTGGTTATGGATAAAAGCCGATTTTGGGTCAGTCACCGTTTCATCGAAAAAAGATGAAATGCCGATGAGCAATTGCAACACTTAGAGAAGGAAGAAAAAAAACCCTTCCAGATTTAAAAATGAATTGCCAATCGCACACCAAACATGGGGTTAAACAGTCTTTGAGGCGAAATTTTCAAGATCCTTCTTCATATCCGCTCGTTTTGAGGCCCGCCTTGCTCTGTGGTCATTTTGTTAACAAGGACATCAAGTCACCGAATTCAGACTAATGGTGCTCTTTGTTACAGAACTCGCTGTCTTTTTATCAAACGAGCAACCAGTTTTATTTATATATATATATATATATATATATATTAATTGCCAAAATTAAGCCCACAGTGCCTGCTCCCTTCAAAGAATACTTCAGAATCCAACGACGATTGGACGATTTCGTCACGATCGAGCCTTCAAAGGACAACTTTCCAAAGATAATAACAACAATCCAACCCGAATCGTAATTCGGGCATGGGAAAAACTCAGAGAGAAGAGGACGATTCTTGGAAAGGGACGTCAAAGAAAGAAAGATAGAAAGAAAAGACACCTAACCCCAAAATACATCCTACCTTGGACAACCATTTGATGGATGGCTCACATAAAACCAACCCAGAACAGTGTATCTCACTTGCCATTAGGAAATACGCCCTCATCCTGCAACGGTCTCCATTCCCTACAGGAACGAACCGACTTGCCGACGACCTCATATAATGTATCAGAATTAAAAACCCATTTATAAGAATCTTGACGAATGCGTAAGTGGAACTTAATAACACTCATTAGAGATTTATACATTTTGTATTTTAAAGTTGCAAGAATGTATAAGTATCCTCCCCCCCCCCCCCCCGAGTCGCTCTTAACTGATCGGCGCTCTCTGTAATCATGCCGTGGTATAAAATAAATAAAAGTAAGAAGGGAGTCAAAATGGCGACCATAGAAAAAGTTCGGGATGTGGCCATTTTTTTTTTTTTCTTATTTTTTTTTCTTCTACTAATTTCGGCAAAGTGATACTTGTACAGATGCCAAAATAGATCCATCAAATCCTGTAAATTGTAAACTCTTCTGTACTATTAAGTAGAGGAAGAATGGATGAAGAAAAGAAAACTGGTTGAAGTCGCCGGAGGGTAAATGAAAAAGATTTCTTTACTTTCTTCTAATATATATATTTTTTATTCGTCCATGGAGAAATATTTCTTGAAGATCTTCCCAGATAAGTGTGGGTATCTTCGTTTTAACTCACGTGCCTGTGCCGAACACCTTCGGGTACGGTATACGTTTAGAACTAGAAATAGGCGCGAAAAGACATAGAATTACCTTCAAAATAGGAAGTAATATTGTAGGTTCTGCTTTTTTGAAACGGTTGTTTTCAACTTTCCAGAAACTGTGATATAAGACGTTTTTTAAGTGAAAGAAACAATATATAATAAAAAAAAAAAATTTAAGTGTCTGATAATACAACAAGTCAGTTTTATTCTTTCGTTGTACCAATGGTTCAAACAACTTTCTAATTGCGCGTCATGAAATAATTCCTGAAGATCTTCGCAGATAAGTGTTGGTATTTTCGTTTTAATCTTGGGTGCTGTTTTATATAGTCTTTGTATAAAAATGACAAATTTTCAAAAGAGATTAGTTGATTGGAATTAGTATGTATCCATGGTAATGGTATGAATGTATGTTTTGTACGTATTTTTTTGTGCGACTGAAAAAAAAACATAATCCCTCAAGACTATTCAATCTTTCACTGTTGCCACTTTCACTATAGTCCGAGAGGCGACTGCAATTTTTGGACCCCGTCGAACATCATTCTGAATTTTTTTATAGAAATCGGAAAAAAGTGAGTATATTACGAATCCACTGGTCTGCCGTGGCAAAAATGGCCGAAACTGGTCAAAAATTGACTTAGGATGAGTTGAACTAAAATACGATTGCAAAATATGTCATAACTTGCTAAAAAGAGAACAAACTTTTTCGTCTGGCAACCTACTGCATTTTGATTTTCAATGGGAAAAAGCGCAAACGATTTCTGATCTCTGGCTCGGAAAACTTGTATCTTTTAAAAGTAAGCAAAATTGGCGACATCAGTTGTGGCATCAATGACGTAATGTTTATTGCCAATTTGGCTCATTTGTGAAAGATGCAAGTAAGCCATAGCCACACATCCGAATCGTCTGCAACCTCCTTAATTGAAAGTTAAAGAGTGAGGGTTACCAAATAAAAAATAAAATGCTCATTATTTGACAAGTTATGGCGCATTTGGATTCAGTCAATTGATTCATTTGTCAATTGGATTCAGTTCAACTTATTAAAAGTCAATTTTTGACCAGTTTCGGCCATTTTTGCCACGGCAGACCAGTGGATTCGTAATCTACTCACTTTTCTTCCAATTTCTATAAAAAATTCAGAATGATGTTCGATGGGGTTCAAAAATTACAGGCGCCTCTCAGTCTATTATAACTCTGAAAAAAAAAAAAAAAAATGTAGATACTGAAAAATTCCTCTGAGAAAAAAATTCGTAGCAATGTAATTTCCATATCACGTGAAAAGATATGAATGAAAAGATGCAGCGTTACAGAGTGAGTGAACGAGTCAGTCAGTCAGTGGATTAGTATACTTCTTATAGTAAAAATTACACGAAAAATCTAAAATCCTAAAATAAAAAATGTCTCTTTAAAGATGATTTAGGATCGCCATTTTCGATTCTTTCAAGTAATTCGAAAGATAGATGTGTGTTCAAGATGGGTTAAATTTTAAATTGGCCAAAATATAAAAACAAATTATTACAATAGAAATAAAATAGGATGAATATAAATCTCGAACAAAGAACGTTGCTAAAAAATTGTCTTTTTCAACATCCCAATTACCAAACTTTCAACTCATTGAATTTGGATAAAAAGTGTAGTTTATTAGTGTCTTTCCTTTTACGCTTCCTCATAATTTCCGGTCCCCTGTAGTGCAGACGATATTTTTTCACTGATAGTAAGTCAATCATGGCGATTTTAAGGGCTTGTTAACGCAGAAAAATAAGAAAACATATAAAAATAAAGAATCTGATGCATAGTGACGTCAAAGTCACAACTGTTATGCGATGGGGAGGGGGGGGGGGGGGAATACTTGTTACTGATTGGATAAATATTTGGATTTTTTTTAATGTATTATAATTAATTGTGTCGATTGGAGTAGGGTTGTCCAATTGCTTTAACCCTTTGCACTCCAGTGGCGCCTCTCAGGCGCCACACGATTGGATGCCAAACCACGAGAGGACCATTAGGTGTGATGCGGAAATTCGATGCAAGGCCAATGACTGTGTTTAGTTTCTATGAAGCAAATCCATAAACACCAGCCGAACCTAAAATGTCTCGAGTTGCTGATTCCTCCGCGCGAAAAAGGCCTGGAGTGCAAAGGGTTAAATGATTCTACGCATAAGGTACCATAGATTAAATCCTAAAAATTCAGAAGCAAATGGAATCTCCACTATCAAATCCTGAAAATTGCTATAAATCTTTAAAAATAAATTTGGTGTTCAGCCAATAAAAACGCACATTTAAGTTTTTCAACGTAGAGCAATTGTCTGTATCGTCAAGTCTCCATGCACAAAATCAATTATACAGATCTTTTGATGTCTGTATATACTAGGGGTGTGGAACATCGCACAACTTTCAAGTACATTATAATACTGACGTGGATTTGTGTCATTTACCGATATTATATTTTCATCATTCATTTAGAAAAAATGGCCAGTTTGGGAATATATTTTTTTTAATAATGAGGAACTTGCACAAGTGAGGAAAATCAATATTTTTTGTATTTTCTAGTGTTATCCAACGAATATATTTGAGCAGTGCAATTATTTTTTATCTTTATGCTTTCAATTAATCAAAAATCGAGTTTGAAATCAAAGCAAAGGTCACGTGACCAAAAACGCATATAAAACCGTGACGTAGTTACGCATAGATTCCGTCGAAAATCCGAGGAGGAACCTGGTCTAAAATAGGTTTTAGACTGGTTCATCATCTGCGTGTTGACGTCACACACAAAAGTAGCTTTTTACCACCAAATCGCAAAGTGAAAAACTAAATATTTTTTTTTAACTATCTATCCGAGCTCAAATTTTTGATAGAATGGTATTGCTTTTCATGATTTTTTCTCTACTTTTATTTAAAAATAAAACCAAAACACGTGAAAGTTCCTCATTCTTGTACGGGTCTAAAAAAAAAGAATATTTCGCCAAAATGGTGATTTTGGCGATATACTTTTCGATAAACCTTATATTATCCTTTATGATAAGTGAAGCTGTGGGAAGAAGAAAAAACGTTCGTTGATGTGATATGCTCAAGGAAAGAGACTCTGTGTAGAAGGCATTCGTTTTTCAACTTTTTACTCCATCAAAGCATTTTTACAGAAATTTTGGAGGTTGAGAAGTTTAGAACACCTTAAGCGGTATTACCGCAGCGATTTTTATCAAATTCGTTTGAGCCGCTTTTTAGCAATCATTTAAAAACATGATTTTTTCAATGGCAGCTACCTTATGCGCATGCGCGATTTTGCCGAAAATCATAATGGTAGGTCCCATGGCCACCAGCAACCCTCGTACCGAATTTGAACATCGTAGATCAATTTTATCGGGAGTTATGCTGACCGCAGGCACACACTTTTTCTAGATCACTTTTTCGAAATCAGGATGTTCCAATACGTGGAGAAATGCAAAAAAATCGACCCTATGTATACATATGGATAATTGAAAGTAAAAAGTTTTTTTTTTTTTTTTTAATATTCTAGTTTATTTTAATATTACGCATTCTTATGCCAACTCTTTTCCAATTCTATTATAAAGCATACTTATTTGCAGCATTTATACACACAGCATACTTGATGAAGACAAATCAGACTTAGACATTAAAATGTCTCCTTATAGTCCGAGAGGAGACTGCAATTTTTGGATCCCATCGAACATCATTCTGAATTTTTTATAGAAATTGGAGAAAAGTGAGTAGATTACGAATCCACTGGTCTGCCGTGGCAAAAATGGCCGAAACTGGTCCAAAACGCTAATACCAACTTAAAATCAGCCCCCCCCCCCCACTCTGAAAAGCCCCCCATATGCGCCACAGTCTCAGTTGCACTGAGCTTTTATTGCCTTTCGTTGTTCTCTCGCTTACGACTGAATTAAATAGCATCTCGCGCCGTTGTACGCGCTGTTAAAAACGCTTTTTGCCTTTGCTGTTGATATACAAAATTGGAAAAACTTGGTCTCGGCCTCGTTCAAAAGGAATATTAAAATGGATAAGGGAAAATCGTGAATTTAATAAAGAATAAACTGAATTGTATGCGTTCATCCCAAGCAATAACGGAGCGTGTGCTTGGTGCTTGCGTTTAATTTTAAACATCAAAAATATTTCTATCAGCAAAATGTGCGGCAAACTACGTTTCAAAATTTAGTTATTAAAATGAACACGAATTTATGCACTTACAATCAAATACCTTTTATTTATTCTGATTAAAACAATTTTATTATTAATTTATTACAAAAAATTTGGCAACAGAAAAGAGTTTCTTTAATGGTCGGTTAAATACTATTTAAGCGTGATTGGATGACGGCAAGTTGGTTTATTAGTAGTCCGTAAAAGCGACCTTTTTAGTGACAGTTACAGCCCCAAAATTTAATAGAATGCATTGTCATCGACATCGAATCTATCTGCCAAGTTTCAGATCGATTGGATTACGGCAAGGGGTTTAATTAGGCCTCCACAGATTTGCCCGCCATCGACAAACAAACACACAAAATCGAAGTTAATACTAAGGATTTAAAAAAAAAAAATGGTGTAAAAATGTTTGTAGTTAAAGGTTTTATTGGGGTAATGCTTGTGTTAATATTGTGGCTGTTTAAAAAATTTGAGATTCGGATTATTGAACGTTTCGGCTCTTAGCGCAGGAAAGTTTGTCGACCCTTGCTTTTCACCGTGTCTGAATCAACCCGTGATTTCTATACGATAAAATATGCAATGTTTAATGTAACCTCGTGGGTTACGTTAACGACACTTTTCACAGTTTGCCATCGTGAAGAGAGAATTAGTTTCCAGCTGATTTCCAACAGAATACTTTCCATCACAAAAACTGCGCAGTGAAGTCGTGAAAATAAAAATGGGAAAAAAAAAGAAAAAAGAAGCAGAAGAAGAAGAAGACTCAAAACTAGTCCGTAGAATGATGGAGATTGCATGCCAGTTCCTTCGACTGAAAACCAGTTCCCGAAACTGATTTTTTATGCAAACTAGAATGGATTAAGCGTGCTGTAACTTATAATAAGAATACCACACACAGACAGCCCTGGTTTTAACAATGTAACAATTTAATCGTATGCGTATTCCATAAATATAAATCTTCGGAAAAGATGGAGAGCCCTCCCCCCTTGGCACTATACTGCTTGGATCGTCCTTAATTTGCAATGCTAAATATTTATGCGAAGTTATTTTTCCAGGACAAGCGTGCGGATATCTTACAAAATAACGATGATTCTTCCTGTTGAGAGACACGTAAATAATTGAAATTGTTGAAGACCTTTGGTAGGAAATCAGTAATTCAATTATTCCCGAAAGTGAAAAGGTTTTAATACTGGTTAGCCATTACTAAACTGCAACAGAACCTAAGGATGTCCAATCTGTAGCGGGATTGCATAATGGTCAAAACCGCTGATTTTAAAATAAGCTACTTCGCTCGTGTTCTAATAATTTTATTTTCATAAATATTGTTGCGTTGATGGGTTCGATAGACTCGAAGTCAAAGCAGATCAAAACTTGCAGAAATTTATTCCGGTATAACTCCAGAACTTCTCGTTTTAGTAGACTCAATACAGCTGTTTATACTTTACACATCAATGGAGCACAAAACAGCAGTTAAAAACTTGACAACACAACTGCTAAAAATCACCGCAAAAGACAATGCAATGCATTTTCGGAACTCTCTGAATGCTCGCTGAGAGACAGCTAACTCAGTTACTCCAGTCAACTAACTCCCTCACGAAAGGCCTTATATAGGAGTCAATACTTCGTGTATCTTCTAGAGATAGAAATTTGGAGGGCTTTCCAGATCGTAGTCGAAAAGTCCTATACATGTACATGGGGACCGAAAATGTCGCCAAGTTTGGCGACATTTGATGATTTCTCGCCAAATTTGGTGACAAAAATTAGTCGCCAAAACCGTCGCCAACTTGGCTCTATCTCGCCAATTTGGCGAGATTGCCATTACCATAATGTTAAATGGCCTGCTCTTTGTAAAACTCGCTTCCCAGGATTATCTCTGTAAAACTCGCTTTCAAGCATTAAGGGTCACATTGCAGGAAAGCAAAGTAAGACAAACTATTGCACTGCCTTATGCGAAATGTACATAAATTTATCTTTTTACATAATTAATGCTACGATATATTTACAAATATACAGAAATTCGTAACAATATTATTTTATACAAATTAAAAGGAAGTTCTAGTAAAGGTCATTCCTTATACTTGCTATGTTATAGTCTTCTAGCCCAGTGCATTAAGAAACTACTTTGTATAAAACCTTGACATTTGATGAGTAGGTACGAAAATGATCACTTAATGAAATGACATACATTAAAAAATCAAAAATAGCATCAAATATACTTTATTTTAAATTCGAAATCTTTACTTCAATGCAAATGCAGTGGCTCCACCTGGTTTTGTCTTTTGCTATTTTAATTTTCATTAATAATAGATAAACATTATATGAAAACAATTTATGTCATTTCATTAAATGATCTTTAAGGGGGTCCAGTACCGAAATTTCTTCAAAAATCCAATTTTTTTTCTTCTGATTTTAAAAAATAGTTCATACATTCCTGAAGAGAATGATGTTTTTATCTTATTCCTCCGGTGATTAGAACGCCACAAAATTACCTGTGATTTAAACATCACTAATGGGCGTAACACCTTGAAGGGTCTGCTTAAAGTGCGTTTTTCGAGCACTAGTGTTTGTCACAGATGTTACATATTCAAATCGATATATCTCCAGAACCATTAACAATTGGCTCTTCAAATTTTTGGAGCATTTAATTTATATAGTTTTAAATATTTTGTCTTCACAGAATTTTATTTTTTTATTTCTGTTTTAAAATATAACAATAAAAAAAAAAGCAAAAATTTCAATGTTTTAACTTTGAGAATTTTTTTAATTTTTTTTAATTCACCTATCAAAATTCTGTAAAGACAAAATTTTCTTTATATAATTATGTATTACAGAAAGCTTTCACTTTGAAAAAAAATCTATTTTTTCTTGACTTATATCAAAATACGCAAACATCAATTATTTTGGATTTTTCTTGGTTTTAAATTTTTTTTTAAATAACTAAACACAATATTTAAAAAAAACATTTTCTCAAAGATATATAAATAGTATCTCATACATAAAATAAATTTTTTACATAAAATGTACATAAATAAAGTTTTTTTTTATTTTCGGTACCGGACCCCCTTAACGTACCTACTCACCAAATGTCAAAGTAGTTTCTAAATGCACTGGGCTAGAAGACTGCAACAATGCGGGTATAAGGAATTTCAATCCAGTTTTTAAGATCGGAATAAAAAGTAAAGCTGTTTACTTTTTTTTCCCCATTTCATCCTCATGCGACCGAAGTGATCGTCATGTATCTGTAGATCTTTGGATTTTACAGGAACGATGTAAAGAGTAGGGATGGAACGGATATCCGGCAAATATCCGATATCCGGCATATCCGGCTGATTTTTCAACATCCGAAACCCCCGTCGGATATCCGATTTGAAATATCGGACATCCGATAATTTCATTTGGATATCCGGCTATATATCCGGCCACCAGGTATCCACAAGAAATAATTTTTTTTCAAAAAATAATGATCTTTTTCGGACAAAGGGGACACCGCATCCTACACTTTTTTTTCTTAATTTTTTTTTTCTTGGACATAAATTGCAGTCGAGTTAGAAAACGAAAAAGTTCCTTCGTGAGAACTATGCTTTTCTGTATTATTGGCGCCGAGTTGATAAGCATAAACCATTCCTCCAATATTTTTCCATACACATCCTTCATACGTGTTTTGCAATATGTTCTTTTCATTCCAAGTTTATGATCTGATTAATTCCAGATGTTATATTTGAATGCTTCTCCGTAAAACACGAACCGAAATACTAATAAATAGTACTTTTTTTCCATAACATAAGTTATAAGAGTTTTAGTTATTTTCACTTCCTCCTTTTTTTCTGACATTTGCTAGCGAGTAAAAAGCAATAAATAGCCAATGCGTACTCCTCAATGCTTTTTTTTTTCTATCGACGATAATACCCCTTTTTATGCTGTGAATGATATGGTCTAATTTCTGATTTTTCATTGGCAGAAGTTGAAAGCTGGTATATTTTTTCTGACGTAAAATGAAGTATTGTAATTCTTAGGTCTTTAACGCAGCGCCACAATGTGGAATTATATTTAGCTCTCTAGAATGTCTTGAATCATAGTTTTCTCCAATTACAATCCAATTTATAATTTTTAATAATGGCTCATTTAAAATCACCCATTTGGAAGTATTTTAAAATTAATGGAAATGACTAAAGCAAAGCCCTATGTGTTACTTGCTCCACAGAATCGTTTAAAAAATATATTGTGCGCGGCAAAAGCCCAAAATCCTTTTCCACAAAATCCTTATGGAACCATTTAATGAGTGTGCATAAGGAAATTCACCGAAGCTTAAAAGACTCACTAAATGCATCAAATATTGATGAACAAGAAAAAACAATTCATCAAAACAAGAAATGCACGCAGACAACATCGGAATCGACATTATTTGTACCAAAATTGTGGAGTTTAGATGATCCTAAAGCAAAAGCCTTAACCACAAAAATATGTAAGCACTAATTTTGTTTGTTTATATTAAATATATATTTTAAATATGGTATAACATAATGTTGATGAATTTTGGGTTCGAAATTTTTTAAGTTTATATTTAAAGACGGAATATTCCGATAGATCCAATTTAAGTTTTCTATGATATTTCTTTAAATCCTTAATGTTTTAGGTGCATTACAAAAAACAAATAGACTTCAATTTCATAAAATATTTAAAATAAATCTTTTGTTATTAATAAATGCATCCGGTATAATTTTGTAATCATTTATCAATTATAAACAATGCATGAAGTAAATTGAAAGTAGCTATATTTTGCACTTCAACATTGCAAAAAATGTTTTTAATATAATTTTAGGTGAGTTAATGGCTCTTGATGCTGAATCATTCTCCATTGTGAATAGAGAAGGCTTTGGTCAGTTAATAAAGTACCTAGCTCCTCGTTATCCGCTTCCAAGTAGAAATTATTTTCGTGATAAAGCTCTGCCAGAACTATATGAAAAACTAAAAGTATCAATATTACAAGATATAAAATCAGCAACAAAGATCTCTTTCACTCATCAACTAAAGTTTAAATATAAAAAATTAACTCGGTGGCGCGACAGCCCGTGTGGACCAAGGCCTGCTGGGCCCAGCTCAGCTTTCTTGACTGTGGCATTTGTGTGTCACATAGCAGATGTTCCGGTCAGATGGTCATTCTGACGCCGAACCCCAGTGTTTAGTTCCCAAGCATGCATGGTCCTCCTCAGTTTATTTCTTTCAGGTATAAACAGCTAAGTCAACCTTGCCCAGTCCGCGAATCAAACCATGGACCTATGGCATGCAGTGCGGTGCGCTAACCACTAATTATAATTTACTCGATACTTCATATCATGACCATTTTTTTCGTATAGCATATCGTATAACTATCGTTTTTAGTATATAGACCGAATATCCGGCCGGATATCCGGTGAAATCCGTTTCGGATATCCGTATCCGGTAGACATGGTACCCCGGATATCCGATATCCGGCAAAACTCACATCCGTTCCATCCCTAGTAAAGAGAAAAGGCTTTTAAGGAATTAAATCTTGAAAACTAAACATTTTCTTAATTTATATCTCAGTGATGTAGTAAATGTAAAGAAAAGCTAACTTTAAGCCTTCCTTAAGGAAAAATGCATTAAATGGAAGTATGCGGCTAATTTATTGATGTTTTATGCATTTACTTTTAGCTGAGAGATCGTTAATGGAGGATATTAAGTTACGACAAAAACTAGGGGTGGGGAACATAGCTTAACATTTAATTACACTTCAATATTGGTTACTGCATTTAAAGTTTTTAAAATTTGACATGGATTGGTATAATTTACCGTTTTAATTTTTTTTTTTTTTAAATGGACAGCTGTGCGATATTTTTGGTGAATTAATACATTGAGGGGAAAAAAAGGGAAAAAAAATAATAATACAGCCAGCAGGACGAGATTGGCGATGTTTTTCTATAACTATTACATTTTCTTTTCTTGTAAGTGCAACAAAGGAGAAACAGTTGTTGATGGGCAATAGTCAAGGGAAGATAACTCTGTGTTAAAGACATACGTTTTTCTCCTTTTTAAATTTCTATGGGAATTTTGAAGGTGGAAATGTTTAGAACACCTCAAAAGGCACTACCACGGCGATTTTGATCAAAATCGTTAGAGCCGATTTTTTTTTAGCAATCACTGAAAAACATAAAATTTCGATGGCAGTTATCTTGCTCATTATTTTGACCAAAACTTTAATTACAGGTCCCATGGCTACTATTAATTCCTACACCAAATTTTAACAACGTAAGTCAATATGTTCAAGATTTCTGCTAACCGCAGACACATTTTTTTTCTAGACCACTTTTGGAACTCACGTGGAGAAATGCAAAAAAAAGTCGAAAATTGGTTTTTGATCGAATTCAATTTTTTTTCATTACCTTATCTCTATGTATAAAAGGCTAAGCCCTCACTCATTTACTAGCTCACTCATCACTAATTCTCCCATTTCCCATATGGTCACAACTCTTATATTTGGTATAAATGTCAACAAAGACAAACTTAGAAAAAGTAAGCGATCTCGATCGAACAACTTTAAAGGGTCGAAAAGGGGGTTAAACGTTCCAAAGGAGAGATATTCGATTGTCTCATTTCCAATGTAGTTACTACTCTGATATTTGGTACAAATGTCAAGAAGGCGAAAAACAAAAAAAAAAGTTATTCCAATATCGATTTTATAATTTTTAAAGGGATTAAAAGGGGACTAGACATTGAAACTATACGAGGAGTATCCTAATGTCTCACTTCGTGTACAGTCACAACTTAACTAAATTGACAAACTTTGAAATTTAGAACCAAAACTAATAAGTTATTGCAATCTCGATTTACTAATTTTAAAGGGTCGAAAGAGAGATAAACTTTCGAAATGAGAGAGATATTCAAATGCCTCATTTCCAACATAAGCCCAATCATAAATTTTGGAACTAATGTCCTTTAGGAGCGAAGCATAAGACAAAGTAAGGTATTCCGATTTTGATAAACCAATTTTTAGGGATCGAAGTCCGAAATATGGAATACATGACTGTATTGCCGACCAAACGGTGTAGTGGTTAGCGTGCTAGCTTCTAGACCGCGAGGTTGCGGGTTCGAGTCCCGTGTAAGGCATGGGTGTTTGTGAATGTATGTTGGTTTGTCAAATGACGAATGTTTCGGCGCATTATAGCCCTCGTGTTGCTGACGGCGCCAGATAATCTGGAAACAACCAACCAACCATGAATGTATTATGACTGCTAAAATGGACGTGCTAAAATTTCGTAGCGGGTATTCAGCTCCTGTTAACTTATGGCTGTTGAACTGAAGTATTATTTCAGAGTGTACAGTGTGCTGGGTTAAGATCCTTCAACGTCGAGCGGCCCATCTGATGGCTGTGAGGTTAACACTATGACCTAACATACTAAAGGTGCCTGGTTCGAATATGGATTAGGCATGGATGTTCGTCGTGGTTCGGAATCCACGTTAAGCTGTAGGTCTCGTCCTGATTAGCCGTCATTGTGCATAAAGATAGGTCGTCTAGCGTACAACCAACCAATCTACGTCGCGCTAGAGGCTGGTTATTTGTATTCAGATTATCTGGAGGCGTCAGCAATACGAGGGCTATAATGCCCGGAAACATTCGTCATTAGACAAGCCAACATACATTTACAAACACCCATGCCTAACACGGGACTCGAACCCGCAACCTCGCGGTCTAGAAGCTAGCACGCTAACCACTATACTGTTTGGTCGGCGTCGCGCTAGAGGAATAGGTGAGTTGGGGTTCACTATTACGATAACAAAAAGCACAGCAATAGAAATTCGCCACAAACTTAGTCGGTGCTTTGAAAAATCTTAAGCCTGCCTATATATTGTATATATGTAAAAGAAAAAGCTGTCTGAGATGAAAGAAATAATTGATTTCCGCTGATCAGTCACTTTCTCTGACTGATTCCACGTAATAGTCCCAAGGACAGTAGCATTTGTGGCGTCGTTTCGAGAGCATCAAATCGTCTTCTGGCGCCACTTGACCAGTTGGAAACAACTTCCACATGATGAACTTCGGATTCAAAACAGAACTGATATATTTCCCCGGCGAAAATCGAGAAACAATGGTATTTTGCCTTGAACGAGAAGTTATCGGGATCCGTTTGAGAACCAGCATTGATTTGTTTGGTTAAAAATCCGAGTTTTTTCCACGCTAGTTATTTAATTGCAATTGTGTTACATAATATTAACAGAAATAACAGTGTGAATCATTTGAGTCATTCTCCATGGAGAGTAAGAATTTCCAATGAATGGGTAATGATTAGAGGTCTGCGATATATCAATATGACGATATTTTTATCGATATTTCTAAAAAAAATATCGATATTAAAAGTATCGATAAAAGTCACCGATATATCGATATTTTCAAACAATTTTAGTTTTTAGATGATCGTTTTGTTGTTCCATGTGTGGTTTTTTTTCTTTCGATTTTCTTTATTCCCTTTTCAAAAACTTCAAAACTGAAGTTTGAACTTGGTTGAGAGAAAGTTAAAATGTGACCAATATTCAATATTTTGCCATACATTTAAAAGCTATTGAAAATTATCTGAATTTTTCTTAAAATCACTGCACCAATTAAGCGAAAATCTAATTTTTTTTTTTTTTTGTAACAGATCCATTTCAGTTGACAAAGTAGTCACCTTACAAAAAAGCAATCATGAAAAGTAGAAATCCCCGAAAAACTTTGTTTCTGGCAAAATTGAAAATCAAATTAAAAAAAATAAATCATGTATCGATATTTTATCGATATTTTTTTTTCTATGCAACGATATAGTATCGATATTTATTTTGATCGATATTTCCGACCACTAGTAATGATTGCTTATTACTTTTAATTACCCTTATGATTACATAGGGAAAGTCAAGTATTTCGTCAAAATAAAATACAGCCCATAAAACAAAGTTTTTAAAAATCTTTTATATGCATTGTCAATTTTTATATTCATTAAAACAGCGCCGATATCAAAAACATTTCTATCAGCAAAATGTGCGGCAAACTACGTTTCAAAATTTATATATTAGAAATGAACGTGAATTTATGCACTCATATCCAAATGTCATTTATTTATTCTGATTAAAGTAATTTCATTATTTATTTATTTAAAAAAGAATTTTGGCAACAGGAAAGAGTTTCAACAATGATCGGGTCAATGGTATTCGATGACGGCAAGTTGGTTTATTAGTGTTCTGTAGAAGCGACCTTTTAGTGATAGTAACTGTCATCGAATCTATCTGCCAAGTTTCCACCAGATTGGATGACGGCAAGCGGGTTAATTATGCCTTAATAAATTTTGCTCCGATCGACAAACACACAAAATCGAAGTTAATATAAAAGATTTAAAAAATTCGATTTTTTTTTTACATCCTGATTTTAAAAATGTGGTAAAAAAAAAAGTATGTCCGTGTGTACGTGGTCAGCATAACTCCCGAACAAATTGATCTACGATTTTCGAATTTGATGTGCGAGTTAGTAGTGGCCATGGTTGGTTGTATTCAGATTATCTGGCGCTGTCAGCAACACGAGGGCTATAATGCGCCGAAACATTCGTCATTAGACAAACCAACATACTTTTACAAACATCCATGCCAACACGGGACTCGAACCCGCAACCTCGGGGTCTAGAAGCTAGCACGCTAACCAATATACCGTTTGGTCGGCAGTAGTGGCCATGGAACCTACCATTAAGGTTTTAGTCCGAAGTCATGCTATTGAAAAAATTATGCTTTTCAACATTTGCTAAAAAACGGCTCAAAAAATGATTTTTTATTAAAATCTTTGTGCTAATGCCTCTTAAGGTGTTTTAATCGTCCCCACCTCCGAAATTCCCGTAGAAATGCGATAAAAGCGTAAAAAGTTGAAAAACAACTGCTTTTATCAGCTATGTTTAACACAGAGTTCTCTGTCTTTGAGCATCGCCCACCAACGATTGATTTCTTTCTGTTTCAAGTTCAAGAAAGGACAATGTAACGCTTATTGAGTAACATCGCAAAAGTCTTTACTTACAAAAAAAAATTAAAAAACAGTCTGAAACATTTAATATTCTCTTAATAATTAATTAATTGAATTCTCAACAGAGATGACAAGCCTCTTTTCTTGGATTTTCTTCCTCTTTTCCCAAGTATTATACAATGAAAAACTTATTACGATTTTACTCTTTAGTGTTTCTTATTATAAAACTCCTAATTATACGCGCAAAATAAAATAAAAAAAAAATCGTTTTAAATTACCTGCTTATCGCTCATTCTGCCACTTTGAAAGACAGCTCTAATAAGGTTCCAAACTAATGACGCACAACGCGCGTCATTATAAAGCGGCTTCGACTACTCATAAAAAAATCTTTAATTTTTTTTTTTTTTTTTTATTTTTTTTTTTTTTTTTTTTTTTATGATTGAAAAGCTCATTCGATTGAGATTGAAATTAACTTTTGACAGCAGATAGTAAGACATGTTTTTTTTTTTTTTTCAAACTTTTTTTCTCTTTACACAAGGACATGTGTCGTGACATTGTCGTAGAAAATAAATGTTGCAGTAAAAATAATATAACCCATAAAAACAGAGTTTTTAAAAAATCCTTTATATGCATTGTCAATTTTTATATTCACAAACACAGCGCAGATATCAAAAACATTTCTATCAGCAAAATGTGCGGCAAACTACGTTTCAAAATTTATTTATTAAAACTGAAAGTGAATCTCACAGCCTAATGACTTTTATTTATTCTGATTTAAGTAATTTTGTTATATATTTATTAAAAAAAATTTTGGCAATAGGAAAGAGTTTCAACAATGATCGGTTCAATGCCATTTTAACACGATTGGATGACGGCGAGTTGGTTTATTTCTATTCCGTAAAAGCGACCTTTTAGTGACAGTAACAGCCCCAAAATTTGATTGAATGCATTGTCATCGACATCGAACCTATCTGCCAAGTTTGAGCCTGATCGGATGACGGCAAGAGGGTTAATGAGGCCTCCGCAGATTTGACCGCCATCGACAAACGTGATCGAAGTGTTAATATTGTTACGAATTTTTGTATATTTGTAAATATTTCGTAGTGTTAATTTTGTAAATAGGAACATTTATGTACATTTTGCATAAGGCAGTGCAATAGTTCGTCTTTAGTTTTTTATTCCCTGCAATGAGTCTCTTGATGCTTGATAACGAGTTTTACAGAGATAACACTGGGAAGCGAGTTTTACAAGGAGCAAGGCATTTAACATTATGGTAATGGCGACGGTTTTGTCGAGTAATTTTTGTCGTTTAACGTGGCAACCATTTGGCGACATTTTCGGTCCCCATGTACATGTATAGGACTTTTCGACTACGATCTGGAAAGTTCTCCAAATGTCTATCTCTGGAAAGTTCACGTATGTTCGCCTCCCCTATAAAGCTCAGGAGAGCGGGTGATGGAGTTAGTTGTTAGCTGAGTCCGTTAGTTGACTGAAGTTAGTCCGTTAGTTGACTGGAATTTCTGAGTCTCAGTGAACATTCCGAGTAGTTCTAAAGCGAACTGTATTGCATTGTCTTTTGCGGCGATTTAGCAGTTGTGTTGTCAAGATTTTAACTGCTGTTTTGTGCTCTATTGTTGTGAAAAGAGCTGTATTGTGTCTACTAGAAAGAGAAGTTCTGGAGCTGTTAAGAGAATATGTGAAGAATTATATTGGAATAAATTTCTGTAAGTTTTGATCTGCTTTGGCTTCAAATCTTTCGAACCCTTCCACGCAACAATATAAAGGATTTAAAAACGGGAGATCGTCTTTTTTTTTTTTTTTTTTGTTGCTTCAATTAAAAACAGGAAAATGTCTGTAAAGAAAAAGTAAGAAGGTAATTCAAACAAAAGCATCATGTGCGTTTAAAAAAAAAGTTGTATCAGGTAAAGTAAATTGGGTTTTTGTCCTACTAAATCGTTTTCCAAAGCGATGATCCTTTAATTGGTTGGAAACAAAGAAAATACATTTTATTCTCTTATAGAAAATCTTAGTGCACGGGATCGGTTCGGCTCCGAAGCCGAATGCTGCTCTTTTTCAGGACATTTGAGGCTATTCAAGTTCTAAATAACTCCACCGATGAATAAACTGATAAAGCAGTGAATAGTTATAAATGTGTGTTTTGTTTGGTAAACCCATTATAAACTTACGGCATAATCTCTAAACTCTAGAAATTTGGAGAACACTCAGAAAATACACGGAAATGAGTAGGCTGAACTGGTAACACTGTTCTCAAATACCAACTTAAAATCGTCGTCCACAGCGGCTCTGGCATCTCCTGGGTCTAAATACCGAACAAGAAGAGTACCCCACCATGCGTCACAGTCCCAGTTGTATCGAGCTTTTGTTGACGTTCGTTATTCTCTCGTCTTAACTGAGTTTGGTAGCACCTTTCCCTCTAAACTTTTTGCTTTTGTGCGCGCTGGATAAACCTCTTTTGCTTTTGATTTATTATTTTGAGTATGACTCCATAGATGGCAACACTTGTTACAAGGTTGTGACTTGCAATCACAACACACATTTACAGACATGTTTAAAGGCTCCGATATCCTTGTGGTAGAGTATCGGGCTCATGACCGGAGAGTTGCGAGTTCGGTCTGCAACCGCCAAATATTGGTGTGTACCTAATGGGGGCTGGTGCAAATTAAAACTGTCGTGGTCTTAATGTCCTCTTGTCGGTGTGGTGGGGTTGAAGAGAGGGGTTTACGCTAGAAGAATTCGATCTCGTATTCTTTTAGATTCTAAAAATTACTAGACGTATGTGACTGTGTTAAGCATTTTATAAGTGGCAGCGTTGGACAGTTTGATTTGGAAACCAAACAAAACTATGAAAATGATCCGTTTTGGATGTACGTCTTTTTTAAAAATCGTTCTTGTTGGGTTGGTTCGTTGGTTGTTTTCAGATTATCTGGCGTCGTCAGCAACACGAGGGCTATAATGCGCCGAAACACTCGTCATTTGACAATCCAACATACATTTACACCCATACACATACACATAACCCAAACACCCATGCCTAACTCGAACCCGCAAGCTCGCGGTCTAAAAGCTAGCACGCTAACCACTATACCGTTTGGTCGGCCGTTCTTGTTGGGTTGGTTGGTTGTATTCAGATTATCTGGCGCCGTCAGCAACACGAGGGCTATAATGCGCCGAAACATTCGTCATTAGACAGGCCAACATACATTTACAAACACCCATGCCAACACGGGACTCGAACCCGCAACCTCGCTGTCTAGAAGCTAGCACGCTAACCACTATACCGTTTGGTCGGCATCCGTTCTTGTTGGGACTTTGAGTCTTAAACAATTAATTGTGAAAATATGACTTGTATTTTTTTTTTTTTTCAATTTTAAATAGGCACTTGCTGAGAATGGGAACAGTTGCAACATAATATTCCAAACACAAACCCTCATTTTCGTCACGATGTCAGATAGCAGTTGATCTGTGACGTCCCAGACATGGTACTCATTCCATCCTTTTGAAATGAAACAAAAACTGGCAATTCGGCCATTTTCCAAGGAAAAGTGTTTATTTTCTTTATTCTTCAGGTATTTACTGCTCTAATGCTTTTTTTTCAGAGGTCGCTAGCCTCGTACGCATATCTCCTTGGAAAATGTCTGGAAAAAGCTCCCTCTCTCGGGAAGCATAATCCAGCAAAACTCCACCAAATCAAAATACTGCTCCAGAACTATTTCGGGAGTTAGTGAGAAAGCCTTGTTTTCTGGCGTATAATCGTGGCATAACTTCAAAGCAAAGCAGAAGATAGCATGTTTCTTTGTCAACAAGCTGTCTACTAAACGACAAGGTTTGTTTATTTTGGAAAGATCTTAACATTTTTCATTGTTGAACTTTGTTGTCGAGTGCCTCTTTCAGCACCGATTCTAAATTCGAGGCATGTTTTTAAGGCAATGCTGTAAATGGAACAAAAATTAGAGCAGCTTAACTAGATTTTGGTTTAAATTGAATGAAATATCTGTTTTCAGACAACACTTATAAAAAAATGGGTTACGTACACAAATGGAAATATCTGTTTCTCACGTCTGCAATGCGCTGACCAAATGGTATAGTGGTTAGCGTGCTAGCTTCTAGACTACGAGGTTGCGGATTCGTGTCCCGTGCAAGGCACGGGTGTTTGTAAATGTATGTTGTCTTGTTGTTGGTTGTTTTCAGATTATCTGGCACCGTCAGCAACACGAGGGCTATAATGCGCCGAAACATTCGTCATTAGACAAGCCAACATACATTTACAAACACCCATGCCTAACACGGGACTCGAACCCGCAACCTCGCGGTCTAGAAGCTAACACGCTAACCACTATACCGTTTGGTCGGCATATGTTGTCTTGTCAAATGACGAATGTTTCGGTGCATTATAGCCCTCGTGTTACTGACGGCGCCAGATAATCTGAAAACAACCAACCACGTCTGCAATTCCTGAATAACCAAGCCGACCAAACGGTATAGTGGTTAACGTGCCAGCTTCTAGACCGCGTGGTTGCGGGTTCGAGTCCCGTGTTAGGCATGGGTGTTTGTAAAAGTATGTTGTCTTGTCTAATGACGAATGTTTCTGCGCATTATAGCCCTCGTGTTGCTGACGGCGCCAGATAATCTGAAAACAACCAACCACGTCTGCAATGCCTGAATAACCAAAGTTATAGAAGCTCTAGATGAAATGCCCGGCGTTGCTTGGTAAAACCCGGTTCGATTGTAAATAATGATTATGTCCCCTTTCATTCCCTTCCTCGATTTCGTCAACTTAATCACAAATCATTGGAATGAAATTGTGTTTCCGATAATTAGTCAGCCAACCAAACGGTATAGTGGTTAGCCTGCCAGCTTCTAGACCACGAGGTTGCGGGTTCGAGTCCCGTGTTAGGCATGGGTGTTTGTAAAAGTATGTTGTCTTGTCTAATGACGAATGTTTCTGCGCATTATAGCCCTCGTGTTGCTGACGGCGCCAGATAATCTGAAAACAACCAACCACGTCTGCAATGCCTGAATAACCAAAGTTATAGAAGCTCTAGATGAAATGCCCGGCGTTGCTTGGTAAAACCCGGTTCGATTGTAAATAATGATTATGTCCCCTTTCATTCCCTTCCTCGATTTCGTCAACTTAATCACAAATCATTGGAATGAAATTGTGTTTCCGATAATTAGTCAGCCAACCAAACGGTATAGTGGTTAGCCTGCCAGCTTCTAGACCACGAGGTTGCGGGTTCGAGTCCCGTGTTAGGCATGGGTGTTTGTAAATGTATGTTGGCTTGTCTAATGACAAATGTTTCGGCGCATTATAGCCCTCGTGTTGCTGACGGCGCCAGATAATCTGAAAACAATCAAACAACCGATAATTAGTCAAAATACCTATAGAAACTAGGAACGTGGAACATAGTACAACTTGCAATTACACTATAATGTTGGTCATTGCATTTAAGTTTGATGTATTGTTATTTACAGTTTTCATATTTTCCATCTTTTAAAAGAAAATGGCGATATTTTTGGCAATAATTTTCGAACATTTAAATATACGATGTTATTCATTAGACAGTACATTGTCCTTTCTTGTGCGTGAAACAGGGGAAAAAAACAATCGTTGGTGGGCGATGCTCAAGGGCAAAGAGCTCTGCTTTAAAGGCACTCGTTTTTCAACTTATAACACTTTTATCGCATAATTCTACTGGAATGTCGTAGGTGGGGACTATTAGAACACCTTACTAACACACTACTTTAATCAAGATCGTTATAGCCGTTTTTTGTCAATTGCTGAAAAACGTAATTTTTGTGTGATTTCAACCATATGCGCATGCGCGATTTTGGCGAAAACCTTAATGGTAGGTCCCTTGGTCACCACTAATCCGTACACAAAATCTGATCATCGTAGGTCAATTTGTTCGAGAGTTATGCTGACCACTTACACACAGTCATTTTTTCTAGGCCACTTTTTTAAAATCAAAAAGTGGAGAAATGTAAGAAAATAATTTTTTTTTTTTTTTTTATTGAATGCTATACTTTCATTATCCTGTGTAAACATATGGGTAATTGAAACTAAAAACCCGGTTTGTATTGGTTCCTTAGGTCTCATGTAATAGTTATTATAGTGGAACCCCCGTTAACGCGAAATCGCTTAACATGAAATTTCGATTAAAAAGCGATGTAAAAGCGTAGTTAAAACTTAACGCTAATTTATTATGGTTAACGCAAATAATTTCGGCGGCCCGTGAACTTCGCGTTAACGGAGTTTGTCTATATCTAGAGCGGTTCTTTTTTTACAGAGGTGGGTTAGGGTGATATTGTGGATTATCGGGAATTCAAACACGACCTCTTCTTGTTTTGTAGTACAGGTGTTCACAATTTTATCAAAGGCGGCCCTAGGTTCATTTTTCAGGGGGGGGGGGGCATTTTAAACTTTAAGTTCGTAAAATGTATGCACTATGTAACCTAATTATAATAAACTAACTGCTGATTAAATGCTTGATTGCAATGATAAGTGTAGAATTTTCTAAATTAGTAATTTTCATTTGATGCAGAATTAAAAAAGTTAATTTAAGCTTGAATTGCTCTCCTGAAAAATAAGAAAAGAGTAAAACAAAGAAATTACAAAAAAATAAAAATAGTTAATAATTGTTTTACAATCACACTTCTTTACTCTTTGAAAGCCTAAAAAACAAAATCCAATTTCCTCTGCTTTGTTTTGGCAAATCTGCCTATGACACAGCTCACATCAATGTTTATGTCTCTGTGAGTATGCAACAAGCTAAGTCCTGCTAACCTTTCTTCCCCCATTCTAGCTCTTAGCCACGTTTTCAAGCGTCGAAGGGTAGAGAAACTTCATCAACTTCATCAAGCTTCTTCAGCAGAGGCAACGCTAACTGGTAGTGTTGCCAAAATTTTAAGTAACTCGTAAATAGTAGGATATACATATTTGTCACAAGCTCTCATTGTATCTATGGCAGAAGTGGGGAGCTATTCTTCTTTTTTTCCATTTCTCTCTCCATAGTGCTAGCTCACTTTCAATCAGAATAACACTCATTTGTGTCAGTCCTAAAATTGGTATGAACTTCTTTAATAAGTTTTGAATCTCGTTGCTTTCTGATTCTGTTGGCTTTTCCATATCGGAGGTTGGAATCAGTAATCGAAAGCCAAAACAATCCAAATTTTCTTTTGGAAATCTTCCTATTAGGTCTTCAATTATATTATCCAATAAAGGTATGTAAACCGAGATTCTAAAATACTCTTCTGGTATTTGAGTATTTCTTTTTAGAGAAGTATTTAAAAATGCTCTCATTTTTTCTTTTTGAAGACATATTGTAGATATTCGTCACTAATTACTCGAGGTAAAATAATCACGAAATCTTTAAACAACGAATAAAAGTGTTGCTAGTTCAACAGATATTTTCACAATAAATGGCCTGTCTAAACTAGTTACAACAATAACACAGTACCGATTCCATGCCCAAGGGACAAAAGTCACACACTAGTCCAGACATCACGTATTGAAAAATAATTACCCTCGGCGCCATGGTTGCTTAGAAGAGCACGGTTGTTCCAAAAAGGGGCAGACGCCCCCGGGAAAAAGGACATCGTCGTTTGGGAGGGGGATGGTCACTACCTGAGTACTTGTATCTTGTGTTGTGTACCGCGTATTGTGTCGTGTGTTGCGTACGTAAATACAATTAAAACCAGGGTTTTTTCTGGGGGGGGGGGGGGGCTATAATTTTGTACTGTAAAGAAAAAATTTACGTTAATGAAATTGTGCTTAAAAATCTGTATTTTCACCGTTTTTTAAACTGGAAATTCTCAAAGAGTTTTGGGATATTTGAAAGGGCTAGGGAGGAAGAGAGAACCTTTCAAGGAGGGGGCCATGGCCCCCATGCCCCCCCCCCCTTGAAGCCGCCAATGAATTTTATCTAGATTGGAATAAAAACAGCTGATTTCTATAGAAACAAACACTCTTTACATGTAGAATGATTTATGAGTTATTTAGAATCTTGCAAATTACTTTAGCGTAAGGTCATTATGATGCATTATTTTTCATTCAAAACCGATTGGCATTAGTTATTTTACACGATGTTAAGGCTGTAGATGACGATTTCTGTAAAAACAATAAATTTGAAAGACAGCTTGGGAACTGGAGGGTTGAAGAGGTGAATTTTAAACAATATTAATCAACTTAACAGTTGCCCCATTAAAACTTTAAATTTTCATTTCTGGAGGAAGTATTTAAATTAACTTAGTTTGATGTTGCTTTAAAAGTGACAAAAATGCCTTAAAGTTGAAAGCAATATTCCAGCTGACATTATGTTCTGGAATTTATTGCATTAAGTCTATGATGCAAGAAAAAACTCAACTGTTGACAGGTCACCTATAGTTTTACCTCCACTCCACAGCAATGCGGTTAACAACTTGTCCGCCACTGCTCCAACAGAACAGCCTATCAAAGCGATCTAATTATAAAACTACGTAAAAAGAAAAAAATCATCCAAATTGCAACAAGACAGGGCTATATTTCTAAACGACGTCCACCTCAAATGTTTCGGATTATACCTTGACTTGTACAAATCGAACTTTTCCCAACGCATTACGCCTTCTCTTCACATATAACACTGTGTCTTTGTCAGATATTGGCGCAACCGATATCAACCGTCATTAATAAATCGGGTCCATATGTTCCCTTTAAGCCCTTCGAAATCCCAAAATCTCCTCCTCCCTAATCGATTGCAATCCTTGATAAGAAAGTGTGGACATGGCATCATGGTCACTCGTCAGATTCTGCTGTCCCCTCCCGCCCACGTCATCGGACTTCTAGGAAATATTGTTTTTTGGAATAACACCGCAAACGAAAACTTAAAAGCCAAAGTGGTGCATGTTAAAATTAGATGATTCTGAATATTTTATATGCTGCCAATGTCTGGAACGCCAGCTGGTAAGTTGATTGAAAGGTCACTGTCAGGCGGTGATCGGTTGGTTGTTTTCAGATTATCTGGTGCCGTCAGCAACACGAGGGCTATAATGCGCCGAAACATTCGTCATTAGACAAGCCAACATACATTTACAAACACCCGTGCCAACCTCGGGACTCGGAACCCGAAACCTCGCGGTCTAGAAGCTAGCACGCTAACCACTATACAGTTTGGTCGGCCCACGCGGTGATCGGAATGCCATCTTTGAGTTATTTTGCCTGTTTGAGCATTGCCAGCACTGAAACAATTCAAATACTGAGCGAGAGTTATGGTCCTTGCAGGTGGTCATTGGAGAGGGCAGGTGATTGGATGATGGGAGTTGAGGCGCCAGTAAATAAAAAAAAAATGTTTGATCTACTGGTGCCGCCAGCCAAAAGGGGATCACATGACTAACTGGCTTTGTCTTGGGACTGGAATGAAGTTGTGTTGGCGCTGGCATCTAATGACTGGCGATATAAACTTTGTACGCTGACTGGAAACGTGTAAAACAGCCTCAAGGAGCAAAATTTAAAAAGTTTATTTGCGAAAAGGCTTTCAAAGAAAGTAAAGACCATTCTTTGAATTGATCCTGAGGCAAGGTATTCATCTAAGACCCTGAATTTTAAACGCCAGACAAAACTACTGTTGTTACTTGAATAAAGTTTCGGTGCCCTTTGGGCTTGATCGACATTTTATAGGACGAAAATAGGTTTACCATGAGCAAAATGTCGACCTTTTTGACATATATGCGACTTCAATTTTCTAAAATTCGGTCCAAATTTCTTACCCGTAACTTAAAACGCTTAGGATATATAGTCTTTGATTCCCATAAGATTTTCAGGATTGATTAAATAGAATTGATGGGAAGATTGACCAGAAAGAAAATCCTTTTTATAAAATGTTGTCTAAAAGTAATTTGTTTCCGTTTTGAAGAGAACGTAAACGTTTTCTTTCACATTCACCAAAGACGGCACATTTCCAGCAAACATCTTTAGATTCCAGGTGCTGCTGATTTCCAAACTTTTCTTTCCGAAAAATTTCTGCGGTTTTGACCCGAATGAAAATCCGACGAAAAGTTATAAAAAAAATTTAATCGCTTGAATGTCGGGCAAACTTATCGCACTTGAACATACATAGGACAACAATTCTAGAGGGTTTCTCATATTGCATAGAAAAGTCCTACTAAATGTGGGAGTAGACGATCAGGGAAGGGACACTTGCTGAGTGTAGAATCCAGCTTTAATGAATCCTTATTGCCTCTTATCTCATACTACATTAGGCATAAGCGCCTTTCTTACGTATATTCACATCGAGAATGTTCAGTGATCTGTCTCTCTAATCAGAATGAGTAATACCTCCCTCTGCCGCTAGGAGTCGCCACGAGGGGTTCTCTAGTGGTGCGCCCCCTATCTCCACACTCGGTCATCTTGGCGAACTATGTCCTCATAGTTTATATCTGAAGTTATCTGAAATAGAAAAACACAAGGAAAGCAATATGCACAGATACTTTGATTGTCACATCTATGATTGTTTTTGATTGGTGTCTCTTTGTAATGGCCAAAAAATTTTGCTCGCTGAGTGTAAACTTTAAATGTTCTGGTTTTTTTGCGTCTTTTCTTAAACTGTTTGAGGCTCTCCTTATTCATTGAGGTTTCTTCAGTCTTCTTATTTGCATCTGATAATGATCTCTTCTTTTTATGTTTTTCCTTGACATCCTTCTGTCCTTCTTTTTTGGTTTCATCTTGTTGAAGGTTCATTTTAATCTTTGAAATTTCTGCATTTTGAAGTTTCTTTCCATGCTGAATATGTTCAACGAGAATAGAATCTTCCTTCATTGCTCTAACTTGTTTAGTTATCTTCACATCCATTTCATTTACTTCTTTTTGTCTGGAACGTAATTCTCTCTTCACTTCAATGTTGTGATTTTTCTCCTTTAGCTGTCTTTTTAAGTTTACTCCTTCTTCTAAACTTATGACTGAGGGTTGCAAGACTTTATTAGTGGCAATCAACTCACATTTTCCACGAGTTTGGCATCGTTGATTTAACTGTTCTTGTATTAACTTGGCTATTTTCAATTCATTTTTAAGATGGATAATTTCTTCTTTAGCAGATCCAATTTCCATTTCACAACCTGCAATGTCTTCTCTGTATTTTTCAAGAATTTCAGTGGTTTCTGCCAGTTCCTTTAAATTTTCCGATTCTCTTTCTTCAAGTTTAGCTTGTAATGCATCATTCTTAACTTCCAGTTTAGAGTACTGTACTTTGAAAGTAGCACCTTCTGTATGCAACTGTAAGATTTCATCTTCACATTCTTTTATCTTACTTTGAGCTTCGTTCAGTTTGCAATAAAGTTCTTCCATTTCTCTCTTGAAATCTTCATCTCCTCTTGGTACAGCTTTTTTCGCTTCTACTTCAGGAAGTTTTTCTTTAAAAGGCGTACATTCTGTAAGTAAACATGCCGCAATTCTACGCTGTTCGCCGGTTGTTCCGTCTGGTATTACCAAGCCAAATGATTTCGCCACTGGTAAGGGATTTTCTCTCTTCTTTTCGCCGTCAAGGTCTAATCTTTCTCGGGTCACACCAGTAAGATGACTAGCGCTTCTGCATTCGGAAGGCGGAGCTACAAATTTCTCCTCTGCTCTGTTTCCTGATTGGCTGCCGCGGCTGTCGATCTTCTTCTCAACTGTCAGAACAGATTTGATTGACATCTTGCGGAGCGGTTCGCTTTTATTTTCTCTTTTGGCCTCGCCAGACTGGCGCCTGATAACTTGTAAATAAAAAACACGTGGATCCTCTCGGCTTGGATCTCGAAGCTGTCTGTAAAAGGATGGGTTTTCGAATTTTCCTATAACGTCCATTCCAATTATTAACTCATTTGTGTGGTCTTTGATGACGTATATTTTTGCATTGACTGAATGAGTGTCGATTTTAATGTCAGTATGGAAATATCCTAATGGTTGTACTTCTATATTACCTAACCCTTTTAGTAATATGTCATTTGTCATTAATTGGGGTGATCCTATTTTTATATACAAGTCCTCAGAAATGAAGGTGACTTGGCTCCCTGTATCATTAATAGCAACTATTTCATGATCAAATATTATTACCTTTGTGGTGCTTTTATTGTCAGTGTATGCACTAATTTTATTGATTGGACTATTATAACTTTCATTTTCGGGATACACATTACTTTTATAATTAGGAAAATTACTAATTACAGCTCTATTTGCCTTCTTTTTTGGACAACAGGCCTGAATGTGCCCGATTTCATTACAATTAAAGCATTTAATACCTTGATTTTTAACTTCAAACTGGTTATATTCATTAGGCCACTCTGTATTATCAACAATACCATTATTTCTTTCCTTATAAAAATGGTTAGTATTGGTTTGAGCACGAACGAATGGACGTTCCTGTATATTTTCTCTAGACTGCCAGTGCTTCCTGTTTTTTTCTTCATATTTATTTTCGCGAAATATCGTATTCTTTTTAAAATTATTTCTAGTTGAATCAAAGTCATCGAGTTTGTTGACCAAAATTTCCCTATTTTTTATTTTCGGAAGTTCGTCCATGAAGTGTTCTCGAATTTCTTTGGGTAATTTTCTTTTTATTTGATCGACTAGCATTAATTCTTTTAAATCTTCAAATGTTGTGACATCAAGTCCGCTCAACCATTCGGTTAGATAATTGTTTAGTTCAAAAGCAAAGTCTCTCCATGTCTGACATTGTTCTTTTTTATGGAAGGAGAATTGTATTCTGAACTGTTCTGGGCTAAGTCGGTATCGTCTCAGCAAAATGCTCTTAATGTGGTCGTAATTATTCGCTAGTGTTTCCGGCTCACGTGTTATTAAGCTTGCTATGTCAAGTGGAAGCAATGTAATTAAATAATTTACCCAAGTATCTTTCGATATTTCTAGACGACTAATTTGTCTCTCAAATAGTGTCAAGTAGATGCTTATGTCACTACCGTCAAACGGTTTCATATACTGTAATATATTTGGGCTTCTGCCTACTTCGTTTTCCCGTGCGTTCGTTACAGTAGCGCCATGTTGGCGAACTTCTGCTTCTATGCGCAGTTTCGCTAACTCGAATTCTTTCGCTTCCCTATCTTTTTCTTTCGCCAATGATTCCTCATTTTCACGATCATTTACAATTGTGTTTAACATATTTTTAACAAGGTTTTCATCATAATCGGCGTGTTCTGTTATTAATTTACATAATTGAGCGATTTTTGGATTAATGGGTTGTTCCAATCCCAGTTCATCTATTAAAGCGAGTAAGTCATTCTTTCGTGCTCTGGCAAGAAACGCCATGTTAGTATAATCGAAAATTGTACTCAGTTTTTCTGTTGACTTGTTACCTCGACTTGTGACAGTCAGTGCCTATGTTTCGTTATGGTCTCCCAGTGCTTGCTGGTCCCCTTCTTAATGATGTTGACCTCTTGTATTTGACACGAAGTTTCTTGGCTTCGACGGCGGTGTTCCAATGTTTGTTGTTTCCGCTAAACAATCCTCTTCGTCGGCGCTGACTTCGCTTTTCCGACGTGGTGGTTTCGCTTTCCGATGAGACGTGATTTCACTTTCCGGTCACTGTGCTAGCTGGTCCACTTCTCAGTGATGTCGACTTCTTTTATTCGATAAGCAGTTTCTTGGCTTCGTTAGCGGTGTTCCAATGCTTGTTGTTTCCGCTAGGCAATCCTCTTCGTCGGCGCTGACTTCGCTTTTCCGACGTGGTAGTTTCGCTTTCCGGTGAGACGTGGTTTCCCTTTCCGGTCACTGCGCTGTTATGTCGTTTACACTGCTAGGTGATACGACGGCTTATTCTCCGATCCCCGGTTCACTGCTGGGTGACTACGGTGCTGTTCGGTTTCATTTGTACTCGTATCTCGTACTTCTGGTTTGCCCTTACACGTTCTGCCGTTTGGTTCTTAACGTAACGTTCTGACGCCTACTCAGTTCGTGATGCCGAGCCCCCATGTGGGAGTAGACGATCAGGGAAGGGACACTTGCTGAGTGTAGAATCCAGCTTTAATGAATCCTTATTGCCTCTTATCTCATACTACATTAAGCATAAGCGCCTTTCTTACGTATATTCACATCGAGAATGTTCAGTGATCTGTCTCTCTAATCAGAATGAGTAATACCTCCCTCTGCCGCTAGGAGTCGCCACGAGGGGTTCTCTAGTGGTGCGCCCCCTATCTCCACATAAATGAATTAAAAACAGATAGGGGGAAAAATCGAGCCGAAGAAAAGCGTACCCTGGACCTTAAGTCCAAGGCCATGACAAAGTTGTTGTTTATTTTAGTTTTATAAAACTGAACACCATGAGTAAGCATTTCTTTTTATACAAGCAGGCGCATAACCCACACAATGCTTTTCCTGCGCATCCCAAACATTAAGTAGGGACGGACACCGGATCACACTTTTGACCAATTGAAAACAATACCCTTGGACTTAAGGCCCGGGATAAAAAAAAGATCGGCTTAGGACCGATGTAGAGTTTAACTCTGTGCCTTAAGTCCAACCCCAGTACATAGTTATTGTTTTCTGTTGAGTTTTATAAATAAATCATCGTTACAACTGAACAACATCAGTATACATATCTTTTTACTTTTAATTACCCAAAAATAAAATTTAAAAAAAAAAAAAAAAAAAAAAAAAAACATTTTTTTTTCATTTCTCTACGTTTTGGAACATTCTGATTTCACAAAAGTGATCTAGAAAAAATGTCTGTCCATGTGTCTGTGGTCAGCATAACTCCAGAACAAATTGACTTACGATGTTCAAATTTCGTGTGCGGGTTGGTGATGGCACAGGGACCTACCATTAAGGTTTTCGTCGAAATTGCGAATTCGCATAAGGTAGCTGCCATTGAAACAAAATCATGTTTTTCAGTGATTGCTAAAGAACGGCTCTAATGATCTTGTTTAAAATCGCTGTGGCAGTCCCTCTTAAGGTGTTCTAAACGTGTACCCACCTCCGAAGTTCCCTTAAAAATGATGTAATGGCGTAAAAAGTTGAAAAACGAATGCCCTCAACACAGAGTTCTCTTTCCTTGAGCATACCTAATCAACGATCATTTTATCTTCTTTCCTCAGTTTCACTTATAATAAAGGATAATATACGGTTTATCGAAAAGTATATCCCCAAAACCACCATTTTGGCGAAGTATCTTTTTTTTCTTTCTTTTTTTAAAGACCCATGTAAGAACTATAGCAAAAAATATCGCCAAACTGGCCAATTTTTTTCTAAATGAATGATGAAAATATAAAATAGGTAAATGACACAAATCCCCGTCAGTATTATAGTGTGATTGAAAGTTGTGTGATGTTCTACACCCCTAGTTACACAAGCATGAGAACATAATGCCTTTCCTGTGCATGCCCACACATTAAAAAGGGACGGACTGCATTTTTGACCAATTGAAAACAATACCCTTGGGCTTAAGACCCATGGTAAAAATAATACAACCGATAGATTGACGACATTTTTCTAACACTGAAGATTGGAAAAATTCAAAAAGAATTAAAGCAAAAAAAAAAAAAAAAAAAAAAAAAAAAATTTAAAAAATAGATTAGTATTTAATTAATACATTTCTAACTGACTTAAGGTATACATATACAATTGAGAAGATTTCCTCTAATTTTTAGGTTATAATTTCAAACTTTTTGGAAGTATATCAGAATTAAAAATAATGCATTTTTATGTATAAACTTTCTTTTTCCGTCAATTTTTTAATCAGCTAATTGAAATTAAAGTGACTAATTAGGACATTATTAGAACATACATAAATAAACTTGTAATTAATTTAGAGTTAATATTTTTATTGCAAATAAAATATATTATATTGACGCATGTTCCTATGGAGAATTTTGAATTTGGCTTCAATATTTATTTAATTATAAGTTTTTACATAAAAAGTTTTAAAAAATACATAGCTTTTAACAAAAAATTAAGATTAAAATATGCATAAAAAATTTGTTCATGACAATATATATTAGATGCTCCATAGAAAACACATTCACAACTATTGTCGACAAAACAAAATTAGAATTCTGTAAATCGGATAATTTATTGTGAAGTTATGACCGTTGGCGTAAAGTCATATAACACCAAAATGTCATTCTTCAGAAAAAGCGTTTAAAGTTTACTACACTAATGAACGTGATACAAAACAGGTTCACCAAACCTACTGTAATTTAAAAAGTTATTTGAGTCTCAGAAAGAAAATGGTATCATTTTAAAGGTAATGAATTCTGGAATATTTTAAAACCAAAAAAGAAAAACGCAAACTTGAGTCAAATTTCGAGATTTCTAATGTATATGTATACCTTAATAGTAAGGATTATTCCCTATACTGTCTATGCTACTAATTTCTCACCCAGTTCATTTAGTGACTACTTTGCATAAAAACTTGAATTATGGTGAGTAATAACTAGAGGTCGGCGATATATCGATACGACGACATTTTTATCGATATTTTTCAAAAAATATTGATATTAAAAATATCGATAAAAGTTACCGATATATAGATATTTTCAAACATTTTTATTTTTTTTAATGATCGTTTTGTAGTTCCATGTATTTTTTTCGATTTTCTTTATTCCTTTTTTCAAAAACATCAGAACTAAAATTTGGACTTGTCTGAGAGGCAGTTAAAATGGCACCAATGTTCAATATTTTGCCATACACTTCAGAATCATGGGCACCAACAGGAAGTTTCAAGGGGGTGCAACTCCCTGGCTTTTGAAAATTAAAATAAAATTGGAACAAACTTGTTAATTATATATATATTCATCCCTCTGTTAATTTTTCAGTTATTTACTTTGTAAAAATATTATGCTAAATATTCAACGTTGCTATTGAAAGCTATTGAAAATTATCTAAATTTTTCTTAAAATTATTACACCAACTAAGCGATGATAAAACTTTTTCTTTTGTACTAGATCCATTCCAGTTGGAAAAGTAGTCACCCTTACAAAAAGAATTAAAAGTAGTGATTTGTTCTGAAAAACTTCGTTTCTGGCAAAATTAAAATTAAAAAAAAAAAATCATGTATCGATATTTTTTTCTATGCAACGATATAGTATCGATATTTATTTTAATTGATAGTTCCGACCTCTATACTAAACTTCAACTTAACTAGACATCACTTAGACGATAGATCGTCACAGTGCTCATAGGTATTTAATCCATTTTGGCGGAGTGAAGACATAATTCTCGCCAAACCTTATAGCCTTTTGTTCTGTTGTGGTTTGGCGAACATTATGCTTTCACGCCGCCAAAATGGATTAAATACCTATGAGCACTGTGACGATCTACCGTCTAAGTGATGTCTAGTTAAGTTGAAGTTTAGTATAGTAATAACGAAACGATCACACTTAAAGAAAGGACGTACATTAAAAACTCGAAAATAGCGCCATAATATATTTTATTTATATGAAATTCTTACATAAATGTCTATGCAGTGGCCCTACTTGCGATAGTCTTTGACTTTTTTTTAATTTTTATTTATAGACATTAAATGGCAACAAATTTAGTCCTTTCATTAAATGATCCCTTTCATATCTACTCAAAAAAATTTCAAAGGTTTTTTACAAAGCAGCCTAATGAATAGGTTTCTAAATGAATTGGGTTAGAAGAATATTATACTACAGCGAATAGAGGGAAATGATCTTTATTCGGAGTTACTCTTGAGAAATAATTTAAAAGAAGTTGTAGTTCTATCACTATTTTGAAATGTGACTCGTTCATTCTCAAAGCAGTTATTTTCAGCCATAACTATTCTATGTATCCAATTATAGAGCTTAGGGGACTGTTAAGGCAAAAATGTCAAAATTTTCGATTTTTATATTTTAGGGGGAAAATATAGCCTGAAATTTTAGCTTTCAGTAGATACCTTACTTTTGCTGATCCGAGAAGAATTAAGAATATTATTTGAGTTTTTGTAAGCGCGCATATCGGAAATCGCCTGTTTTTCATTTTCTTTAATTGCATTTTTCTCTTCATGTGTATTTTAAGATTTTTAGGGTATTCGATTTGTTCGTTGCGATTCAAAAGTTGATGTATTTTTTTTTAAATTTGGAGATATTGTTTACTATACTATTTTGAACACAATTGTGCATGGATTTTGGAATCTGGTATTTGTTTATTGTTTTACAGCAATTTTCGTAATGCTTCTATTTAAAAAGTTGACGTTTTTTGCCGTTGTACCAAAGTTTTACTTTTAAATAATTAACCAATGAGTCAAATTCAAAATCCACGCACAATTATGTCAATATATATTCGATTAGCTCGTACAAAAAAATTTAGACAGATTGCAAAAAATTTGAATCGCAAGGAGCGTTTTTAAAATTACGGAAAAAACGCTAAATTTTTCAATAAAAATTTAATTTCTTGAAAAAAAAATCCATATAATTTTTTGAAATTTTGGATTGTGTTTTATCTAATTGCTATTGATCTGCACAAAAAATTTCATGAATTTTGGGCAAAAATTGAAGAATTTTTATTTTTGACTTAACATTCCCCTTAACGAGTCAACAATGGACATTGGATATTTCAACCCAAAGTCATTCATAATTCAACAACAATGCTAGCGGAAATTGAAATAATTATCTATATATTTAATAGGCAATACGTTTTTTGGGGTTAGTCCGTCCGCCTAAACTACTCAACCAATTTCAATGATCAAGGTGTCATTTTAAAGGAAATAAGCTGTAGATTTGCCAAAACGTGCCAAAATAATTTATTAACATTTTATTAATTAGTTAAATTTCAATATTTTTCATCATTAAGCTACTACAAAGCCTCAATGATTTTGAATATAAGAATGGCAACATCCTTAAGTAAACAAACCAGCTGCTCGGGAGTTCAACCAACCAACCGTTGCTAATTTTAAAGCTCTTTCTAAACTCTTCTTTTCAAAGTAGATTTTTTCTGTTTTTCTGAAGCATTTTTGTATTAGAGTAATTATTATTTTGAAGTATTTCTATCCAGAAAATGCTTCGCGTTGGACGTCGTTCTCTAACGGGGCGACTTATCAGAATAAATAAAAGATATTGGGACTTCAATGTAAGGGCATAACTAATGAAGTTTTAAGTCAGAATGTTGGCGGATAGTATATTTAACTTTCTATTATGAAACTTGCAATTTGGGTGTTTTCTGTATTAGGCCTTCCATTAAAGTTATAAAAATTTGGTTACATTTTTTATGGCTGGCAAACCTATTCGAGCGCAGCAAGATGTTTTAACCACAAATTCGAGCGGCAAAGCCGTTTAATCCGAGCGCAGCGAGGTGTTTGGGGGTTGGCGAGCGTTAGCGAGCAGGGGGCGAAGCCCCCTAGTATTAGTTAAATCAGTATAATTCATTCTTAAGTACCATACATTTTGACAAGGGATTGTATCCCATACTAATTTAGAGGATGTATCTTATTGGCGTTCATTTTTAAATCCTTTTTATTAACTTCGATTTTGTGTGTGTGGGTGTGTTTGGATGGATAGCTGTGTAAGACGATGGCGGAAAAATTTGCGGAGTCCTAATTAACCACCTTGCCGTCATCCAATCGGTCTGAAACTTGGCAGATAGATTCGATGTCGATGACAATGCATTCTATTAAATTTTGACGACTGTCGCTGTCACTAAAAGGTCGTTTTTACGGAATACTAATAAACCAACTTGCCGTCATCCAATTATGGCTAAAATAGCATTCAACCCCGATCATTGAAGAGAATCTTTTCTGTAGTCGAAATTGTTTTAATAAATAAATAGTAAAATTGTTTCAATCAGAATAAATAAAAGATATTTGGAAGTGAGTGCATAAATTCCCATTCATATTAAGGACTACATTTTGAAAAGTAGTTTACAGAATATTTGGCTGATAGAGATGTTTTTAATATTTAAAATTAAGATGCAAACACCAGGCACACTCTGACAACAGAAACTGCTCTGTGTTAATGAGTGTAAAAATTGAGGATCTGAGAAGCAAACTGATTCAAGTAACTTTTCTTAACTTTTGAGAAAATAAACTTTAAAGTTTTTTCATCTATGATAAATTTGTATGGAAATTATCTGTTGTTAAAATACTAACCTCGGTAATGAAGATACCATTAGTTTTCATAGAATTAAATATTGTTGCGTGGACGGGTTCGAAGGATTTGAAGCCAAAGCAGATCAAAACTTGCAGAAATTTATTCCAATATAACTCATCACAGATTCTCTTACAACTCCAGAACTTCTCATTCTAGTAGACAAAATACAGCTCTTTTCACAACTATAGAACACAAAACATCAGTTAAAAACTTGACAACACAACTGCTCAAATCGTTGCAAAAGACAATGCAATACAGTTCGCTTTAGAACTACTCTGAATGCTCACTGAGACTCAGTAATTCCAGTCAACTCATAAGTCAACTAATTCAATGACTCAAAATCAACTCCTCCGCTCTCTTGGTCAGCCTTATATAGGACAAGTGAATCTTCGTGAATCTTCTAGAGGTAGATATTTGGAGAACTTTCCAGATCGTAGTCGAAAAGTCCTATACATGTACATGGGGACCGAAAATGTCGCCAAATGGTCGCCAAGTTTGGCGACATTTGGCGATTTCCCGCCAAATTTGGCGACAAAAACTAGTCGCCAAAACCGTCGCCAACTTGGCTCTATATCGCCAATTTGGCGAGATTGCCATTACCATAATGTTAAATGCCCTGCTCCTTGTAAAACTCGCCGACCAAACGGTATAGTGGTTAGCGTGCTTGCTTCTAGACCGCGAGGTTGCGGGTTCGAGTCCCGTGTTGGCATGGGTGTTTGTAAATGTATGTTGGCTTGTCTAATGACGAATGTTTCGGCGCATTATAGCCCTCGTGTTGCTGACGGCGCCAGATAATCTGAATGCAACCAACCAACCTTGTAAAACTCGCTTCCCAGCGTTATCTCTGTAAAACTCGTTATCAAGCATCAAGAGACTCATTGCAGGGAAACAAACTATTGCATTGCCTTATGCGAAATGTACATAAATTTTACTATTTACAAAATTAACACTACGAAATATTTACAAATATACAAAAATTCGTAGCTGTAAAGTATATTTTCTCGAACGTTAAGAAAAGTTACTTAGACCCCCTTTGCTTCTCCAGGCCCTCAATCGGCAATGCATTCAAAGGATTTACATTAAAAACTTTTTTTATGTGTTATATTATTTTACTTTCAATCAGCCAAATGCTATGTAATGTAGAAAAATAAAAGTATTGCACATTTGGGGGAAGGGGAAAGATATCTCGTTTTGGTGATTTCGATGTTTTTGAAAGAACCCGAGTCCAAAAAAAAATGGTTTAGAGCAATGGTCTGAAAGTTCCTATGAGACGAAACAACAAGGTTTTTCCTAACATTTATCCAATAATTAAGAATTTAAGGTCATTAGTGGTAAAAGAATTATTAGATAGTCGTGTATCTACACAAATTAAATTTATAAAAAAAAAATTATATATATAATTTAAATCTAGTTTGCCCACTATGCTGTTGTATAAGCTTATACAAATGCTGTCTTTTATTTATATTTTTATCCGACTGGGATAAATTTTCACAGCCAAAATTAGGAGTTGGCACTTATTTTCGCCAACATTTTTTTGGCGAAATATGTTAAAATAATTCTCAAGAAATTTCGCCAAATTGGCGAGGTTTTTTTAGTAATTTTTTTTAATGAATGTACAGAAATGCAAGCCGACCAAACGGTATAGTGGTTAGCGTGCTAGCTTCTAGACCGCGAGGTTGCGGGTTCCGAGTCCCGTGTTAGCATGGGTGTTTGTAAATGTATGTTGGCTTGTCTAATGACGAATGTTTCGGCGCATTATAGCCCTCGTGTTGCTGACGGCGCCAGATAATCTGAATACAACCAACCAACAGAAATGCAAATGGTAAATTACTTCTGTTCATTTCAAGTTTCATTTCAAAACATTGGCCTGTATTATAGTCTATATAAAAGCTTTGCGATGTTCCATACCTTAAGTTTCCAACAAAATCTTTTCAACCCCTGTATAGCCTACCATCTCCGATTTTCTTTATCGATTTCTCCTCATAGCAAAACTAGGTACAAAAATTTAAAAACGATATATGACATAAAATCCTTGTATTGTCCAATTGTATTGTTGTAACTAAAATCTATACAAGAATGCACATTCGATTGGGAATGACATCATGATCAAAAAAATACATAAACAAAAATTATCGTTCTCTTTTTTTCTTAATCGTTAAATAAAATCTAAAATGCATGATTGATTGGGAATGACATCATGACCAAATACTCACTAAGTTACAATTTTTTTGTTTTGTTATTTTGGCAAAAAGGAAAGAAATTCAAAAATCGACAATTCAAGGATTTTTTAAATTTTTTTTTATTCAATTCTAAATGTTTCAAAATTTCCATCAACTGAACAATTTCTGCTCAATGCGCTTTTTCTTAATATGCAATCAAATTTCCCCTGTTAAACGTTAGTGAGAAAACGACTAATTTCGCTGGCATTGAATGTGACGTCACGACTTCGCAAACATCTTGGCTTGAAATGCAACAGCGGGAACCAGATTTGCAAGTTTGTCTCAAATCCCGCCAACCTGTTCGGAATGTGGCAATGGTCCACTAACGCCAACTCTTTCAAAGCCAACTATTTGGCAGAAACCTCACGATAACCATAGGAACGATTGGGTATCTTTACGTCGCACACTTCTTTGATTGTTTTGATCGGACTGTTTTTGGCTCGGTTTTGGGGCATTCTCTTTTCTTAATATTTCAATAACTAATTTTTTAAAAGAACTTTTGTTTAAATATTTGGAATCAGAAAGAAATTCTTGATAAATATAAACAATTTCACTTGTTTTCAAAAAATGCCGGAACTGTCCATTGGCAAGATTTCAACTACAATAAACTAGGGGTGTGGAACATCGCACAACTTTCAATTACACTATAATACCTGGACCTCCGCGAGAAAGCGCCATCTCGCGGCGGCCCCGATAATACTGACGTAGATTTGTGTCATTTACCTTTTTTTTTATTTTCATCCTTCATTTTGCAAAAGTGGACATTTTCCGGATATTTTTTGCGATAATTCTTGTATGGGTATTTTTAAAAGAAGGGGGGGGGGAGGGGAAAAAAACACGCCAAAATGATGATTTTGGGGATATAATTTTCGTTAATTCTTATATTATCATTTATAATAATATACATTTATGTAATTATATTCTTATATATAAAGCATTTTTACCGGAATTTCGAAGGTGGGGACATTTAGAACAGAGTAAAAGGCATTACCACAGCGATTTTGAACAAAATCGTTAGATGCGTGTTTTAGTAATTACTGAAAAACAAGTTATTTTTTCAATAGCAGCTACTTATGCCCATGCGCGATTTTGACGAAAACCTTTATGGTAAGTCCCTGCGCCATCACCAAACCGCACACCAAATTTGAACATCGTAGGTCAGTTTGTTCGGGAGTTATGCTGACCATAGACATACATACAGACGGACATTTTTTCTAGATCACTTTTTTTGAAATCAGGGAGCTCCAAAACGTGGAGAAATGCAAAAAAAAAAAAAAAAAAAAAAAAAAAATCGAATTTTGCTTTTTTTTTGACGAATGCTATACTTTCATTACCTTATGTATAATACATATGGTTAATTGAAAGTAAACTGAACATGATGAAATTCGTGAGAATTAAGTGGTTATGTAACGTTCTTGTCTAATACTTATTTTTTCCCAACTCGAATTTGTAACAAGTACCACTTTGGCTATAAACATCGAAACAAAGCTGTCGAAACATAATCCCGTCTTCTAGGAGGAGTCCTTTGTTTTTTGCAGTGGCTTAAGTTTCATGGATCTTAGGTTTTCGCAACATCCAGAAAAGAGAGCTTTGATTTTGCTCTCTCTCTTAGAAACATTCGGAGATGACCATATGTCACCATGGTGATTCTGACGTCAAGCGAGGGGGAATTAGACATCTGTATATGTTTCTTTGGAAGAGGATTGAAAGGAATGATTAGCCAAGAGATCAGTTGATAATCTGAAGGTTGCTTCACGCAATTTCATAAACTCTCTAGTTCAAGTGTCTTCGTTTAATTTGAAAGTTTATTCCTTATTTACTTAGCTCGTGTACTTTTTACCTGCGAATACACATTACTTTGAACCTTGGTGAACACTAACTTAAACTATATCTCTACTTGCTTTGTAATCTTTTTTTCTTTCTTTTTATTAGTCGACTAGAAATTGATAAATTGCGAGAAATATGGCACTGATAAATATAAACTATACTAAACTTCAACTTAACTAGACATCAGTTAGACGATAGATCGTCACAGTGCTCATAGGTATTTAATCCATTTTGGTGGAGTGAAGACATAAGTCTCGCCAAACCTTATAGCCTTTTGTTCTCTATAGGTTTGTGGTTTGGCGAACATTATGCTTTCACGCAGCCAAAATGGATTAAATACCTATGAGCACTGTGACGATCTACCGTCTAAGTGATGTCTAGTTAAGTTGAAGTTTAGTATAGTAATCGGCAACTCTTTTTGTTCACAAAAATGTCGCCAAGCTCTCCAACTCGGCTTGATTTATGAAAAGAATCGCAACCATAAAACCGCCAAACTCACTTAATTGGCGAGTTTTAAAAATCATGAAAATATGAAAACGCAAACTGCAAGTTATACTAATCCATATCAAATTCTAATCCAGTGATCAAAATTATAACGTAATGGAAAGTTGATTGTTTTTTCCCATCCCAATTTTTAATTAGTTTCTTCCAAATCTCATATCGCAGTGAATAACTGGAATTTTCTATGGGTAAAAGTACCATTAATGTGACTCATTTGCATAGTTTTCGCTATTATTTATTTTGGTTTAACGAGCGGCTGATATGTAGTTTTAATTGCTTTATGCTCATTGATTTATCGTGAATGAAAGCACATAATTTTAATTTCATGTTTTTCTAAATTTATATTCAGTTGCGTAATATTTGATGTCCTTCCCATGGTTATCTAATGCCAAGTAGTATGTATTGATGTATCAAAATAAAAAAATATATATTGTGTAGCATGCTTTTTGTTGGGGGATGGTGGCAGAGTGTTTGAGAGAAACAACAACACCAGCGGTGCAATTAGTTTATTAAGGGGGTCCGGTACCGAAAATAAAAAAAACTTTATTTATGTACATTTTTATGTCAAAAATTTATTTTATGTATAAGATACTATTTATATATCTTTGAGAAAATGTTTTTTTAAATATTGTGTTTAGTTATTTAAAAAAAAATTAAAAACCAAAAAAAAAATCCCTAATAATTGATGTTTGCGTATTTTGATATAAGTCAAGAAAAAATAATTTATTTTCAAAGTGAAAGCTTTCTGTAATACATAATTATATAAAGAAAATTTTGTCTTCACAGAATTTTGAAAGGTGAATAAAAAAAAAATTAAAAAAATTCTCAAAGTTAAAATATTGAAATTTTTGCTTTTTTTTATGATATCTTTTACGCTAAATGTTATATTTTAAAACAGAATGAAAAAAATAAAATTCTGTGAAGACAAAATATTTAAAACTATATAAATTAAATGCTCCAAAAATTTGAATAGCCAATTATTAATGGTTCTGGAGATATATCGATTTGAATATGCAACATCTGTGAAAAACACTAGTGTTCGAAAAACGCACTTTAAGCAGACGCTTCAAAGTGTTACGCCCATTAGTGATGTTTAAATAACAGGTAATTTTGTGGCGTTCTAATCACCGGAGGAATAAGATAAAAACATCATTCTCTTCAGGAATTTATGAACTATTTTTTAAAATCATAAAAAAAATTTGTGATTTTTGAAAAAATTTCGGTACTGGACCTCCTTAAATCATCATTAAACCGCCACGGACATCAAAACACAGGAACACACACATGACATGAAACAATCAAAGGTGAGTGAATAGAATGAATGAATGAAAGAATGGCATACAGGCTCACTTTAGCTCAGTGTACAGGCTAGAACAACTCTTTATATAAGCCAGCCACAAGGCGGCGCTGCAAGGCAGGGACAGTCCAAAAACAAGTAAAGGGGGAAATGATTTTAAGCTCTGATTTTCATGGAGTTTTACCTAAACGAACAAAACCATCGATTCCATATAGTATGGACTAATTTTTATTTCTCGCCAAAACTACATAACATGTATTGTCATTGTCAACAAATCTGTATGCCTTAGTTTCAGTTCGATTGAATGACGGCAAGTCGGTTTGTCACCTGGATCATCGATTAAAGCGTTTGTAAAAGTGGTCATTTAGTGACAGCTCCCAAAACTTGAAAGAATTCATTCTCATCGGCAACGGATCTATCTGCAAAGTTTTAGCTCGATTGTATGACAGTAAGTGGGTTAAAAGGTACTTGCCTACGATCGGAGCACTTTTTAAAAAAAAACTTTATGTAGGAATATTTTAAGTACTTTTTTATATTTAGTACTACTATAGATTAGTAATACAGTGAAAAAAATTCAAATTTATTATTATTCAAAAATTGCAATTTTGCATAAAATTTTGATGAAATATTTCAAAAACTTAAAATAAGATAAATGAAAAACTTAAGTTTTTTAGGAAATAAATTGTATATAAATAAACTACATGCTTTTATCTAGGGCATATACTACATTAAGAAAAATATATTCATTAAAACTTTTTTTATGGATAGTCGAAAAATAAGTTAGTGATTTTTTAACAGTTTCACCTTGTTTATATTCAAACTAAAGGTTGTATTTCATAAAATAACCATCCAATCTCAATTTCGATAGTACATTCCCTAGAAAACAATCAACAAGAGAAGTAAAAAAAAAAAAAAAAATTATAATGATTCGTGAACAATTTTTTGAGTTATGACATTTCAAATTAGCAATATTTGTATAAAAATCAATTCCGAGAAAAATGCATTTAAACTTAAAAACACACAATTTCTATATAAACCATATTACTTACACACTTAAAATGCACCATATCCTTTTTCAATTTTTTTATTTATTAAAAAGAAGAAAATATTAATATTCATAGGGAAATCACTTTTTAATCGGCGACTTTTGGTTTTGGTGTGCTATTTCCGGTTATAATTTACAGTTTTTGACCAGTTTCAAATTGTCATAACTTTTGTTCAAACCAACGCAGAGCTAAAAAAAGAAGATAGTTTTTAGAAACTTAAAGATTTGGGCTAATATATTCAAGAATGATATTTTGTTTTGTCAGATTTCATCAAAATCGACCTTTTCAACGTAGGCAAGTGCCTTAATTAGACATCCGAAGAGGTAATAGTAGCTTGTGTAAAAGAGGCCTTCTTCCAGTATTTAGTAAGCGTTGACTTGCCACCTGAATTGAACTTCAATTACTTCACCTTTCTCCTTTTCCTGCATGGATACACAATGTTGCTTTGATTGACAGCTGCACGCCCTGCGGAAGACACAAAAGGACAGTTTATGAAAGGAGGTCTATAATTTTCCAATCCCCTCATCAAATTCAACCACTTTAAAATTGCTATTATGTTTCAGGCTGTTTGTAATGAGCAGTTAACAAGTCCAAATTGGTGTATCTATAGAAAATGGTTTGCAATGTCTCTCGTTTTTATTCTGTAAGAAGGCCGGCTCGTTTATTGGAGGATAAAAAAAAATACGTTTACGTTTGTTCGAGTCCTTAATTTTCAACAAAGCCTTTATTTCGAGTGCTTCGAATACTATAGAGCAGCGTTTGCCATTAACTTTTAGAGGCGGGCCGTATGGCTTATGTTGGAGCTTTTCGCGGCCGGATTCACCAAAATATGTATGTTTAATTGTTATCGATTTAATAATACAGTAAAACCCCGATTATCCGAGCCCGGGTTATCCGAGTTTCCGCTTTAACCGAGCCAGATAATATTTCTTTAATTTTTTTTTACGCCTGATATTTTCCTTTGTCAAATCTAGTACCGAAAAAAATTGGTACTTGATCTCTCAAACACTCAAGAAAACAAAATGTTTACATTCCTTTTCATTGTATGACACTGCTCCTCCTATCGCGTCGCTTAAGGACTCAAGGCTTAAGTAAGAGAACTCTTTAAGCATTACTATATATTATTAATTGCATGTGGTTTACCTATAGTATAACATTTGTGCTCGTTAAAACATACATTTAAACCGATACGATTTATTTTATTTTTAATTTTCGCTTTAACCGAGTTTTTCGGTTATCCGAGTTGGTCTTGGTCTACATTAACTCGGATGATCAGGACTCTACTGTATATGGCATTTTTGAAAACCAGAAAATAAATAAAAAAATTTTTTTTATCTTAGTAAAATTACGATTCTTAAAATTACGACTCTTTTTTTCCCCCAAAATAATTAGAAATAAAAATACTAGTTTTCATTATTAGTAAATCAAAGTCTAAAAAAAGAAATGAATCTTTTCTTTCAACGTGACAATGCGAATTGACTTAACTTTTAATAAAAGTATTAAAACTGTTCTTCCAGATTACTCTGTTTTAGTCGATATCAATTCGGAGACGGTCGAAATCGTTCAGTTTAATTTATAATGGAGTCTTTCGGAGTACTTGTTGCAGTCAATTTTAATAAATTGTCCAAAAGAAATCCAGTTAAGTTATGACAGAAGTGTATTAAGTGAAAACACAGAAGGGAGAGACAAGTAGAATGTGTTGGAATGACAGGTATGGAATCTTAAGAGCATCGGTTTGCAAAATTAGCTACTCTATTGGAATGGGGTAACACAATGTTTATAAAAGCTGAATATAGCGCAATCAGTTCATAGTTTTCTTTCATAGAAAAAGGAGCATTTGATCCTTTTACTCGCTACCTAAATAGTCACTTTTGCCTGGATGAAGAGGTTTCGCAAGACAAGCAGACAGGTTTTCAATACCTCATATTCATCAGTTTTGTCTATTGACAAATCCCATGAAATGTAAACCACATAGTCCGAGAGACGACTGCAATTTTTTTGGACCCCATCGAATATCATTCTGAATTTTTTTATAGAAATTGGAGAAAAGTGAGTAGATTACGAATCCACTGGTCTGCGGTGGCAAAAAACGATAAAAACAGATCAATAATCGACTTGGAATGAGTTGAACTAAAATCCGATTGCCAAATATGTCATAACTTGCCAAAAACAGAACAAACTTTTTCGTCTGGCAGCCCACTGCATTTTGATTTTCAATGAGAAAAAGCGCGAAGAATTTCTGTTCTCTGGCTCGGAAAACTTGTATCTTTTAAGAGTAAGCCAAATTGGCGACAGCGGTTACGTCATCAGTGACGTAATGTTTATTGCCATTTTGGCTCATTTGTGAAAGTTGCAAGTAGGCCATAGCCACACATCGGAATCGTCTGCAACCTTCTTAATTGAAAATTAAAGAGTGAGGGTTACCATATAAAAAAATAATGCTTATTATTTGGCAAGTTATGGTGCATTTGGCAATTGGATTTATTTCAATTTATTAAAAGTCGATTTTCGACCACTTTCGGCCATTTCTGCCACGGCAGACCAGTGGATACGTAATCTACTCACTTTTCTCCAACTTCTATAAGAAATTCAAAATGATGTTCGATGGGGTCCAAAAATTGCAGTCGCCTCTCAGTCCAACCCTCATTGAATTTACTCCCATTAATCACTTGTACAAAACGGTGTATTTAAAGTTCCATCTCTTGGCGCCAACTCTAAATGTTTACATGTTAAAATGACGCGTAAATATATCGCCAAGCTTAAACGTTTTCGGTTTGTTACAGGGTTGCTACAACAACAACATAACGGTATTTTATATACTAAACTTCAACTTAACTAAACATCACTTAGACGATAGATCGTCACAGTGCTCATAGGCAATTAATCCATTTTGGCGGAGTGAAGACATAATTCTCGCCAAACCTTAGAGCCTTTTGTTCTCTACAGGGTTGTGGTTTGGCGAACATTATGCTTTCACGCCGCCAAAATGGATTAAATACCTATGAGCACTGTGACGATCTACCGTCTAAGTGATGTCTAGTTAAGTTGAAGTTTAGTATAGTAAATGATTTGAAGGTTGTTAGTTTGGATGAGTTATCGCTGCAATTTGGCGGTTTTTATCAGGTACCCGTCTAACGGAAGAGAAGCTAAATGCGAATTTATTTTGTAGCGTATATGGGGATGATCATGGAAGAAGGTGGTGCATTGAAAGTGGCTGCGAAGAAGAAGAAAAAAATATTTTGGAAGGAGATAGTTGATGTTATAAGGAGACTCTGGCTTACTTTAAGTAACCTTTGGAACACAAAATGTAAGATAATACTCTATTTATTCTTTTTCCTGAATTAAAATTACCGCCCATAAGAATGAGCAGTGAAAGAAACTCTGATGATAGAGAAATAATGTTAACATCATGTTTATTATCTAAATGATTTATGATTCGATTTTTGGTAGTTACGTTTTATACCGTCGACCGTTGTCGATATCCACGAGTAGGCCCTGATGCAGGTCCGAGAAAAAACCTGACCTCCGAGACGGTTAAAACTTTTTTGTCGTAAATTAAAAGTTCGTTAACGGTCCACGGAATATAAGAACCCAATTTTTTTAAAAGGTGAATATTTTATTTTTTATTTTATTTTCTTATTATCTGGCGCCGTCAGCAACACGAGGGCTATGATGCGCCGAAACTTTCGTCATTAGACAAGCCAACATACATTTACAAACACCCATGCCTAACACGGGACTCGGAACCTCGCTGTCTAGAAGCCAGCACGCTAACCACTATACCGTTTGGTCGGCTTAAAAGGTGAATAAGAAATAACACCTTTATTTTAAAATTAATTGAACTACTTCTAATATAAAAATATGTTTTCAGAAACTTGTATAGATAAGAGAATTAGAACTGGAGTGAATATTTAAAATGATTAAGATTTCAAATAAACGTGCGTAACTCTGATTTAAGATCTTAAAGGTTTAGATGTTTTATTAAAAAAAAAAAAAAAAAAAAATGTGTTGAATATCCAATCAATTATATTACTGGGGAAATTAAGGGGTTAGGATAAAGGCGATCTAATGCATTGACTTTTTTTGAATCTTTCATATCAACTTCGATTTTGTGTGTGTGCGGGTGTGAAGCTATATATGTAGATGGCGTGAAAATCTGCGGAGGCCGAATTAGCTCCCTTGCCATCATCCAGTCGGGCTAAAACTTAGCAGATAGATTCGATGTCGATGACAAAGCATTCTATCAAATTTTCGGGCTGTAACTATCACTAAAAGATCGCTTTTAAGGAATACTAATAAACCAACTTGCCGTCATCCAATTGCTTTAAAATAGCATTTAACCTATTATGGAAGAAACTCTTTCCTCTGTTACCAAATTTTTTTTTTAGTAAATAAAGAATAAAATTGTTTTAATTAGAATAAATTAAAAGTATGCGGATGTGAGTGTGACGTTCATTTTTAATAAATAAATTTTGAAACGTAGTTTGCCGCACATTTTGCTGATAGAAATGTTTTTGATATTTAAAATTAGATGCAAACATCAAACACGCGCTGTTACGCTTTGTTAATGAATATAAAAATTGACAATGCATGTAAAGAATTTAGATTAAAAACTTTGTTTTTATGGATTATATTATTTGTACTTTCAATAAAATTAAAGAGCAAAAATTACCCTAAACTCAAACAGCAATTTTATTCTTTACTAGAATTGCCAATAAATTTTGTACGGTTATTATTGAACAGGTTCCTTATAAAAGATTTCCTTTATTTCTTACCAGTATATTTCTGTTCATATTAACTGTGTAATAAATTGGCTTCACTACATAAATGAATGAATAAAAATCAGAATTTTAGGAAAAGAAGTAGCTCATTCCAATAATCATTTTTAGAAATGTAATTTGATGGACAGTTTTTTTCGAGTTAATTTATCTCCATCACAATGAGTTACTGAAAGAATTGCAGGTAAAAGAAAAATAATATAACTCGTAAAAACAAAGCTTTTACTATATATTCTTTAAAAGCATTTCCAATTTTTATATATGCCACAGCGCCTATTCTGTAAACAGCGTGTGCTTGGTGTTTGCATCTAATTTTTAATACCAAAAATAATTCAATCTGCAAAATGTGCCGCAAACTAAGTTTCGAAATTTGTTTATAAAAATGAACGTGATTTTATGCTCTCGCGTCCAAATATCTTTTATTTATTCTGATTAAAACAATTTTATTATTTATTTATTAAAAATTTTTTGGCACAGGAAAGAGTTTCTTCAATCGCGTCGGTTAAATACTATTTTAGCTCGATTGGATGACGGCAAGTTGGTTGATTAGTAGTCCGTAAAAGTGACCTTTTAGTAACAGTTACAACCCCAAAATTTGATAGAATGCACTGTCAACGATATCGATATCTGCCAAGTTTCATTCTGATTTGATAACGGCAAAGGGTTTAATTTGGCCTCCGCAGATTTTCCCGCCATTTACAAACATACATACAAATTTTTAAATTTTTTTGCATTTCCTAACGTTTTGGAAGACCCTGTTTTCAAAAAAGGGATATAGAAAAAATGTATGTCTGTATGTGTGTCTTTGGTTAGTGTAACTCTCAAACAAATTGACCTACGATGTTCAAATTTGGTATGAGGGTTAGTGGCGACCATGGGACCTATCATTAAAGTTTTCGTCAAAATCGCGCAAGCGCATAGGATAGCCGATGCCATTGAAAAAATCAAGTTTTTCAATGACTGCTAAAAAACGGCTCTAACGATTTTGTTAAAAATCGCTGTGCTAATGCCTCTTAAGGTGTTCTAAACGTCCCCACCTCCAAAATTATCGTAAAAACGCTTTAATGGAGTAAAAAGTTGAAAAACGAATGCCTTCAACACAGAGTTCTCTTTCCTTGAGCATACCTCATCAACGATCGTTTTTTCTTCTCCCCTCGCTTTCACTTACAATAAAGGATAATATAAGGATTATTGAAAAGTACATCAATTTTGGCAATTTTTTTTTTTTTTAAAGCCCCATACAAGAATTATTGCAATAAATATTATCGCCATACTGGCCTGTAATTGAAAGTTGTGCGATGTTCTACACCCCTAGTTTTACTTTAAGGGGTCCGGTACCGAAAATAAAAAAAACTTTGTTTATGTACATTTTTATGTCAAAAATTTATTTTATGTATATGAGATACTATTTATGCATCTTTGAGAAAATGTTTTTTTAAATATTGTGTTTAGTTATTTAAAAAAAATTTAAAAACCAAGAAAAATCCATAATAATTGATGTTTGCGTATTTTGATATAAGTCAAGAAAAAATAAATTTTTTTTCAAAGTGAAAGCTCTCTGTAATACATAATTATATAAAGAAAATTTTGTCTTCACAGAATTTTGATAGGTGAATTAAAAAAAATTAAAAAAATTCTCAAAGTTAAAATATTGAAATTTTTGCTTTTTTTTTTATGTTATCTTTTACGTTAAATGTTATATTTTAAAACCGAATTAAAAAAATAAAATTCTGCGAAGACAAAATATTTAAAACTATATAAATTAAACGCTCCAAAAATTTGAATAGCCAATTATTAATGGTTCTGGAGATATATCGATTTGAATATGCAACATCTGTGAAAAACACTAGTGTTCGAAAAACGCACTTTAAGCAGACGCTTCAAAGTGTTACGCCCATTAGTGATGTTTAAATAACAGGTAATTTTGTGGCGTTCTAATCACCGGAGGAATAAGATAAAAACATCATTCTCTTCAGGAATGTAGGAACTATTTTTTAAAATCAGAAAAAAAATTTGGGATTTTTGAAAAAATTTCGGTACTGGACCCCCTTAAAGGGATGTAATTCGAAATCGTGATATCTTGGTTTTACTATTTACAACTTTGTGATAATCTCTACCAATTTTCAGCGCCCTGTTTTTATGGGATATTGGGATCAGGGGTGTAGTGGAGCCGAAACGTATGGGAACTATGATTCTTTACCTTTTTAAAAAGGGGAACGGCTTTCCCTCACCTAATTTTTTTTTTTTAAATTTGTATTCTACATTTTTTTCCTTACGTGACGTGACACTAAATGAAAAATCAAGTAAGAAAACGAAAAAGTTCTTTCCTGAGAACTATGCGTTCGTTTCTGATCCACAATATTAGAGCTTTGCTGGCAAGTTCAAGTATTTGCAAAATACGTACTAGTTGCTAACACCAGTGGCGGCTCGTACTCTACAGCCAGTGCAGCCAGGCTGAATCTAAATTTATTAGTTCTAAACTAAAATGATCTATTTTAAAATTTTCTAAAATGAAGATCCAATATCTACGGTAAGTGTAAAAAAATCCGATAAACAGCAAATTTTGTGCCTCGATAATCAATTCACGAGAGGAAAAAAAAAACGTTTCCAATTAAAATGATCTTCCTTCGAACGCAGCCATGTGTCCTGACACGCGTTTCGGCTGCGACGTTTCCATGGTAATCAATGGAATCCAATAGAGCCTTCCCTATACGTAATGCGTGGCATGGCAGCCAGTCAACTTCGGCTGTACTTGAGAATTTCTGCTTTAAAATAATCTCAAAAGGATTTTTTGCAAGAAAATGGTATCATCTGAAGGCTAGAGAGTTATTTTATTAGTTTAAAGCACTATTTTTTTTTTTCTGAAAATAAATTTGAATAGTTTAAATTCATTATGTAAAAAATTGTGTTTTGGGCACTTGGAACTTCATTTAAACAGTGATAACTGAAGTTTGATATAATCTTTCTGAAAAATGATTAGAGAATTCAAATCTGCATTTACTATAAGATGTTTTGAACCTCAAATTTATTGGAAAAGAATATGAATTTTGATAGATTTTTAAATGCAAAAGTTTTTTTTTTATTTTTATTTTTTTTAAATTGCGATTTTTTCTACTTTCAATGTTAAAAAATTCTATTATATATAGTATATATATATATATATATATATATATATATATATATATGCACATACTAGAAACTAGTTGGAGGCTCGTAACATTAAGAATGATGTTACGAACAATTAAAAACCATAATTTATTTTCTTGACCAAAACTCGATTAATCACTGATCAAAAATATGCTAATTGTAACAAGTTAAATGTTAATTAGTTAATTTTTTAATACAACTGACATTTTTTTTAAGTAAAAATTCTTACTAATTATATTCCTTTAATTCTAAAAAAATACCGATTTTTAAAATGATTTAAAAAAGAGTTTAAGTGTGATTGTACATGGTTGGTTGTTTTCAGATTATCTGGCGCAATCAGCAACACGAGGGCTATAATGCGCCGAAACATTCGTCATTAGACAAGCCATCATACATTTTACAAACACCCATGCCTAACACGGGACTCGGAACCCGCAACCTCGCGGTCCAACACGCTAACCACTATACCGTTTGGTCGGCTGTGATTGTACATGATTGTGGAATGTGTGTGTGTCGTTGGGGGGGGGGGGGATCGCATGTTTTCGGCTGCACTAACATTTTCAATCACGGTCCGCCACTGCCTAACATGCTTTTAGTTGTAAATTTCATTTTATCAATGGAGCAAATTTTGAAAAGGAAAGGAAGGGTCTGTCAAGCAAGAAGAACTTTTCTACATTTTCATCTCGAGAACGAGAAAAACCAAAAAAAAAAACTCATAATCGACATCTGCTCACAATCGCAATATTTTTTTTTTTAAATTCATTTTGAAAACAGATTTCGGGAAGGTCTGAGGCGAAACTCGATCTCTTACGGGGAAATTTTTTTCTGAATGAAAATTCTTAAAAAAAAAAAAAAAAAAAAATCATCATGTAAATAATCTGTTTAAAATGTGTTGTAGATAATATGTTTAAAATTGTTGTAAAAAAAAATCTGTTTAAAAATGTGTGTCAATAATATATTTGAAAATGTCTTATAATCCACTTATAGAGTGTCAAACGATCTGTTAAAATCATCGATATAGATAAGCAACTGGATAGACTGCTTAACGCTGGGAAAATGATGCCGTTGCCAGATGCAATTGGTGGGATAAAAAAAAAAGGATTGCCGAGGATTGAAAATAAAATTTTGGGTTGTACACAGCAGAAATGTCAATAGTAGACTTTAATTAGTAATAATGTGCAAAAAAATATATACTCTAACACTTTACAAGGTTTTTCGCATTCCCATCCAACTAAAAAAGTGAACTGTGATTGGTTAATCTTCCCACCAGCTTCGCAAAGCTTCGCAATCCTCGGCGCGTTTTTCTCTTTTCATTGACAATGGAGCAGTCTATCCAGTTGTTTATCTATATCGATGGTTAAAATGGGGTTGTGCAAGGCAAATTGTTTAAAAATCCATATAACTCAATAGTTCAAAAAATAATTTAAATAAAAAAAAGTCTAAACACACTTTTTTATCTTTTCGATTTTTGAAGTTCGGTCCTGTCTCGCCGAATTCTGGTATGCACGATAATGGGGGGGGGGGGGGGATGGTGTATTAAAACGGTCATGGCCTCAATATCCTATATCTGGTGTTATGGGTTTGGAGAGAGAGAGAGGTATGCGCGATAAAGTTTCGACCTCCTAATCTAATCGTAATTCAAAATTACGAGGCCTATTTTGCTGTAATGTGCGCACTTTATAGTGGCAGAAATTGACAGCCGGAACCATTTAAACTAAACTAGACACTGATTAAGATCTGAATAGCTTACTTTTTCTATCCTTTCCTTTGTTGCCATCAAGGTCTGACTTGCATCGTTCGGGGCATATCAAGTTTTCGGAGACCCATAAAAAAAACGTGCAAAGGGCGTTCCAATAGAAATATATTGGCAGATTGGAAATATTTTCGTCTCTAGTTTATTGATTTAGTATGCAAGTTTATAAGATAACCAAGTCCAAAATCACACACAAAAAAAAAATCAACCAAAATGTAATTCCCCTTAATATTACACTTTCCCTCCCCTCCCCTCCCCGAAATTTCTTTGTTTAATGCTAATTTAAATCAGTCTAAGGTTATTGTTTATTTAAGTTCAAAATGTAATTAAAAAAAAAAAAAAAAAAAGACCCAAAGTTCAATTTAACTACAACAATTTTGAAAATTTTGGGGCTCCTTAAGTTTCCAGTTGTGGTTTTATGGGAAGTCAGGAAAGGCTCAGTTTTTCCATTAGAGGATTGAAGGTAAAAGATTTAGTGAGAAAATTCCTGGCGTCATCTTGGAAGGTTTATAGAAATGTACTGTACTTTCTATAAACCTTCCAAGATGACGCCAGGAATTTTCTCACTAAATCTTTTACCTTCAATCCTCTAATGGAAAAACTGAGCATAAACCTCTTTTCTTTAAGTACGCAAAACTCGATTTCAAAATATCGTAATTAAAATGTCATTAAAAATGCAAATGCAGATACTTATCTATATAAATAAAACTGACTTTCTGTCACACGGATTTGGGGACCGTTTCACGTAAAAACTACTTAACGGATTAGGATGAAATTTGGTATATCGCTTAATTAAACGACCAGTAGTAAAATAGGCGATATATTTTTAATTTTAATTGAGTTTTAAAATTTCCGAAGTAATTTTTTTTTGGTGTTTTTAAGCAGACACAATTTAGTATTTCCTGAATGGTAACTGAATGACAATCTTCGTTTGGTTTGTTTTGAAAATCGTGGGGACCGTTTCACGTAAAAAGTACCTAACGGATTAGGATGAAATTTGGTACATAGCTTAATTAAACGACCAGGAGTAAAATAGGCGATATATATTTAATTTTAATTGAGTTTTAAAATTTCCGAAATAATTTTTTTTGGTGTTTTTAAGCAGACACAATTTAGTATTTCCTGAATGGCAACTGAATGAAAATCTTCGTTTGGTTTGTTTTGAAAATCGCAAATGATATTCTACATTCACAATGCCTAGAAAAAAACGCCCATCATTAAGCAAAATCGACAAAAAAGTTTTTCAAAAACGTTTAAAGAGGAACGAATTACAAAATGAGAACCAAGAAGCTTCGACTTCGCGGCAGCCGGATATTTCCCCAGAGGACAGATTAGCGTCGCAACGGCGACGCCAGGAGTCTGTAAGGAGTAGAGAAACATCAGAGAGGCGTGCCGTTCGTTTAGAAGCCGATCGGCTAAGACATGCCGAACTAACCGAACAAAGAATGAATTTACAATGGGGTGATAAACTTTTTATATTACTTTTATTTAGTACCAAAAACTGAGTTTATCCGTCAACGACGGGCCACGCAGCTAGTATAGTGTATAGTTTGAGATATTTCAATAACGTTATGTTTTTTTTTTTTAATTGAGCTGAGCCAAATTGTGAAGAAAAATGTAACTAATCAGAAAAACGATTTAATCTGAAATAGAATAATATAATCCATAAAAACAGAATTAAAAATAATAATAATAATAATAATAAAAAAAAATAAAAAAAATGATATGCATTGTCAGTTTTTATATTCATTAACACAGTGCAGATATCAAAAACATTTCTTTCAGTAAAATGTGCGGCAAACTACGTTTTAAAATTTATTTATTAAAAATGAACGTGAATTTCACATCCAAATATTATGGATTTATTCTGATTGAAGTAATTTTATTATTTATTAAAAAAAAATTTGGCAACAGGAAAGAGTTTCAACAATGGTCGGATTTTAATGCGATTGAATGACGGCAAGTTGATTTATTAGTATTCCGTAAAAGCGACCTTTTAGTGACGGTAGCATGCCCAAAATTTTATACAATGCATTGTCATCGACATCGAACCTATTTGCCAAGTTTCAGCCCGATTGAGACTGCAAGGGGAGGGGGGAGATATCGATGCAATTTCCCATGTGATATTTTGATTTTAAAATTATATTACTTTACTTTTGTTAAAAAATTTATCACAATCAATTCCCTTCCATTTAGTTTTTTAATAATATTATTGTGTATGGAATAATTATTAAATGAACTTTAAAGGGTAACTTATTCTTTTCTTAATTATATAACAGATGGCAGCACTTCAAAAGTATAAATGTACGATATTTTTTTTCCATTGCGAATTTGATTTTAAAAATCAAATAATTAAAAATAATTGTTAAGTGTCCAAAAGTATAAAAATTTTATTTCTCTTTTTATTGATAACTTTATACTTATTGCCACTTTCCATACAATTTTTTCTTAAAAAAGTTATACTTTAACCTATTTTCTTAAAATAATTATTGCTTATGTAGTAGTTTTCTTTCGAATTTAGCGTGAAATTCAAAGTCTGGATAAGTCAAAGAAAAGAAAGACTATTTTTCAATCGTATAACAATGTTGCAACGACGCAGGATCTATAATACCTTTGGCATGTGTTAATTAAACCGAATATATAATTATAAACTTTAGAATAGAAGCTCATATATATCGTTAATTTACCAAAAATGGAAGCAGTATTTCAAATAAAGTGGATACCTAAGCTGCAAAAAAATATTATAAATAAATGCTTTTTTCAGAAAAAATTGTCTAGAATGTGCATTGAAGTTCTGCCTAGGGCTTTTGCGCGTTTCTACTACTTTTTAAGCAGTTATTAACAGTCTATAATTTAACAGTCTATAATTTAACAGTCTATAATTAATATTGCTTTTGGTATATTTTAAGAGTTTCCCAACACATCATATAATTTTTAAAACAAACTCTTTTTATAAAACATGTTGAATTATTGAAAACACTGTGAACTTTGAAGCGTATAATTAAAATATTTTTGGGGAAATAATTTTAAGGAAATTTTTCTGTGAAACTCTGATAGTGCTAGTTTATCTAATAGATGGCAGCACGAATCAATAATAGTGCGCACTGGTTTGACGCACTTTATGAATAAAAAATAACAGAACCCTGGTAGATGTTTGTTTTTAATTTCGAAAATTGGATTTCACCCCCATCTCTCCCTTTCAAAAAAGGCGTGTGTCATGAGATGTGTGGGGGTTATCATTAAATGCCGTCACTTCTTATGTTGCGAATTATTAACCGCTATTTAAGTTCGTTTTATGGGTCGTCCTCTTGCAATTGTTAATTCTATGGTGAGTCATAAAAAATCCAAATTTCATTTCGATAGTTTTAGTTCTTGTTAACTTTCTTAATCATATTCAAAACATGATTAATTTGGCAGACGTCTGGCACAATTGTTTAAATTTATTTCGCTATTTTTTTTTATCGTTAAATTTTTGGAAATTTTTTATTTATAAATATCGATCGTCGATTTGTTTATCAAAATTATGTCATTCTTTTTTGTTTCAGTATTTGTTGATATTTTTAGGGAAAGATGGTCACTCATTATTAAATAATTTTCTGGCAAAAAATGCTTTACTAAAAATTTAAATGTTTAGACCTTTGTTTTATACTTATGGTCATAATTTCATTACTGTATACTACACTGTGTAAAATTATGACTAAAATTCTGCCAGAAATTGAATCATTTTGTAAAATATTTTCCCCTGATGTTATTAATTCGTGAAATGAATTAAAGTTATGATAATGCTCATCTTACCAAATTTAATCGAAAAGTATTTGAACATTTACAAAAATTTCAAATTCATTGGTTAATGATGTCTTTATTTTTTTTTTAACACAAACATTTTATTCGGACTAGGCACTAGTAACATGGCTGAGTTCATCGGATGTAACGCAGATGATTCAAATGAAACTATTAAGGATTCTGTTTATTCTTCTCAGGTAAGTGTATTTTTTTTAGACTTGGAATGGAACTCATTCTTTACAAAGCATTCAAATACTTTCTTCACCAGTTCAATTTTATATAAGAAGCTTTTAATTTTAAATTAGATTTTATTTTTGTATTGATGGAAAAGTAACTAAATACCAAATGTTATATTTATACAATCGGCCAATGTGCTGTCCTCAAAAGAAGTCAATTAACCATTTAATATTCAGTTTAACCTAGTGATAACAGAGTCTCTTTAATAAAAGTAAATGGCAGCTGGAGTAACTTGTTTAAAATATTATTTTGTTCTGTAAGATAAATACTAGTTGGCTTTATCCTGTGCAAAGGCGACTGCCAGCTTAGGCACCTCATCGAACATCACTCTGAATATTTTATAGAAGGCAGAGAAATGCTAGTAGATTATGAATATACTGGTCTACTTGGTCAAAAATTGCTGAAACTGTTTGAAAATCAACTTAGAACGTGAAGATCTTATGGCCAAGTACGTCATACCTTGTCAAACATGCAGAGTATTCTTTTTTATTTGGCAACTAACTACTCTTTAATTTTCATCGAGGGAGGGTATAGACGATCTCGCTTCTCTGGCACCAAATACTTGCATCTTTTAAAAGTGAGCCAAGTTGGTGATTAATATTATGTTACTGATGGTGTAGTATTTTTATTACAAAGGATGTGTATGTTGTTTAAAGTTGTGGTCACTGTAGGGATTTGGAAGTACACTGTTTTAATGAGTATTTTTCCATCTTGATCAAAAAGTGTGTAAATGGGAGGGTGGAAGTGCACCTCCTTGTTGCTTACTAGTAATGCCCATGTTTTAAACTGTTTGCTGTAACATTCTATAGAGGGAACGACAATCACAGAGGTTAATCAGCAAAATTTGAAGGAGAAATAAAGTATGACTTTTTGCTATCACTTTCAAAAATTCAATTTGAAAATCATGCACTAACCTGTTTGCAAAAAATACAAAATCATTTAACTTTTACCTTTTTTTTCAATTATTAAATTTTTAATTGCCATTGAATGAATGGGAAAGCAAAAGACTGAAGATTTGAAGGAGAAATAAAGTATGACTTTTTGCTATTCACTTTTAAAAATTCGATTCGAAAATCATGCACTAACCTGTTTGCATAAAATACAAAATCATTTAACTTTTACCTTTTTTTTCAATTATTAAATTTTTAATTGCCATTGAATGAATGGGAAAGCAAAAGACTGAAGATTTGAAGGAGAAATAAAGTACGACTTTTTGCTATTCACTTTTAAAAATTCAATTCAAAAATCATGCACTAACCTGTTTGCAAAAAATACAAAATCATTTAACTTTTAACTTTTTTTCTTCAAACATTAAATTTTTAATTGCCATTGAATGAATGGGAAAGCAAAAGACTTATTACAGCTTGTTGAGTATTATATTATATGTAATGTCAGCTTTAATATGTAACACCAGAGAGCAGCACCTAATGGAAACATATGTTCATTTCTGAAGTGTAACCTTGAGCTAAGAGAGAGAATAAAATGAGAATTTGAAGTGAACAGACGCTTGTTTTGTGGAGTTCTGTTCTTTTGTTGATAAAATGCATCTAAAAGCATAATATTAGATGCCGAGTCTACTGAATTAGTTGAGAAGTAGAACACAGCTCTTCAAAAGTAATTTCCCATTTTTAAAATACCAACAAACCTTTACTCTACAAAATCCATTTGTTCCAGGTTGCAAAGCGGCCTAACGATTCCTTCGCTGAACGCTCTCCTCATCTCACCTCTCCCCTCTCGCAGAAGTACCTAAGCAACTCCCAGTATCACCCAGAAGAAGCGCCTAGAAGTGACGTCATTTACGAGGAGAACAGACCCGGTACGCCTGCGCTTATATGCGAGGGGCAGGTGACTGCAGATGTGCCCACGCGGGCATTTCGGACTCCGCTGGAAGATGACTTTCAGCCCGCTGGGTACCACCGATTCAACTATGCTGTCGATAGGCGTTATAGAGGTAAGTTATTATTTTAAATTTGAGGAATTGTTTATATCAAAGAATCCTATACCCAAAACATATCAATATAGTGAATTTCTCGCAGAAAATTAGGCTTTGAATAGCTGTATGTGGACCCTAGAAATAAAAATTATTTTACTTTTTATATTCATAGCTTTTTTTCATGCAACTATAGTCAAACTCCGTTATCACGAAATCGATGGTGCCACGGAATTTTAGACGTTACCTGAATTCCTTGTTTACCTTCTAAAATCTTTTTCATCTAATTAACTCACTGAAGGTCATGGGAATGGGCGAAATTCTACTGTTGTTTTCCTTGCAATAATTTTAAAATTATATTTCTAATCAATACATAATTTTTTAAAATTATTTTTTATTTATTTTGTTTTAGATAGGTTATAAACTATCATCCTAATAAAAATATTTTATTTATAAATTTAAAAATGTTGTGTGTTGCTGGAAAAAATGAGGATCAAATAACGTATATATATGTGCATGACCGTCAGTGGGTTAATGCAGATTTAAACGTCTAGCTACAAATGTATCTAATACTGTTGGTTTGAATTCGTGTCTTCATTTTTGCCATTCCGATTCCTTTTCTTTGCAGGTTCAAATGAATGTCAAACAAAAGTCGCTTTGATCTTTTCTTGATTTTTTTTAAAGTCGTTGATCGAGTGCTGTTGGCAATTCCATACTTGACCGCAATTTTTTTTTTTTTTTAAACTTTTTTTTTTAAAAATTAATCAATTGCATTTAAAAAAATTTGTTTCGTCCCTTACAATAACGATTGCTGCTTCCGATACACATTAACAAACGTAACATGCAAATGCGACTGAGCTTATTTTCTATACTTACTGATGGATACCAGAAAAGTATGTGACGTCATAAAACCAGTTTACAGAGGAGAGTCTCTAAATCAGTGATTTCCTTGAAATTTGATCACTTTGGTATTTTGGTATCGCTTCAAAGACCTTTTTTTCATGTTTTAGAGACCATCTAAAAAAGGGCTTTGAAGAGCAATTTTTTTCGTCTTAAGCGGGATTTCATGTTATATGATTTCATGTCAAAGGAATTAACATTTTAAGTTTAAGCTTTATCATGTGGGAATTGCATACAGTCAATCCCCTTTAACGCGAAGTAGATGGGACCGCCGAAATTGTTCACGCTTGTCCGAATTTCGTGTTAACTGAATAAATCAACATTAAGTTTCAAGTACAGAGAACTGCTTGTGCTTCACGTTGACACATTCACTGCCACCAAAATTTATATATCCATCCTCAGAAGCCGAATTTAAAAATAGTGACACAGCGACATCACTATCTCCTTCCGATTCGCTCGTAAAATCCCAACCGTAATCGTCTACGCTGTCATAATCAGAAAGGTCACTCTTTTCTAGTAATTCTAATATTTCAGTCAGTTTTTTATTTACTTTCCTTTTCTTGGGCTATGAAGGTCCTGCAATACTTGTACTGTCCGCCATTTTTAAAAATGCACATAAAAAAATTAAAACTCAAAATTTAAAAACCAAGCACTAAAAATATAAAAATAATGCTTCACTAACGTGCCTCAAAAACCTCATCGTTCAACCTCCAAATCCGAACTAAAAATAAAGCAGTTTACTTATCATACTCGATCGTCGTCCCAGAGCGTCGCCGGCATGGGAGGTAGCGAAATGCTGACGCTCCAGCGGCAGCGAATGTGTTAAACAAGATCTCATGTTAAGTGATTTCGCGTTAATGAGGTTTGACTGTACAATTCTCTGGGTTATGTGCTTGAAGGTTCTCCATAGTATACATATCATATACATATATACATTTCCATCCAGAGTTGATTAACAGTAACAGTTTATTTTACCTATTATTTTTATAAAGCAGTCCTTGTGTGCAGTGAAATGGTACGACATAACCATTTTTATTTGCAAATTCTTTGACCTCGAGAATGATTAACACTAGAAAGATGGGAGCTTAGTATATACCTATATTGCCTGAAAGCAGTCAAAATGACTGCATTGTGAAAAAATAACTAATGCGCAAAGAAATTTGTTTAACAGTAATTTTTAATATATTTTATATCACTTACAGTCATATAACAAGTTATTAATAAGTTAAAAAAATGTATTTCAGTTCGAAAAAAAATAATTTATACATTATCTGGGCATTTTAGCCGTATCGATTACAGTATGAGATCATACACTCAGTGATCCTCCTTCCCATCTGAATTACGTTACAGCGCGTTCAAAGGGAACAAAGCACGTGGCCAGGCCTGGCATAAAGATTCGAATAACAAGTACGAATAACAATAACTTTAGTTATTGAACAACTGCAACTTATCAAGTATATGTCTAAATCGACAATTTATCATGAACTTGTATGTTATCATGTTATTCCAATCCAGAGTCGAACTGGTCTTTTCCAAGCAGTCAAAATGACTGCTTTTCGGCAATATAGGTATAACATACATATATACCGGAAGTGAAGGAGGGGGGGGGGGGGCAACAGCAATGATTAATTAACCCATTTATATGTTGTAGAAAAAGTCACAAAATTATAAGAAGCTGTGCCATTATTTAAATAATTATTTTTTTAATTGAAATTCAAAAGCAGTCAAAATGACTTGCTTAGGCAATCTAGTGTTAAATTAAGTGAAAATAAGTGGAAGTTTTTGGATTATTAGTAGTTTTGTCAATTTATATGGCCTTATTATTCTTCCAGCTGTCTACATGTAAAAAAAAAAAGTTTAAAATGAAAATGTTTAAATCTTTTTAATAGTCTTTTTTTCCCCCAAATAGTTTTGCTTTGCACTCTATAGAACTGTTTGTTTTTTGCATTGTGTTAATCCATAAAATTTAAAAATCTAATTGTTTAAATAATGAAATTTTTCAGTTGGCCATAACTATTTTTTTTTTGTGTGACACTGTACTTGGTTATTATGCATCACTGAATAATTTCACATTGTTGGGGTTGAATTGTTCGTAGAAAAGATAAAGTATGTCCTTCCCTTCGAATATTTAGAACCCTCAGTACTAGAGCTCTCTTCTACATTTGTAAGGATTTACCTAAAGAAAACAGTTGCTTTTTTTGGTTTAAATGAAATTCCCCAAATTAAATTTTATTTCGTCCTCAAATAGTTTTTTATTGGCATTCAGTATGAACAAATGGAGTGGGATGTCTTGAAAGGAATTTCTGAATGACAAATAATATTTTAAAGTTGGAATTGTATGAGGAATGCTTTTCAAAGTTAAATGCCTTCTCTTAATTTTCCAATAGTATAGTTTAAGTTATAATTTTTATAAATTAATTTCTAATGTATTATTCCTTTTATTATGAATAATATTTTCCATTTAAATTCGAAATGCTATGGATCAACTCAGTTTGCTGTAAGATAATAAAACAAGTTTATTTGATGCTTTGTTAAAACGAGAGCCGTGTTGTTGCACATTCCATTGTTTTTCTAAATAGAACATTCATTGCTTACTTTATATAAATATAAAATATCCTTATTAAAAGCATTCTATTACAACACCTTTTTAATTTTATTTTTAAATAATCTAACTCATAAAAAAGTTTTCCATATAAATCTTTTATATGCATTGCCAATTTTTATCTTCATTAACAAAGCGTCATTTCTGTTGCCAGCGTGTGCTAGGTGTTGGCATCTAATTTTAAATATTAAAAACATCTCTATTAGCAAAATATGCAGTAAACTACTTTTCAAAATTTATTCATTAAAAATTAATGTGAATTTATGCATTCACATCTTTTTATTTATTCTGATTAAAACAATTTTATTATTTATTTACTAAAATAATTTTGGCAACAGGAAAATTATTTCTTTTATTATTAGATTACTATTTAGGTTTATTATTCTTATTTTAACTAGGAGCGTGGAACATCGCACTACTTTCAATTACGCTGTTATACTGACGTGAATTGGGGTTATTTACCTTTTTTATATTTTCATCATTCACTTAGAAAAAAATTGCCAGTTTGGCGATATTTTTTGCAATTATTCTTATATGGGTAAAAAAAAAAAAAAAAAAAACTTCTCCAAAATGGTGATTTTGGCTATGTTACTTTATGTCTTCACGCCGTTTGGCGCATAAGGCAATCAAGCCTACCTCTCCATGCCCTCCGATCTTTTGCCAGGGATCTTGCTTCCTCTAGACCATTTACGCGAGTCTTTTTAAGGTCTGACTGCATTTGTCTTTACCAAGTTGTGCTAGGTCTTCCTCTTTTCCTCTTGCCATCAGGAGCCCAGGAGAGAGAAACGTGTGTTAAATTCTCTTTTGGCATTCTCAACACATGACCCGTCCATCGCCACCTTCTCTTATTGATTTCTTCCTCTATTGAAGTAATATCTGCCCTTTCTAAAATTGTTATGTTACTAACCTTAACATGCCAAAAGATTTTAAGTATTCTTCTAATACAATAATTCTGGAAAACCTCAAACTTTTGAATGTCTGATCTTCTGAGGCACCATGTTTCAGCTCCATACAATAAAATTGCTCTGACTATTGTTTTATATATGTTTATCTTTGTTTGGCTATGTACTTTTCGATAATTCTTACATTATCCTTTCTTATAAGTGAAACTAAGGTGAGGAGAAAAAACGAATGTTGATGAGTGATGCACAAGGAACGAAAACTCTCATGATGAAGATATTCGCTTTTCAACTTTTTCCGCCATCAAAGCATTTTTATGGGATTATTTAGAACACCTTAAAGAGGCATCTGTTTTTTATCAATCATTGGCAGCTACCTTATGCGCATGTGTGATTTTGACGGAAACCTTAATGGTAGGTCTCATGGTCACCACTAACCGGCTTACCAAATTTGAACATCCTAGGTCAGTTTTTACGGAAGTTATGCTAACCACAGACAAATTCTTTCTAGACAACTTTTTCAAAATCAGGATGTTGAAAGACGTGGAGAAATGCTAAAAAAAAAATAAAAAAAAAAATAAAAAAAATCGAATTCTTTTTTTGATGACCGAATGCTATACTTTCATTACTCCTATGTAAACACAAGGGTATTTGGAAGTAAAAATATCTAAAATTCGCCACACATCTGGCTAAGAATCTTCAAAAGAATGTACATCTCTAAAGTAGTTCTCATTGGCAACGAACGGATTCTAGGAATATAAACTGTGACTGTAGCATTTCCACGAAGAGGTGTTGCCATAAGACTTCTATAACTTCAGCTATCAACATCATCAGAACGTTTATCTTTACAAACAGAGACGGGTTCTTCCATTTTTTAAAAATCAGAAAATTTTATTTCAGATTCAAAATTGTTATGCTTTGTTGTAATGTATTATTTCTGGATGTTAGTAGCAATTTTCGTCGGGAATGAAAATTCCAAAACTAATATCACAAGTTATTTATTGACTTTTGTATTCACTGTGACTTGTGTGCGAATACGATTCGCCTCACTGAATCTTTCAGGATACTTCAATTCTGTAGTTCTCAAACCGGATGTAACGGCGCCCCCCCTTTTTTTTTTCTTTTTCAACTTTTGTGTTTTGTGGAATTAAAATAAGTTTAAATAAATAATTATCATTACTTTTTATTACTTATAAATAGGACTGTACCGCACGCGTTGTTTTAATATCGGAAGTTATTTATAGAAATATTAGTTCTTGCTGACATTATCTTCCTATCCTAATGTTTAGTTTACCAATAGAAAAGAAATTCTACTCGTTATTTTGAGAAAAATTCTTAATTTATGATTTTCTTCTCTATTAGATTTTTAAATGTTCCAAGGTGATGAGGTGCACTATTTTCATATTTTTTTAGCTTGTTTTTAATTGCTTTTTGTTTTTCAAATTTGATATTTCTTAGTGAGCTTAAATCGGCATATTATCGAAGAGTGATATGAACAGTGGTATAACTTTACAATTCTAGGCAATGCATTTGCACATTATTTATAATATTAAAAGTTTGTTTATATATTATTCTTTGTTCGCTTTCTGGAAAATTTTATTTTACAGTAACTAGAGGGCTCCCCTCCCTGGTCGCTAACGCTCGCCAACCCTGTTGCGGATTATTAACCTAGACCCGAGCGTATCGTTAACGATTTGAGGCGCAATCTGAAAGTCGCCTTCCGGCCTATGTAGGGTTCAAAAATATAAATTTTAAGAAACGCACTTTTTTTTCTACTTTCTAAAGTGTTCCTAAGGTATTTCATGTTTCTAAATACATATTGTTACGAATTTTTGTATATTTGTAAATATTTCGTAGTGTTAATTTTGTAAATAGTAAAATTTATGTACATTTCGCATAAGGCTTTGCAATAGTTCGTCTGAGCTTGGGTTTCCTGCAGAGTCTCTTGATGCTTGATAACAAGTTTTACAGAGGTAACGCTGGGAAGCGAGTTTTACAAGGAGCAGGGCATTTAGCATTATGGTAATGGCAATCTCGCCAAATTGGCGACGGTTTTAACGACTAATTTTTGTCGCCAAACTTGGCGACCATTTGTCTACATTTTTGGTTCCCATGTACATGTATAGGACTTTTCGACTACGATCTGGAAATTTCTCCAAATATCTACCTCTAGAAGATTCACGAAGATTCACCTGTTATAAGGCTGACCAAGAGAGCGGGGAAGTTAGTTGATTTTGAATCACTGAGTTAGTTGTTAGATGAGTCCATTAGTTGACTGGAATTACTGATACTGAGTCTCAGTGAGCGTTCTGAGTAGTTCTAAAGCAAACTGTATTGCGTTGTCTTTTGCGGCGATTTAGCAGTTGTGTTGTCAAGTTTTTAACTGCTGTTTTGTGCTTTATTGTTGTGAAAAGAGCTGTATTGTGTCTTTCTAGAACGAGAAGTTCTGGAGCTGTAAGAGAATCTGTGAGAAATTATATTGGAATAAATTTCTGCAAGTTTTAAACTGCTTTGGCTTCAAATCTTTCGAACCCGTCCAACGCAACAATATACTGTTGAACCCATATGAATTCCAAATTTCAGTTTTTTACATCTTCTGAGCATAATAGTATTTTACAGAACGAGTGTTCTTTCAACGTTAGAGGAGTTCTTATCTTACTACTACTGTCCACATCTTTTGAGATAGAAGGCATTGTTTGTATATTACCCGCATAGCATTTAGCCTATTTATTTCATCAGGTGTATCTACGTAGTGTTTTAATGAGGGAATATGTTAATTATGGCCACTAGTAATGAGTGCGGAAAAGAGGACGATATTCCTAATTTTTCCAATCCGACTATTATTTAACTACATGTTTTCTACTCGATTTAAATTTTTGTCATTTTGACACATATTTGAAAAAAGTTTTTAAGAAGGGGCGGGGTAAGTCTTGATATGTTTCATTCCCTAAAAATATCAAATTCTCGTTAGATTCTCATTTTACTGTTGTTCTTTTTTTTTTAACATTCAGCTTGTGATATCAAAATTAATGAATAAAAAATTATTTATGTTTAAAAATTCAGAGTTCTTCGCGTATTCGAAGCTATTTTCTATAGAGTCAGAGTCTTTGTTTTATTTCATACATTATTTAATTTAATTTTCCTAATATTTTCGACATTGTATGGCAACACGATAGATCGAGGAATTAGTTAAAATAGTAGCTGGAGAAGGATAGAGTTAGTTAAGAAAGACTAGTGTGTGGCACTTGCATACACGTTAAAAAAAGTGATACTTGTGTACAAGGCAAAATGTTTCGTAGTATTGAGCATTTGCAGAAGTTAGGGGTTTTAAACGTATGTGTGAAGTGATGAATATATTTTTGTTATTCCTATCCATTTTAATCAGGTTTCTGAAGAATTCTTTTTACTAAGTTCAATATTTATCATCATGAATTTTGAAAATATGAATCAACTTCCTATGATTATTTTAGCATTTTGTTTGCACATAAATTTAAACTTTCGCAATTTCCGATGTATCAGAAATTTATGTGTACGAATGATCGAAAGGTATGATGGTATTTTACGAATGGTGTTTTTGTCTTTTTAAGTCCATAATTGCTTTATTTTTATTATTATTTTTGTCTTCTCTTTCTAATTTGTTCATCCCCTTTTCTTACAATCCCTCTAGCCAGGGGCGTAGCCAGAAGTTTGTTTCGGGAGGGGATATGAAATTATAACTCCACAAATTATAACAATAATTTTTTTGTTATTAACGGCAAATATATTTAGTTACAAATACTTTTCCTATGTATGTTTAGAAATTAAAAAACCTTTTAAATAAATTTACCATTTTAAATAAAAAATCGTTTGGTTTTTGCCTTCTGATAGCAAACTGAAAAATTTCGGGAGGGGATATATCCCTCCCCCTGGCTACGCGCCTGCCTCTAGCCGTTGGAGAGTATGATTGCCCCCTCCTGTATATAATAGGTCTAAATTGTAATCTTTATGAAAATTACATTGTTTCTCCAATAAATAGATTCATATGGTTTTAATGCAAAAAATCATCACTTCCGTGTTTAAAAAAATAATTAATGAGTTTCATTAGATGAATCATTAGCCTGGATAATTAGTAATAGAGCTTAGTTAACTAACATTGCATGCGTACAATAAGTGTTGAAAAAAACGAAAAGTTTATTTTTGAAAGCCAGCTCTTACATGTGTAGCAAAAACCGAGTCCATTTATTTCGAATTTTACGTTTCGAACGCGATTCGGTTCTACATTTAAGCTTTTATTTTTAGTGTCCGTTCAGAACACGTTCACAATGTGTACGAACACCAAATATACCAAAATCTTTCACTCCCCCCCCCCCCGTCAAACCAACCTTTGCCTCTCTCCCTCTCATCCACAATGATGTCTATTTCCTTTTCTGATCATTACTTTAAAGCCGTTTTTAAATTTATAACAGTATAAATGTTTGTGAAAGAACACTTCCTTGTTTAATTCGCATTGAAACCTAAATAAAAAAAAAATGTGTTCCTTCTAACCCTAAACACGAGGCGTTTTAAAAGACAGCATTGAAAGAAGTATCTGAAATTATTTACCTCGCCGATTGCAAAATATTTAAAACTTCTCGGTTTACTTAGCAGAGTTTTAATGAGCACCAACTTCTAAACATAATTATTTTTCTGCCTGTCGTCGCGTCGCTTTGCGGATACAAACAGCCTGTACACCTTTTCTTGTCGCCTGATGTTATTGAAATCTGTTCCACGGAGGACTTGTTCGAATTCCGACTTGGAAGGGTTCGGGTTCGATTGACTCTCAAAATAGAAGAGCCGAGTTTGGATGGAATGTTACCAAGTTCTGCTGCGGGTCATAGGTGTAAAAAAAATGGAGATCTGTTTTGCTTCAAAAGATGGACGTACGCGTCTTGCCGAAGTGTAAAAGCGTTTAGGGTTAAGAAAGCTCTGGGGGGGGGGGGGGGATGTCAGAATGCAAGAGTCGTAGTGAAACTGAAGGGACACATGGCCAGTGGTAGAAGTGGAGGGGGGGGGGGTGAAACTGCATTCCCCCCCACCCGCCCAAAGATGAATTTTATAATTTCGTAATTTATAATAAAAATATTTACTAGTAAGAAAATAATTTATACTTCCTAACTTTGAACAAGGGTCCAAAGTTTATTGCAATTTTAATGAATATTCTGCGACTTAGTTTTCTTACTTAGAAGTAAGAGATAAAGTGAAGTAATAATTCAACATTATATACATAAATGTTTATTTAGATATAAATAGGGCTTCTAAATGTTCCTACTTTCATGATATTAAATTAATAATCTTTATATGAAACAAGAATCGAAATTTAACATATAAGAAAGTTCCTCCAAAGTTAAAAGTTGACCAAGTGTGACAGTATTTAATAAAAATACCTATATCGTTATACAAAGTAGTATACTACATTTTTACAATAGTATTTTTGCTTAGATGGGTTCGAAAGATTTGAAGCCAAAGTAGATTAACACTTGGATTATCGGAAATTTATTCCGTATTATCGGAAATTTATTCCGATATACTCTTCACATATTCTTTTACAAAACCTGAACATCTCGTTTTAGTAGATTCAATACAGCTCTTTTCACAACAATAGAGCACAGAACAGCAGTTAAAAACTTGACAACACAACTGCTAAAATCGTTACAAAAGACAATGCAATACAGTTCGCTTTCGGAACTCTCTGAATGCTCGCTGATAGTAACTCCACTCAGTCAGTATCTCAACTAACTCAGTAATTTCAGTCAACTAACCGACTCAACTAACTCAGTGACCCAACTCACTAATTCCAGTCAATAACGGACTCACTAACTCAACTCACTCATGGCCGGGCTTGTATAGAAGTCAAACCTTCTTGAAACTTCTAGAGGTAGATATTTGGAGAACTTTCCAGATCGTAGTCGAAAAGTCCTATACATGTACATGGGGACCGAAAATGTCGCCAAATGGTCGCCAAGTTTGGCGAGATTTTGCGATTTCTTGCCAAATTTGGTGACCAAAATTAGTCGCCAAAAACGTCGCCAACTTGGCTCTATCTCGCCAATTTGGCGAGATTTCCATTACCATAATGTTAAATGCCCTGCTGCTTGTAAAACTCGCTTCCCAGCGTTATCTCGGTAAAACTCGTTATCAAGCATTAAGACCCATATTGCAGGGAAGCCAACTTAAGACGAACTATTGCACTGCCTTATGCAAAATGTACACAAATTTTCCTATTTACAAAATTAACACTACGAAATATTTACAAATATATAAAAATTCGTAACAGTGTGATATTTTTACCTTAAAGAGTTTTTTTTTTTTTCTACATTTGAAAACTTTTATGTCATTTTCTCTCAGTGTTACTACATTAATGAAATTTTTCTTTAGTAGTTTTTAGACGAATTGAATGTGTTTAAAAGTGGGGGGGGGGAGGGGGATGGATTTCAGTGTTTTAGAAGTGGTGGCGACTCCGCGTCTACCCGCACTTCTAGCACTGCACATGGCTAATGTTAAAAGGGCATGTTTCTAAATTTTCTAAGTAACTAATGCTCAGGTAAATTTTATTTTTCCCTTGAACAATATGTAGATTTTCTTTAGCAATCATAGTTCAACTTTTGGACAGAATGTTGGCTTGTTTTCTTTAAAAAAATCTCAAGTGAAAAAACATAAAAAAAATCTCTGCGAATCCCATTTTTTTTAATAATGAATCAAAATTTTGTTAAAACGTTAACTTCAGACTAATCTTATGATAAAAGGCAATTAAATATGGTAAAAACTTCATAAACAAGCTAGCACTCATTTTTTTTTTCCCGTAAAAGTTTAAAACCGGACGTTTTAAAGAAAAATGCTTTTTATGTGGAAATGTGACTTTGCAAGCCTGTGTTTACATTTTGTTGCAAAAATAATTTTTCTCCGGAACTAGAAGTACTAACCAAAATTATATGTTAAAAGAAGAATAGTTTGAATTTTGAATGCAAAAATCACGCAGACGATAGTTTTGAAATGTTTAGCTCACTGAATGCCCAAGTATTATTCAAATGAGAGTAGTTACGTATGCCGAGTGTTCCATTAATTAAGTATTTACATGGCCCATTTTATACAGCTATTTATTTGCACACGATTGTGTAATTTGAGAAGACTCGAACATTGAAATCTGTTTCCAATTGTTTGCTAATGGATGTAAGTCTAAATATTTTTAATACACTTTATTTTTAATGTTTCCAACCAGGTCTGGTTAAAATTACAAGTCCAGCACGGATTCTACATCAAGGTGATTTTCGCCTTAAAATGGCAGCCTCGCCGTGTTTTTTTTTAATGACAAATGAACTGTTTATGGTTGCCATAATTTTGCGCGGTTTTATGTAAATAATTCTTGACGCTGAATCCGTAGTGGATTTGGAATTTTAACCCCATTTCCATATTAAATAAGGTTGGTTCATGAGTTTTATTTATCTTTAATTAAAAAAAAAAATTTTAAAAAATAACATGTTCACTGCATTTACAATTTTTCAAATATCTTACACCTGTTCCTTAATTTATAGCCATCCACTTCAATCTCGAAGCTTAGAATTTTTCTTTTCAGAAACGAACATCACGTTTTTTCCGAAAGTGGATTTAAGGACCAAATTGTAACTTTTCTGAAGGAGGGGAAAAAACGCATTTAATTTTACGAAAAATATTTCTAATAAGTTTTGTGTGAAGGGTTGCGAAATTGCTTTTGAAGTTGGCAAGAAATCGAGGTCAATTCGAGTTATTTTTAGTCTCCAACAATTCGACAATTGTGGCTTATTTCTAATTCCTACCATTTGCTGAAAATCCAATTTTACAAATTTATGAAGCTGTAAAGTCGAGTAGAAAGAATTGGAAAAGTTTGTTTGACAGATAACCAGAATTGTGTCACGTTTAAAATTTAGTTTTAATACAGTCAACTTGCGATAACTCGGAAGTCTCATATAAGTCGAATATTTGTTTTTCTCGAAGTTTTCATTATAGTCCGAGAGGCGACTGCAATTTTTGGACCCCATCGAACATCATTCTGAATTTTTTATATAGATTGTAGAAAAGTAAGTAGATTAGGAATCCACTGGTCTGCCGTGGCAAAAATGGCCGAAACTGATCAAAAATCGACTTGGAATGAGTTGAACTAAAATACGATTGCCAAATATGTCATAACTTGCCAAAAAGAGAACAAACTTTTTCGTCTGGCAACCCTGCATTTTGATTTTCAATGAGAAAAAGCGCAAACGATTTCTGATCTCAGGCTTGGAAAATTTTTATCTTTTAAAAGTAAGCCAAATTGGCGACATCAGTTACGTCATCCGTGACGTAATATTTATTGCCAACTTGGCTCCCTTTTAATAGATGCAAGTAGACTGTCGCCAGATATCTGAATCGTCAGCAACCTTCTTAATTGATAACTAAAGATTGAGGGTTACCAAATAAAAAAAATGCTCATTATTTGTCAAGTTATGGCCTATTTGGCAATTGGATTTAGTTCAGCTTATTAAAAGTCGATTTTTGACCAGTTTCGGCAATTTTTGCCACGGCAGACCAGTGGATTCGTAATCTACTCACTTTTCTCTAATTTCTATAAAAAAAATCAGAATGATGTTCGATGGGGTCTGAAAATTGCAGTCGCCTCTCAGTCTATTAGGTCCCAAGAATATGCCTTAAATAGAAAATAGTGACTCTCGATAACTCGAAAGAATTTGGCCAGTCTCTTGAACTTCGAGTTATCGCTAGTTGACTGTAATGTATTTTGGGGAAGGTTGATAAGTTTTTCGTCAGACGATTTTTTTTTTTTTTTGCCCACATAAGAATTATCGCAAAAAATATCGCCAAACTGGCCATTATTTTCTAAATGAAGGACGAAAATATACAAACGACACAAATCCTCGTCAGTATTATAGTGTAATTGAAAGTATTGTGCGATATTCCACTAGTTTTATTAATACCTTGGACTGCTCAAATTATCAGGAATATAATATAATTGCGATATTTTGTGATTAAGGTGAAATCTAGATGCATGGTGAAATAAATCAGAAATTCTGGACAACGTCGGGCACTTCGCCTAGTATTTAATAACCCACCCCCTTCTCCATCATCGCCATTTTACTGTCACTATTTCACATTTTTCACAAAAATTAAAATTAACCTCAATTCAGTGCAATGAGTGCAAAGTATCTGAAGCAAATGAAATGAGATTAATCCGAAATAACTCTTGCCTTTCAAGTTCTGATTGCCTATGTACAAGTTCCTCATTCGTACACTGTGTACAAGTACCTCAAAGAAACTAAACGCGACCGCTTGGCGTCAAACATTAGATTTCACAACTTTTTTTGGCTGACTTGGCGGGTTTTTTTACAACGTCTAATAGTTTTTTTTTTGGGAAGATTACTTGATATGTTTTCTCACATCCGAGGCACAAAAAGCTTAGTTGCTTCCATGGAAAGCCCTCCCGTAAGACATGCATGCATGAAAGAGCAAAGTTTGTTGCAGTTTAGCAAGGCATATGGTATTTCAGCGCAGTATCACTCTTGCACGATGAAAAAAAATCCAGTACAAAGAATAATTAGCGAAACTATACGTTAAAGACCAATGACAAATGTCCATCTGAACTTGAAATAGTTGAAGGACATTGACTTCTATTGCAATTAAAATTCTCCAATAGTTTATCAATTAATTTTTTCTAACTCTTAAATTACTGAAAAACCCATCAATACTTTTTTTTCCTTCAAATCTAAACATTCTTCAGGAAAGAACACTGACTGATCGTCAAGAGAACGGGATAAATTTATTTTAAATTGCACTTAAAAATAATTATATTAATTCATGTTCCAAGTCTCTAAAAGCCGTCTAACTTGTATATTGTACTCTTAATTTTCCCAAAAGACATTTCCATCCATCGAACACTTTTTAAAGGTTGAACAGGAAATTTAGTATTCCCGAATCGAAAAAAATTTAGAAGTTCTTGAGTCGTTTTGTAAAACGAATGAGGCAAGGCGTGACAGAAAACAAAAGTTAAAGGGAAAAAAAAGTCCGTGACTCATCCTGGAATTGTTCGTGGTTGTGTTGTTTTTTTCCTTCTTTGGCGATTGGCAAGTTTCGAATTTGAATGTCTGCTACTGCTTTCAAGGTCGATGAATTGGTGAGACTCTTCCTGTTTTCGAGTTGCCTTTTTATTAGTTTGCCTTTGGCTTTTCGGTTTCGCCAGAGTAATTTGGACAATTACTTTTCCATCATTTTCTGGTACTTAACAATCAATCAGGTGAAATTGAAGGGAAATAGAGATGTTTTCTTCCATTCGCGGCGATACCTAAATATTGCGTGTGGAATGAAATGTCGGATTCCAGGATAAATTATTGTGCTTGGAATTTTTATCGTTCGAAATTATTTTATTTTAAGAATATTTTAATTTATGTTACTTTTTTAAAGATAACTTTGTTTTATTTTTTCAAATGCATAATTTATTACATGACAGAAGATACTTCATTTTCAAACAACTTAATACAACACATAAAAACAAAGTTTTAAATATAAATCCTTTACATGCATTGCCAATTTTTATATTCAGTTGGTTTTTTTTTAATGATCGGTTAAATACTATTTCAGCGCGATTGGATGACGGGAAGTTGGTTTATTAGTATTCCGTAAAAGCGGTCTTTTAGTGACAGTGACAGCCACCAAAATTTGATAGAATGCATTGTCATCGATATCGAATCTATCTGCCAAGTTTCTGCCGAATTGGATGACGTCAAGGAGGGTAATTAGGCCTCCGCAGATTTGCCCACACACACAAAATCGAAGTTAATATAACGGACTTCAAAACGAAGTTTTTACTATGAATCTTTTATAGACATTGTCAACTTTGAATCACTACTAAGATAAGTCTGTTTGCTAAGTTTCAGCTGGACTGAGTGACGCCAGCCTCGCAACAAGTCCCTATTTTCCCTAGAAGTCCCTTTTTTGAAAAAAAAGTCCCTAAAGATTCGTTTTTCATGAAAAAGATCCCTTTTATTTCCTTATTTTGCTTATAATAATTAAGAATTGTTTTATTTTGTCCAAATTCTTACAATTCTGAGTTAAAATGAATATTTTTCACTGATTTTTGCCATGCTAAAAAGGCGTACGCTTGGGAGTCTGACAAACATGGAACGTGCGTGCGTTCAGACTTGCCCAAACCTCTGAACGTGGATATATTACCTTTATTTTCTTTGTTTTTTCAACGTTACGTCGTTATAACGTAGCTATGGTCGATATTTGTGTCTCCATGGCGGGCACTATCACCGAGATTTACGTTGTTGTGATGGTCTTTTTCGTCGTTTTCCGCCTATTTGATAGCCATTATCTTCAAGATATGCTCCGAAAATATCGCTATCGTCGAGATTTGCTTTGTTGAGATAGTTAATTTTGTCTATAATGTTTCGCTAATACAAACTATTGCTGTGATTTTCGTCAGTATATTAGGGTCTAATGCGGATATGTACTTGTAATATACGATATTATTGAGATTTACGCTTATATTAGAAAAAAAAAAGAAGAAAAAAGGAAAAAAAATACAGAGATTCGCTCTGGTATGGAAAGCATCATCGTTAATATTTACGTTGAAGTGATGGTCATTTTCACCAAGGTTTACTCTGATGTAATTGCTAATGCCAAGTTGTTTGTCGCCGTTTTTTTTCTTTCTTTCTCATATTAGCTTAGGCTTCCGTTGATGTGATATCCGCTATGCCCGATATTAGTGTCAGTGTGAGGATCATTTCGCCATTAAGTTTGAATAAGGTCTAAAATTTTCTATTTTGAATAAGATGTTTTTCAATTTTCATTTATCATTCAGACATTGTACAGTTCAGCGAAAATTTTGTTTTCAGCTTTTTGGGGAGGGGGATTTCGACCATTGAGATCGATGCAAATGTGCATAACAATTACGAGATGGGAGGGGTTCATTCCCTTGCTTGCAAATCTGACAGCCACGGAACATGCGTACGTTCAGACTTCTTCCAAACCTTCGATGTAATGACCCCTTTTGCTGCCGATAGCCTCTATCACCATAGTTGTGTGGAGGTCATTTTTTTCGATATTATGGCAGCTATTGCCAAGATTTGCGCCGCTACAGCAGGTGCTATAATCGAGATTTACTTTAGTATAATGGTCATTTTTGTAGAGTGTTTTACCCATATAGTACGCCATCCTTTACAATATCTACACCCTTATTGCTGTCGTAGAGTTGTACGTTGTTGTGAAAGTCGATTTCAGTGATTGTTGCGCCGATATAATCGGTTCCATTGAAGTGATTCTCTCCTGTACATAAGGTGCTAACGCTGATATTTAGGTTGCTGTGATGGTTACCTTTTTCCTGCCGATGCAATTATCCTTTTTGCTGGCGATAGCCTCTATCGCCATTATTTACGTTAGTGTGTGGAGGTCATTTTCGTTAAACGTTACGTCGATATTAAGACAGATATATCACAGTTTTGCGCCGCTACGGCGGTGGCTATCGTCGAGATTTACATTAATGTGGTGGTCATTTCGCCGATATCATAGGTCATCGTTTCCAATATTTACACCCTTATGGCTGTCGTAGAGGTGTACGCTGTTGTGAAAGTCGATTTCACCGATTGTTTTGCCGATATAATTGGCTCTATTGCAGAGATTTGCACCTGTATATAGGGTTCTAACGCTGATATTTACGTTGACGTGATGGTCATTTTCCCTAATTTCTATGCAGTTGTCACATATAAGATTTACGCCGATGTTAACGAAAAAATTCCAATATTTCTGAGATTGGCCGGCATGGTGGGCGCTGTTGCTGATGGTTAATTTCACCCAGGTTTACGTTGATGTAATAGCAGCTATCACCGAGTTTTGCGACGCCATTTTGTGACATTTGCTGATCCTGATGTAATATCGGTGTGATCCGCGAAATTAGTGCCTGTGTATAATCTCCACAGGGATGGATTTAGGATGAAAAGAGCAATTGTAAAACTGGTTTTAAATAGATTCATCTGTTTGTCGAATGTAGTATAATTATTTTAAGTTGCTTGACTTGTACAATTTTAGGAAAATGTGATTTTTTTTTACGGTTTTCATTGCTTTCTCATAAACAGGGATGAGAATCTTCCGCGTTTCCGCGATTTTCCGCGTTTTGTGTTTTTTTTTCGAGTTTTACTCCACTTTTTAGTAATTCAGTAATTTCCGCGTTTTTCTAGCGTAATTTTGGTCATTTTGAAAAATATGACGTATTTACTTGTGCAAATTAAAGTTTGTTTAATGTTTTATTTGTCAATGCCTTTTTCTTGTTTTTTTTTTTCTATCTGTAATTTGCTGAACATTCTGTACTTTGGTTACAAATATCCTTTTATAATTTGATATGTGACTTTTATAAAGTGGTACATAACTTTATTTCAACTATATCAATTTGGTTGAATGGAAATGACAGGGGTCTCAGACCTGCTCCAATTATGCCCAACTGCGCCAAATACAAAAATCTGCTTCAAGCTGTTCCAAATGCTTTATTTTAGCCATAATTGCGCCATAACGCGATTTTTTTTTTTTTTTTTTTTTTTTTTGCGGGCCGAAATTTAATATTGTTTGCCGCTGTAATATCGCTATTGTTGAGAAATATTCCTGTATATTCGGCGCTAACGCTGATATTTACGATGGTGGGGTGTTCGTTTTTTCCGAGTGCTATGATGATTTGCGACGCTAATGCTGACATTATCAAGTTTTACGTTATGACGGTCATTCTCGTCGATTCTTTCATCGATATAATAGCTCTGTAGTATTCAGTACTGCTCCAGTTAATTCGATGCTATTGCTGATACTTTCGTTGGTATGGTGGTAATTATTGCCGAGTGCTGGGATATTGCAATATCCAAAATTCGCCCCGATACTACTGAGAAAATGTCGATGTTACTGCGATGATATACGACGCTAATGCAGATATATTGCAAATTATTGTGATGGTCATTTTTGTCGAGTCTTTCACCGATTTAGCGCTGTTGTTGAGAATTGCTCCGGTTTATTCAGCGCTATTGCTGATATATTCGTTGGTGTGACGGTCATTTTCGAAAAATGATGCGCTTTTGTTAACATCCGATATTTCCGAATCATGCACAAACATTACCTAGAAAATGTCAATATTACCGACATTTGTGCTGATATGTACGTTTTAGCGATGGTCATTTCTGCTGAATCTTCAACTTGCGTAATATCCTTTGTCTAGATTTTCGACGGTATTATAAACGCTTTTGCTAATATTTACGCAAGTGTGTTAGTCATTTTAGCTGAAGTTTACACTGTTGTAATTAGCAGCTATTGTCGAGATTTGTGACGCTGTTTGGTGACTTAAAAAAATACGATATTACTGGAATTTCGCACCGATATTACCGAGATTGCAATGGTATGGTGGGTGCTATCCCGGTATTTACGTTGGTGTTATATTCGTTTTCGCCAAGGCCTATGGTAATGTAATAGCAGATATTGCCGAGATTTGCGACGCTGTTTGGTGACTTATAAAAAATACAATATTACTGGGATTTTGCGCGGATATTATCGAGATTGCGAAGGTATGGTGGGTGCTATCCCGATATTTACGTTGGTGTTATATTCGTTTTCGCCAAGGCCTATGGTAATGTAATAGCAGCTATTGCCGAGATTTGCGACGCCGATTTAGTGACATTCGTCTCTTTTAATTCTGATTCAAATTTTTTTTTTTTCCTAGTGCAAAATTTATTTTTCTGCTACACATTTTTTTCCCAGTACAAAAGTTTCTTTTACATGCTACAAAGGCATTTTTCCTGCTACTAAACTTAATTTTATCTGCTCCGAAAGACATTTTTCCTGCTCCAAAACTTGATTTTTCCTGCTCTAAATCTTTCTGAGTGAGTGGGAGCCCTGAAATAATCATTGGGTAATTAGGAATATGTATGAGATCTTTGTATACACACATTTTTTTAAATTATATGTAGCACTTTATATATTAGTTTTATAATGATTTAATTTGCAGTTTGTATGTATTATCATGAAAGTTCCTTCATATAAAAATTTTGTACCTAGACATCCTCAGCAACTTGCATCATGCCCGTTCACAAGGAGTGTTGGGTTTTACTATTGCAAAATCTGGTGTCGCGTGTATTTAGTTTTTTAAATTTTGGATTTCCTCTTTTTTGAAATTTTGCATTCTCATCCCTGCATAAAGTTCAACTTTGTTTGCTTGGGAGCCTGTATCATTTCTCATTAATTTATTTTCTTGTCAAAAAGTGTTAAGTGCAATATTTAATTTTGAAGTTAATGGTAAATGAACGTTTTGCAATAGTGGAAATTGCACTGAAAATTAGTTATGACCTTAAAAGTTTTGGCCCCTAAAAGTCCCTTTTTTAAAAAGAGAATTGTCCCTTTTTTCCTTAGGGACATGCTTGTAAGCTGTTGCAAGCCCTCGTAACGGCATGTGGGTTAATTAGCTATTCAAAGATATTTTCCACCACAAACACGAAACAAATCGAAGTTAAAATAAAGGATTTTAATTAAGTTTAATTACACAATTTTAAACAATGAAATGCTGAAAACAACGGACTAAAACAGGAAGAAGTATATATATATATATATATATATATATATATATATATATATATATATATATATATATATATATATATATATATATATATATATATATAACAGTTGACACATTCTTTGTACTGGAAAAGCGACATATATAACATTTTTGAAAATCTATCTCATCGATTTAAAAAAGTACAAACTGGTATATATATATAAGTATTCTTGGCATAATTTTTACCAGTTTAAGGTAAATAAAAAAAAAGTATTTTGTTTTAAATTACGAATTGTGACATAAAATTCAATGTGTTTAAATTAAATCAAGGCAATCATTTAAATTATTCAACAATTTATAAAAGAAAATTATGCCTTTTATATTCCTTCGATTGCGCAAACGTAAACAATTAAAAGTTGAACTCGGAAGTGTGCAATTCAAAAGAGCAAAAACCACATTCTTTAAAATAAGTAGACCTTAAGTGGGTTATTTTGATTAATTTCAGTTTTATGACAAATACTTTTGTCGCTAGGCATTCACAGAATAGAACAATACTTAATAATTAATGGACTTTTAAAAAAGAACAATGATAACGTCTGTATTGTAAAAATTATGTTTTATAATTGAGAGTGCACAGAATAAGCTCGATTGATAAAAATTAATATTCTAATTGAAATTTTATTTCACATCTAACGTTGCGCCATTATCTCTTTAGAGCTGACACCTACTTAAAACTTTATTATCAACACTATAATCCCAAGTGAAAGTATTTTGTTTGTGACTATAGCGGCGACCCGTGGTAAAATTTTTTTAGCACAGCAGGAACATTGACTACCCCACCCCCCCTCACCCCTCGCCCATCCTTCATGAATGGAAATTCTTTAATCCTTACGAAAAGTTTCCTTTAATATTTCCAAAATGATACGAGAAGAAATATATTAAAATTTTAACTTACTTATAACGGTGCTTCATGTTTCGTTTATAAGTTTCATTATTAAATTAAGAAGTAACAAGAAAGCATATGTGTAAACTTATCACGGAGACTAATTCTGTTAAGTGGAGAAAATGCTGAGAAATGCTTGTTTTTTTCCCCCACCCCCACATCCTGATTCAGTCACGGTACATTGACTTAACAAGTACAGCCGAAGTCTCAAAATTCGAAAGGGATGCATTGTCACCACAACGCCGTAAGCATTTAGCGTGAAGGGAGATTCCATACTAGTAATTGTTTCCATAGCAATGGTGCAGCTTATTTGGTAATATCTCTCTCTGGTTGTACCTCCCTCGAACATCGTCAGATTTAATTGATTTGAGCGGGTTTTTTTTCTTTTTTTAAAAGCGTTTTTTTGCTTTAGTTAAATGTTGTTGTTTAAAAGTAAATACTAAAATATCCTTTATCTCTTTACACAAGAATGGATCACAAACAACAGTTAAAAACTAGATACACAACTGCTAAAATCAACGCAAAAGACAATGCAATACAGTTCACTTTCGGAACTACTCTGAATGTTCGCTGAGAGATAACCAAACAACTAACTCCATCACCCGCTCTCTTGGCATAGGAAGGCGGAGGCGAATCTTCTAGAGATAGAAATTTGGAGAATTTTTCAGATCACAGTCGAAAAGCCCTATACCAGGTACATGGGACCGGAAGTGTCATCAAATGGTCGCCACGTTTGGCGACACTTGGCGATTTCTCGCCAAGGGAGCAAGATTGTCATTAACCATAATGTTAAATGACCTTCTCCTTGTAAAACTCGTTTTCCAGCATTATCCCTGTAAAACTCGTTTTCCAGCATTAAGAGACGCATGGCAGAAAAGCGAGGTAAAAACAAACTCTTGCGCTGGCCTTATGCGAAATGTACTTAGATTTTTCTTTTTACATAATTAATACTACCTTATATTTACAAATATAGAGAAATTCGTAACAGTACGTTTGCAGCTGCTTTGATTGGGGCAAGCAGCAGGAGAGATCGGACTGCTCTAGACAAGACTCCGCAGCTGTCACGTGCTTCGTGCTCTACGGTTTGTGTGGGGCTTTAAAGTCCTTTGCCCAAAGTGTAACTTGGTTCAGGTCACTCCTGCTCGTTCCTTGGCATGTATTGGATGCCAGAAGAACCAGCTGCTCTCTAATCTTGGTGACGTTCTTGCTATTCTGAAAGCTGTTCATGGACTTTATCGGATGCTGCTGTCAATCAAGTGGGATAAGAAACAACTACAATAAAATTTTTTGTTTAGCTAAGTATAATTTATAATCATAAAAGCAATTTTTTTTTATAAGTGAAACGTCTCTCCTAAACTCAAAGCCGACCAAACGGTATAGTGGTTAGCGTGCTGGCTTCTAGACCGCGAGGTTGCGGGTTCCGAGTCCCGTGTTAGGCATGGGTGTTTGTAAATGTATGTTGGCTTGTCTAATGACGAAAGTTTCGGCGCATTATAGCCCTCGTGTTGCTGACGGCGCCAGATAATCTGAATACAACCAACCTAAACTCAAAAATGCAGCAATTCCTTTGGAAATCAACTTTTGTTTTGTTTATTATGGAAATGGTTCGTTTCTTATGTTTTTTAAATGGGGGGAACTTAGAACCATTGGATATGTAAGTTATTGGTACTATTGAAATTTAGAGTGAACAAACGCTGGTGCTTTTTTACTTTCAATTACACATATGTATTATACATAGGGTAATGAAAGTACAGCATTCGGTAAAAAAAAAATATATATATATATTTTTTGTGTGCATTTTTTCACGTTTTGGAACACCCTGATTTCAAAAACGTGATCAAGAAAAAATTTCTGTCTGTCTGTGGTCAGCATAACTCCCGAACAAATTGATTGACGATGTTCAAATTTCGTATGCGGGTATCTGATGGCCATGGGACCTACCATTAAGGTTTTCGTTAAAATCGCGCATGCGCATAAGGTAGCTGCCATTGAAAAACTCATGTTTTTCAATGATTGCTAAAAAACGACTCCAACGATTTTGATAAAATTCGCTGTGGTAATGCCTCTTAAGGTGTTCTAAACATCCCCACTTCCAAAATTCCCGTAAAAATGTTTTAATGGCGTAAAAAGTGGGAAATTGAATGCCTTCAACACAGAGTTCTCTTTCCTGCTTGAGCATACCTCATCAACGATCGTTTTTTCTTCTTCCCTCAGTTTCACTTATAATAAAGGATAATATAAGGATTATCGAAAAGTACATCGTCAAAATCAAATTTTGGCGAAGTTTTTTTTTTTTAGATCCATACTAGAATTATTGCAAAAAATATCGCCATACCGGCCATTTTTTCTAAATAAATGATGAAAATATAATAATAGTGAACGACTCAAATCCACGTCAGTATTATAGTGTAATTGAAAGTTGTGCGATGTTCCACACCCCTAGCTTTTAATACAAAGTATTATAAAAAAAAAATTTAAAAAAAAGTATCACAGGAGTTTTTTTTTTTTCTTTTTTTTTTTTAAGAAACAAACTATAAAAAGATAAGAAATTAAAAAGTATATTTTCTGTCACTGGGGCCTGTACCCTACTCTGGGTGATTTCGTAAATAGAAGACAATTGTTCTTGATGGTTATTTGTGAAAGCCGCAAAGTATCAATTAAACAGAAATTCGTCATACCATTAAACACAAATATTTGAAAAAATTATCAACCACGCATTCCCTTTAAAGGTTCCCTTTTTTAATTCTATTCTAGAAAACAATGCCGTTTATTAAAATTAAATTTCATTAAAAAAATTCTAGAACATAAAAATTGATTGTCTCTTAAATTAACATGCTTAGGTTTATGGATGCGCGAATTTTTTTTTTTTTTAACTTGCCAGTTTCACTGAAGGACATCAAGCTAAAATTATGAAAATAAAGAAGTATCTGAACTCTCATAAAATATATTGTTACGAATTTTCTCGAAGGAAATGATGACACAGCTTTTACAAAATGAAAACTATTATTTCTTACTAGCTGTGTGGCCCCGCGCTGATGGGGAACCGTTGAAAAACATCTATCAGTTGTGTGTTACATAAGAATTTCTTCAGATTGTTGTTGGTGTTTTCGTTCATTTTGTAATAGCTCGCTTGGTCATTCTACATTTGATGCTGTTTTTGCAGCGGTGATGCCCTATCTCTCTTAGCGGCAGATGCTCAATTATAATTGATATTCGTTCTTCTCTTTGGCGGCATATTTGCAAGTGGCGAAATTATTTGAAAGTTTTCAGTGAGTTTCAATAATCTTCAGTGAATCGACAATCGAGCCTGCAAGTGATGAAGTCAAATTGAGTAATCCGTTGCTATGCTAGATTCTATGTATATTTTGACTCACTCTCATCAAATGAAGTTAGATACATAATTTAAATTAATCCCTGCTAGACAAATTTGACCATTTAAAATTTTGTACATTTTTTTATAATGTACAAAACGCCGGTAAACATACTGAACAAAATATACCAGGTGTCTATAGTGTAGAAAATATGTTGTACCAAGTTCTTAATTTTAGTTTTAAAATAAAACAAAATCTGTACTAAGAGAAAAATTAGCAGGAATTGAAATGATAGCGTTATCTACCGTATTGTTCGCCAACCGAAAAATTATCGCCAAGTGGCATGGATAGAGTACCAATATTGGTCAACGCGGTGCCACACAACTCACCTAATGATATACATTGGTGTTTCTCATTAGACCGTCTTCTTACATTTGATCTTGTAATGGACACATCCTGGAAAAAAGATATAATAGATTTATTAAGTTGACTGAAAACATCAGATAACGGCATGAACTTATAGTGGTAAATTAATTATGTTGGTAAACGAACTTTTAGACATTAGAGATATCATAACTGTAGTGCATAAGATATTTGCTAATAAAATACAAAGGAATTTAACGAATTTATTTTGTTTAAATGTTATTAATACTCATTAAATTAAATCAAAATGTCAATACCCGCTGAGCTCAATACATCTTTGATGACAACACAAAATGTAAATAAAAACAGTATGAATTTAAAATGTAGAAAAACAAACGATGCATAAAATATAATGCTTTAAAACTGCATATGCGCAGAAGTTGTTTTACGGTATCGACTGACAGTAAATATATTGAAATATTACAATAAAATTAGAACCGCTTATCGGAGAGACGATTGTAATGCATAAAAATACTCAGAAAAATGAGGGGACACATTAAAATAACTTTTTGGTTTTACTCTGATGTAATAAAAAATTTCGTTGCCATTCCAAGAATTTTTTTAATGTCATTAAAATTTAATGAAAGGAAATTTTAATCGAATTTAAAATTTTTTCTCTACAATCTCCATGTATTAAAGCTTCTATTTACCAAATTTTGTATCTTTAGGTGCAAAACTGTAGATTTGTAAAAGGTTCAGACGTACAGACAACTCAGTTTTATATATATGTGAATTAAGTAAACCGTTCCGATCTCGATTAAAAACTGTATAGTGGTTAGTGTGCTAGCCTCTAGACCGCGAGGTTGCGGGTTCGAGTCCCGTGTTAGGCATGGGTGTTTGTAAATGTATGTTGGCTTGTCTAATGACGAATGTTTCGGCGCATTATAGCCCACGTGTTGCTGACGGCGCCAGATAATCTGAATACAACAAACTGATCTTGATTAACCAACTGTAAGAACAACTCGATTTAGAACAAAGGACAACAAGAGCAAGCATGGAAAAAAAAATATTCCCATGTCGATTAACCAACTCTGATATTCGGTAGAAATGTCAACAAGGGCAGGATAAAATAAGCTATTCCAACATAGATGGAATTGTTTAAGGGGGGGGGGGGGGGGTCCAGGACTCAAAATTCTAAAATCTTTATTTTTAGAATTTTTTTTTAAGCAGTACTATATTCTTTGAAATTTAAAAAACTATTTTAAATTTTCAAACTTAATTTTTTTTTTTCAAAATCAAAATTTTTTAAAATTTTGACATTTCCTAAATTTTATATATTTAAAAAACTTTTTTTAGAAAAAATCGCTTCGTTTTTGCATTAAATTACACCTTATAATTCAGATCATAAATTATCTTCATAATTTTTCAATAAAATATTTAGAAAAAATTTAAAAAAAATATTTTTTACCAAAATTATATAAAATCTATAGTAAGTTAACTTCTAAAAAACTATTTTTTTATGAAAAGTTAAATCAAAATACACAATTACTGAAGACAAGTTAAAGAAATATAAATGAAAAATAATCGTGGAAAGTTTCATACATTTATAACAAGTAGTTTTTAAGTTGTATCCATTTAAAATTTAAAAAGGAACAAAATGCCATCACGGAGAAAAGTAGTTTCAAAGTTTCAAGATAGCACGTTCGAGGTGCATTTCTCTTGTAACAAAAACTTAAATATTTCAAATTCTACTAATGATAGAAACAAAATTTTTATGTCATTTTATTCAAAAATATTTTTTTTATTATTTTTTAGAATAGCAAAAAAAAAAAAAAAAATTAAATTGAGAATTTGTAAAAAAAATTTGAGTCCCAGACACCCTTAAGAGACCAAAACGCTCAAACCATACCAATGGTCACTAACCCCAACTAATGTTCCTCTTCCAATACAGTCACAACTATGAGATTTGATATCAAGAGCAAACATAGCTGGAGTAAGTTATTCCAATCTCGATTAACTTATTTTATGGGGTCGAGAAGGGGTTAAACGTTCCAAACGTGAGATATTCAAACGCTGAATTGTAAAATGCATGAATTTCTTTCGATGGTTGCTAAAATGCACATGATGCAATTTCGTAGCGAAGCGCGGGTGTTCAGCTTAATACAACTTATGTACAACTTAACTTGACATCACTAGACGGTAGATCGTCACAGTGCTCATAGGTATTTAATCCATTTTGGCGGAGTGAAAGCATAATGTTCGCCAAACCACAACCCTGTAGAGAACAAAAGGCTATAAGGCTTGGCGAGAATTATGTCTTCACTCCGCTAAAATGGATTAATTGCCTATGAGCACAGTGAAGATCTATCGTCTAGTGATGTCAAGTTTAGTTGGAGTTTAGTATAGTTAACAATTATATATACACTGCAAAAAAAATCCCGTCAAATTTACGGTTTTAAACTGGCAGCTGGGTCGCCAGTTTAAAACCGTAAAAAATACGGAAACATTCCGTATTAAATACGGTTTTTGACTGATTGCAACGGTTTTTTCCCGTAAAATGAACGGAAACTTTCAGTAATAATTACGGTCATTCCGTACAAAATACAGTTTTCTCCCGTAAAATAAACGGAAACTTTTCGTATTAAAAACGGTTATTGACTGGTTACTAACATTGATCCCCCGTAAAATAAACATAAACTTTCCGTATTAAATACGGTAATTTCATACAAAATAATTTACTCCCGTAAAATAAATTAAAATTTCCTGTATTAAGTACGTTGATTCCATACAAAATGCAATTTCCACCTGTAAAATAAACAGAATTTCTGTGTTGAATAAGGTCAATTCCATATAAAATACAATTTCCCCCGTAAAGTACACGGAAACTTTCTGCAATAAATTTCATATAAAATACACAGAAATTTTTCTGTATAAGAAACAGTTTACCCCTATAAGCGAAGTTTTTCTCTATTTTACACAAAAACTTGCAGTGACAAAAAAGGTTTACAAATGTAAGTGAACGGTTTGCTTTTGCAAAATATTAAGAAACAATTGTAGATGGAAAAGCTTCTGCCACAAAATATATGATTAATTTTAGTATTAAACACAGTTTACAATATCAAGAAGGCATTTGTGTTCTGCTAAAGGTTTTGTTAGTAATAATGACCATATTCAATGGATGAAAATCATAAAAATTAAAGTACAATTCTGTATCACAGCAAAATATTCTATGTCCCATTATAAATTAAAACAAAAAAAAAAATTCCGAAGCAATAAGGTAATCCTTCAACATAAATAGAAAGGTAAAAAATATATCACAAAATGAGCATGTAACACAAAATAATTTATTAATAGCTATCAGTCTTTTCTTATATCAAACTATAATAATAAATTTATTTGGTTATCTATACTATGATTACCTAGACTTTCAATTTGATTAAAACATTAAAAAAATGCAATAATTTACTAACTTTCAAAATATTTTTTAACGCGACAGGATTTAAATGTATTTTATGACACTGTGTATATATATAAGTATTAAGTAAAACAAATTAAATTTGATAAAAATATAATTTTATTTCAATACACATAATAAAAGTATACATAATTATAAAATTTCAATACACACGAATGAAAAGTGGTTCAGATTACTTTATTTAATAAACAAAATATTATTGAAACACATCTAATAATTATTAAACATATTTAATAAATTTTCAAAATTGACAGTATAAAAGTATACATAATTATAAAATTTCAATACACACGAATGAAAAGTGGTTCAGATTACTTTATTTAATAAACAAAATATTAAAAAATTTCTAGGAATAATTAATCATATCAATTAATACAAGCTGCAGCAACTTTTAAGGCCATATGAAAATCATTATTAATTTTTCAGTTTAGAAAAATATGCAAAATATACGAAAAGGAAAAATTTAGATTGCGGAATGTACAAATTATTGAACACATCTAATAAATTTTCAAAATTGACCAATGCAAGTTATATCTGAATAATTATGACTCTACAAAATCACCATCTTATAAAATGTCCAAATTACCACAGTAAACATACTTAAAAAATTTTTAAAGGCTAATAATTCAATGTATTCACATAAGAAAATTAAGTTAAAATTGAAAGATGACCACCCCTACATTTTGCAATGAACTCGCCTGGATGACGTGGAAGGCACGTGATCAGGTGGAAGTGGTATTTAACTGCTGCTGGAGAGTCTGAAGAATCATTCTTTCACTTACTTCTGTGTGTGGGAGTGAGTTGCCTGTTGTTGTTGTTGCTAATCCTCACTGTCTGACGGAGTCAGACAAGATCTACAAGTTCGTTGACTAAAAGGAAGTCGAAGACTAGGAGAGGATTGCTAAAGATGTGACGGTTCAACCTGGCATGCGCACCTCTTCTGCACATCTTCACCTTGATTGGTCAGCCACAACATCGGCGAGAGCGCATGTCCAAGCGGCCTGGTAAATAAAAGCAGCTAGTTAAGGTCTTCGGGGCTGCTTGCTGGGTTTTTTTAGTTTTATGTTTAGGCTCAGTTAGCCTGTAGGATACACCGAGTTGGTGTTTAGGTTACCGCTGGTCGGTGGACCTGACGTAAAGTGTACCGGAAAAGCTGTCACCGCCTTGGAATCGCTGCCGCAACCAGCCCTGGTAAGCGTAAGAAGTTCACTACTTCCCCCTCGGTGTGGCGGCCCGTTGCTTATGCTTGCAGTGTAAACAATAAACCCAATGCAATCTTTGAACTCACCTCTGTTCTTTCTTGGTGACCAGAGTGCGTGACAAAGAGATCCTCCTTAGAGAGTCCAATGCAATCCAAGAGGTGCTCAGGAGAGGTCTGATGATTTTGGCACTTGGTGCAGGTGGCAAAGGTTTTCGTGCCCTCGTTGAAAGTTAGGCACTTGATGTGACCGCTAGCAAGCCTTGATAGAACAGTCCGGGTATGTCTGTCACACGGGAGGTCAAGGGACAAACCCGGTTTCGAGCCCTTGTACCAATTATGGGTTGGGGTGTTTTCCACTCCTCCGAGATCTTTGATTTTTCCAGAGAGTACAATTCCAAAAAAGTAAGTGTGGAAGAGGGAGATGTTGAAATCCTGCAATTCTCCTTAGCAAGGATATCGGCCTGATCGAGTTGCCTGGTCAGATGGCAGAGTCAGGATAGTCTTTCAGGCGAACAGTTGCTCCCTCAATGTACAGTAGGTCATGTACAGTGCTCCCTCAGGCCGGTGGTGGCGGTATTATGCTTTGGGGGACGTTCTCTTGGGCGTCTCTGGGACCCGTGGTTGTGGTAGAGCAGGTATCGGAACATCATTGCGGTGACTGAGCCTTTGTCTGGATTCATACCCAGAAGCACCTGTGATACAGATCAAAATAAAGTTTTTAATATAAATCCTTTATATGCATTGGTAACTTTTATGTGCAATTACAACCAGTGTTTAAGCTTTTTAAATGCCACTAACATAGCTCTGTAACAATACTAATGTCATAATTAGCATTCACAAAAGCAAAACTATTTTTAAAACAAACCTCAAATAGTAAATGAAATAAACACTTGTATGTAAATGATAGCAGATTATCAAAACTACTATTACCGGGTGGCCACAAAATTTACGAAAAAAAGTTCCCTGATTTCCATGATGGATTTCTGAAAATATTCCCCGATTTTATGGCAAACTTTTTATCCAATTTCCCCAACTTATCCAGAAGTGTAGACATCCTGATCAAATAGAACATGTTAGCTAAAGAGATAAAGTGCCAATTTTTTAAAAATAGTTTTGGCGGTAATGAAAAGTTCAAATTATTCCGAAACATTACATTTTCAACGATTACCGCCACAATTCTCTGGGTAAATGGCGCCAAAATGTGGATGATCAGGAAAACGTGTCTTCAGAACAAAGAAAATTTCCCTGATTTCTGTGAAATTTAAAAAAAATCCCTGATTTTTTTCCAGAATGAGATAGTTCCCTGACATTTTCCCGATTTCCAAGTTTTCCTGGTTCTGTGGCCACTCTATATTAGTGTTATTTAAGTACAGCACCTCTAACAAAGGTGAAACAAGCAAGTTCTTATAAAACTTAGCTTACCACTGAACGTTGCAAGAAATAAAAATGTTTAATTCTAATTATAATACACTAAGTAAATTTATTCTAAAAGCACTAAAATTTATTCCAACAGTATTCTCACTTCAAATAAATAGAGTTGTATTTGTCCCTAAATCCTATCTAAAATAAAAGAATCTCGATAGTTTACCTGAAAAGTGCAGAGAACTTTTAAAGTCTAAGGAGTTGTTAGGAGCCAGCGATAAAACTGCTGTACAGCAAGGCATTCAGCACAACTGGTAGTTTCTTTTTGAAAAATTCCAATAAACTGTACAAAATATGAAAAATATTGTAAAATTTGTCATCCTTATGTACATATATTTACACTCGTGAAAAGAGTCAAATGAACTAGCTAGCATGAAATCATCTTTTAAAAACCTTATTTTGAAATATGGATCTGCACATCAATTGGGTAGTCTAGGGATGGGATAAATGGATTAATTTCCTTCAAAAATAAAATTTAAGTTTATCTCCTTAAAATAAAGACTCAATATTTCACACAACACTATTTCTTATTATATCATTAGGTTCATGGCATTTAATGTTATAAGCGATAAAACGATAATTTGCGGAAGGAATGGATTAGAAATTCTCAATTACTACTATCCGTTAACGCTAAAAAAAAGAAATTTATTGAAAGAAAATCTTTTTTCTTTGCTCACAAACGTAGGTTCATTTTTTAGCTACGTTTTTAAAGAATTTTACATTAATTCAACTAACACATTTCATAAAATGAAGAGGTCTTTTAACCCCTGCATTGAAAGGCTATATCATCACACCAATGCTATAGTACTTGAAAACAGCAACATTTTAAAAATCTGTTTTGCAATTAATTCAATCCCAAAGATCACCAGCCCTTCCCTTACTTTTGCCAGTGACCAAGTACGATAACATTTATGACAGATGATCTTGTCTTGACAAATAAGCTATCTAATGTTGAGGAACATGATTTTCTTCAGTCAAAGGCGGTAGGTGCCATGTAAGAGACTGAAAATGTTCCCAAGTGATTTCTAAGGCAATCCCAGCAGACTTTGATTTGAAACAATCGCAATGAAACTGCAGTGTCGTTTGACTGAAACTTCACACAATGGAACAGATGTAGTGGGGCATTTGGCGATAAAAAAAATCAAAAACATGGTAACTGAATAAGTTAAAACATAAACAATAATAAAATCAAATTAAAATTTAAGTAATAAAATTAAAGTATGCTAACTTAAAATAAAAACCCATTGTTACAAACTGCATTTTTCCTGAAAAAAACAAAACAAATAAAGTATAAAATATAACTTAAAATAAAACTCTTTGACAAAAACTACAATTACCCAGAAGAAAAAAATAACAAATAAAATCGCCCCCAAAAAATGTCCTAAACTACATCTGTAGTAAGTAATTTTTAAATAAAATTTTAATTCTCAGATATCAAATCTGATCTTCCGAAGTTTCATTTGCAAAATTTGTGCCAAAACATTCAAAAGTTATTACAAAACTAAAGAGCACATTTCTAAATGATAGCCAATGCAGTTAATTAAACTTCATTTAGTTTTACAACTCTTACAAACTCGTGAAATATTACGTACAATATTCTATATCACACGCATATGTTTCAGAAAAACAATAGAACAACATCGCTGTTTTTGCTTACATTCAATAAAATAAACATTTTCTGATTCTGATGTAATTTTATGTACATACATGAATTTCATAGCAATGAACAAATTAATTGATAAATGATTATGATGAATGATTGATATGAATGCTTAATTGATCATTATAATGAAAAGAAACTTACCAAAGAAGCCACTTTCTTTCAAAACAAACATGCTCGGCGTCGTTTTCGAAGGAAGGCGTAACGCGCATGCGCAGAGAGCGATTCTTGGTGAATGACGGTTATTAACTGTAACCTTGCCTACGAAAACTGCTTTAAACCGTAAATTCAGGTTTACGGATTTAAACCGTTGATAATATTGGGAATTTCCGTATAAGTGACGGTTTTTTTTTACAGTGTAGGAAAATTGCGTAACAATATATTTTAAAATAAACATACTATTTCTAAATTAAAAAAAAACTTGGAAGTCAAACTTTCTTTACTTAGTTGGCAAACATTGGGGCTTTTTGCTTTAGTCGTCTAGAAAGAAAATTTGAACCAGGAAACGAATTTGTATTATTTTGTTATTATGTTCGCTTGATACAGGAACACTAAAACGAGCGACAAAACACTTCTCTGGCATAATATCGCGTTTTCTCAGAAATTTCGCAATCCTCTGAGCTCACACTATTATATTTGCCACATAACGCCTACCCCTGCTGTAGAAACATTGTTGCTGTGTTAACTGTGCTTGGCGGTTTTCTCCAAGAGCTTGGCGATTTGTAGAAGTTTTTTTTAATAAATATATATTTTTTACCTTACTCTTACATACATCGAGATTCTTCGAATTTCGTTTATTATCTTTTGTTACATTTGTTGTACCTTTTGTAAAAATTTATATGATTTAATACTTTGCACGTATTGTGGACAGTAAAAAATAACATAACCCATAAAAACAAAGTTTTTTAATATAAATCTTTTACATGCATTGCCAATTTTTATATTCATTAACAAAGCGCCGTTTCTGTTGCCAGCGGGTGCATGGTATTGGCATCTAATTTTAATCATCAAATTACTTAAAAACATCTCTATCAGAAAAATATGCGGTAAACTACTTTTCGAAATGTACTAATTAAAAATGAATGTGAATTTATGCACTTGTATCCAATTATCTTTTTTTTTTACTCTGATTAGAACAATCTTATTATTTATTAAAACAATTTTGGCAACAAGAAAGAGTTTCTTCAATGATGATCGAATAAATGCTATTTCAGCCCGATTGGATGACGGCAAGTTGGTTTATTACTATTCCTTAAAAGCGACCTTTTAAAATGATACTGACAACTTTCAAAATTTGATAGAATGCATTGCCATCGATATCGAATCTGTCTGCCAGGTTTCAGCTCGATTGGATGACGGCATTTGTGTTAATTAGGCTCCGCAGATTTGTCCGGCATCGTCACACACACACAATCGAAGTTAATATAAAGGATTTAAAAAGGAAGCATTTAGTGTATAGGATGTGACGATTTCTCGAAATAACGACGTCGAATTACAACGGTAGCGATTTTATTAATTTTTTAAAAAGAAGTTGTTTAAATTGAATATTATTGAGACTATCATATATTTTTTTATGCCAACTACAATCTTGTTCTTCTCTGGTTTTTCCGGGTAACACTTCGGCTGTTGCCACTCGCTTAGATAAATCTTAATCGTCCGTTGTTGCCACTCGCTTAGATAAATCTTTACAAGGACAGAGTCAAGCGTCAAGCTGGCTGATCCGTCTTAAGATAAAATAACGTATTTGTGTCTAGGAAATTAAGATATTTTTTCTGCTTCTGAAATACAGAGCACTAAAAAATCTGCAGTATTGCAGAAAACAGTTGATCCCTACCATCTGATAACAGTCTCTTCATCCTAAAACTTATCTTCACTTCCGTGTGGAATTTGAGAGTCTTCAGTCGATATACGTGAGTTGGGGGAGGGGGACTTTTGATGACCCCTTGGGGAGCCTTCCCCTACCATTCGTGTGAATTTGGAAGCTCCAATCTACTGGAGTTGGCCGACGTTCCCTCAATCGATTACGAGATCTAGTTTTCTGTTTCTTCAGAGCCTGGCGTTTCCGTGCCATGCCGTTCGAAGCCTCTGTCTGAACCTGATAAAAAATAAAATCGCCATTTTTCCAGTGTGTCGAACTCGTACCTTGAAGGCAGAGTACTCGATTAGCATGCAAGAGGTTTTATCTTTGCCAATTTCTGATTTGAGAGACAAGTAGACACGAGTGCAGTTGAGGTAGATGGTCTCGTGTCAGGAGTGGCTAATTTTCTCTCATTTGATGCATCAATGTGGAACACAGTTTCATCTTGAAAGACTACTCGGAAGGCGTTTCCCGTTGACTTACCGTCCTCTGTATAAGTAGTTCAGATCTTGTAACGACGTTTTTGCATTGTATACTGCCGTCTAAACTAAAAAAGACAGTGTCTTTGCATTCACTTACTTACGAAATACGAAAGTTATGTGAGGCATTGAGCTCCAGAACGTACCGTCCCACAATTTGATTTTTGTTGTTTCAACCCCCCTTTTTTTTTCAGAACCATTCATGTCAGAACGGACCATATGTAGTTTATCTAACGGCCAACTTTCTCACATTAAATAGGAAATGGCTGCGTTACACGAAGGTTGTATTACATACGGAACCGTAGCAGGTTATCTGAGTAAAAATACGCTCTTGATGTTAAATGGAGACTCTTAAAAATGTGTGGGTCTGTTGGTACCTTCAAAAATTACATAAGAAATCTATAGGAGCAGCTTATATGAAAATGTCAAAAAAATTTCTTGCTTAAGGGGGTATTCTCGTTTAGAAGCCCGAATTTTAGGTATTTTTTCGGACGCGATAAAAAAAAAATATTTTTACTATACATTTTTTTATAAGCTTTTTATTGATATTTTAAGAATACAAAACATTAATAATATAAGAAAAAAAATTAAATTTCAAAAAACTGCAGGTCGGCGAAGTGGGGACTGATGGAAAAATGGCTTGTCCTGGTGTGCAGGATATAAATCCTTCCCATGACCTGAAATGGAAATCCATGAATAATTCGTAAAGAGGAAGGGTGTAGTTGAAAAAGAAATTTTTTTTTCACAAAATGGCGGTGGTTTGAAAAAAAAGTTTCGTATTTTCCCTGTTTTTTTGTCGTTCGGAATTTTTTAAAAATACAAAAAAAAAATTTTTTTTTTTTTAAACTTTTCGTAGTGCGATACTATAATGTATAAAGAAGCTCTGTGTAAAATTTCAAGTGAATCGGTTGAGTAGAATTAAAGATATCATGCACACCGTTTCCAGAAAAGTAGTTACGAGAAAAAGGAGTTTAAAGTTTGAGGACTAATCGCGCGCAGTCGGAGTCGTTTACTGACATTTTATACTCACTTGTTATTAATCAGCTATCCCTGCTACGTACAAAGTACCTTCTTCGACTTCAAATGTCATGTTTAGTGAAGCTCTTTCAGATGATTTAGCAGTTCTAGCTTCCTTGGAAGCCTCAGTAGCTCGTACCTCGTTTGCTCGCGCGACCCGGCTGCGAAACGGTTTTGTCGGCGCGTCACAAAATGAGCTGTAACTCCGAAAATAATTCGAATTTCGAAAAATCCTTTTAGGGACATTTTCTTGAAGGGTTATACTATGAAAATATGCACACACAAAAAAATAGATTTTTTTCGAATTTCTAAACCAGAATACCCCCTTAAGACAGCAGTTATATCCTTCATGTGGTTCTTGCGCCATCGAATATCCAATACAACTACGTTGTTTTTGTCTTGAAAGAAGAGGTTATCAATAATGTGTGACCTATTCAGTCTACTATTATTCTTCATGTCATCCGACATCTTCATTATTCATCAGACTTATGACTAGGACTGTAGCAGGTGCAAAGTACGAAATGCATTTACCAGCCGTTTGCGAAAAAATTGGTGAAGGATTCCAATGCGAGCCTTATTTGCTTGGGTTTCGTGCTTATTGCCGGAATATCTATATCTTTGAGATGATGCACTTTTAATTAATTTTAATTTAATTTGCATATTAACGTAATAAAAATACTTAAAATAATCAAAATTGTATGTTAATATTTTTTTGATTTATACTGATTTTTTCAATCTTCTTCTGAACCTCCTGACATTCTTTCTCAAAGCCTCGCTCGCTGTATTTAGATGGATATTTAAAAAAGTCTATTAGTCTTTGTAATTAAAACTTAGTGGGTTTCGGTGTGGTTAATACCAAGTATATAACTATGCAATTTCGAGAAAAATTTTTATTAAGAAGTTTTTCCCTGAAGGAGCAAGCTAGTTAATCTTTTGCATTGTAAAAATACATGTGAATGAGTTTTCACTAGTTCATGTCCTATTTTTGCAAACACTGATTCAATTGAGAATCATATTAGAAAATACAACGATTTTGGTGGTTCAACTTTGCTGTTATCTTTAAAATTTCAAAATGTAAGCCGACCAAAAGGTATAGTGGTTAGCGTGCTAGCTTCTGGACCGCGAGGTTGCGGGTTCGAGTCCCGTGTTAGGCAAGGGTGTTTGTAAATGTATGTTGGCTTGTCTAATGACGAATGTTTCGGCGCATTATAGCCCTCGTGTTGCTGACGGCGCCAGATAATCTGAAAACAACCAATCAAAATGTGTTAAAGTGTGTATAAGATGCGTTGGATTTCAAACGGAGTTTTTTGCATTAGGATTTCGAATATGTTGAGTAGTGCTCACTGATTTTTTTTTAGAGTTGCTCACCAGGAAACACATGTCTCCCTCAAATACAGTGTTTTCTTAGAATACTGTTACGAATTTTTGTATATTTGTAAATATTTCGTAGTGTTAATTTTGTAAATAGTAAAATTTATGTACATTTCGCATAAGGCAGTGCAATAGTTCGTCGTTAAGTTGGCTTCCCGGCAATATGGGTTTTGATGCTTGATAACGGGTTTTACAGAGGTAACGCTGGGAAGCTAGTTTTACAAGGAGCAGGGCGTTTAACATTATGGTAAAGGCAATCTCGCCAATTTGGCGAGATAGAGCCAAGTTAGCGACGGTTTTGGCAACTAATTTTCGTCGCCAAATTTGGCGAGAAATCGCCAAATGTCGTTAAACTTGGCGACCATTTGGCGATATTTTCGGTCCCCACGTACATGTATAGGACTTTTCGACTACGATCTGGAAAGTTCTCCAAATATCTACTTCTAGAAGTCTAAAGAAGGTTTGACTCCTATATAAGTCGGCCGAGGAGTTTAGTCAGTTAGTTGTTGATTTTGAGTCACTGAATTAGTTGACTGGAATTACTGAGTCTCAGTGAGCGTTCAGAGAGTTCCGAAAGCGAACTGTATTGCATTGTCTTTTGCAGTGATTTAGCAGTTGTGTAGTCAAGTTTTTAGCTGCTGTTTTGTGCTCTATCGTTGTGAAAAGAGCTGTATTCTGTCTACTAGAACGAGAAGTTCTGGAGTTGTAAAGGAATCTGTGAAGAGTGATATTGGAATAAATATCTGCAAATTTTGATCTGCTTTGGTTTCAAATCTTTCGAACCCGTCCACGCAACAATACTATATAGGCAACATTCCAACAATCGATATAAAAAAAAAAAAAAAAAAAAATTGTCACCTTAGAAAAAAGAAAATTTAAAGATAGCAGCTAGTCTAGACAAGTCAATGCCTTTTAAATCCTTTTTTTTCTGCACCACTTCTAAGGTTTCTGGCTGTTCGAAACTGATCCAGGGAACGTTGTTGATGGTTAGGCTAATCACCCTAAGCGGGCTTTGCTGAAAACCCAATTTGAAAATACATTTCCATTTATTTTAGGTTTTATTGATCGAAGTTTTCATATTTGTACTGTTCATTCTATAAACTAATCAGCCATTTTCGCGCTGCAGGTGTTGTTTCTCATCGGCTTTTTTTTTTTAATACTCTTGTATCTGTTTTAAGTTTTTCTATACCACTATATTTATTAGAGTTGAGAGTTTAAAAAAAAAACCTAAGTTTGTGTCTAAAATTGGAAACACCACCTAGTTTCTATTGGGCTTGGTCTTGTATCTTGTTTTTAAGATCTTTTTTGACCATCTCAACAAGCTTAGTATGACAACAAATGCTGAAATCGAGCAGTCTTGTTTTTGCTCTCTAAATTTTTGTGCCTTCGAACCATAAACAACCGACTTCAAACATTTTCGAAATGAGTTAGATAAATAGATGGAAGTGTCTGTTAAAAAATGCTTCAAATGCCGGACTGGCCTAATTTTTGGGATGCGGGTGGGGTTTTTTTCTGAGTTATTTAGAGCCTTTCAAATTATTTATCAATGGCGCCGTTTGCCTGCTCTTTTTTCTGGCTTGTTCTCAATATATATTGATGCAGGCTGTATTTGTTTCGATTTACAAGCTTTATTAATGTCTTTCTATTTATTAAAACTGTTTTATAGGAGAGTCCATAAAAAAAATCCTATCCTGTTTCTAGTCCACGCAACTTTATCAAGGAATAAGAGTTGAAAATAAAACAAGTATTGAGTTGTGTATTTCACATGCACCAAACCAACGCCTCTTCGCTGGGAAGTATCATTGAAAACAGGGGGAATCAGGCAATTCTAGAAATATATATTTTAAATTTTGCAATTAAATCAGATATTCAAATATTTTTTTTTCTGTATACGCAAGTTAGGTAACTGATAAAAAGATATTTCCCAAGAGGAAGATATTTAAATTTTCCACCAATAACTTTATTTTTTAGAAAATATGTTAACAAATGAATGCGATAAATTTTAGTAAATTTACGTTTTCATGGTTTATCTGTGCATTCTTGTATAAATACGGATGAATTTTGAGGGAATTTTTGAATATCCGTATTGGTTCGAGTACTTAATCTAAAAAGAAAACCAGACGATATTATTCTTAATTATCCAAACACTTAAATTACAGACAAACCACGTTGACCCGAAATCGCCTAAAATGAAATCCCGTTTAATGCGAAGTTAAAGCAATCCTTGGTACTTAAAACTTAACGTTAATTTATTCGTTTAACATGAAATTCGGTTAATGCGAACAATTTAGGCGGCCCTATCTACTTCGCGTTAACGGGGTTTGACTGTATATATTGTGTTGTTTTATACTTCGTATACTATTAGAAAGTACAATAAATGAGTCAGTAAACTATTATAAACAGAGGCGATATTTCGCTATTTCAAAGAGCTTCGTTATCTCATGCAAGTATACTATACTTATTTCTCCGATCGAAAAATAGCTATTTTCTACAATTTTTTTTGGTATTGCGAGAGCAACACTATGCAATACTTATTTTTTTCTATGGTTATAAAATGAAATGTCAGCAAAGATTTGGTAATTTTCACAAGAACGATACATATTTGAAATTTGCAGTCAAACCTCGTTAACGTGAAGTCAATGGGGCCGCCGAAATTGTACGCGTTAACCGAATTTCATGTCAAAAGAATAAATTAACGTTAAGTTTTAAGTACGGAGAACTACTTTTACTTCGCCTTAAACGGGATTTCACTTTAAGGGGGTTTGACTGTAATTCGACAACGAGTACTTTTATTTACTACAAAAATAAAAAGCTAATTTAATAAAATTGTGATAAAACGATTGCTCTGGGGGGGGGGGGGGGGCTATTTTTGCATTGATTTTATTTGTAATGGTGCAAGTAACGCCTGAAGAAGATGGATGATTTTGTGTTCCCTGTTGCTGGAGTTCTTGGCTATGATTTCGCTTGAATATGAGTACTCTTTCATCGAGGGGAGAGTTGTCCCCGGAGTGGAGAGAGGTATGATAAATGAGGTTTGTTTCATATTTCTGGCGTACCCCACTCCCTTTCCGGTTGAGAGGGACCTTCGGAGGGCAGGCACATTTCACCTCTAAATACGTGTGCATTATCTTGTTTCGTTTTAGTTCATAAAGTGTGTTTTTCGGATAGATGTTCAGTCATCTGTAATGAGTTTGAATCCCACACTCCAGCGTTGCAGGCTGTATAGCAGTTTTGCTGGGTTTTCTTGCAACTGTGATGTAAATTCAGAACCTTGTTCCCGACCTGAAACTTAAAAGAGGATTCCTCTTAGAATTCCAATCTTTTCCAGAAATCCCAACAGCAGCCATTTGTTTTTTCCTTGCGTGTGCCCTTTAATTTTTGTGCCTTTATAAAACTTTGCGACTTAGCACAAAGTAATCTGAGTTTGAAGTAAAATATTTTAAGCCATGGTCGGATTAGACGATCGTCATAGTCACGTGTCTACTTTGAAGTGACACCTAAATGCTTGCTCAATGGACACTTCTGGACCAATCGGAACAGAAGCAATTTTTACGTCACTATTCTCAACTTTCTAAGTACGTTGGGGTACAATTTATTACCAAATTATCTCTTGATAAGGTGTTTATCATTTTGAGACTTTCGATTTGCATGCGCTTTTGAAATATTACTAACTTGGCTTGTGATGCTACCAGTTCTAACTTGGACTGTGTTTGAATAATATCTAAGAAAAGTTTGCATGCATTGTCAAGAAAGTTCTGCAAATTTAAGAAGAATTTGACACAGGGAATATGAACTCAGTATTTCAGTCTATTTAGTCAAAAGAGAAAAGTGACTTTTTGCAACTTTTTCATATAATTTCTAATTTCGAATAATCAATTCTCAAACTAAAATGTTGTGTTCTTGTTCTTCAATGGAATCCCAACTTATTTTGATTTGCCTTACTATCTTAGAGTCGAGGAAATTAATTTCAAGAATTTAACTTTAAACTGATTATATTATATTCTGGAAAGCATAAATAATTAACTATCAACTAATAATAAAGGTAGCGCAATACCTTTATTTTAACGACGTTTACAGAACGAGTTTTAAACAATCAGTACGTATTTATCTACTCTCTGTTCATCAGCTTTTATTTTTTGTACCGTCAACTAGTTTCTATTTTCCTTTGTAAATTGAAATCTTGTGTAGGACCAAATTTTGTTTAATTCGGATTTTAATAATATGTGAATATATTGATTCCTTAACGATGTAACTGTATTCGATAACATTTATATTTTTAATTGTTATGCTCCTCTAAGTTTTTATTGTAACCGTTTGTTGATATTATCGTTTGGTTGGTCACGAATTAAGACGAAGATAGGACTGGTGCAAATCTTATTTTCTTGCTATTTTTTTCGTTTTTTATGCTCACTCAAGTAATTCGTAACTCGAATGTACAATTAAAAAGACCAGAAAGCATGAAAATACAAATAGAATTTCCAATTAGCAGTACAACTGCTATTATGTTACGGATTTGTGAGCTTCACTGTTCGTATACTTTTTTCCCCTGATGTCTTGATGGAACGAAAAAAATGAGATGAAATAAAGGAATAAAACCCTCGTGTCCTGCTGGCACGCGTTCTATTCACATTGTACCCTCCCCATCTCCTTTCAGTTTGCACCTTTTCAGATAGGGAACCGTGAGAAAGCTGTCGCACGTGTGGTATGGACGCCATAATTGGCAATTTATCGTCGCCTAGGTGTTCAAAGTAGTAAGCTGTGTATGTGTGTTTGTCTTGTCTTCAGTCCGGCGAGGAAATTTTGCGGCTTTTTTCTCCTATTATTTGTAAATAATTTACATAAAAGGGTCAAATTTCCACTTTTTTTACCCGCAAATAGTGGCGAAAATAACCCTTTATTATCTCGAAAGTCTTTCTCGCACTAGCGTGAAAAAGCCCTTTTTCGCCCGCCTCGAGCTCACATTTTATATAGTTTTGGTTTAGAAATAACATTTAAGAAGAGATTCATTGTCTGGAGTTGCCAACGTTTGTTTATTAATGCATTAAAGATATTTTTTGCTCGTGATTATAAAAAATATTGTATGCAACATGTGAGAAGTCACTTTTTCGAATTCGTCAAATAAACGTTTTGCCTCGTTTCTTCCAACTATGGTTGCATAAATGACTATTTTATGATTATGATATATTTTGAATTGATACTCAAAAGATTATTTCCAGAAGTTTCTGGTTTTATTATTCATTATGTTTGTAGCCAATTATTAGTTATAGGCGCTATATTTTATTTTGAGCAGTTGCGTTATAAATTCATGAAGTTTGTAGTTTAGTAATTACTTCATATCGTAAAATAGTGTATGCGTTTTGGAATGGAGTTTTATCGTTTGTCAAAATGTTCTGACCAATCATAATACACTTTTAAAAATAAATTCGAATTTTAAGCCCATCACAAACTCGCATTTAATTTTTTTTCTGTCAGACATTGCGAAGTTCAGTTGTTTGGGACATTTCCATGCATATAATCCTTTAAAATATCAAAATTCTTTTAAAATACCTTAGAAATTCGAGCACTTTTTTATCTTTTCGAAAAAATGTCACGATAAACACATGCTACCCAAAACAGATAACGCCCTTTGGCAAAAACCCGTTTTTTAATCGAATACTATTTTTTCTTCTTTGAATTCGAGAAAATCTAAATCCATCTATATTCGTTTACCTGTAACCGTATCATTGACTCTAGAACAATAGGTTCTCTTCACCTTTTATGCAGCTTTTATGGATTCCTTTTATCATTATTTCTTCACACGAGCAGGTGTTATTTATTTCGATGAGTCAGATGAATATTTTCGCTTATTGATAACACACCGTCTTGAAACCGTCTCGTGCACTTATACGGTTGCAATGTTTTGTTTCAGAGCGATTTAATCAGTAAACATTTAATCAAAGAAAACATTGAACTCTATTCACTGCTGATTTTTTTGCTCATAGTTTTTGAACTTGTTAACTAACCCTTAATTGTTCGGATTTTTAGGAATGCTACTACGTTCCAGATCGACACTTTAATAACAGCGATCTCAAAGTATTTTCTAATTGATGTCTCCTGTTTACTTACTCTTTATAAAAGATTTTCTGGTGCAAGACTCAGGGCTGTATGCTGGGCATTGTAAAAGGAGTGTTCAAAACCTGGAATTTAAAAATATCTTAGGACAAGGGAATTTTCTCTCTGGAAAAAACTTAAATTTTAAGCTTGCATGTTTGAATAAATTTGTTATTTTAGAGGGCTCTTTGCCCCCCCCCCCCCCCGTGCCCTTCTTTGTGAGGTTTTTCCCATCGTGGCGAACATACAAGTTTTCCCATATTTTCGAACTTGCTTCTTTTCCAAATACTTTACTGGTCATCTGAATATTCCACTTTATTGACAGTGTGACTGACTGGTGTTGGTGGCTGACTGGCTGTGATTACAATTAGATTAAGACAAGGTCTTAGCTACCTATAATAGTTGGAAAAATTGATATTTCCTTCTTGCGTAATTTTGCACTTAGTCTGACTTCTTTTATGTTTTTTGATATATATTTTTTTTACTATGTATTATTTTTTAATTCTAATTATTTAATTTTAATGCTCTGGTTGTAATTTTTATTTTAAGGTTTTAATTATGTTTATGATAGATGTATTAGTATGTAATGAAATATTACATTTTCCCACAAAATATAGAATCTTTTTGACATTTACGTAAATATGCCACGGAAAAAAAAGGAGAAAAAATATATGCGAATATAATGCATTTGCTATTAAAAGAGCTACCGAACTAATGTCCTATACTACATCTGTTTTAAAAGTTTCCTCAAATGCAAACTTCTATGTCCTTTAACGGATCCGAAGCAACGATGGGCCACGCAGCTAGTCAATAATAGTAAGGAGATATATAGGTAATGATAAGAAAAATAGACAAGAATAATTTTTTTGCTTTCGACCTGAACTGCAAAACTTCTTTGGCAGTCAATAACAGACATACGACTTTAAATGATTTAACCACTTCCGATCAAAACTTCCGGACTTTTAAAATGACTCTTGTCCCCATATCTCGATAGTAAACTATCTACCTGAAACTAAACGTAAACAAACCCCATCAGACAACCATCAGGAAACATCCGTCCACGCGTGTCTCTCATAACCTCCATTCAACAAAAACAGATGGTGCATCCCATTGGCGCGAATTGGCGATCGCCAAAAAGAACCCATCCTAGCAACCCCCCTCCCCCTCCTCGCGACCCAAAACGCATCATCTTCCAAAACAAGAAAGTAGTGGCAATAGTTCCGAGCGGGTTTCCGATCCCTGCTGTTCTTGCTCTTGAGCTTCCCTTGGATCCAAAGAAGACGACTTTTATTTTTTCGAAGTTTGGATCGTGACCAAAAACTTCGAAGAGAGAAAGAAAAACCGTCCAAAAAATAGATTTTCGAAAATGCTGCGCTGTGTGTCGTCGTTTCTGCTTTGCTGCAGCTGAGAGAGATGCCGCTGTTGTGTTGTTGGAGCCGACATTGCTTCGAGAGCGAACGTTGTTTGTTGTGGATTTCGATGTGCTTTTTGTTGCGACGATACTGTGGATAGTTTTTAGGATACGTTTTGGAGTTCTGTGAAAAGGTGAGTTGTTTGGGGTTGACTTTGTTTTTGTTTTTTTGTCTTGTAGCTGTAATTGTGAAACTTTTAATGGCTTATTCCTGTGATAATGACGGGTGTGCTTTGCTCCATCTTTTAAAGAGAGTCGAATATTTTTTTAGATGAATAATAATTTGGTTTCGGAGAGAAGTCTTCGGAACATAGTATAGAACATTTGGCGATATTTTTTCATTTGGCGTGCAAAACTGTCGCCAAAAGTAAAATCCCGGTATTTGAAATAATGATTAAAATATATATAAATAAAATTATGTAAAATTTAAATGCTAATTAAATTAAAGTATAACAAAATAAAATACGTTGCCAGAAACCGTATTAATCAAAAGGGAGAAGAAAAAAAAAGCCACTGAATAAAATCGTGCCAAAGAAATATTCTATAGTACATCTGTACTTTCAACTGAAGCCAAGATGATAATTGCTTGAAAATAAATTCGAATATAAATTAAAAATATTAAGATATTTTGTGAATGTTACATTTGTTTTGAAGTGTGTAAAATAAATATTTGCTAAGTACAGCCATCTATGTTAATTTTTTATTATAAGTAACAATATTCTTGTAATCAAAGGTGTTTTTTCTTCGTTTAACTCCAATTTAAATGCATGCTGTAATTTTGCTTTTAAGTGGTAAAGAAATACTCCCTCATTTATGTAACAAGATATGTAATGAACTGGCACGTCAAATATTTAAATATTTTCAATAAGTTTGTATTAGCTTTTTATATTTTTAGGCAGGATTTTTTTTTTATTATTATATTTATGTACTAGATACAGAGAATATAAGTAATTATCGTAGTGTTACGTGAGCTATTACAAGTCGATTGTATTTGGTTTGTTCACGCCTTCAAAAGGTATGATGCGACTCTCCTCTTGTTTCTTTTGCTGGATTATTGCTGCAACTGGTGGGTTTATTCCAAATTTTATCTAGTAAAATATCTTTCGAAAATGAAAAAAAGATTCCTTAAAAACATTGACTTTAAATTGGTGTTAACCCTTCTTTATAGCATTTTGACATATGCATGAAATAATAAATTATTTTGCATTTTGCTGAAACTAGTTCGTGATTTAAAAAAAAAAAAAAAAAAAAAAAATACATCAATAAGTCAAGTCACTATACTTGAACTGTGTAATAAAGATAGTCTTGTCAAATTTTCAGAAAATTTAAAATGTTTTTCTGCTTTTTACTGCGCTTTTAATGAAAATAATATATTTTTTTATTTAATAGATAGAGAAACAAGTTATGTGTATGTTTTAAATCTTCTTAATTTTAACGTATTTGTGAAGTAGATAGGTTTAAAAACTAGTTACTTATTTTCTTACATCTCCCTTGACAAATTCATGTATAAATTTTATTAAAGGAAATAAAACTAAATAGAAAAAAAAAATTCTGATTGAACCAGCATAGTCAAGTAGTCCAACATACAAAGTCAACATGTTAAGCTGCATGCTAGGGGGGACATGGATTCGATTCCCGAATTCACTATTCAAGAATTGATAAAGATTATGTTAGATTTCAGAGACGATTCCAAAAGGGAATGGGGTTCTGAACGCCAAATCCAACAGCTTGGAATTGTAACGAAAGGGTTGAAAAGAAATTCGGAAAAAAATATATAGAAAGTCGATGATAGAAATTAGAATGACTTAATTAAGTGGGAGGAAACCGTTGAATAGCATGGACGAACTTTGGTTTCTTTATGGAAAACTATGAACCTTTGTAATGAGATTAATAACAAACTCTAATGCTATCATTGGAAGTAGTTATAATTATTATTTTAAGCAACCAATTGCCACCACTGGTCACTAGTGCACAAGTGTTCATATTCGATACTGAAGAATTCTTTACCGACTGCGAATATCATATATGTATGTGGGCAATTCTCTGTTGTTAGCAGGAGACATTTTAGCTCTTTTTTCTACTCATAAACAAATTAGAATTCTAAAATTATTATAAATCTAGAAATTATTCTTTTGTTTTATATAGCTCTACTTGATGCCAAAGTTATATGGAAAAATAACTATTTTAACTTGGTCAAATATGCATTTATATCGTCTGACGCACGGGACACGTCAGTGTCCCGTGCGTCAGACGATATAAATGCATATTTGACCAAGTTAAAATAGTTATTTTTCCATATAACTTTGGCATCAAGTAATATGATATAAAATAAAAAATGTAACTATTAGTTTTATTATTTTTGTCTGTTTAAGAATAGAAAAAATGAGCAAAAATGTCCCGTGCATCAGCCAGAGAATTGCCCATATATGTAAATGCCGTAGATCCCTTATTTATGCACCTGTTCGATTCTACTAGTTTTCATTTATGCAATTGCCACGATATCAACATATACTCAAGTATCAATATATTAGAATATACGCAAGTGCCATTACATCAGCATATACGAAATTACCACTGTATTAACATGTACGCAATTACCACTATATCAACGTGTACGCAATTTACACAATATCAACATGAACGCAAGTGCCAATACTCATCCTCATAATCCTCTACTAAGATATTGTGGGAAGCTATTGATCGGATATCCTTTATTATCTTCAGTCGATTTTTACAAAAACTTTCTGTCAAAAATTGTCTTAACTGTCAAAAATGTCCTTGTTTGAAAGATTATCCACGTTCAAATTCGGCTCTTTAAAAACAAGTTTTACCTTTTTTTCTACTCCTACCGAACCGCGATGGTTATCTTGCAACGGCAGTGTTTAGATAAAACTTTCTGTAGTTGCACATCGTGAATCATCAAGTTATTTTTTCCTTTCTCTCTTCTACGTTAATATAGTCTCAGGTGTGCTTGTGAAAATACGAATGTTTTTCTTGCATTCCATTTTACTAATATAATATTTATTCTAGTAATAAATATCTACAAGATACTAGTTTTTAATGCTTCAAAATACGAGTATGCCTTTGCTTGTTCATGGTTGATTTTAAAGTACATTAGGCTACTACTAAACAACAACAGATAGAACTATATTCGTATAAAATATATTTTTAGGGATAAAATAATAATGCTTTTGAGTAATAAAATTACACAAGGTTCCCTTTTGGGTTTGGTTTTTATGCCTTGTCTTTTCGAAAATTGTTTTCTTATCAATATCATACATTGCTGTCCTTCATATTTTATCCGAATGTCCAGTTTTTGACTCCATCAGAATTCATCTTTTTAATTCAAGAAACCCATCACTTTTAAATTCACCCCCTCACTTGAATCTTTTTAGCGCTTTACTTAAAATAGGGTTTTATCACCTTATTTAATTTTTTAAGCATTTACACTATTTACTCTTAAGCTTTTAAACACGTTTCAGTCCTGTGTTTATCAACCTGTTTTTTTGTTACTTGATTAATTTTTTAAAATGGTGCTCTTTTGGCGCAGTTAGGCCCTTGTGTTGCCCTTGCGCCTTATAAATCCAAAATACAACCAACCAATATCGTATAAATCTAGAATCAGTGTTCCTTTCATCTGTTCACGGTTTGTGTTGATGGACTTAAGAGAAGAAAAAATTGTGTATATAGTGTTTTAAAACAGCCTTGGATACAACTATATTTATGAAATATCTCTTTTCAAAAATCTAAGAATGATCATACATTATTTTTGTCTGTGTGTTTTGGCAGATTTTAAAACAATATCTGTTTTAGTTTTATTTTCTTTTGAGTTCGAAAATAATAGTGCGTTGTCATGTTTATTACTTTCTGCTTCCTTGAAGTGCGTTCGATTTTGGAAATGAGGTGATTTTGAGATTTTGTACTGAAATCGTCTTAGTTTACAATTATGAATAGAAAGAAAAGTGGCTTTTACTAAGTCTGTTGTTTGTTTTGTTGCTGTAAGTTACTTGCGGATTACGGAGTTTTATATTTTTGATAATTGAAATCTCGTCCAATTGCAAAATCGAGCGTATTCACTTCAATTATTTTTCTTCTGTGGTAGATGAGTGTGACCTCGCATGCAAAAGGTGCAGGGTTCGATCCGGTGTTAAGAATGGATGTCCGTTGTTGTCCGGAATCCACATTAAGCTGTAGGTGTTAACCTGATTAGCCGTTATTGTGCATAAAAATAGGCCATTGAGCGTACAAACCAACCAACTTCTTAACTAAAAATAAAGAGAGAGACTTTGTATCTTCAGTTTATAATTCTATTAAACTAAATGTTGCTCATAAAATTCTGCATTTTGTAAACATGTATCTTTTTGAAACTGGTATATTTCAATAATAAATAAAAAATGAGATTTTTTTTTTTTCTAATCGTATGCCTGTTTTCAAAACGTTTGTGTTATTTTTTATTTGTAGTTAGAATTACATCACAGCTTTATAAATGTATAGTAAATATTCTTACCTGCACCTCACGTTGTCACACTACTACTTAGTTGCGAATTATTTACTATTTAACTAATTTTTATAATTCTACTTATAAAGTATTTGAATATATATATATAATGAAGTTATTGCTATATAAAATAACTGATACTAGAATGACTAGGTCTTTTAATTTGATTTTAAAGTGGGGAAAAAACGTTCATATATACAGCGCAATTAAATCAAAAGGCACCAAGACATATAAGTTGTATATAGTTACTTTCTTTTCAAATAATTATCACAACAATCAACGAATTCTAAATATAACCTACTTCTTAGAAAGAACGATCAAATCTCTACATCACCAAAAATAGCCGCATCAAAATTTAATAAAGCATTGTGAAATGCACTATAATTTAACGCCTTAAAATTACTATTCTCAAACACATTTCATTTAATTCATAAATAAAAAAAATCGAGGATTAACTCCAAGAGATTAGATTTCACTTTCGTTTGTTTTACCGACAGGTGTTTGTTGCATCAATGTCTGTCCCCGTTCTGTCGTTCCTTTGATTAGAGTGGTAGCTTCTGAAATGTATGTCATCATTATATTGACCATTGTCTTATCTGTGCAAAGGATTTTTCATTGTCGCAGAAGGGGGAAGTGCCCTTTTCACTGTCGTCGGTGTGTCTCCGAATGTTAGATTTTGAAACGGACATTGTCTTGTAAAATTGCTAAGTTGGCGTAATTGGGCGCAATTTTTGTTGGTCGTTAAATTTCACGGTCGAATTAAAATCGCGTTTATGTTTCAGGGCTCGTTTTGAACTGTGTCCTTCCTAAACTATAGTAGTCTTGCAGTAGAAATTGGGCACGTATTTTTGAAATGGTTTTAAACAATTAAATTAGAAAAATAGCCAATGACCTTATTTCTATAAAAGATTTTTAATTAATAAGGTCAATCCGTTGGCCTAGTTTCATAACTATTACTTTCTTTTATAACTGTTAGAGGTAATTAGATATCGGCATCTATACTAAACTTCAACTTAACTAGACATCACTTAGACGATAGATCGTGACAGTGCTCATAGGTATTTAATCCATTTTGGCGGAGTGAAGACATAATTCTCGCCAAACCTTATAGCCTTTTGTTCTCTATAGGGTTGTAGTTTGGCGAACTTTATGCTTTCACGCCGCCAAAATGGATTAAATACCTATGAGCACTGTGACGATCTACCGTCTAAGTGATGTCTAGTTAAGTTGAAGTTTAGTATAGACATTTGTTATTTTTTATGACAATGCATGGATTTTTGTATCACAATTACATAGTTCTTTCTGAAGGATTTTGTATCATCTTTACTTTCAACTATACAATTTGCACCAACTTGAGAGGAAGTAATAGAAAGGATCATTTCTTATAATCGCTATGTTACAACCTTCTAGCCCAGTGCGTATAGAAACCACTTTCTATAAAATCTTGAAATTTGGCGAGTAAGTACGAAAAAGATTACTTAGTTAAAGAAAGATTAGGGGAGTTGGTATCCTAAAATTTATTAAAAAAATTATTTTAAGTTTATTATAGTTTATTAAAATGTAAATTCTACCCTTTAAAATGATATCTCATTTGTAATAATACCTCATTTAAAAGTAATTTTAATAATTTTTTGAAGATAAAATTATGAACTATTAGTTCAAGTAAGCTTTTCTTTAAAATGCATTTATCACAAAACGAAATTTTTCATTACTCATGTACCTTTTTCTCAGAAAATACTTGATAGAGAAGCCTAATTCTTTTTCCATCTCATTTAGCAGACACTAGTTATTCTACTGAAGTTGGGTTTTAATTATAATGCATTTACTTTTTTAAAAAAACTGTATTATCGTGTAAGTCGCTCAGATTCATTAAAAATCACAATTTTTTTTTTTTTTGACGAAATAAGCCAGAACAAAAAATGTTTTAAAAATAATAACAAAACCTTACTTCAGTAAATACAGATACATAAAATGAATATGTGATAAAAATTTTAGGTAGATATCTTGAGCAGTTTCTGAGGAAAAGGTACATGAGTAATGAAAAATGTAGTTTTGAGAAAAACGCATTTTAAAGGAAACATAACTTACACTTATAGTTTAAAAAATTTTCTTTCAAAAATTATTAAAAATACCTCTAAATGAGGTATTATTACAAATGAGGTATCATTTTAAAGGGAAAAAGTCAAATTTTAATAAACAACAGTAAACTCGTAATTGATTTATTATTAATTTTTGGGTATCAACTCCCTTTTTAATGAAATGACATTAATTGTTTTCATTTAAAGTCTGTGTATTATAAATAAAAATTAAACTGGCAAAGAACAAAACCAGGTGGAGCCACTGCTAATGCGTAAAGATTTCAAATGTAAGCTAAAACATATTACACGCTATTTTCGAGTTTTTAATTTATGATATTTCATTAAGTGATCATTTTCGTACCCAATTCGCCAAATATCAAGGTTTTAGACAAAGTAGTTTCTATATGCACTGGGCTAGAAGATTGTAACATAAATCGATTGTAGGGAAGGATTCTTTCTATGACTTCCTTTTAAGTTGATGCAAATTGTATAGTTAAAAGTAAGGGTGATACAGGATCCTTCAGGTGATACAGAAAGAGACAAGTAATACGTTGGTTAGACAGGAATGGAATTTTAAATGCAAATGCTTAAAAAATTGGTTACAATATTATGTGGTAAATCTAAATATGAGTTTATCGCTTCTCTCTTGAAAAAGGACCCTATGATCTCTGTACTGAGCAGTGCAGCCCAAACGGTCACTTTTGCAGACGTTACCATTTTTACGATACTTTTGCATGACACGCAGACTAGTTTTCAGACGGATCCAGTTCCATATTCCTCAGTTTTGTTTATTGGAAAAAATTTCACACACACACAAAAAAAGCTGGTGTATTTAACCCTAAATATCTAAACTTAAAAATCAGTGTTACTCTGTAACTAATCATTCGACTTCTAGACTACGAATCAAAAACAAATACATTTTTATATTCCTTTTATTTATTTCAAACAAATTAGTGTATCCTAAGCGAAGCAGTAAAATATATTTCAATTAAAAAATAAAAAGGTAGTAACTCTTGGAAGATGTTAAAAATGCAACGGAGAACATCTCGAAATTTGCAAAACTGGTATTCGATTAGACGAATGATAAGTTACCTAGGGTTAAAGTTTCATTTTTAATATTGTAACTAATTCTGCACCTGATGTCTATCCAATATACCACTTGTCTCTTCTTTCTATCTCTCACTGTTTCGCAGTCAAAGTTAAGGATTAGTTTCCGAAAGACCCTTGTAGTTATTAATGTCTTATGCATGACCATTTGCAAAGTAACATTTGTAAGCTAATCTTCGTTCCATCATGAATGAATGGTTTTGAGAACGTGGAAGGGCCTCGATGTTAGTGGTAGAGGCAGGATAGAATAGTAATAGTCGATTTCGCACATATTTGGAAATATCACCGTGGGATTTTCTGTCTTGATTTTATCGGGCCGGTAGACCGTGAAAGTATTTTCCTTTTGTTTTAGATTATTGGTGAGTTTAAGACACATTTAGGGTTCAATTTCACGAATTTATATTTCTTTTTTTTTACATAGGTTTTCCTGTAAGATCACTCTTAAGTGGCAACAGAACCTGAAAATCCAGGAAAAAGTCAAAAAGCTTCTTGATTCTAGAAAAAAATCGGGGAATTTTTGAAAATTTCATGAAAGTGAGGGAAATTTGCTACCATTGTTTTGAAATTACATTTCCCCGTTCATCCGTATTTTGGCGCCATGTACTCAGATAATTGTGGCGGTAATTGTTAGAAATTTCATGTTACATAATAATTTAAACTTTTTATTACCACCAAAACTGCTATGTAAAAAAAAGAAAGGCATATTATCTCTTTGGTTAACATGTTCTATTTGATCAGGGTGTCTACACACATTTGGACATGTTTGGAAATTGTGAAAAAAAAAAAGTTTGCCATAAAATCGGGGATTTTTTAGAAATTATTAGGGAAATTTTTTCCCTAATTTTGTGGTCCCCTTGTCGCTTAAGTTGTGTTTTTTCGCATTCTGTCTTACATGATATGAATAAGATATTGACAAAAAGTTACAGCATCAACTCTCAATCTTAAGATATATTTGTTCGATATACTTATGTGCTAAGGACAAAGGTCTTATCTGCATTAATTGGCCAAACTAAGTTGTTGTTACCATGTGGTTTTCTGTAATTTGTTCTGCTTAATGGTAAGGTTTAATAGTCGTATCTGTGTTGCACGGGATGTATTAAAAAGTTAATTAGTTAAACAAATTTAATAAAGCTTGCATCAACTACATGGAGTTGTTAAATATTAAACCGCTATTTTTGTTTAATTAAGTTGCAGATACGACTTTTGTGTTTAGCACAGCAGTTTAACATACATTACTACAATTCCGTGGAACTGCGTATTTCCACTTTTTTTTTTAAAGATGGATTTCAGTCGTTACTGATTGATGTAAATCTTCGGATATACCTGAACTTTAGTTTTGTAGGATCTGTAGCATGTCTCAGGGATTAAGCTGTGGGTGTTTTTTTTAGCAAAATGCTTAAGAATTTTCTTGAAAGATTGGTTTAGTTAAGTTCTTTTGCTAAAATATTTTGATACAAAATGTGCAAAATCACAATTTTTTGTTATCCAAAGTTCGACCTTAAAGAGCAAGTAAGCTGAAGGACGAAAATTATTTTTCCAGATGATATTTGTTATAAAACAGCTTTATATTTGTAAAATGCTAAAATGAAATTTGTGATTTTAGTTTTTTTGCCAAAGGAATTTTGTATCCCAGCTTTTAAACACTGACTTGTGTCTGTTTTGTGGAATTGGTTGCTTCGCGTGTAAACTTCTGTCAAGAGAATCTCGCCAGTATATCAAACTTTTTCAAGTGCATCTCGCCAGTGTATAAAACTTTGTCAAGAGAATCTCGTCAGTTCATAAAACTTCTATTAAGAGAATATCGCCAATATATCAAACTTTTTCAATTGCATCTCGCCAGTGTATAAAACTTTGTCAAGAGAATCTCGCCAGTTCATAAAACTTCTATTAAGAGAATCTCGCCAGTATATCAAACTTTTTCAAGTGCATCTCGCCAGTGTATAAAACTTTGTCAAGAGAATCCCGCCAGTTCATAAAACTTATGTCAAGAGAATATCGCCAGTACATGAAACTTCTATTAAGAGAATATCGCCAGTATATATAACTTCTGTTTCTGAAAATTAGCCATCGGTTTTATTGTTTTGAATGAAAAGTAATCCTTCCTAAATATCAGTTAGAAGTTTTGTCACTCATATTTTGCATGTCCTGCCGCTTCGCTCCCTTACTCACCAACCTATTAGAAAAGTGAAATTCCAATTATAACCCACAATTGTTGCAATCGACTTCACAATCATAAACCTCGCATGGAACAGTTTGTAAACAAATGATGCCAAAACTGGGAAACTGTATCCGGCTATTGATTTTCTGGTTGCCCTACCCCTCACTGCTACCTCCTCTTTACCTGCCTCTCCCCCCCCCCCCTCCTCCTGTGGCGTGGGGTTCACGGTTATAGTGGAAAAAATCGATCCGCCCACAAGACAGAACCTTTTATAGGAACTTTTAATGTGTGGCTGAAAACATAAAATTGCTGAGTCGACGCATAACTTTTCATTTCAAGTTTCTTTTATGAGTTGCTAAAGGTCCATTCACAGCGTTGTTGTTTTTTTTGGGAGGGGGGGGGGGGTCTTGGAGGGATAAAAATGTTCCCTCTTCGTTGACGATGTTAGAAATATAATTTGGTAAAAATAATTTCCCTGCTTTGCTTTTTAGATTAAATTTGGTGAGCGCCGTAGTAATATTTCTTTGAACTATAAAAGTCGTTATAGTTTCTTATTTGTGTGTCTGTGGAAGAATGTTATGATTTTTAAAATAATCATTAGAGAAAAAAGGAAATTTTGTAAATTAAGTATTTCGAACTGTGATGAATGTTCAAAGAATTGAAATTAGAATGAAACAAATTGACTTTTTACCAGAATTCTGACTTTTTTTTTTTTGCTTACACTTTTAGAAGGATTTTCCAAGTCATAAAACAAAAATTTTATTTTATTATCCAAAGAATGAATCATAGGACTTATGTTCGATATAACATAAAATGGCATTTTTTTTTTAGTTTCAAATTTCATAGGAATTTTGGGGGCTGTTACTGTCTCTATAACGTCGCTTTTACGGTATACTAATAAACCAACTTGCCGTCATCCAATCGCGCTTTGGCTAGCATTTAACCGACCATTGTTAAAACTCTTTCCTGTAGGCAATTTTTTTTTTAATAAATAAATTATAAAATTACTTTAATCAGAATAAATAAATGATATTTGGATGTGTAAATTCACGTTCATTTTTAATAAATAAAGTTTGAAACGTAGTTTACCGCACATTTTGCTGATAGAAATGTTTTTGATATTGGCGCTGTGTTAATAAATATACAAATTGATAGTGATTATAAAGGATTTTTTAAAAACTCTGTTTTTATGGATTATATTATTATAAAGTACTCGATTACATATAACCTTTAGTCCTTTCAAAATTGAAAACAGGTGTAATATACCATGATATGGGGTCTGTTCTCCCGTTTCATGGTATCCAATTCCAATTTTTCTATAGCTTCTCTTCTCAAGTTTCGAATTGAGGTCCTATTCTCCTCTACACAATTTTGTGTGTTTATTTTCTCCCATTCGAGACGCAAATGTAAGGCAGTTACCCCTTGAAAGACTTTCTCTTCTAGACCTCCTCTCACTGACCTCTGGGAAGATGTTTTTCTCATCTGGTGGTGGTCATGGGACCTACCATTAAGATTTTCGTCAAAATCGCATATGCGCATAAGGTAGCTGCCATTGAAAAAAAATCATGTTTCACTTTTAGCACATCCTACTTAAGTTCTTCACCCTACCTCTGTTTCCATAGCTCGAAGTTGAACGGAAAACAAGAACTACTATAATTCAAATTTTATTTTTGCAATTCATAATCTGAATTGCTATTAGAGTGTTAAAATTTAAATGCACTCCTGTTTTTATATCCGAAAAAAAAAAAACTTCGTGTGTTGCAATATTTCAGCCTACTTTGTGCGCGAAAAAAGTTTCTAAGCTCTATGGAACAGAGAAAGACTTCAAGATCACTCTTGGTACTAAGTTTTTGTCAAACTCTGGACTGAGGAACAGAATGCCTGTCTTGCCTGCGAGAAGTCTAGATATAGAGTCTTCTATTTGTGCTCCTCGTTTTCTTACCAAACTGAGTAGACTCACTTTTGATTATTGCCTGGCTGACCGGAGGGAGTTATTCGTGTTTTCTCCAATTCCAGGCTAAATTTCGGGGCAGTTTTTGTTTGAAAAACTTCCTGATGGCGTTTTGTCGTGGACTCTAGAAGTCAAGAGAGATTAGTATTTAACGTCTCTGATTCTGGTGTAGCTTTAGCGCCAGAATACCTCCAATACAACCAAGTTCGACTAATTTCAGTCTTTGTATGATCTTTCGTCTATATTGGCAATGGCAAATTACCATTTGTATTGCTCTTGTCTTTCTAAGAGATGGAGTTATGTTTTTACCCGTATGTAAATCGGGAATTATGTGGGGATATTTGAGACACTTAGTTATTTCTATTAACTCACCATCCTTAACCATCTGATTCTCCTCTACAACAAAGTTTGGTTCTCCAAATAACCTTTTGATTCTTGCTCTAGTTCGTATATGCCACTTACGACAATGGAGGCAATTTTAAAGACAGTCCCATGTGTCTGAAAAGAAGTGGCCCCGTTGTTGAATAGCCAAATCAATTGACCAATCTCGTCCCATCTTCCACTATAGTTTTCCTCGTTGATTTATAAATTATTATTCATTCGCTTAATTAAAATGTTCCGAAAAGATGACCATCTTGTGAAATCTAATATAGCTCACCGAAAAGATAGTTTTGTTGTTAACTATATCCTCTTAAACCTGGTCAACCGACCATGGCTAATGGAACCTAGTTTTTGGATGGGCGAACTTCGTCTCGTCTAGATATTACAAAAATAGATTCGATGTTATTGAGCTAAATTAGCATGATTTTATTGACTGACTCATAAGTTATTATACTTGCAGATAGTTTGTTCAATACCTATGTATAGAGATTTACAAAATTTTCTCGCCAAGTGCATTGAATTCCTAACAGAAAGCACACAGTCACAGCTATGCTTCTTTTAGGTGATTATGAAAATTTACTTACGGTGTCTCTAATAGTAACACTTAAGGGCATAGATGACGATTTAAGAGTTCCCGTCTCCACTTTTGACATCCCTAGCCGCGTCTGCTTGGGAAAGGCATCTGTTTACGGGAATGGTTAAGAAAAACAAGTTTTGATGACCGGTGGGTTCTGATTTCAACCAATGTGGTTAAATGCAAACTTATCAGACATCGCAACTAAACAATTGAACGAGTATTTTTTTTTTCTCTCATTGAAATTCGCAGAGGGATTTTTTCTAGAGCCAAAATTCAGCAAGCCCAGGTACCATTTCGACGACATTTAATAATTAAAATCCTCCCCACTTAAGGTTGATGACATATGACAATAAAAACCCAGCCAATTCAGAGTTTTTCTCTAAACGGTTTCACCAAGTTGGCGAGTTCGGCAACAAACTTGACGAGGAAACTTGTAATTGATTATCCAAATTCTGATTCGATGTCTATTTGTCTGGAAATGTTGATCTCAGTCTCGGATGCACGGACCGAGTCATTGTATGAACTTTTCATTACTTTAGTGTAAATGCAAAAACTAAAAACACGTGAATCAGTGTTGTTATTGTTTTTGAGATACAAAATATTGAAGAAATTACCAACAAACAAATACTGGACGAAGAACTAAGTGCAATTATTTTGTTACTAATAACGCAGGCCAATAAAATGCATCCATACCTCTGTTAACATGATTCAACAATAATTGAAAAGGTTAGGCAACCAATACTAGCAAAGTTTATTCCTTGATTTTTATCTATTCCAAAAATAGATGAACCACACAAACATCCTACAACCAAATCAAATTAGTCAGAAAAGTCAAAACAATATTGCTTTTCTATTGATACGGAAACGGTTAAGAAAAATACGTTTTGACGAAATTAGTTACGCTTACTGAGGCCAATACCGGTTTTTGCGAACGTATCATTGAACCGTAAATCGACATTGTTTAGAGCTGGGTTCCTCAATACTCGCTAATTTTAATGATATGCTACCACTATTGCTCCTTTTTAATCGAGTGGCACTTTTCAGAAGAGGTTTCAACTCCACATCCTGTTTAGGGACGTGACTCTTGGGAAAATATAATGGATTTCTACAACAAAATGAAAGTGTATAAAGTTGTTGATGTGAAATAATTTCAAGATGGGGGGTATTTTGCCCTATTCTGCTCGTGAACCATATCCCATTCTGTTTTATTTGTTGTATTCTCTTGTATTTGTGGTTTAAATTACTGAACTGTGACGATGGATTATAACTTTTGTGACTTCTGTGTATTCTCGGGACACAGGGTTGATCTATGGCCTTGATGCAGTCTTGTGTATTTTGTCCTGGATAGCCTGCTTTTCTCTGAATTAACTGTCTCAGGGTGGTCTGTTAGGGGCGGGCATAAAAGAGTTCCTTCAGCCCTTTTTTTTTTTTAAACTTCTTATATTAATCTCACGATTGATACCGAAATACAATGGAAATATTAAGAGTGCATAACGTCAGTTTGAAACCATTGTTTCATAAATAATGTTCTTTTGGGGAAAATAGGCAGTTCGACTGATTCTGATAGTAAAACAATCTGGCTTTTCTTGAACATTCTTCTTCCTATGTCTTGCATGTAAGCTATGTTTTGTTGATTCGGAAATCAAATATTCAAGCTATTGAGCCCTTCCTGTGTTATTAGGTAGAAAAGCATTATGGAATATTATATTTTCGATGTATTAATAAAATGACAAATTTATACATTTTCTGTATTAGTAAGTGAAAGTTCTTTTATTAAAAACGCTAATTTTTAACATGTGTAATAATAGGATGAGGATGATACACTTGCCTACACGATAAGACTCTATCTTGAATTGAAGAGTATCTTATGTGTGTGACAACGCTCTTGCTTATACTAATATCCGTATTTCCTGTGTCATTTTATCTCCTCTTCCTATTTCAATCAGTTTTAGACACATTTCTTGAAACAAATGTGTTTCTTCCTTTTTGCTAGAAAAAATTTTGCCGATTTCTTTTTGTGCCACTTTAATTATCGAGATTGCGCTTTTATACATTTTCCGATTAACATTTCCTCTTTTCTTGACTTTACCTAAGCTATTGGAGGGGTATCGCCCCTATTAACTTCTTCTGAATCCACTCCAGTGTCATCAAAGACTTTGTAGTTATATATTTAGATACTGTCACAATCTCAAATTTACGAGGGCAAAAATAATTATTACGTTTCGGGTCTCTCGCGCATCTTTAAAATAGTTTCACCTTCCTGATTTTAGCCAAATGTGTATAGCTACGAAGTAAAACCATCGATATAGATAGACAACTGGATAGACTGCTCCATTGTCAATGCAAAGAGAAAAACGCGCCGGGGATTGCGAAGCTGGTGGGAAGATTAACCAATCATAGTTCACTTTTATAATTGGATGGAAATGCGAAAAACCTTGTAAAATGCTAGAGTATATATATTTTTGCACATTATTACTAATTAAGGTGTATTATTGACATTTCTGCTGAGTACAACCTAAAATTTTATTTTCAATTCTCGGCAATCTTTTTTTTTTTTATCCCACCAACGGCATTTGGCAACGGCTTCATTTTCCCAGCTTTAAGCAGTTTATCCAGGGTAAAATATATACGTTTCGTAAGCAGTCGTCTCATGCTCTTAATTCTCGATGGAAGGTGTTGTCTTCCATGAACTTCGAAACGAGAAGACAGGATTTAAATTACAACAAATGTTTTTGTATATTTTAGAGGGTATATGTTTTCTTATTTTCCTTTAATACCACACCCAAAGCATTGATTTTGGGAAGTTTCCTGCCTCTTATGACGACACAATGCGCTCTCATGATATATACTATCAGTGGTCTAGATCTTATAACTATGTTTTGATGCTGGATAGCCCCATGCCATGAATATTTGTTTAAAACCAACCACCGGTAAAAGCGTGTATTTGCTGTAACTTCGGGATACATTAACTTCCAGGCATTGCGTACTTGGATCTCATTGTCCTTGTATCGTATTAGTCCGAGAGGCGACTACAATTGTTGGACCCCATCGAACATCATTCTGAATTTTTTATAGAAATTGGAGAAAAGTGAGTAGATTACGAATCCACTGGTCTGCCGTGGTAAAAATGGCCGAAACTGATCAAAAGTCGACTTGGAATGAGTAAAACTAAAATTCGATTGTCAAATACGTCATAACTTGCTAAAAAGAGAACACACTTTTTCGTCTGGCGAACCACTGCATTTTGATTTTCAATGAGAAAAAGCGCAAACGATTTCTGATCTCTGGCTCGGAAAACTTGTATCTTTTAAAACTAAGCCAAATTGGCGACATCAGTGACGTAATGTTTATTGCCAATTTGGCTCATTTGTGAAAGATGCAAGTAAGCCATAGCCACACATCCGAATCGTCTGCAACCTTCTTAATTGAAAATTAAAGAGTGAGGGTTACCAAAAAAAAAAAAAAAAATTCTCATTATTTGGCAAGTTATGGCGCATTTGGCAATTGGATTTAGTTCAACTTATTAAGAGTCGATTTTTGTCACGGCAGACCAGTGGATTCGTAATTTACTCACTTTTCTCCCTCCAATTTCTATGAAAAAAATTCTGAATGATGTTCGATGGGGTCCAAAAATCGCAGTCGCCTCTCAGTCTGTATTACTTGGGAATGGTATAAGCAATTCAGAAATCGGTTTGTATGATTCAGAACACATACACAAAATGTGTTACTGACTTATGCTTTATTTGTCACCATTTTTACTTGTCCCCAACTTAACATGTACTTTATTTTGCAGGTGGTGTTACTAGAGAATCTAGTCGTGCATATCCTCCTCCTGTTGCACCTCCTACATCGCCTTCGAACCTGTACAGTCTACTTTTGCAGCGAAATCTCAGGTAATAATCTTCGGTCGAGTCTTTCTATACCTTAACTCCTAATAGCTCAATTATCCGACCTTATAAGGATCCATAATTAGTAGAGGCTATTAGGGGGGAAGGAACCCCTTATATGGTCAGGGTTCCCACGGTCATTGAAAGTCATTAAAAGTGCTTAATATTTTTGAATTTGTTTTCAAGGCCTTGAAAATGCTTTGAGGTGCTCAAAAGTCATTGAAAATGCTTAGAGGTCCTTAAAAGACCTTAATTTTTGCAGATGTTGTGTGGCCAACTGCAAAATTTATAAAAATAGAACTCGGACTTGCTATCCCCGCGTAACCGCCACTTATCTCCATCGTATCAGAATTTTCCAACATATTTGTATTACGCATCCACCAACTTGTAACTTTTTTGGTAGAATATACTATTGAACTTCCTTTATATATAGACATGATGCCTGAAAACAAATTTTCAAAGGTCCTTAAAAACATTAATTAGGTCCTTAAAAGTCATTGATTTTCATTTTGTGATGTGAGTGTTCATTTTGTGATCCTGATGACGTCCAAATCCCCCTTTCCTTTTTCTGTTACCCATTTGTCGCCACTTAGTAGCGTATTGTTGCACAAATTGTCTGTATATATTGTAAATAGTGACGTATTATTTCAAAATTCTATTGTAATTTATTTTTATCCAATTTTATTTAGTAATTAATAGCGATTATACAAGTTAAAAAAAGGTGGCAACACCTGAAGTAATCGGGAAGTTTCGAGATATTTCTTTTCCGATGAATTGGCTGGAAGTTTCGAGAATGTCTCACGCGCTTGTGTATAAAACACTGGAGAACGGGAAAGTTTTCAGATGGACTTCGGACTTCGTTGAAAGCTGATCGCTTTGTTTACCTATTGGAGTGAGCTTGTATAATCGCTGAATTCGAAGTTATTTTTGTTGAAGCTTGTGTTGAAGCTTGAGAGTAATTAAACTGTTGCCTGTGAATAAATTTTGTGAGTTTCCTGAAGAGAGAATAAATATTTGTATACCGTGAAAACTGTGCCATCATTGCCTCAGCGGAAAAATTCATAACAGTATCCAGATACATAATTTTGGAGGAGGAAGGGGGAGAAACTGTTTTTTTTTTTTTTTTTTTTTTTTTTTTTTTTTTTTTTTTTTAAAGCATATTGATTTTTGAATGCTTGATAAAAGTGAAATAGCAAAGTTGCGTTTTTTAATTAACGCACGTATTAATTAATATAAATTTTGTATTAATAAATGAAGAAAAAATTCAGCGAAGAGTATCTTATTTTTTAAGAGATACTCAACTTTCTGATTACTTGTTTACAATATTGTCCAACCTTCTAGCTTTTTTTTTTTTTTTTTTGGAAATTTTATTTAGAACTAAGTAATTTAACGTCAATTTTCGTGTGGAGTTGCAACCCTATCAGCTCCCATCCCCATTCTCTGGATGCGCCACTGTTCTTAATACCATGGGAAAAGTATTTTGAAATGTAGAAATGACCCTCAGCTCAATATACTCATTCATATCTATTGAAACCAGTTCAGGCAATTAAATTACAATTAATTTTCACGCTCATTGTTTAGCTTTTCTCCGTTATACAGTCATCACTCCTGCAGGTTGAATGCGAAGTTAACAATCATAAAACTAATCAAGCTTTGAAAGGTTGATCTGTAACTCAGCCACCGATTTCGAGCAGGGAGAAAGTTTGAAGAACAATGAACCTTGTTAATTACCTGCAATCGTAATCGGCTTAAAACTGATTTCAAGAGCGACAAACAATCGCTTCTATTTTCGGTTTCAGGAGAGGGGGGCCACTGATATTTTTAGACTTGTGGCAATCTTTGTTTCAGTCTCGCTATGCTTTTTATCTCTTTTTAACTATTGGTTGTTTTTGTAACATTGTCAACCTATTAGGTGTGTTTCTGGGGAGGAATTTGTTTCTTTCAACATGCATTTTGTTGATATTATCTTCGTTTTTGCCCTTAAACTATTGGAGAGTTTTTGTTTGGTACTATCCAGGTTGTATGTTCGTTTAACTTTTGTGATCTAAAGGCATCGAGTTTAAGGCTTGGATTTTGATCTCGTTAAAGTTTTGGGGAATTCTGAGATTAATGTGATTTTGAATTAAATTATTTTCTAATAATAGGCTTGCATCATGCGAAGCTAAAAATGATAAACAAACTAAAATAAAAGTTCGTGTTTTAGAAAAATGGCATTTGAATTGCAGTGGCTTGAGTTTTAAAAAATACTGCACGTCGCGTTGCAAGTCAATTGGCATTGGAAGGTTTATGTATTTACTGCTTTGGGATGCCTCGCAATTATGTGGTTTGTGTGTAGTACTGTTCTGTATCGATGGAAAAAGCTTATTGGTACTTAAATCTATGAATAGTTTAAAAATTGTAGATGTCTGTTCGTGGTCCAACACATCAACATTAATAAGTTTTTAAGTTTATATTCTCGTATTTTAATACAAAAAAAAAAGGTGATAATTTTTGTTTACTAATTCTTACATTCTCGTGTTTAAGCTGAAATAATTTTAGGAATGCTTTACTTTTCAAAACTGAAGACATGTGTAATAGAATCCGAATCGAATCTTCTTACTCAAAGAACTTCAGAAGAAACATATAAAGATAAGGCATAAGCTACAAATAGCATAAAATAAAAACTTATTTGTAACTCTTTGATTAATAAGAAAACTCATCCATAAAGATTCTATCTTTGCTACTAACAAATATTCGTGTCAAAAAGCATTGTTCTTATCTTCTTTCATACTCTTCTCTTAATCTGAAACCTTAATTGAGCCACCCTATCATTACAAAATCTCATAGCATTGTTAGCCAAGCATTATAATATGCAAATTATGGTTCCTTATATATAGTTTAGTTTATTTAATTGCATATATAATAACAACGAAACGCTGTTCTCGAACCTGTTGTCTATCGCACAAATTCGAACTCATTTGGTCAACCAGAATAAAATGAAACTATTCTGTTCTGTGGAAAAAGAATGCGTGAAATTCTCTTTGAACTATATTGATTTTATTTATTTTAAATTATAAGCTAATGAAATGTCATCAATGGAGCATAAATGGTTGTAACTTCACCAGGGTTGTAGTGCTAAAAACAATTTTCCCATCACGCAAGTTTCTCGATCGTAGAGGTAACCCCAACAGAAGCTTGTTTTTTTTTTTTTTTAAATTATAAAATGCAAATTCACTATATTTTACATCTCTCAATTTGCGTAATTATTTTCTCTTTAATTTATATTACAATATATACATAAAGATTTATGAGTTATTATTAGTTATTAATAAAAAATTTCAAAAAAATACCGGTACGCCGTACTGGCGCCAAACTACACCCCTGAACTTCACTTGTTATAAAGAAACAGCGTTTTTTTCGGGAATGTTCTATATTTAAATATTATTATTGTTGCCATTTATTCTCAAAGGAAATAAATTAGTTCTTAATATATATATATATATATATATATATATATATATATATATATATATATATATATATATATATATATATATATATAAAATGTGTAAGAAAATACTAAAATGATATTTATGTAAGTCATCATTCTGAGTGAGGTTCCATCGTATACCAACACTTGTGACATGCTAGGGACCAATCACAATACACCTTTAAAAACAATTTCAAATGTTCCCGTTCCATTTTCCAATCACAATGCACATTTAATAGTCCCGCAAAAATAACAATTGACTGTGACATAACCTCCACTTAAATATCCAGTTGGAAACGTCATTCGCTGCGCATACTGTTAATGAATATTATACACATGATATCACTCTTCTTGGTTGTGTGCAAAATGGCTTTCCGTTTTTAATTTGCATAAAAAAAATATACTAAATTTCGATTTGTCATAGTCGCCCTTGTGTAAAGTGTTTTCGTAGTCAAATAAGTTCATTATTTTTTTTAATTAATTTTTTAATTTTTACTTATATTATAGTCGAGCTTTAAAAGGTCCAGCTGATCGAATGTGTTTAAACCTGCATTCCAAACGTAACAAGCTTGTTCCGGAAGACCCAAAAGTCGGCCATCTTTGTAAATGGTCTGTTGATCGCGTGTCTGTAGCTTCTTCCACTGTTCTTCCACCCTTTAATGAGCTTGTTGCCTCTGTTCTGCTGCGGCGATGCCCATTATGGTAATGGTTTCCGCTTTGTTTCGGCCGAGGATTTTAATTAATTCCGAGGTGAGGAATTCGGAGTCGCTTTCCAGTGCGAAATGTAGCAAGTCCGTGGACAACTTTCTCGTCGCGCATCGTTTTTGTGAGTGTCCTTTGTATTTAAAGTAGCATTTTACTGCTAATGTCTTGGTGCTTGAAATCTTTCTGGCAGTTTAAATTAAACCGTTTGACAGTGAATGGGATTCATCTTTAATTGTTCTGTTCGCTTTGTATTCTCATTTTCTAGTGTTAAATTTAAACCAGATTGTTTCATTATCTGCTTGTGCACTGATGTACAAACCTTTGTATAATTTTTCGTTCAGTGAAATTAAGTACCTGGAGCGTACACTTGATACAAATTGTGTTAAGTGTAGTCAATCAGATTATCGAAAAATACTGCTGTAGTTGAGGCATATCTGAGAGCACTATAATTTAAAAATATTGAAATTAAACTTATTAATTTTTTGCTCTTTGGTATGTTTTTGTTCAACTACAGTTCAACCCCTTTCAAATGGCATTTTTATCATAAAAATTAGTTGAATAATTTAGAAGTGACTGTTACAAAAATGCATCTCTCTTATTAAGTGCATAGTTTAATTTTTCAAAGTGAAAAAATAGTAACCGATTGAAATTATCATTATCAATATATATTATATGATTATAGTTCTTAGTGCACCCTTTCTCGGTATTCTTCTGTTGTAGCTTTTCTCCCAAATGCTTTGCCGCCAATAAAATTAAAACTCATGCACATGAAGTAATGGGTAAAAAGATTTATCGGAAATAACTGTATCAAGGAGCCTTTAGAGAAGGGTATTAAATTATAGTATTTTAAAACATATTTAGAGCTAACAACCAGTTGTGCTCCTGTTTATTACCGTCAGTAAATAAAAAAAGACTTGGTTTGCTTTCAAAAAACCTTAAATAAAGGCTTTTGCAACATTTCTTGTACTTGAATACCCTACTCTCCCTTTATTTGAAGAACCTTTATTTTTTCTAGGAATTCTTTTCTGATAAGTGTCGTAACGGAACGAAGGTCGGTTTTTGGCAAACAGTGAAAGGGTGAGCTAAATCGGAAACAAAAGTTTAGTATTTCGAAGTAGGGCAAGCAAAAGATAAATTTTCTTAAGATACAAAATGTGTTTTAAAAGTCTTGCTTGGTGAAAGAAACAGTGCACGAACTCACTCTCTCTCTGTCTTTATATCAAAGTGCTTATTAAGGAAGAGAAATCGCCATATCGTGACAAAACTGGCTATGAGTTTTCAGAAATTTAACTGTCTATATGCTTGTTTTAAGGAAAATCTTTATTGTATAATATAATATAGTGATATCTTGGTCTATGACTTGGTTGTAGTAGACTTTTCCTTTTTGTTGAAACCCTTGCCATACCTGTACCTGTGTTCAGCACTTTGCATTTAATACTGGTTTTCTTGTCCGGATCTACGTACACAACTTATCGAAGAAGCAAAAACGTTCAAAGAAACTTCGGAATATTTCTCCTGAGACGCTTTAGGATATTGACTCGTGTATACAGTTTCTTCAGTCACCTTTATTAAATTTTTCCCCCCATTGTAGGAAAGAATTTGACTTTCGTTAATTTGGAATTTCTTATCATCTTTTTCAATTCTTTATTTGTAAGGCACCTTTTATCCCCAAATCTCATACCTTTGCACATTTTTGCGACCGTTTATAGTATGTTAACGGAAATCTAATTCCTAAAAATGTGTGTTGCTGAAAGTAAATTTAAAATTTACCTACACAATGGAAGTTTCATATTCGATCAAATAAAAAAAAAAAAAAAATTGCCTCTGCATTTTTTTTATACATTTCTTCAGTGGTATTTCTTCCTCCATCTTCATTCGCCCTCCCTCGACCCTTTGGATGACCTTCTATGTTGCTATTTCGGATGGAGACATCACATTCTTTTTATGTGTGTGTATCTATCTCATCCATGGTTTGCTTTCTCTGCTTCGCGCTTGGTCGCATGTTATTTTTTCGTCGAAGGCTGCAAAAAACACCAATTTCCCAAACGCTTCTTCTCTTAGGCCTTCTTTTTCCTGTAGGAACCGGCGAAGGTCGTGGGATATACAATATTCCGGCCAGGCCAACGAATTCGTGTTATGCTGCACCTGTGAGCAGACGACACATGACTTTCCCATCAATCATTCACGTGTGCTTGGATTTATTTTCTGAATTTGAATTCGTTATGGAAATTGTATATTCCAACTTTGAGAAAGGAAATGGATTGTGGGAAATAGTGTTTCCAAGGGCGGGGTTTCGGTTGTTGAGTCGAATTATATTCGGTTCTAGAAATGCTGCATTGTTCTACCGCCAATTCCGATGGCAAAGCGGCAGAAAGTGCGACTGTATATTATGTTGACCGAGCTTAGGTCGGCTTTTGACACCTCACAGCTCAGCTTCTATTATAGGTACAATACTGATTTTTTTTGCCATCGTGTCAAAGTAAAATATCAACATAATTGTTAGCTTCGAACAATACAATTAAAAAAAAAAAAAAAAAAAAAAAAAAAAAATCGCTTTGAAAATCGCCTTGAGTGTCCAGAATTTTGTTATTTTGATTTTTTTTCTTCTGGTTATGACCAAATTGTTGGCCACGCCTCCAGCTAAAACAATTTTATGAATTTTGACCATTTTTTTTTTTTTTTTTTTTTTTTTAAATCTTTTCAGCTAGATTAGAGGAAGTCGCTTTGTTTTAATGAGTACGAAGGGCTCTGTCTCCCGGAAATGATCTTGTAAGTTGAGAAATTTAGCCAGGGTAATGACTGATTAAAAAGGGTCGTCTAATTTCGAATGTACTTTTTTGAATCAATGTAAAGAAATAGTTTTGCCATTTTAAGTTGAACTAGCAAAACAATGTGACTAAAAATAAGTATAATATAAATTGCCCGCTTGTGAAAATCCGATACAAACAGCTTTCTGACCTTATTTGTTTGTTAACTTAGAATGAATTCTCATCAGTGGCGCCATTTTCTTAGTTTCACCGTTGCAATGTAGTGTGCGAAGCTTACAGCAACAGAGATAAAACCTACAAATGCTACGTATAAAATTAAAAGTGTAACATTAAAAATTACATGCAAGACATTCCTCTGATTTTGATTGCCATTGTCAATCCATCTCGGAAAAATGTCTTTCACTTGAACAATTAAACTATTTTAAATTTCTAGAAATTTTTGCTGTAAATCTGAGCGTTATTAATTCTTTTATAACGAGCATCCGAAACCAAATTCTCCCCACCACGACTGTTTTTATGTTTCTCCTATTTCTGCCTCGTCTTTCCAGCTGTTCCACTTAGTATCTTTTCAACACCCCCCCCCCCCCTTCCCCTCCTACCTTCATGACTGGGTGCTTTTTAGGATCGTGAAATTTTTTTCTACCACGAGCCTGTCTTTTTTTTTTTTTTTTTTATTGCCAATGCCCTCAGACTTGGCTTAAAGTCACGTATTTCCTATTTTATCTCCAATTCTGATTATTTTGTTCATATTTTTGTCTGAGCTTTTTTTAGGATTTTTTTTCAGCATCATGTCTAAACTATAATTTTTTTTAAAGCTCTATATAAATTAGGATTTTTTTTTATTTTTTTTTTTATGAAAATACTCGCGTACACTCTTTTAATTTTTCTAATTTTTTAAAAATTTAATTACAATTTTTAAAAAATCATGCTTAATTTTTAAAAATATATATATCTAAACTTTTAACTAAAAGTTTATACTAAAAGTAACTTTTTATGCACTAGTAACTTTTAAAGTAAACTTTTTACTTAAAGTTTATATTCTAAAATTTTTACTACAAGTTTTATATCGCGAGAATCAGTTACGATTTTTCTTGTTCGACATTTTTATCAATTGTAAGATTGGAACGAAAATTAAAAAAAATTTCTAACTTGACTAAATTTTTTTTCAAGTAATTATGTTGTGTTGGGTATAAATTGAAAACTACTGATAAGACTATTTCAAAAAGTGAAATCTTCGATTCCAAGAAATGTAAATATGGTTTGAATTTAAAGGAGAAGATAAGGTATGTGGTATGTCCCACTTTAAACTATAGGTTGTTTTCTTTTAATATCATTTATTGTTTGCAGAATGGATTTTGAGAGTTGAAATGCAACCAATTTAATTTCAAATTAAGTTGGATGGTCTTTTGCACTTGTTCTTAGACCAGGATGGAAACCCAAGTTTTGTTTTATGTATGCATAATTTCTTCTGAATAGTTCTGGAGTCTAAATAAAATTAGTTTTAAAATTGTACTTAAGGGGCATTTACACGGGGACAGTAGAAAGTTCAGTACTCTCCGACAAAGAATCGGACAGTTTACTGTCCTGGAAAGTGCCCCTCTACAGCACTGGGAAAGTAAGACGGTTTGTAACTGTGAGTTGAAAATAGATGTCGGATAGAGTTTAAATTCTGAATTAGGTGATGAAGCTTTTGACGAAGCTGTGGGTGAATTAATTGTGTATTTGAATGAAGAATTAAAAGATATTTTAAATTGGCGTATAACATTCTGGATAAAAGACTGGGTTCATAGAAGAGTTATTCTCGGTGTAATAATTATTCGTGAGTTTCCAATTGAAGATCCTCAAGAGTACAGAAAATGTCTTAGAATTATCATCAACTATTTTAATGGGTTGTTTCAACTTGTAGACCTTTTAATTTAGGAATTTTTGGCACAAAATCGCCACCACCGATGTTAAACAATAAATCCTTTCACGTGTAAAAATATCCTTTAACATTTAAAAGAAGAAAATAATTTATAAGCTATTATATTATATAAAAAATGAATACAATGAAAGTAAAGATTTTGAGAATAATTCATTTAATTTCTTTAAGTTATCTACATCATTTATCAATTTAGGATTAGGTCTTGTAAAAAGCATAGTATAAAGACAAAAAAAAAAAAAAAAACACACACACACACATCATCCAGAGATAATATAAAATATAAAAGATCGTTTTTTTTTACTGATTCTTTTGGATGGCATTTGAACTTGCCTCTTTTTTATGACTTAAGAACTTAAATTTCTATCAATCAAGTTTGCAATTCTTTTAAGCCATATCTGATTTAGAAAAATTGATCTGTTCATAAGCTGGATTTAAATAAAATAAGAGTGTAAATAGAGAAATTAATTTTAACTTGTGAATTTTTTTTAAAGAATGTTATTTTATGTACTATTTTTATGAAGGTTATAGTGTATATTATTTATTTATTTATGTTATTTACTTTATGTAGATTGTCAATTTAATTGATGCTATTTTTTTTTATTTATTGTATATTATTTACTCAATTTGTGTTTTATTTTTTTAATTGGTATATATTTTTTTATTTTACTTCATTTTATTTATTTAATTTATGTTTATAAATATTTTTAGTTTAAGTGTTTTCTAATTTTTTATTTTTCTTCCATGATTAATTAGAATTAGTTATTCAATGCCTAAACACTGTCTTTTAATTGAAAACAGGCCTTCAGAATACCCTGTCAGGGAATTACGGCCGCAAACTCTGATCCCTAATCACCCAGAATGGAGTTCTCCGAATATTTATCAAACAAGAAGCCCACAACAGGTAATATTATTTTTAGACATTCTTTTACTTAAAATTTTAAATATGTGTTTGTTGTTTTGAAGAAATGCCAGCAAATGTCACTTTAGTCTGATGTCGTGCATACTATTTTTTAAATTAATTTTTTTTTCTTATTTTTCTCTTTTAATAATGATTTTCAGTGTGCACCGAATGCTTCTGCCGCAATATATGTCGGACAATGGACAATTCTCGCACTTTTTTAATTCAATTCTAAATGTTTCGTAAAAGCCATAAACACAAAATTTTTGCTCAATTCCCTTTTTCTTTTTTTTTAAATTTGTAATTAAAGTTTCCCTGTTAGACGTTGGCCAGAAAACGATTCATTCGACTCGAATTGAATGCGACGTCAAGAGATCCCAAACATCTTGGCTTGAAATGCGGCAGCGGAAACCAGTTTTGCAAGTTTCTCGCAAATCGCACCAACCTGTACGGGATATGGCAATGGTCTACCAAATCAACGCCAACTATTTGGCAGAAACCTCATGATAACCATAGAAATGGAAGGATCTCTTGACGTCACAGATTTTGTTGAGTGTTTTGAACGGACTGGTTTCGGTTCGGTTTTGGGGCATTTTCTTCTCTTAATATTTAAATAAGTATTTTTTTTTTAAAGAACTTTGGTTGAAATATTTGGAATCTGAAAGAAATTCTTGATAAATATAAACTAATTTCACTCGTTTTTAAAAAAATGCGGGAATTGACCATTACTTTTAAACATATGAATTTTTATTCCAAGTATAATGACAGTAACAATAATTCATGAACAGATTTTGAATGGAAAATCAGTTGATATGTTTTTTTATTATTAATATTTTATTATGATTTTTGAGTTAGATCATAAAAACTTTGAAGTTATAATAGAATAACAATCTGCTTGTTTTCCCTTCGAATTTTGTTAATGAAATGAACTAGTATTACTGTTATTACATGTGGTATAAAAATTCATATGTTTTTTAAATTATACTCCGCCACATATTGCAATAGAAAACTAGGGGTGTGGAACTTTGCACTACTTTCAATTACATACTGGTTACATTATCATACTGGTCACTGCATTTAAATTTGCCATGAATTGGTGTAGTTTGCTGTTTTCGTCTCCATATTTTCATTAATTTTTTAAAAATGGTCAGATTAGCGATGAGTATTACATTGGCCAAAAAGCATGCCTAAAGGCAAATGGTTTTTCGATAAATATTACAGCTAGCTTATTACAGCTTTGTTTAGCTTTCTTATTACTGAGGATAAATAGTTGTTTATGAGCAATGCTCAAGAAAAGAGAACTCTATTTTCAGGAGTTATGCTGACCTCAGACACACACACACATACACAGTAATTTTTTCTAGATTACTTTTATGAACTCAACACATTTCAAAACATGTAGAAATGCTAAAACATTTTTTAACCAAATGCAATACTTCCATCACCCTATGTTAATATATGAGTAATTGAAAGTAGAAACAAAGCTTATTGAGTCTATCGGGCTGGAACAGAATGCCTATCCCTAGTACAGAAAGGCAAATACCAGCTTATTATCCTTAAAAACAATGAAAACACCATTATACTTCTTTACTTATAAATGAAAACAAGTTTCACAAATTTATGATATCCAATTAACTTAAATTTAAAAGTTGTTTTTGTAATTGATATTCCTGAAATATATTTCAGAATGACTATTACCGAGATTTTCGGGACTATTGTGAAAGAGAAAGATCCTTTTATAGCAGACACTATGGCAGTGGACGCCCTCGATACGAACAGTATGATCATTTTGATCAAAGGCCTTTCCTAAATCAAAATTACACCCGTCTTCCTTACAGTATGGTTCGAATACATAATTCTGTGAGTACTCTTATTTTCTTAATTTTTGTTTTACATAATTTATTTGACAATTTAAAACTGTTTCATTTTTAACTTAAAACAATCTTATGTTAAAATAATATGTAAATTTTTATTCATAAATTTACGAATGGTTGTCATTGTGTGGATTGTACTTGTTTGTGTATTTTGTGAATTGCACAAAATCAAGGCTCTTAAAATGTTTTCAAGCATATACAAATTGAGGACTAGAAATGGAAAACGGCCTAAGTCCAAAAAAGAAAAATGTTAAGGGGAACTGAAATATGGAAAACACTCCCATTGGTACTTAAGGCTATGACTAAGAACCACATTGAACTTGAGCTATTGCTACTGGAGTTTGCACTTTGGACATTCTCCACTTTGTTTAGCTTGGTCGTGATGAAATTTTTTCGTAAGAAAAAGATTTTTGATTTTTTTCCATTCCATTTCTAGTCCTCAATATAAGTCTAGAAATGGTGGACTGTCATTTTAAGTTGTAATGGAAGATTCGAGGAAATTCATTGAATTACTATACTGTTATTAATATCTAAATATGCTAAAGAATTTATCTGATAATTAGTTTCTAAACAGTTTAAAAATGTAAATAGTATCAACTTAAACAATTTGATTTTTAACTTTTAGTTTTAAGAAAACATAGTTTTGAAATAAAATTATATATATTAAATGAAATTTTGAAAGTCAAGCCCACGTTTTCAATGTTTATTATTTGAAGACGAAATAATCTGAATTAGTTATTGGATTGCATAAGTGGAATGTATAATAATAATAATAGTTATTTTATTATGTTTTAACTGGAATGTATAATAATAATAATTTCTACTCTACAAAGCTTAAAATATAACTTGAAAAAACAACCACCTTACTTTGTATTTTCAAATAAGGATTTCTTTATGAAGAAAATATGGAATTGTCAAATAAGGAATTGTTTGAACGTATTGTCAAACATGGAATTGTTTGCATGAAATAAATCATCTTTCTGTTAAGATTAGTTATGGTCCATTCACTTTGTGTTTTTATATTTAAAATCTTTTTACTTATATTTACTTCTCAGTCTCTTTCATTCAAGTGGATTTTAATGTGTTTGGTATTTGCAATTATTGCGTATGATACAACTGTCATTTTTTTTCTTTCTGAAATGCTATTTCTTACTGTAGAATGATGATGACAAAGAATCTAACAGCATGAATGGTTTCACTGAAGATGGTGAAGGAAATCATGAATGTCATGATTTGCGACATAATTCAATTCCGGTAAGAGTTTTACGATATTGTTGCATTGATGGGTTCGAAAGATTTGAAGCCAAAGTAGATTAAAACTTTCAGATATTTATTCCAATATCACTCTTCACATATTCCTTTACAACTCCAGACCTTCTCGCTCTAGTAGACGCAATACAGCTCTTTTCACAACAATAGAGCACAAAACAGCAGTTAAAAACTTGACAACACAACTACTAAATCGCCGCAAAAGACAATGTAATATAGTTCGCTTTCGGAACTCTCTGAATGCTCACTGAGACTCAGTATCTCAACTCAGTAATTCCAGTCAACTAATGAACTCAACTAACAACTCAGTCCATCACTCGCTCTCTTGAGCTTTTATAGGGGAGGCGAACATACGTGAATCTTCTAGATGTAGGTATTTGGAGAACTTTCCAGATCGTAGTTGAAATACATGTACATGGGGACCGAAAATGTCGCCAAATGGTCGTCAAGTTTGGCGACATTTGACGATTTCTCACCAAATTTGGCGACAAAAATTAGTCGCCAAAATCGTCGCCAGCTTGGCTCTATTTCGCCAATTTGGTGAGATTGCCATTGCCATAATGTTAAATGCCCTGCTCCTTGTAAAACTCGCTTCCCAGCGTTACCTCTGTAAAACTCGTTATCAAGCATTGAGACACACATTGCAGGGAAGCAAACTAACGACGAACTATTGCACTGCCTTATGAGGAATGTACATAAATTTTACTATTTACAAAATTAACACAACGAAATATTTACAAATATACAAAAATTCGTAACAATATTATTGTTACATTTACCTCCCAAGGAATGATTATACATAAATGATATTTTTATTCTTCTTCAATTATACCACAATTCTGGACTCATCAGTAGAAAGCTCACACTAGAACTTTAGTTGTCATTACCTTAAACAATAAAATTTTAAATGACATGACAGAAAGGCTACATAACCTGGAAACACTGGAAATCAAAGAAATAACAAGAAGCTTTCTGATTCAGGGAAATGTTGGGGAATTTTTTTTAATTTCTCAAAAATCGGAAAATTTTTTCCATCATTGTTTTGAAGGTACGTCTTCCTGTTCATCCGTATTTTGGCTCCATTTACCCAGAGAGATGTGGTGGTAATCGTTAGAAGTTTAATGTTATAGATTAATTTAAACTTTTCATTACCGCCAAAACTGTTTTTAAAAAATTGGTATATTATATCTTTAGCATACATGTTCTATTTCATTAAGGTGTGTGCACATCTAGTAAACCTAGAAAAATTGAGAAAATGTGAAAAAAAATTTAGCATTAAAAATCAGAGAATATCTTACAAATCTATCAGGGAATTGTCAAGAAACTTTTTTCCTAAATTTTGTAGCCATCCTGCAAGAAAACTACAGTGCTGCAGTTCAGTCCTAATATAGTGACAGGCTTAAACCCGTTTGATATCTTTAGGGACAAGTACACGAGTATAGTCAAACGGTGAGTACGCTCCGACAGAGAATTGGGCAGCTTACTGTCCTGAAAAGTGGGTATCTACATGGGGAAAGTAAAACGTTTGTAAAATTCAGTTGAAGATAGGTGTTTGATTGCGTTTTAATTCTGAATTAGTTGAAGTGTGAAGAAGTGTTTGCAATTTAATAGTATATTGGTGTCGGACTCTGATGAAGCTTTTGACGAGGCTGTGGGTGAATTATGTATTTGAATGAAGAATTAAAAGAAATTTTAAATTGGCATATAAAACCTCCTGGATAAAAGACTGGGTTCGTAAAAGAGATATTCTTGGTATAGTTATTCGCGAGTTTCCAATTGAAGATCCTCAAGAGTACAGAAAATGTCTTAGAATTACCGTTGATAATTTTAATAAGTTGTTACAACTTTTAGAGCTTCTTATTATTTAGGGAATATTTTGCACAAAATTATTACCACCGATGTTAAAAAAATAAATACTTAAATGTGTAAAAATATCGTTTAACTTTTAAAAGAAGAAAATAATTAATAATCTATATATATATTATTTAAAAAATGAATACAAAGAAAGTAAATATTTTGAGAATAATTCATTTATATATCTTTAAATTATTTACAAAGACATAAATTTATTCAAACACAAGTATTAAAATTCATATACTTTTTTAAGGTTTTTATATGTTTAATAAATTAAAACTTGCCAGATTAGAAATGGATGGTCTAGAAAATATTATTTCTCTCAAAAACATATCTGCAGAGTTGATTCAACTTAGTTTTTACTGCAAGGGCGTTGCCAGGGACTTTTTTCGGAAGCTATAGGAAGTTAACTCAGTAAATCATAACAATAATGTTTGTTATTAATGTCAAATATAGTTACTTGTACATATTTTTTCAACGTATGTTGTGGAATTTTAAAATATTTCAAATGAATTTATCCTTTTAAACAAATTATCTTTTGGTTTTAGCATTCTAAAAGTAAACTGAGATATTTCGGAAGGGAATATATCCCTCCCTCTCGGTGCGTGCCTGTTTTACTGTATATATAATTCCTCAGTTCTTTTTTCAGAAGTTTTAAAAGCAGCAACTTCAAGATATTCTTGCTTATACAGTCAAACCCTCATTAACGCGAAGTTGAGGGGTCCGCCGAAATTGTTCGCCTTAACCAAATTTCATGTTAAGCAAAAAAATTAAAGTTAAGTTTTAAGTACGGAGAACTGCTTTTACTTTACGTTAAACAGGATTTCATGTTAAGCGATTTCGCGTTTACGGGGTTTGGCTGTATGCTTTTTATTTTATTCCTTGAAAATGAAATATCGACTACAACAATATTTATTACAACTAAATCTTCATAAAGCTGTATAAGTGCTTTGTCTCTTTTAATTTTATTGGAATAATCCATATGGCGAATATTCCACACAAAAAAAAAACTCTACACTAATTTTTTAATAAATAATTTTGATACTCAGTCAATCCTTCAAAACAAAAGTGGGAACAGGAAAAAAAAAAGTCGAAGACATCTGGCAGGCAGAGAGAGCAGAAAGATTATTGGCTGATGTAGGTCACATGAGTCCCTTTATGGACAGAACTGTCTCTCATTTCAAACATGCTGGAACTTACTGTCTAAGCGAGTTTCTGTCTGTCTCTAGGGAAAACGGTAGGGATTTTTAGAGCAGACGGACAGCACTCTCCGCTTCTATCGATTTTACTATTTTCATGTAGAAGCCCCTTTTGGAAGCTTTTAATAGGTTAGTGACTGTCCACAAATTTCTAGAAAAATCATAATGCCTGATTGTTGCCACTACTTTAAAACTTCTTTTCCTGCTACTAATTAGAATTGGTACATTGATAAAAAACATGTCTAAAATCAAGCAAATGGAATCGGAATCAAATTTTTTTTTTATTTACAATTATCTTCAAGATCACTATCCTAACAATACATTGAAGAAATAATTTGTTATATTACAATAAAATTTATCTTTGTCTTAGTTATCTGTGAACAGTTGCAATAGGTGTATTCATAAATTCAAATGAGAGTCTGCCTTTCCTTGTTAAGAATTTAATTTTGTGCCATGATTTCCTTTATGCAATGCTAACCATATTATGTAGCTTTTAACCTTAAAGCTTGTGCTTGCTGTGTTTCATGGCTCATTAAACTTGATAAGTAGATGGTAAAATAATAACCATTTCTTTGCATCTAGACAACATGTTTAAATAACATTTGATAGAGTAGTTTTGGGTTTGTTTCAAGGTTTTGCTCGAAGAAAATCTTACAGGAAATAATTCTAGTATTAACACATTCAATTTAGAGAACCTCAAATGATATCAAAAAGCTGTTTGCAATATTTTACTATGCAAAATAAATTCAAATACTCAACTCGGAGATTTAAAAAAGAATTTTTTTAGAACATGAGAACTTTCAGTGTATAGTCTCCAATATATTTCTTCAAAAGTGCTTCTCAAGAATATTCATCCTACCTCATTCCCTCCATGAATAATTTACTGTGATCAGTGTTAGGATACTATTTTTATCATATTAACTAATCTTTTCTTAAACACATAAACACATAATGCCTATCTATCTCAAGAATAGCTCCCCCTACAAAGTCTAGTATTGTATCTTGTTGTTAAAACACTATCCTATATTGCCAAGGAGGGTATTATAGGAGAGAGATGGTTTCCTGTATTGTAACCTTTTCGGACGCCAATATCATGCATGCACACCCCTATTCTAAATCGACAAGACTTGTTTCTATAGCAACCGCCACCAACCAGACTATCTGGCAAGAGGTATTCTCCTAAAGAAACAGTATTCATCCGATAAAAACTCTTTGGCTTTTAAAGATTTACATATAATAAATCTTTTTCCTATTAAATTTTTGTGTGATAAGTAACTCATTAACTCATGTTACATTTAATTTGAAGTATTGAATTTTATCACTTTATTTAGTTCTTGTATTTAAGTTTTGAGTATTATGTTAAATGTTTTCAGATATTTGTTATTTTAATCCAACTTTATTACTGCTTTTTACAGACATTGCAAGATCCTTTTGCTCCTGTTGACGAGTTCCATCAAAATGGAACACTTCCAAGCGGCACTTCAGAAGTTCATGAACCAAATGGAGTTCCTAACTTGGGAGCTATTTATCAAGGAGAATGGCCAATGCACAGAGGTAGTATAGATGATTACTTGTGTAACATCGAAGTAAAATAATGAGTATATTCTATGTAATGTGTTAAATGAAAATTAAGTAATGAATTCATTTTGTGATTTTGTTTTGGATAAATAATATTGGAAAGATGTGACTTTTCAAATGAATAGGGCATTATTAGAAGGATACAAGTGCTGCAATCTCGATGAGAATCGAGACTGTAGTGTGTCTTTCTGATGATTGTGTGGTTAGCGCTCTGACCTTGTATGCCAAAGGTGCCTGGTTCGAATCCCATTTTAGACAAGGTTGTTCGTTGTGATTCGGAATCCACGTTAAGCTGCAAGTCCAGGCCTGATGAGCCGTCATTGTGCATAAAAATTGGCTGTTGAGCATACAAACCAACTAACTTGAGACTGTAGTTGGTCACGATTTCTGTATTTGTACCGTAATTCTTTTTACTTATATTGCTCTAGCTCTGTGGATGAGTGGACCAAGTAGCATAGGAGAAAAAGACCCATTGGACGGTTTCGGTGGAGATGACACCGAGAGCATTATGAGCTTCAGTTCAAGTACAGCAACCATGAGTGCACGAAGACCCCCACACACACACCAACTGGGGACAAAGGTAATACTGAGTTACGAACCTACTTCTGAATAATTTGAGATAACGTTTGTGGGTCTGCAGAACAGGAAAATAAGTTTATTGAAGATGGTGTTTAGGGCTTTTGAATGATATTAAAACTAAAAGACTTTTTGTAGTAATAACCTAACTTAATAATGAATGGACTTATAGCACTTTGCTTGTTTAGTAACAGAAACTCTTGATTTGTACATGAAAGAAATGCATGTGTTTGAAATAGTTATCAATTACAAAATGTATATTATCCCCCTGGTCATTAATACATTACATCTTACAAAGACTGTTTTAAAGTAATAACTATTTGTCACTTTAGTCATTTATCCAATGTTTAACTTATTAAATCAAAGTATCTGTGGAAGCTTTGTTGAAACAAGACAATAAAAAAGAAATATATGCATAAATTATAACATCTATCTTCCCAAAAATTTACATTGAATTTTAATAAGATACACTTGTTTGTTTTTGTTGATATATTTGTCAAGTCATTTCTTTTCAAAAACCAATAAAATAAGTTTAAGTTTTAAAATAGCTGTGAATGCAGCAGTATTATAATGTATATTGTTGTTTACAGGGATACTTTTTTAACCCGTACAATTGCTTTATCTTTTAATAGATTTTTTTCATTATGCAGATGAATATTGCTAACAAAATTGCCTTAATTTTTTTAAATATATCGTATTATTACTTAAAACTAGAAAATTAAAACTAGTGTTTAATAAATAGAAAAATGAAATTAAAAGAAATTAAGCTTTTAATAAATCAAAAATTAGAAATGGTTTAAATAAGCAGGAAACACTTAATTGCTCTAAAGAAATGCATATTAGTATTTCTCCCCCATAGACAAGGTTCTTTAAGTAGTCAAACTTGACAAATTATTCTAAATTGGATGTGAAAAAATAAATAAAACATGGCCTTTGTAAGCAAATTTAAGTTAAAACTAACCAAGTTATTGGCACTAAAGCTACATAACATTAGTAGTTATTTGAAATTACACCAAGGAAACATATAATAAGTGAAAACCAAACTGGAAAAGGCATATTTGTCAATTTTCTTTAGGGAATGACTACTATAATCAACACCAAAATACAAGCAATAAAAAATTTAAGCTTATTAAACACACAGTTCTCAGAAAATTTTCAAATTATATAAATATATTCGTCTAATCTTGAACAGTTCAAGTCAGAAATGTGAATTTTACTTTTTAACTATACCAACTTCTTTTGAAACAGATATTTCTATTTCATTTGATTTTCTTATTACCAATTAATAAGTTATGTTTTCTACATTTTGAAAATGTTTATATATTTGTTCTCCATTTTTAGATGGAAATGGTCTATTCCTTATTATCCATGCTGGGAAGCTGCAACAGAGAAGATATGAGCAGAACACTTTTAGAAATGTCTAGCAATCAAGACAGCTGCATTGCTATGAGACAATCAGGTAAGTATTTTTAAATCCTTTTTATTAACTGATTTTCTGTGTTTGTGACAGACAATGCTTTGGAAAGCTGATTAACCCATTTGCTGTCATCTAATCGAGCTGAAACTTAACAGATTCGTTGTTAAGGACAATGCTTTCTATTAAACTTTTGAGTCTGTCACTAAAAGGCTTCTTTTGTACATGTTTCTATTGTCGCGTTGGAGGCTAAATAACCCACTTGACGACATCCAATATAGCTGATACTTGACTTGTTATTGATGACAATGTATTCTATCAAGCTTTGGAAGGGAAAAAAAGTTAGTCAGTGTCATAGAATCAATGGTTTTCTTCATAGTGGTCAAACACGATGAAAATTTGATCTGATCTTAGATAAATTGCAACTGCACATAAAAGTTAGTCAGTGTCATAGAATCAATGGTTTTCTTCATAGTGGTCAAACACGATGAAAACTTGATCTGATCTTAGATAAGTTGCAACTGCACATAAAAGTTGGCAGTGCTTATAAAGGATTTATATTGAAAACTTTGCTTTCTATGGTTTGATTTTTTGTTTTTATTTATATGCTTTAGTTAGAAAGCTGTGTGTCTTGGAAAAGTTAGTTGGCAAATAATTACTGAATAAGAAAGTAAAAATACATTTATATAATATTTCAAAATATTCTTTGTTTGTTAAAAATAGAAATGCAATAAGTTATTTATGAAAGGTAAAATATATTTTTTCATGAAAAGACTGGGCATCATCTTAGCTCACTGCTGAAGACAAAATGTACTGTTTTGGATTTTAATTAGAACAATGTTAGATATTGCCCAAGTATGTGCTTAGGTTTTCTTAATATGAAGTTAGTGCTTTTGTCTAAACTATCCACTATTATTTATATAATCATATTATATTGTTTGTAAATACATTTCATTATATTTATAAATGTATACTCCTAATCTGCATTTTGGTGTGTGACTCTGCACAAAGCAAAGATTTAAATGTAATTTCAGCTACTTATCATAATTAAAGCTATGCAATTAAATTTAATTTTTAACTACACTTGCATAATATATTGGAATTATACAAACAGCTAGCATTGAAAGTATTGGAATACAATAGTCAATCATTAATTTAAAAAGTAATATGAACTATAATTTTCTTGTGATATAAGATTGTTCTCTGGAGTAAGCATGATAAAAATTTTGTTTTAAATATGTAAACTTTAACCTATAGTATGCTGGGGTCGGGGGACTTTGGGATGTTATGGAAAATGTGTAAGGATGTTACCTTGCTTTTTTTTACTGTCCCATCTGCTTTGAAACATCAATTTTTTTTCCAAATTGCTTCAAAACAGCTTCATTTGAACAATTTTGCAACAGAAAGTAAAGTTTTTTTTTGAAAAACTCTTGCTAATTTCCAATGTTGAAGCAAAAATTTTGCTAAGTTTTCAACTGTGATGGCAATTAAACTGTTTTATCTTTTATGGTAATCATTTTCTTTCCCTTCATATTTTTAATTTCTTGTCATACTGTAAGTCATGAATATAATAAGCTGTTTTGAAAAAATATATATATATAATCCTTTCTGTAAATTAAATAATTTGTTCCAAAGTTATTCATCATTACTCGAATTCCATTGTTCGACAACTCCAAAACCCTTGAAACAGGGCAACGTAATTGGATAAAATTAATGTATTAAAAAAATGGCAATAATTAATGTAATTGCAAACATTGAAATTTAGCCAAATTTAATTGTTTTCTAAAAAAATATTATTTAATGGTGGGTTTTTTTTTTTGTAATGTTTGTGAAAATTTAAAACAAAAAACAACTTTATTTGCATACAACAGGGATGAGAGTTTTTCTCCTTTTGGAAGATTTCCTCCTTGTTTATTTTTTATGTAACATTTTCCTTCTCTTTGTTCGTGATTCGAGCATCCGCATTTTTCTGATCTGAAACAGTTTTTTCTTGCAAAAGTATACTTTTCCTCATGTCTAAACAAAAGATTTTTCCTCTTAGCTCTCCTTTCCTCACAGATTACTTCAGAAACTCCTAATATTTGAAAAGTAATTTATTATTGTATCGTTAAAATTATTGAATCATCCTTTCTGCATACTTTTTTGTTGAATTTTTGTGTATTCCCAGGGTGCGTACGGGGCCTAGAAAACCTGGAAAGTCCTTGAGTTTCATTATTTTTTTTCAAGGCCTTGAATAGCCTCGAAAAATAGAATTATTTCCCAAAAAACCTTGAATGTCCTTGAATTTTCAATTCTGAAACCGCAAAATTCCCGTCTTACCAGAACTCTGACGTCACGCTTTTACGTCACGTTCCCATTTCCGGCCTGTTCACTTTCCGTGAATCTGTCAATCACAGTTGAATCAGTTCCCTCCCATTTCTTGCTTTCGGCGAATAGTGACCGTTCGTTACATGGTTTGCGTTTTGAACGGTGCCAGCTTCGGCTTGTCGCATGTCTGATATCCTGTTTAGTTCTTCCCGCTGTCGTTATTCTTTGAATTTAAATTGTCCATTCAAGAAAGTTTGTTTTCATCATGAAAATTTCGACTCTAAACAGTGTTTATGGCTGTTTGTTTTTTTTCCATTACAAAAACTTCTTTTCGTTCAAGATTATGCCGAACCGCTCCAAAAGATCATTTTTTGGCTTAAAAACTATTTTGCGAAAATTTTGGCACGAAATTTTTCAAAATAATCATGGAATGTTGCCAACAAAGCGATAGAGAGTATTTTGCACTTTAAGGGCGTTTTTCGTTAGTTAACGTGCCGGAAAGGGTTCGCACTTGAAAATAGAAATTATAATCTCTCAGTTTTGTTGTAGGTTTTTCAAACTGTAAAGAAGTAGTAAATGAATCTGTGTGCATCTGATTTAAATCTGTTTTCTTGGCTTATTTTAGTTAAAGAAAATTAATATTATTTTTTTATACTTATAGAATACATGATTATTTTTTACTGAGGCTCCGTACTAAAAATAGAATACAAGTATTGTATTTTTCACACAAGCAATCGTAGTGCATCTGGTTTAGATTTGCTCTCTTGCCTGGTTTCAATAATTAAGAAATACATAGCTTTCTTAAGGCTTAAAGAAAACTCGAATATTTTTTTAAAGTTCTAAACTTCTTAATCCAATTGACAACCTCCCCCCCCTTCTCCCCTCCCCCCCCCTTCTCCCCTCCCCCCCCCCCTTCTCCCCTCCCCACACACTTCCGGGCTTAATTTCTAAGTCATCGGTAAATCGGGATTTGAACTTGCTGTGGTGATTAGGTGGAAGGATTGGTGAGTATTAGTAAATGATTTTTTGGCAACCCTCAATGTTGGATCATCATTTTGATTTGGCCACAAACGGGAAAACGCATATTACGCCATTCTTTTATTGTAGCCAATTCCCAGAAAAAGCTCCAAGTCGCACCGTAGACTAGAAATTTTATGAAGAACTTGAATGGGGGGATTTAAGCTATGTCTTTATTTAAAAAAAAGTAAGGATTTCTTGTATTTACAAATATTTGTTCCTTTATGTTAGCTGTAGGAAAGATCAGGGATTCGAGGCAATATGGCCCTTACGCCGTTAAACTTCAACCAACCAACCAGGAATTCGCGCTTTGTATTCAAACTGTAGAAGGCATGAAATCAATCTCTATGCATCCAATTTGGATTTTTTTTTTCCTTCCCTGGTTGTAACTAAAGATAATAAATATTTTTCTTAGTACTTGATTATTTTTTGGCATATATTAAAAAAAATCAAAATCGAACCAAATGTCTTTTTTTGGATGGATTACACAAAGCACAGACTTAAGATCATTTTTGTTTCCATTGACTTTGAGATTTCACATGGGAACCCTCTATAATCCATTTAGACAATGGAGAATGCTAGAAAACAAGCCATTACAAAAATTACTATTTTTCAACTTGCCTTGTTGTAATTTATTATTTAAGTACATTAGAAGTTATTTTTTTATATAAATTAAATGCTAGTATAATTGTCACACTTCAGTTAGAGATTTTAATTTTTTTGAGTTAAAAAAAATTATCTTCCAATAAACAAATAGCCCTAAAAAACCCTTCTAAGTGAAGCTATCAGTCCAAACAAGTTATGAAACAGCCTTGTTTCACTTTTTTTTGCCTGGGGGGGGGGGGGGGGGAGTACTTTGTATAGAATTAAATTATTTTGGATTATTGGAAAGAACTTCTATAGGTAATTTTGGTACTGGGCAGGCAAGAGGGTTTTTTTTGGTTTTTTTTTAAATCTTATTTAATCAGTTAAAAGTTGCTCTAACTGAGATTATTTCGAAAAACTTTCAGTGATGAACAAACCTCATGATGTCATTGAAAACTTCCTAATATTTTAATAGTTGGCAAAGAGGTTAATAATTTTTTTTTTATTACCCAAGTATTGATAAAAAAAAAAAAAAAAAAAAAAAAAAAACCATTAGTGCCTTGTTTGTAAATGAATGTCATGCTTTTTAATTTATTTTTTTAGTATTGTTATCAAATTAATTAATGTAAATTTAGAATGCAAACATATTTATATAATGAACAAGTTATACCTTTTTTTTGCTTTAAATTAATTTAAAATATCAAGGTTGAAATATACAAGAATATTTGGGGCATCACTAATTTTAATGTAATAATTTACTTCTTCAAAACCACATTTTGATGCTCCAAAATCGTATTTTTACTGCTCTGACAGTGCTCCAAAATCACATTTTGGTACTTGCATCACTGCAAAACTCAAACTATAAAAAATGGATTGGAAAAGATTTCTCCAATCTTCATCCCGCAATAAATATTTATGGTTGCATCTTTGCTGTTTGGTAATATTTTATATTTTAAACTTCAGACAAATTCATTAATTAAAAATAAGGAAGTTAAAAATTGCAATTTTTGTACCGACTCTGCGATAGTAAAATAAGGCCTGGATTTTTTTTTGTAATGTCCTTGAAAGTCCTTGAATTTCACTTCCAATAAAGTGTACGTACCCTGTATTCCTTTTGCAAACTTTTTTAACGAATTTTAGGATTTCCTCCTTTTTGCTCTCTGATCACTCTCATCCCTGATACAAAAACATGTGTTCACTAATTCAAAATCCCTTTTAATTCTTACCATCACAAGCACTAACTTTATTTCATTCCCCACAGGCTGCCTCCCCCTCCTCATCCAACTCCTCCACGGAGGCTCCGACCCCAACCATCCCTCCTCTTCGGATCAACATCCTGCGAATGGGTCTGCTTCATCCTCCTCGGAGAACGTCCAGTGGGCAGTGAGGGAAGCGAGGAGGAGAGCTAGCCAGGCCCTCCGAAACATTGTCCACGCCCACCCGGACGACAGGAGGGGTAGGAGGGAAGCAAGGGTGCTGAGACTACTGGAGCAGATCAGGGACTACTCAGATTTTCTGAGAGATCTTGGATCAAGCCAGATGGTTTTCTCGCACAATGGTGGGTTTGGGTTTGTTTGCAATGTTGGGTATGGGACAAGTTCACTCAACTTCATTCTGCATTTTCTTTAGAGATAAATACTAGCAGTTTAAGAATATTCTAATCAGTTTAAAAAGCAACTCTTAATGAACTCTCCAAAACTGTCATAATACCAAATAATGAGCATTTTTAAAAAATCCTTTATAATCCTTTATATTAACTTCAATTTTGTTTGTGCGATGGGTGATAAAACCTTTTGCTGTTATCCTATTGAGCTGAAACATGGCAGATAGACTCAATGTTGATGATATAAAGTATTTGGTCAAGTTTTGGGGTCAAAGCATAGTTGATAAACGACATGGTATTGAAGACAGGTCATCTTCGTAGTAGTCGAACATTATAAAAATTCGATCTGAGCTCAAAATTACTTTAATAAATTGCAATTACATGTAAAATTTGACAACACATATAAAGGATTTATATTAAAAAAATTTCTTTAATGGGTTAATTTTTTTTAGGTGGGGAACCACCACTTTCGAAAAGAACAGATGATTTTTCAACCTTGTGCCAAATAGTTGTTTCATTTGCAAATTGAGCAAAGTTGACTAGTTTATTACATCCTCAATAAAGTAAATTAATGACTAATAACCTTGCCTACCTGGTTTGGTTTAGTTTCCAAAAAAAGTAACCATTCAGCATAAGGAGGGTATGGTGCTCTTGTTTTTTTTTTCTTCCAGTATTGAAAATTAGAGAGTGAAGTTCTCCAGACATAAAAAGAGATTTCCAGGAAAGGTTGACATAAAAAAAAAAAAAGGTTTTTAGACACAAATTTTCTCGTTATTTGGAACATTTATTAGCAACCTTACCAATTTGATTTAGCTCAATTTAAAGAGAAGCAATGATCTGGTGTAGAAAGTAAAAAATTATTTGTTGCTTTCCTCATTAAAATTTTAAGACTAAGGGCTTCCAGATATAAAAAAAGAATGCTTGTAATTTGGTGAGTTAAGACAGTTTTGATTGTTTTTCTCAACTCATTAATAGTTATTTTTTAAACACTTTTTATTTTGGCTGACCAGTACATTCTTAAACTATTAATATTTTTCTACATTCTTTCAAAATGATTTCCATATACTTACAGCCATCTTTCACGCTAATAGGAATTTATTAAAAGTAAAAAATGTTGAAATTTTATTTTCGAATCTTTTCAACAAACTAAAAGATAAGCCTTGCCTACCTTAACAGAGGCATTTATAGTCAATAAATTATATAATGGTATTTCTGTCTATTCTTTTTTATTTTATAAAAATACTCTTAGTGTTCACGCTTTTGAAAATAAATTCTTACGAGTATTTCTCATATAGTACTTAAAAAATGCTTATTTTACAGAAAATCTGGATTTGCATCCAGGCCCAGCTATAGCCGCTCTTATGAAACTATCTTTTGATGAAGAACACAGGCATGCAATGTGCCAACTTGGTAATTATAGTTTTGCATAAATTTTTACTGCAACACAATATTGGAAATCTAAACAATTTAAAATTTGCTTAAAGTATAAGTTAAGTAGTTCACTATTAAAAAATTCTCTCATATTTAAAAGTGGGCAACCATTAAACCTTTTCTATGGTCAGTCTTAATTGTACTGAAATCATAGATGTGGCGGGGTTGCATTTTTGGGAATTGCATGGGACGCTGCATAAGACACCCGGGTAGTATGACTGATCAGATGGTTGTTATGAGGAAATCATATGGTGCCTCTTGATACAGGGTTGACAGTTTTCCTCCATTTAGAGGATTTCCTCCTTTTTGGTTTTTTATGTAGCATTTTCCTTGTCTTTGTTCCTGTTTCGAGGATCCACATTTTTCTTATCTGAACCAGTTTTTCCTGCAAATAGTATATTTTCCCTCATGTCTAAACAAAAGATTTTTCCTCTTAGCTCCCCTTTCCTTCCTCACAGATTACTTCAGAAACTTCTAATATTTGAAATATAATTTATTATTGTATCGTTAAAATTATTGAATCATCCTTTCTGCATACTTTTTTGTTGAATTTTTGTGTATTCCTTTTGCGAATTTTTTTAACGAATTTTAGGATTTCCTCCTTTTTGCTCTCTGATCACTCTCATCCCGGTTGATAACAAAACAGTTTTTTAATTAAACACCTAACAGTTACATTAAATTACTTTCTTATGCTACCAAACTAAGCAACATTAATGTAGGAACCCAGGAAGTACTGAAGGCTTTGTAGATTGATAGCAAGTGGCATGTGTGGTGCAAATGAATTTTAGTGGCAGAGTGAGAATTGGATGTTTCTTTTAAACAGAATCAAATTAAACTGAGGAAAAGACTGTATTCTATTGGTTGATTCTATACTGCAAGGGGCTCAAATCTTTTGTGATAGAATAGAAAAAATCTCAAGTTGGGTGTTATGTATGACCTGGAATAGATAGTTTTCTGAAAAGAGACACTCAAAAACACTACATGCTATTGATTGAGATTTTTCATTGTTCTAGTCTTTACAGTGTTCCCACGGTCATTGAAAGTCATTAAAAGTGCTTAATATTTTTTAACTTGTTTTCAAGGCCTTGATAAAAAATGCTTATAGGTGCTTAAAAGTCATTGAAAATGCTTAGAGGTCCTTAAAAGTCCTTACTTTTTGTAGATGTTGTGTGGCCAACTGCAAAATTTTAAAATACAACTTGGACTTTCTATCCTCGCGTGACCGCCTCTTATCTGCATCGTATCGGAATTCAACGACATATTAGTATTACGCATTCACCAACTTGTAACTTTTTTGGTAGAATATACTTTATTAGATATTTATGTATAGACAAGTGGCCTGAAAACAAATTTTCAACGGTCCTTAAAAACATTATTTAGGTCCTTAAAAGTCATGGATTTTCATTCTGTGATTTGAGTGGGAACCCTGCTTTACGTGTGTGCACCAGAACATGTCAGCCACAGATGTGATGTTTTGTAGCCCATCATTTTATATTTATTTCAGTTTGGTAAAAGGATTTATCCTTTACTGTTATGGCTGTTATATTTATTTTATTAAATTTCATTATTTCATTCAATTTTAAAAGAGTTTACATGGTATAAAGTCCGTCAAAAAAAAAAAAAAAATTTATACACAAATTTTTTTCAAAATCATCTTCATGTAAATACTACAATAACCCTATAAATTTCAATTGAAAAGAGTATGATCAATGCAACATTTTTTCTAAAAAGTTAGTTTTTGTTTGTTAACGGATTTTTAATCATATGAGTTGAATCAAATAACCAAACAATTGCAGAATTACTAATTGCTTTTCAACTATCAGGTGGTCTACAAGCCATTGCAGAACTGATACAGGCTGATCACGAGATCCATGGCAACACAAGCGACCAATTCTGCGTGACCGTGCGTCGTTATGCTGGGATGGCTCTCACCAACTTGACCTTTGGGGATGGAAACAACAAAGCTCTACTTTGCTCCATGAAACCCTTCATGCAAGCATTAGTGGCACAGTTGCATTCGCCTAACGAGGATCTCCGTCAGGTAACTGGATTTGTTAACAAAATGTCTTCTAAATCTTCTTTGCATACACATGTGTCTTGCCTGTTTTTCTTTAGGCTGAATTGATTTCTTGTGCTCTCCTAATTTTTTTGGCTGTTAACCGTTTTTTAATATTGGTTTTGTTGTATGAAATATATTATTTGTCAAAACTCTCTAGCTTGTAATGTTTTGATAAATCTCGAGACTTGCACCTCTCGCAAAGTTTCTAGTGTGTATCATCCTGGACAAGAACATTCTTTTGACTCTTAATTGTTGTACTGAAGCCTCAAATGAGATTATCTCGCATAGTTTATCTAGTGTTGAAAATACACAAGATCGTAATGTTTTAGCAAGTTTTTTTTTTTTGTTTATTCTAATCCTGATGTTTCAGTTAGTGGCTATTTTAAGAAAATTTTCATTAATGTTTGTGTGATAAAGTTCTTATTCATTGAATATTTCAAAACTTATGTCATACTATTTTTTTCAGTGAATCTATCCCTTTTCACCACATTTTTTTTAATTTTCAAAGTCCGGGGAGGTGCAAGTGTACCCCTTTGCACCTTCCTTGTGATGTGCAAAGAGCCTCTTTGAGATACTCTAAAAAGTTTAACTTTTATTTAAGTTTAGTTTTTATTAAGTTAAAGGTTTAACTTAAAAATAAAAATTAAACTAACTGTACAAAGGTGTTCTGATGGCACTTGAAGGAGAGTACCTTTTTCTCAATTCCCTTACAATCTTCAATGGCTTCAAATGTTGTTGTTTTTTTGATACTTTGTATATTTTTTTTGTGCCAATAAATATATGTATATTCTACTTGTATGTTCAAGAATATGGTCACGGAAACAGTTGTGCATGAGGCCTTTTCCATACTGAATTGTTTATGTATTTTTTTACCTTTGTGTAGATTTCCTAGAATGTTAAGCTATAGATTATTGAGAGTTATTGAAGGCAGCCAACTTTTGCCCCATTGGTATTTTGACTATTCAACTTCAAAATCTAATAAATTATTTATCTATCCAGGTTACTGCCAGCGTGCTACGTAACCTGTCCTGGAGAGCCGATGCCTCGAGCAAAGAAATTCTGAGGGAGGTCGGAGTCGTAGTTACCCTCATGAAAGCTGCCATGGAAGCCCAAAAGGAATCAACACTCAAGAGCATACTATCTGCCCTGTGGAACCTCAGTGCCCACTGCAGCATGAACAAGGGAGACGTCTGTGAAGTTGAAGGTGCCTTAGAGTTCTTAGTCTCAACCCTCACCTACAAAAGCACAGCCAACACTCTGTCCATCATCGAGAATGGCGGAGGAATCCTTCGCAATGTATCCAGCCATATTGCAGTACGCGAAGACTACCGTGCCATCCTGAGGAAACACAAGTGTCTCCAGACTTTGTTGTCACACCTAAAAAGCCCAAGCCTGACTGTGGTCAGCAATGCATGTGGTACCTTGTGGAATTTATCAGCGAGATGTGCTGAGGACCAGAGGGCACTGTGGGAGATGGGAGCTGTAGGCATGCTGAGGAATCTGATCCACTCCAAACACAAGATGATATCCATGGGGAGCTCTGCTGCTCTTAAGAACCTTCTGGCAGCCAGGCCGGAGGGGATGACTATCGGCCTGACGACATCGTTCACCGAAAATGGGCACTCTAATGGTGGGCTGTCTAACATGCCAAGTTTGCTGGTCCGTAAACAAAAGGCCCTCGCGGCTGATATAGACCAGAATTTGGCCGAAACCTGTGATAATATCGATAGCCCCAAGACGAGTCCAATTCCTAATGGTGATTGCAAGAAGTTCTCTTACGAGACTAATGGCTTTAATGGACTTGATCGTAAGCCCCAGTTTCTGTCTTATCTTCCTGGAAGGATGTACCACAGCATCAATGGGCAGGTTGGGTCCCCGGTACGAGTCCCACGCTCCGAGAGCAAAGACAGTCTCGGCAGCACTCGGTCTGAACCTCCCCACTACAAGGCACAGAGGGAAAGGTTTAAGGTTCTTATCAACAACACCCGAACCATGCCCCTGGACAGCAAGACTGTTCAAGAGAAGGCTGGGGAGTGGAAAGAAAGGACTAATATGCCTTATGAAGGCAATAGCAACGTTGTTCTGCAGATGTTTAGGCACTTGCAAAACACCAATAGTTCCCCTACCACTCCTGATGTTAAGACCAATGGTCACACAGAGCTTTCTGATGGTGAGGAAAAGCCAGCAATCAGACCCAACAGTTTGCCACCTCCAAGAAAGACCAGTTTAGGTAGGAACAACAGGTTCTACGACAGGAAGAGCCTTCTCAACAACTTTCATCACTCTCAAAAGGAAAATGGGTTTGGTTTGTCTGGGACCAATAATTATGCTCCCGCTATCGTCAACTGCGCTGAACCAGAAAGGGATGACGAGGAGAGGTTGCTAGAAATTCCTGGAAACAAAAGGACTGTGACTAGCTGTAAAAATGACCTCAACATGCCATCTGAACAAAGAAAGAATAATTTACTCCGCAATGTGTCAATTGAATCGGAGAGTGCTGTGGAACATAGTGGTTCAGAAACCAAATTTAGGAATGTTGTTATGCGGCGTAAAAAAACACTTGACTCAATGTCATCGTCTTTCAGTACCATAAGTAAAGGTAAGTTTGTCTAACGTTTAAAGTTTTGCATATGTTTTGTAGACCATTATTTATACCTTTGCTCTAAATTGTGCAGATATGGATGAAATTTGTAAAACATAAATGATTAAAAATTTTAGAATTATAAATGAAAGATATTCATCAGATTTATCTTCATAAGAAAATTATCAACCACTATTTTGTATTAATCATTTTATGGATAGGCCCTCAAAATTCAAATATTTACATTGCATGTTTTCTAATATAAATGTCAAAGTAAAACTATTTTTAAATTAATTAATATATTGTTCTTTGTCTAACAACCTGAAAATTTATTGATTGTAAATTTACAATGAACTTCTAGTAATGAGCATTCCCTATGCTCATTATGTTACAATCTTCTGACCCGGTTCATTTAGAAACTTCTTTGTATAAAACCTTGAAATTTGGTGAGTAGGTACGAAAACGATCACTTAATTGAAATTACATCTAATATATTTTATTTTGTAAGTTAAAATTGAAAAAGCAAAAGACCATTGCAGATGGAGCCACTGCATAGGCTTTGACGTAAGGATTTCTAATATAAAATAAAATATATTAAATGCTATTTTCAAGTTTTTAATTTGTGTCCATTCAATTAAGTGGTTATTTTCACATCTACTCACCAAATTTCAAGGTTTTCTATAAAGTAGTTTCTAAATGAACTGTGTCAGAAGAATGTAACATAACGAGTGTAGGGAATGATCCTTACTAGGAGTTGCTATTAACCCATTGACGGTTATGCACGTATATATACGTTGTAGGATCCCCAGTTTTTCCAGCAATACACAAAAATTTTAAATTTATAAATAAAATTTAAAAGAAAATATTTTTTAGATATTTTTATTAGGATGCTAGTCTATAACCTATCTTAAACAAAAAATAATTAAAAAAAAATTATGTATTTGAATTAAAAATTATTGCAGGGAAAAAAACTGGGGAAATTCGCCTATTCCCATGACCGTCAGTGGGTTAAAAGAAAAAAAATTTCAAACAATTTTTACTACCTACCCAGTATCTCTTTTCATTAATCCTTTTATCAAGTGTTCTACTGTTTATGCATAAATATTAAAACATAACTTTTCTAAAGTTTTCCTATCAGAAGATATTAAAGGAATTCATAAACAGGTTTCATATGCCTCAGGGAGAACAGAGAAAATCTGGAAAACTCAGGGAAAATAAATCAGCCTTAAAATCTCAGGGAATTCTCGTGGGAAAAAAGAAAAATCCCCTCTAAAGCCTAGAAAAGGTCGTTGTTACTCTGGAAAAAAATTTTACTCTTCTGTGCTATTTGTTTAACCCTAACTCAAGGAATTGAAGTTACATAATTATTTGATAACATAGACTTCCAGAAAGTTATTCTTAAAGAAAAAAAAGACTTTTTTTTTAAGTTATCAGAAGAATTTCTGTACTCGAGGTTCGACTATATTTATGTGGCTAAAAATAATTAAGGGGGTATGGTACCGAAATTTCTTAAAAATTCCAATTTTTTTTTTCTGATTTTAAAAAATAGTTCATACATTCCTGAAGAGAATTATGTTTTTATCTTATTCCTCCGGTGATTAGAACGCCACAAAATTACCTGTGATTTAAACATCACTAATGGGCGTAACACCTTGAAGCGTCTGCTTAAAGTGCGATTTTCGAGCACTAGTGTTTTTCACAGATGTTGCATATTCAAATCGATATATCTCCAGAACCATTAACAATTGGCTATTCAAATTTTTGGAGCATTTAATTTATATAGTTTTAAATATTTTGTCTTCACAGAGTTTTATTTTTTTAATTCTGTTTTAAAATATAATTTTTAGCGTAAAAGATAACATAAAAAAAAGCAAAAATTTCAATATTTTAACTTTGAGAATTTTTTTAATTTTTTTTAGTTCACCTATCAAAATTCTGTGAAGGCAAAATTTTCTTTATATAATTATGTATTACAGAAAGCTTTCACTTTGAATTTTTTTTTATTTTTTCTTGACTTATATCAAAATACGCAAACATCAATTATTATGGATTTTTCTTAGTTTTTAAATTTTTTTTAAATAACAAAACACAATTTTTAAAAAAACATTTTCTCAAAGATATATAAATAGTATCTCATGCATAAAATAAATTTTTGACGTAAAAATGTACATAAATAAAGTTTTTTTTATTTTCGGTACCGCACCCCCTTAAGCCCGCGATGAAAAACACGGCTCTAGAAAACTCGGGGATTTTTTTTTCTGAAAATGAGTATGAACCCCGATATAGGATTGAATTTAGTATACAAATAAGTTCATGATATTTGAAAGCGTATGTTTGCTGCTTTTGCAGATGCCAGTGATGATGCGAGTGCCGATCAAACTCCTCTAGTAGTTTCTCGCTGTAGTTCACTGAGTTCTCTTACCAGTTGTTTTCAACATTCGGCTCGAAGCTCTTGGGTCAGCGACGTAAGGTAAGAAATCTATCGTCTGTGTTTTGTTCATGTTGTTTACTTTTTCCATAAAATATCCTGAACTAATTTTATACAAATAACTTCACTACGTAAGTCATAAACGGTTTGAAAAAAACTTATTGTGTGGTATAGAGGCAAGTTCAATATTATATTCAGTAGGTAGATCATTAAAAAAAGTGGTGTCCGGAAACCTTGGGCCAATCCTCCTCTCCAACCACTTGAATTTACTATTGAATCTCGCCCATATAGTAAAAGTGACTTATGCCTAAATGTTCGCGTATGTGTATTGCTGTAACAAATGTATGCAATGCTTAAGTGTTTGATAAATAGGAAGAGACTAAATAAATACTTTTGCAGCACTGAAATGGATAATTTGCTTAGAAAACTTCTTTTTTTGAGTATTTTTTTCCCTTGCCGTTTTTCTTCAGGGTATTATTCACTTGTAAAATGTTATTAATCAACGGTTCAAATTATTGTTTTGCGACTTGTGTAAAACTGAAGGAAAATAATGTATCACAAGTTCAAGATTTTTGGGTGCATGCACTGAATGATTTACATGCATAGAACAGTATTTTTTTTTAACTCTTCAGTGATCTTGTAGTTGGCACGAGGAACAAAAGTATTATTTCATATAACAAATATGTACACTCTTGTAAATTTATTTCTAAAAGTAATTTATTATATATATATTTAAAAAATAAAAGAACATAAAATAATTTAAAAACATAAAAATGCTGATGGGATAGGTGTAAACAGACATGCCATATCAGCTTTGGCAACTAACATGTTATAAAAACAGCAACAATATGTTTTTAAACTTTTTTTTATTATTGTTAAATATTAGGGTTTTTCATCAACAGTGTTCCCACGGTCATTGAAAGTCATTAAAAGTGCTTAATATTTTTTAACTTGTTTTCAAGGCCTTGAAAATGCTTTGAGGTGCTTAAATGTCCTTAAAAATGCTTAGAGGTCCTTAGAAGTCCTTAAATTTTGCAGATGTTGTGTGACCAACTGCAAAATTTATAAAAATACAATTTGAACTTGCTATCCCCGCGTGACTGCCACTTATCTGCATCGTATCGGAATTCCCCGACATATTAGTATTACGCATCCACCAACTTGTAACTTTTTTGGTAGAATATACTTTATTAGATATTTATGTATAGACAAGTGGCCTGAAAACAAATTTTCAAAGGTCATTGAAAAGTCATTGATTTTCAATCTGTGATTTGAGTGGGAACCCTCATCAAATACATTCCAAATTTTTGTTTCCTTAGCAAAATAAATTTGGAGATTGCAAAGATTGTTTGTAGAAAACCTAGAGCATGGTACCAAAATTAATGCCTTTAATACAGTTTAAAAAAATAAATTATTCAATTGATTTCATACAACATTTCTCTCCTACTTTATTAGAATTTACACATACATAATTTACTTATAATTTTAAGGCTTTTTTTTATGTTTACTGATTTTAAAAATAAATTTTAATTTTCTTATATAATTCCTTTTGGGATCATTAATGTTTAAAATCAGCATTACTACACAATGCAGTACTCAGTGGGAAAACCCCGTCAAGTAAAATAATAATGACTTAATAGTCATGATGCCAATAACATATCAGACATATTAAATAAAAGTCAGAATTATTTTCTAAAATCATTTTGTTAATCTTTAATATATTGACCTGAAATTTTAGGAAAAGTCACAGATAGATAGTTGTTTTGAATTGGCAGCTTTGCGAATTAATCTTGTTAAAGTAAATAAAATATCCAATAGTAGTTGAATAACAAAGCAACTCTTACTGGGACTCCAGAAGCACTAAAAGCTTGTGTTTGAAATTGCAATATTTATATATAACAAGATTTGCTGTGGTTCTTAAGAACTATTTATTTTTGTTAGGTACTTATATTTAAAGGTGCTTAATGTTTTTATTTTTCATCTTGGGTCCTTAATTTTTTATTGCAAATATTTTTTCTTGAATTTTTTTTAGCTATCCCAAATTTATTTTTCGTATTTTTTTCTTTTACAATTTTTAAACCTCTCTTTTATTGGCTTTTATTCCAAGTTGCTTGGAATTCCTAGCTTTTTTTTTTACTTTCATTAAATATTAAAAAAAGTTACCCTAGTTATGAATAAAATTCTATTTAAATTCCATTTAAATGTTATTTAAATTGCTTAACTGTCAGTTTTGATTTTTAAAATCTAACGTTCTGAATTTATAAACAAGAAAACAATTAGTTTTTGTTACTAAAATTTTATGAGGTACTTAAAAATATTTAAAGGTCATAAAAAGTCCTTAAAAGTTACCTATTTTTTGCTTTCCAAAAGCTGTATGAACTCTTTATAATAAAGAAATGTTATATAAATTAAAACTTAATATCCACATAATTGAACTTAACTTTATTGAATGTTCCTGAAAAGAACATTATGCCATTGTATCACTGCTTTGAAGGTCCATTTAAGTAAGAGTGAAGGTGTGGTTCCAAGTTTCTTGGCATCCAGCCATACCAGCAGTATATATTATTAATGCATACTGTGAATCAATAATCCTCTAACTATCACTCAGATGAATTGCGGCACAGTTTTAAACATACCCGAATACAAAGCTGTGACATTTATGAAAATGCTTCTTCTTTACAACAAAACTATGCAAGTATTTTTTTTTTTTTTTTTTTTTTTACATCATGCCTGTATTTGTTTGAAAAATATGGAATTGTTTTTGATATAAAATGTGTAATTTCTCCTTTGCTGTAAATGATGTGCTTACGCGAAGCAAAATAACTTGTTTGACATTGTAGAACCGTGTTTGTGGAAAAGAGGAGTCGAGAAAGTACTTATTACTACTATTTTGTTTTTGGTGAAGTAAGCAAATTTCATGAGGTTTGACTTTTTGATGCAGTTTGATTCCTTGGCTTTTTATTGAAAGGTTTATTTACTTCAATTTTATTAACTAGATCAAAAGTTTGTAATCATAGTTTTAAAGCATTATATACTGTATTGTAATAGCATTATGGAATGGTGTTGAAGTGTTTTACTGCTTTCTATATGCATAATCTCATTAGTTTCTCTGTTTCATGAAATATATTTGAAAACCTTAAAATTTTGTTTCTTATTCAAAACGCAATAAATAAGCGTTTTACTATTTTACTTTTCATTATTCCTATATTCTACATTAAAAATCTCTCTAGTGTATTTTTATCGATTACCGCTCTTAAACCTTATTTTATATAAATTTCAAAATTAAATTCCAGCCAAAGAACAAGCGCCCTAATCTCTCCCACCGACTTACCAGACTCTCCAGGGTGTAGCGTAACAGATGAGAAGCATCGGATTTTTGAATTTACCGACAAGATTCCAGATGCCGACAGCCTCATCCGACCCAGGCCTGCATGGCCCGCGGGCTCGATCCCTTCCAGCGACTCTTTACCGAGTTCTGTAAAGAGGATGTCCCTGGACAGTGATGTCTTTGTCAGCAGCCACGAAATAGTGCATTCTGAAGATAAGCCTGAAGGTGCTGTGATTCTGAACTCGCCAGTGACGTCGATGACTCCCCCTTCTAGGCCTATGAATAGTCCTATTTCACCAGGAAAAGAGTGTTTGAGTCGGGAGGTATGTTATTTGTTGCTGGTGATAGAGTGAAAAAACTGTGATAATGTTAGAAGATTAGTGGATTTTTTTTTAAAATGGTTTAAAAATGTTGAGTGATTATTTCAAAAAAAAATTTCATTTTCTTTCTGAAATTTTATTTAAACCTAACAGAACGTGGAAATATCGAGTGCAATATTATCATTAGTATGCAATAGACTAATTAGTATACAAAGAACTATCATGTTGAAGAATGTTTAAAAATTCCGTTAAAAAGAAGCACAAAACTTTATTTTTTTATTGCGAAAACATCTGTCAGCATTGTCATAACATTTCTGGTAAATGATAGTGATTTTTTTCTCCTGTGTTTTGTTATCAACTTCTTTGCATTGTATGGTTTTTGTATTATGTACTTAAAATAATTCTGATAATCAAAAGAGTTGGTATCAATAGTAGAAGTACAAGATGAGCTTAAAAAAATAGTATTTATATCTTGTTGGTATTGCATTTATTTCGCATTCTAAGATTACAGTTGTGAAAAAATTATTAAAAAAAAAAAAACCTTGAAAGATGGTTACAAGCACATGTACTGCCCCTTTGTCTCTTGTTAGCCTTTTGTTACATATATTAAAGCTTTAGAATGGCTCTTATTGTGTTTTTAACTTTTTAAAATACTTTAGGGTAAAAAAAATATGTTTTCACAACATTGGTTGCTTGTCATATAACAAAGTGATAGCTTTCATATTTTCAAAAAACATCTCTTACCTCTCTGTTCTTGACTTAAATGGTAAAGTAGGACAACCGGCCTTCTTTTATTTTTTTTAATTCTTTATATTAACTTCGCTTTTGTATGTTGAGGGGAGCAGAATCTGTGGAGGCCTAATTAACCCCCTTGCCGTCATTCATTTGGGCTGAAATTTGGCAGATAGGTTTGATGTCAATAACAATGCATTCTATCGAATTTTGGGCTGATACTGTCACTAAAAGGTCGTTTTTACGCAATACTAATAATCCTACTTGCCGTCATTCAATTGCATTAAAATGGAATTGAACCAACCATTGTTGTAACTCTTTCCTGTTTCCAAATATTTTTTTTAATAAATAATAAAATTACTTCAATCAGAATAAATAAATGATATTTGGATGACATTCACATTCAGTTTTAATAAATTTTCGAAATATAGTTTGCTATACATTTTTCTGATAGAAATGCTTTTGATATCGGCGCTGTGTTAATGAATATAAAAATTGACAATGCATTTAAAGGATTTTTTAAAAACTTTTATGGGTTATATTATTATTATTCCTTATTTTTCTTTGCTACAACTTTAAAGAAAATCAAGCAAATAGATCCTCGACTATTGAGAAATAACATGTTCAAGGTGGAGATTTTTCTTTTTGCTAACGAAAATCCACCTGATTTTCCTGAATTTTTGTAAAAGGTACTCTTATTGAATTAATAAGTCACTACACTTTGTCATAAAAAATAGTTTTAGAATTTGAAGTGCAACCATAAAAATTTGCATCTTTTCATTTCTTTTTTGCTATGAGCTTAGAAGATGTTGTTCTCTCATTCCTATTGAGTATATTTACTTCTAACATTTTAACATGCTTCGAGTCACCCTTAATAGATGGTTGTGTAATTTTACTTGCATATTCTTTTACAATTAAAATTTGCTCTTAGTAGTTAATAAAGAAACTTATTAACATGTTATTTACAGCATTGTCCCTAATGAGAATTGTATTAAATTAGAGTTTATTATTTACTACCTAATCAGAATACCAAGGGTATCTCAATTTTTAAAGCCGATTAGAATAGGTTGATTGGTCATGTACAAAACAATGTAAAGTTTTTAATTTGTGTATTACTTATTGAAGTTTTAAAAAAAAATTAAATTTTACAGTATCTTTCCTCTATGATACCTAATATGTAAGTAACCTACTGTAAAAATAAGCAAAATATAAATAACAAAATTTAATATTTACAAACGTAAACCAATTCTATTGGACAGATGATAAGCATTATAGAAGAACTTAGTTTCCTTAAACTCAGAATTTACTTAAGGGGGTTTTCAATAAAAGTATGTTAAGAATAAATTTTGAGCTAAGCTGATAAAATTGGTTTGTTTGTTTGTACGTTCAATGACCTATTTTTGTGCACAATGATGGCTAATCAGGGCTGAACTTACAGCTTAACGTGCAGATAAGCAGATAAAATTAAATAACTTTTTAAGTTATTTAATATTATCTGCTTAAACTCAAAATTCACTTTGAAAAATTTCAGTGACCAAATATTTAAAAACAAAATCTTTTTTTTTTTAGTGAAAATCTTGATTAGATGTTTTTGTTTTATTGGATAAATTTTTTATAGGTTTTTTTTTTTCTGAAAAATTGCATTTTGTGTGTGTTTTGCAATACAGAGATACGACTTTATTATGGCAGACTTTAATGTTAAGTATAATGATTAGTTCTAGTTTAGAAACTAGAGCATAAAAAAAAAATTCACAGTGGACTTATGTCAGGGGTTGAAAGTAACCTGCATCATATATACTATACAGATAGTACATTGACCCTATACAGTTTTATAGAAAGCCATTTAACTCTAGAAATACGTACAATTTTTTACTTTACTTTGTATTTTACTTTACTGTTACCTTGACTAAAGCAAAGTTGGATAAGATTATTTATTACAACTTTACATTCCCTTACAGAGCTCCAGTTCTCCTGAAGAGAGTGATCAACAAGACAAAGGTGGCGACAAAGACCACGAACTACTTGCAGCCTGCATTCACTTGGGCATGTCCACCAACCCTGAAGAAGCACGACTCAGCAACAGTGCACTGCATTCGAAACTGAGCTCTCTGTTCTCTTCGGAGCCTAGAAGCGGGATCCCTATCAAATCCAGGATGGCTCAATCTTTCCCTGCCCCTTGTAAACCCTCTGATGTCAATTATCCAGGAACCTCCAGAATTTCCAAGAAATTGACGAACTCGTTCTGTGACGATAATGATAATCTGTTGGTTAATTCTTTGAATCGGGAGGCGCCTGTCTGTAAACCACAAGAGGAAAAGAAGTTTCTGGCTCCACAGGAAGGCTCTGCGGAACCTCCGAGCGGCATTTCTCAGGCTTTTCTGTCAAAATGCCTCAGTGTGTGCAAGAAGTATCCAGCTTTGAGCCAGAAGTCCAGTTTTGAACAAGGTGAGTTTGAATTTTTGATGGATTATTAGATTTGGATTTAAGTATAACTTTTTATTCAATGAAAATGTATTTTAAGATAAAGGAGAGTTATGCTGTATATACTAGTTAAAATATTACTTGATGCCTAGTCTTCATTTTAAATCATCTACTGTCACAATTTCATCTTCTTTCCGGACTTTATCAGAATTTTGTGTATATAATCTTGCAAAGATCTGTCAAGGTGCATAGATGCTAGCTTTTGATGTCTATTTAAAAAAAAAAAAAAAAAAAAAAAAAAAAAAAGCCGGAACATTCTGGCTATTGGAATGAAAATTAGTGGTAAAAACTACTTACACTTAAATTTCGTAGTTCCTTGAATACTGAAAGTTAGTTTCTATAGTCTAAGTCACAGACAAACTCCCTCTATAGTTCATTAGTATAGATAATAATTGCATTTGTAATTTTTTTTATAGTATTACAGACAACCATTAAATTTATGATTACATATTGCAAAAAAAAGAAAGTTTAGCACATTATTTACATTGATGCTTTTATCTCTATATAACTCAGTCAGAATTAAGATTAATTAAGACAGAACTCATACCAATGCAACCAATTAAAAAATACTGCACCTATAATCTTCATTAAAAATTATTATGTTTTGAAATAGACATATGTTCAGTGTTTGACATGTTGAACATTTGATTTGAATTTTTTTTTTTAATATTGATTTAATTTCAGGAAAAATAAAAACAGCCATTCCGCAAATCGTTCGGACAGAAAATCCAAACTTTGATGCTGAACAACACCCAAAACAACTCCACATCAAATCCCAATCGTTGCCTGTGTATAAAGGCGGTGCAGCTACTACTAGTCGCATCCAGCAACCAACAGCCCAAGGCAATTCCAGCTCGACTGAGGAAAACATTTCTGAAGATAACATCCTAAGCAGCAGTCCGTCTGCTTGTGACGAATCAGAAGGCATGGATTCGGACGAAAAATCTCGCATACCCCTAGGCACAAGTTGCGATCCGATCTTGCGAAACAACAGGGTGAAGTCCAGGAAAAGCAAGGCCAACCGACGCTCAATGGAGATTCGCGTTCCATCCGAGCAATCCAGTGAAGATGACAACAAGAATGTGTTCTCTGGAAATGTTGCTTTGGGCTCGTGTCACATTGTTTCCGTTCCTTCCAGCGAGAGCGAAGAGAAGGTTAAAGAAGATGCAAGAACGAGGGAGAAAGTGTCGAGAGGCATCATACCTGATATATTGGAGGGTGCTGCCTTTCACGATAATTTTGGTAGAGAAATGGATAGGAGGGGCATTGCGCTTTCATGGAATATGACGGATTCAATGGAGCTGAGACGCGGCGCCCTAATGATTGCTGCTGAGTTGGAAGAAGGTATGGAAGACTATACGCATAGCAGTACGAGTATTGACCTGGAGAATATGAAGCCGCCGTCGTGCATGGGGGAGATGAGTATGACAAGTAGCGGATTGTCTGACCTCTTGTCAAATGGGAATGGGTGCTATATAAACGGGAAGCGAGCGGTTGATCGCAGGCGGAATATTAAAAGATCCAAAAAGATTAGCAACAACCATAGGTTTGTTTTGAAATCGGTGAGGCAGACTATCGCAAAGAACTTGGATGTAAGGCAGCTGGAAAGGTCGGATAGGCCAATATCAGCCTCGACTTCCATGGAGAACGTCAGTATGAAGAGCAGCGGAACTTCTGACCTTATTGAGAATGTCAACCCTCCGTCGATGCTGGATGATTTGTCCATGACAAATAGCTGTGCCAGTCTTAACAGTATCAGCTCGGACATCCTAGAAAGCAGGTCTCAGTCTTTGGCGGATCCCAGAAGCAACTCGGAGATGTTTCAGAGGTTAAATGCTGCAGCTGCAATGGTCCAGGTGTACTCTCGGGAACTCTCCAATATCATGACAGGTAGCATGAAAAGCAGCTGCAACTCTGACTGCTTGGATCTCGTGAAGCCTCCTTCCATCTTCCACGACATTGCCGAAGTGACTGTTGAGGATGGGACTGAAATTCTGTCTGATCCACTGGTTTCTGATTTCGAACTTGAAGAAGAATTACCTCACGACGATGAGCCTTCTGTACCTTCAACCGAGACCGTACATTCTCTATTTCCACGACCTCTGGAGGACAGTGCCGAAAACTTAAATAGTTCCTTTGATGGAGACAGTATTATGGATAGGGATCACTTCACACACAAGCGTGTCAGTGCTTTAGCTCTTGAGCATCACAATTCCACGAACCCTTCTGTTGTGACTGATGACGACATGTCGTCAGGTTTTTTCAGCAATCTCACTAACGATGACCACTGCAGCTTTGAGAAGGACGACAACTTGGACATCCCAACCCCTTCCCCACCAGCCACAAGGCAAGGACCACGAATAGTCAAGCCAATTAATCGTGAGACTGTGCGTCAGATGCAGGAAAAGAAAAATGCGGAGAAATCAGTTGTGAAGCCTATCAGAGGTAAAGGCAGTGGTCCTCGAAACCTCCTCCAGCAAGTGACCAGTGCCCGTGTCATAGGAGTCAACAAATCAACCACAAAGACACCATCTCCGCAAGTGAGTGGCGTGAGACCCACCAGGACATCCGCCTTACGAGCTTCTCAGAACAAACAACCCAACATCAAGATGGGAGGTGGAAGAATGTCTCCGAGGTCGTTCCTCAGCAAACCTCCTGTTTCTTCGAAATTCAATAAAACTGTAACACAGACTGTCCCTAAGACATCAACGCCGGTCAACACAGATCTTAAAGTAAATAGGTTGGAAGTGAAAAGGCCTCCTCCCCTAGTGAAACAAAACACCTTTGTCAAAGACGACGCTGTTCCTAAAGTGCCTCATGTTCAACCGGTGGACAACCAGAACAATAATGATAAAGCTTGTGGGGGTAAGGCTCTGTCTCCAGTTACAGCTGAATCTAAACTATTGGATCGGAAGTTGTCATTTGCGACTGCTTTGCCTTCAACCAATTTGAGCTTGCAGAGGAAATTGAGTGCTCCAACACAGAGGAGGAGTGGGATTCCTACCTCACCCAGTTCACAAAGCATACCTGATGATAAAAATATCAAAAGAATTCCAGGTAATATTGCTGTGTTCTCTACTTAATTAAGACATTTTAAGATGCTAAAAAGAGTTAATGCAGTCGACAAAAAACATGGGATCCAGCAGGATTATTTACAATGGAGTGCATGTACACTTAAACTTTCAGTTTCAATCTTGATTTTTTTTAATCATGTAAATTAAAATTATAAATTTACCTTATGCTCTTTAGACACGAAATATAACTTTTCATAAAATGTTTGACTCTTATCGTTGTCTCAAGTTTTCCTCGTCTTTTTTATTTGCAGAGAAAAAAAGCCCAAGCAACAGCACCACCAATCGCCCTTCCTCCACCACTGTGGGCAGCAGAACCAACAGTCTTTCCTCCTTGTCTTCCAACAGCACCAAGAAGCAGAACTCGCAACAAAGGGATGTCCCCAGCAAGATATCCTCGCTCTGGAGGAGAAGCGAGAGCAGTTCTTCGTCTGCCAACAGCCCATCCACAGAAAGCTCTGGAGACAAACAAATTGCGGGTGGGGCTAGAGGGAAAGCCAGTGGGGTCAAGAGTACTACACTCAGGTGGGTATTTTTTTGCGATTTGGTAGGCTATGTACAGATTGATTCCTAATATCCTTTTTAAGCCCTTTAAATTTGAAGTGACGTCTTTTATAGCTGGGGAAGTAATGTATACCTATACAGAGTGGCCACAGAACCTGGAAATCGGGGAAATGTCAGAGAGCTTTCTGATTCTGGAAAAAATCGGGGAACTTTTTTAAATTTCATGAAAATCAGGGAAATTTTGTATTGTTTAAGGCACGTTCATCCATATTTTGGCGCTATTTACACGGAGATTTGTGGTGGTAATCATTAGAAGTTTAATGTTACGGAATAATTTAAACTTTTCATTACCAGCAAAATTATTAAATTTTTTTTGCATATTATCTCTTTAGCATACATGTTCTATTTGATCAGGGTGTTTAGACATATGGAAAACCTAAGAAAATCGGGGAAATTTGAAAAAAAGTTTGCCCTAAAATCAGGGAATTTCTTAGGAATCTATCAGGGAACTTTTTTTCCTGAATTTTGTGGCCACCCTGCCTATAGCAAAAATGACTAGGCTAATTATTTTGTGACAGCTTACAGTATCCCCTTGTGGCAATTTGTGGATGTTACAAAAAATAACTAAAAAGCTAGAGGAGATCAGCAAAAGTCCAATAAGAAATTTTTTCACAATAATATGACAAAACCACAGATATTTTAACACAGGGGAACATGTTTCTCAAATTAGGACGGCTGTCGTCAGTTAATCTGTTGTTATTTTAGTTCGGAGGTCAGCAGATCTTCTCATGAATATTTGAGGCTTTTCAAGTTCTAAGTATCTCAAGAATAAACTGATAAAGCAATAAATACTAATAAATGTGTGCTTTGTTTGGGTAAACCCCATTATAAACTTAATCCCAAACCCGAGAAATAAGGAAAACACGAAAAAACACTGAGACTTGTGTAGGATAGACTGGTAACAAATACCAATATAAAATCATTGTCTACAGTACCTCCTGACATCTTGTCAGTTGAAATACAGAATATTAGGAGTGCGACGCAGTTGCATCAAGCTTTTGTTGTTCTCTTGTTTCCGACTGAGGTAGATAACATCTTTCGCTGCAAATTTCTTGCAGTTGTGACTGTTGCACTGTTAAAATGACTATTGCCCCTGTTATTGCTTTTGATGTAATATATTAGAAAAACTCCAAAGAAAGAGAAAAATTTATAAGAATCGGGAATTTTAGAAAGAATAAGCGAAATTGGAGTGCATTCATTCCAAATAAAAATGGCCTTCCTACCTGTCTCATCTGCAATGATTTTTATGCCATAAAAATTTTTGTAGTTAAAAGCTCATATTGGCTCTGCTTGTATTTGTTTTGCAGTTCTTTAAAAAAAATTCTTTAAAAAAAGTTTAATGAATTTTTGGTTCGTAAGAAAAAAGTGTTTTAGTTGAAGAAATTGTTTATTAGTAAAAACATTAAAAATTATTTTTTAACTTAACTTTAATTTTTATTTTATTTTTAATTTTTTGCGTTTGTTGTTTTTCCATTGATTTCAAAATTTAATCTGCTTATTGAAAAATTACTAAATATCTAATTTGGAAAAAGCAAATATATTTAGCAATCATTTTTACTGCAGGTCAGCTCCAGTCCCACAACAACCAAAAGGCATCACAAGAAGCTCCACCTACGAAAAGATACCCAAAACCAACAACTCAAACGGCTGCTCAAAACCTCAACCCAAAGGACCCGCCTCAGCGGGAACTTTCAAATCTAGAAAACCACCAACAACAACCAGTGTAGCCAAAAGTGCAAAAAGGTTCCCTAATGCGCCCACGAAGCCTTCTGGTGGCCCCAGAATCGTCAAACCAGTCCCAAAGCCCAATGCGATCACTTCAAGAACTCTTCGCCAATCAGGCAGCTTTTGCCCATTCAACGAAACGAGAACCTATAGCCTTTCGTCTGGCCCACCGACGTGCATTTCCAATGGGCGAAGCTACGAAGACTCTAAAGTTTCTATTCCTCTCGTCACAAGGCCTTTTGCATATCCTGCACCTTCGGAATCGAGCGACGCTGTAGGAGAGAGAAATGTAAACGATTCTGGCAGCGATGCACAAAGTAGAAAGGATTCCTTCACCAATGCATTTCCCGATAAAAATAGAAGCGACTCTGACGATAGCGATGCCGCAGGGGATCGGTAAAGGGTACTTATCTTTATCAAAATTTCATACCGAGATATCTTATTTGAATCTAGCTTAAAGACAGCATATCTTCTAACTTATTACTTTGTTGTATGTAGTAAAAGTGACTTCTTGAATATATATGTTATAGGTCAAATTAGCTTATTGTGGCACGCTTCGTCCGAGGGGTAACTGCAAGTTTAGGCACCTCATCGAAAAGATGGTAGAATATGAATGTACTGGTCTGCCGGGACAAAACTGGCTGAAAATCGACATAGAATGAGTTGAACTAAATCTGATCGCCAAATGTGTCGTAACTTGTTAAATAATTAGCATTCCTTTTTATTTGTCAACCCACTGCTTTTTAATTTTCGAAGAGAAGGAGTGACGACGATTTCTCCTTGCTGGTGAAAAATATTCCCATCTTTTGAAAGGAAGCCAAGTTGACAATAAAGATTATGCCATTGATGGCGTAATATTTATTGATAACTTTTAAAAGATGAAAGCTCTTGATGCCAGAAAGACAAATTGCCTGCAACCTTCTGAATTGAAAATTAAAGGGTGGTAAGGTACTTAAAAAAAAAAAAAAAATGTTTATTATTTGGCAATTAAATTTAATTCAACTCATTCAAAGTCAATATTTACCCAGTTTTGGCCATTTTTACTCCTGCAGACCAGTACATTCATAACCTACCACTTTTCTCCACGTTCTATAAAAATTTCAGACTACTGTTCAAAGGGGTACCTAAATTTGCTGTTGCCGCTCAGTCTATTAGGATAAACTAGTTTGGTCTAGGATAACCTAGTTTACCTTGACTTTCTTAGGATAAAGTAGTTTTCCTAAGCCAAACAAATTTATCATGAGAGGCTTAGGCTAAAGTAGTTTTATCTTGGGAAAAACTAGTTTAACTAGACTCTCTTAAGATAAATTACTTTTTCCTAAGCCAAACTTGTTTATCTTGGTGTGATGAGGATAAATTAGTTTGACCTGTAACATGTACGAGTAAAAATGAGGTGTATACAGTGTGTGAAATGGATACAATGGAGTGGAAATTTCAATTTCTTTGATTGAAATGTGTTTTTGAGTTAGTGTCTAGTCTAAAGAGTGAGCCTATGAAGTCTTGATGAGCTGTATTTAATATTTACGAAACAAGAACTTGTGTTATACATTAGGTGTTATTTTACAATTTATTCAACATTTGTAAATTTTTTATGACATAATTATTTTCTAATTTTCTACTGAGGGGTGTAAAAATCTTTGCTTGTGCATTCAACTATCAATATCTATTTATTTTTAAGCTATTCAATTAACTGATTGACAATTGTTGCTTAATTTATTTTGATAGTTTTATTACTAATCTGTATTATTAATACCATACTCTAGCAGTAATAATACATTCAATGATCTGTTGTGCCAAGAATTTTAGTCTTTAACTTTAGAAAAGTTTAAAACAATCATTTGTTTATACAAGAAATGGAATTACTTGAGTTTTGTTTTCGTCCCACCAATTTTTTTTAACATTTAATTAAAAATTGTGTTTGAATTATTTTTATGTCTGTATTTTTATTATTTTACTTGATAAATTGAAATCAACTCTTACAATCAATTTTCCCAAGTTCAAAATTACTTTTAAATAATTTTTCTTACATTGAATGCCAAAAGTTTAAATATTACCATATCAAAAAATAGTTCAGCTAGGTATTAATTAATCCTAATATATGGGCTTAAAATAGCAATTGCTTAATGGGCCATGTATTCGGAAATACTTTTAAACAACTGATTCACTTTTTAATAAATCACCTTGTATATATATAAAAAAATTATAATCGGCCCTAAGAAATTTTAAACTAGTTTTGTCTTAAGCAAGTAAAAAACAGAAATTTGAAATATTATTACAAGCATGGTTCATCTTAAATTGAATCTTAAACTATGGATTTTTAGTGTACATGCACGATATATATAAAAGTTGAACAAACAACAATATGAACATTATTTACTTTTATTGTAATAAAGCATTAAAAATTCAATGAGGTAAATCAATGTTATATACTTAAGAAAATTGTTCAAGATTATACTGATTATCATTTCATAAATTTGAAACTGATAAAATTCCTAGCATTTCTATATTATACAGCTTAAACAATTTCTAACATTAAAGGAAATTACTATTTTTTAAATTGTCAGCTCTGATCAGCTTTAAAAAAAAAAAAAAAAAAAAAAAAAAAAAAAAAAAATACTATTATAATGTTTGGCTTAATCTTTAATATATAAAGGAGCTATGTGTGAATTATTCCACATTACTAAGAATTGTTATATTTAAATTGAATTTTCATGTAAAAGATTTTGAAATTGTGTCATAAAATAATCAACAAAAAGTGATTTATTTTTTAACCAAATATTCATTCAATTACACATTTAATGTACAGTAGGTGTGCTTTTGTGTTTCACTTGCAAGGTTGATTTATTGGTTGCATTTTTGTTACCTACCAATAAGATATACTTGAATATTATTTACATGGACTACTTCAGTATATTATGATTGTGATATGTTAAATAAAACAGTTTACTTCTCCAAATGTTATTAATCAATTCATTGTTGTTTATACTAACATCCATAACTACATGAAAAATCTTAGGAGCACGTCCTAGTAAGGATCATTCCCCATACCTGTTATGTTAAAATCTTCCTAGCCCGGTTCATTTTGAAACTACTTTGAATAAAATCTTGAAATTTGGCGAGTGCGTACAATAATGACCATTTAATGAAGTGACATAAATTGTTTTCATTTAATCTATCTATTATAAACAGGGTTCCCCACTCAAATCACAGAATGTAAATCAATGACTTTTAAGGACCTAATTTATGTTTTTAAGGACCTTAAAAAATTTGTTTTCAGGCATCGTGTCTGTATAAAAAAAATTTATAAAGTATATTCTAACAAAACAGTTACAAGTTGGCGCATGTGTAATACAAATGTCAGAAAATTCCGATTTAATGAGGATAAGTGGCATTTTTGTAAATTTTTAAGTTGGTCAACATACACAAAAATTAAGGACTTTTAAGGACCTCTAAGCATTTTCAAGGCCTTGAAAACCGGTTCAAAAATATTAAGCACTTTTAATGACTTTCAATGACTGTGGGAACCCTGATAAATAAAGCAAAAGATTTATTGCAGATGGCGCCACCACAAAGGCATTGACAAAAGGATTTCAATTATGAAATGAAATATGTTACTCGATTTTCAAGTTTTTAATTTATAGCATTTCATTAAATGATAATTTTGTACCTACTAGCCAAAGTTCAAGATTTTACTCAAAGTAGTTTCTAAATGAACTGGGCTAGATGATTGTAACATGACGAGTATAGGAAATGATCATTTAGCATTCAATAAATATTCAAAGGAATGAATAATTTTTTTCAGAAAATATCTAATTTTAAGTAATATACTGGGAAAACTAAAGGACGAGCGTATTTAAGGATTATAATGGTAAAGTATTGCTCCTTAGTTTTATAATTTTGTGAAAGATAGCAGTTTTAATATTAAGTTATTCTTTCATTATTTTGAAAACGGCATTTAAAGTTTGGTGGTTTTAAGAAGTTAAGAACTAATTTTTTGATACATGATATGGAACTTAACAGAAAAATTACATTTTTCAAAATGCAACTTTTGGTATCCACATTTTACAGCAGGAATTTACTTTATTCATTTGGACAGTTTGAGTAAATTTTTTGTGTGTGTGCCGGTATTCCTTTTGGTTGTTTGTTCTTTCTTTGGCGCATGTTTACAAGCTCACACCTTTCACACAGGCCTCAAGATTTTTTTTCTTCTCTTTTTCTCTACAAAAGTTCCCTTTTGACTTACAAAACTCATTTGGGAAAGAATGTGTGATGTTCGTCTCAGAAAAAATCCAATGTGTCGTGGATGAAGTGGATTGTTAAAAGATTAGGTTTCTAAAAAGTGGGTTGTAATGTTTAAAAGTTTTGGAGCTTCTAATCTAGACTATCTTTATCATGAAGAGATTTAAATTGGGTTGCCTCATGGAAAATTTGAAATTTTGTTAGGAAAAATGGAACTCCAAACGCAAGAGATAGAAAATCTAAATTTCTAGAAAAAATGGGTTTCTTTTTTCAGAGTTCATCACTTAAGTACTTTCACTTTCCAAGAAAGGTGTCAGATTGCGAGTTAGGCTCGTTTCCTTCTGAGGTACAGATACACTACTTACAGCAAGGGACGAAATTCTATCACTACAGAAGTACTAACAATACAAATCATAAAATCATACATGTGATTCTTCCGCGAATTAGCGGAAATCCGCGAATTTTTTTACGTGAATTAGCGGAAATCCGCGAATTCATCATCGGCTGAAAATCCCGTTATCCGCTAAAATTTTGGAATTAGATTAGATAAGTATTAAAAAATATTCGGAAATCGTTTTGAAAAGTCAGCCTTTTCCTTCATTCCCTAAAATGTATTATTTATTTCAACTGACGTGTCAAGGCCATTCGATCGACTTCCTTTTTTCATAAAAAGAATGCCTAGTGCGCTCGTTTCCCACTGTGCTTTTTCCACTGTAGTTCATGACTTTTTTAGTCTGAACTAACTTGGTTAAAGAATAGTTAAACCGGTGTTCGATGCTGTTGCCTTTGTCACGTGGTCTTCATACATGTGATTCTTCCGCGAATTTGCGGAAATCCGCGAATTGCATCAAAATTATCCATCATCCATTGCAAAACTTGTGTCAATTTTGAAAATAGATGTATTCAATTTTTTTTCGGAAATCGTATTGAAAAGTCTGCTTTCGTCCTTCATTCCCTTAAAATGTTTCTAATAAAAATCCAATTCAAAGTCTCAAACTAAATTAAAAAATGTATAAAATTTGGCAATTTATCGCCGTGTTTTTTTTGTTGTTTTTTTTTGTTGCGAAAAAGGTATTCTCACCAATTTGATTTTTAAAAAATTCCAGTTGATTGAATCTTGAATGCCAGATAATCGGACTTTTTCTGTATTTAACTATTATTACAGAGGGTGTCCAGTAGTTGGGAAATATACTTGAATTTTTTGCATCTCGGGAAAATCGTGTATTATGCTTGAAATTCGTATTAATGTTGGAATTTCCGGTTGAATTCAGAAATTTTCACTCCTCTTCAGTATCGGAAAAAGTCTTCTTATATCGACGTTTTTCCACAATTTTCCATTGATCTTGCGGATCAAAAGTAGTTTCTCCTTCCCTCAGAAATGTTCTCTTTAAACATGGTTCTATTCGAAGATTTTTAACCGAAATTTCGAACATGCCGGAGATCGATGGAATTTCCTGACAAACACGAAATCTGCACACGTTTAAACTCCGCCAAACCACCGATGGAATGAATACTTTTCCTCAGAATTTTTCTTTAATATCATAGCTTCTATCTGCATTATTTACGTTGATATGCGATGGACATTTTGCTGAACGTTACGGTGATGAAATGGCCTTTTTCCCGTGATTATGGCGGACGCTATCGCTGAGAATTACGTTGTTGCATGATGATAAATTTTGTCTGAAATTCGGATTTCCCCTCTTTTCTTATTAAAATTTCGATTATTCTTGAGATCGATACAAATCTACATTACAATCTTATTGAGCTTGCTGGCAAATCTGACAGCCATGGATCTTATGTGCGTTCAGACTTCCTCAAACCTCCGATGTAATGGCCAATTTTTCTACAGATTACCAATCTCTATCGCCATTATTTACGTTGGTGTATGGTACTTAGTTTCGCTGAGCGTTGCGCTGACTTAAGGTCTGTATTTACATAAATTTACGCTGCTAACTGCGGGCAATATCGTCGAAATTTACGTTGTTGTGGTGTTAATTTTTTCCGATTGTTGCTTCAATGTAATTACTCGGAATTTCGCCGATACGGTGGCCGCTATCGCCGATATTTACTTTGGAGTAATGGTAATTTTCAACTAAGCCGTTTTAATAGTAAATATTGCGAAATTTGCTGCCCTCTTTAGGTGTCATTCGCCTAGGTTTCTGGTGATGCGATAGCCGCTATGCCCGTGATTAGTGTTTGTGTGAAGATCAGTTTTGCCTTTTGATTTGAATATATACAGAATTACTAAGATTTTAATTTAATTTTGTGCAAAAAATTCGACCCAATTGTTCAATTTTACTGTATATTACTATTTATAATTGCAATTTTAACTGCTATAATATATAAAATAATGTATTTTATCATATAAAAAAAAAACAATTTTATATTTTAACTAGAGCCATTAATAATAGTTAAAAAGTTAAAGCATTTTTTTATATATAATTGCTTAAAATTGGCTTTTTCAACTGTGGAAATTTAAAGTTTTTTGCTTGGGTACTGTATTATGGTCTTGTAGAATCTCCCTCCCTTAGTACTTATCAACAGAAATGTTAGTGACAAGCAATTGTTTTCAAAGAAAAAGCTAGTGCCAAAGGAAACTGAAAGAAAAAACTGCAAAAGTTGCCAAATTACAGAGAAATGTTTGCCTGAAAAAAAAAAAAAAATCATAAGTCTCAAACTATCCTACCACATTCGAATCGTATACTCAAAATGAAGCTGTTTGTTCCAATGCGGCTGATGCTTAGCACAAACTATTAAAGTGTACACCTAGTAACATTCCCTGTGTTTTTTGTCTGCTTAGATTTAGACCTTCATATTTATGACTTGGTAAACTATCTTGTATCTTTTTTTCCCTTCTCAGTCTCAAGTATGAGCCTTTAAAAAATCCTCTCTTCCTATTTTCAATATAACAACCCAATTCTTTTCTGATAAGCCATTTCTTATTTTCATACAATTTTTCTAATTTCTAAAATTAGTTCAGCACACTACTAAGAGGGGTATACTTTTATACTGGAAAATATGGTGATAATTGGTCGCTAGAGGGGTCCTTGAACGTTTTTTGATGATGCTTGAATTTTTATTAGAAATTTTGCTGGACACCCTGTATTATAATTTCTGAATGTGTGCAAAAACATTTAAGTCAAGTTAAATTTTTCAGTTATGATTAATACATGAACACAGTTGTCTTTATTTAATTATTGTGTGCGTGTCAATCACAATGAGACGTGGTTGTTGTAGAGTTAATAATTGAAATCAATCTTGTATCCAAAATTTAACTAATATTTGTATTGAATTTTGTGCGCTAATATATGTTTTTGTGTATTATGCTGTAAAATGACGAAAAACATTTCAGCTAATTTTTTGCTTGACTAATCACATGTATGTAAAATGTCGTAAGAATGGCTGCTTCTAATAATTATTGGACTGGAATTTTTTAAAAATCATCTGGGGTTTGTCAGAAAACATTTTTCCTTATTGAGAGTGAGAACGCAATAACTTGGAATTGGTGGAACCAACAGGTTCTTTTTAAGTTTTTTTTTAATCAGGCTTTAGAAGAACTTGTAATAGATAGGATTTAAGATTCGGCATTTCTATGATTTGCATGCAATTTAAAATAATCAGAAAGGAGTTAACTTACTTTTTACCAAAAAAAATTCCAGAACGAATGCAATTTAAAACAAAATCTTTCTATTAGTTATAACTCTTATGCTACATTATCAAAATAGCATATATTTGAGAAGTGCTATTTGTATCGAAATTGGCTAGCCTCCTTACATCAGTTGGACTCGGCCGTAGTAGCGAAATTTTCCAATTCGCCAAGTTACCAAATTACTGGACAAATCAGTTGCATTTAATGTAACCTACGTCAATATATAGCTATGCGATTCTGAATAGCTATACCTCGAAGCCGTACAAGCTGAAGTCCAAATGTGGCTCTTTTAAAGGAAAGGTGTCCGTTTGCGAGTTAGGCTTGTTTCCTTCTGAAGTACAACTATAATTGAATGACCACTTACGATGAAATCTACAAAATGGGAATCAATACATATTAAGAAAATCAATTTGTATAGAAATTCTTAAGTGTCCTCAAAAAACTCACGCAGAAACCTCACAATAACCATGGAAACGAAAGGATCGCTTGCCGTCATAGCTATAAAGCAGCATTTTTAATCGGAAAGCGATCGGACGAGCTTTTCGGACATTTTCTTTCCTTAATATTTAAATAACTAATTTTTTTTTAAAGAACTTTTGTTTGAATACTTGGAATCGGAAAGAAATTCTTCATAAATATAAACTAATTTCACTCGTTTTTAAAAAATGCGGGAATTGCCCAATATCTTGATAGTAAATGCAACAGACAATGGGTCATATCAGTTAGAAAGATTCAATATGATTAGTAAAATTACATAAATTTCAATCAGAAGTCCAACTGGAATCGATTTAAAATTCAAGAGACCTGGAAAAGCCTTTTAAATACGGGAATCTATTCACATCTTAACTACAAAGATGTAATTAAAAAATATTCTGCGAGATCTGATGGCAACATATATTTTAATAAAAAAAATCTTCAAATTGACAGAATTTTTTCTTATTGTCAACCTTAACGTGAGGATTTCAGTCATTAAATGCCACTCAGTTGTACATACTAATTTAGTATCTATCTGGGACCTATGTACCACAATACAATAGAGAAGTGTGTAGAAGTAGTCTTTTAGTGACATTTCCTGTCATAATCAAACTTGTTTTACGAAATAAGAGTCCTTAAGTACATTGTAATCAGTGAAGTAGGTTGATTAGCATGTTCAGTTTGTAAATCTTAGTCTCTATTGTCACGTGAAAGGGAACATTACAAGTTCTAAATATTCACTACTCATTGGGTAACAAAAATATATCTATCACAATTAGACTAAAATGCACTGGGGAAGTAATGCCATAAAACAACTAAATTACAAGTTTCTAAAATGACTTTTTTCGCTGATTTTTTTTGTTCATGTATCAACTGTTTCATTACGAAAGGGCTTACAAGTAAAAAATTGTACCAGCCACATTCCTTCTGACACTGTCATTCAAAAAATTAATTTCATTGTTTTATGATAAGAGCAGTTATAAAAAATAAATCATTAATTGCATAGTGTTAGAAAGAAATTCAGCATTTTATGTCTTTGAAAATTCGGCACGAGCCCTTTTTGCAATTTGTGATTCAATTGCATAATAACAAAGTTTAAACCATAGTTGTTCATTTTGGTTAATAAAAAATTACCTCAGTATCAAATTAGATGATAAACACCTTTAATGAACTTACATTTGCAAAAAAAGTTATACAAAAAATCATAATTCTAAAACTATTTTAAGTTTGGAAACCACAACTGTAATACATTAAAATGTTTGATAAGCAAAAAAACAACACATTTTGAACTATTTTAAGCCCTTTACTTAAATAATGTAGTACATCAAACGCTTAAATGGCTCTAATTAAATACACTTCGCATTGCTATGCCTGAATAGAATACAAGAGATCAGAGACACTGTTTAGAAAGTTGGGCGGCTCTCCTTAATTTTCTGGTAATCGGGCTCTTCCTTAACATGGAACAACTACAAAAGAAAATAGAAATTTAGTTGTACAGGCCAAAAAAGATTTAAATTTTTTTCTGAAATTAACTAAAAAGAAGTCGAGATTAGCTAAAAAGATGTTGTTTCTAACCTTGTATCGTTTATCAGCATATTCTTGCCAGGGTTCAGGATTGCTCTTTTTCCTCCACCTGAAATTCCAATTATAATTGAAACATTTTTCTACGATATTGAATAGGTATTTTTTAACTTTACCGAAAGCCTCAAAACCTAGCTTGCATATTGTTTTTGGAAACACCATGACAAATTGAGAGTAGTAGTTGAAAATACATATTTATAGGGATGAGAGGGATCAAGGAGCAAAAAGGAGGAAATTCAAAAATTCATTAAAAAAGCAAGCGGAAGAGACAATATTGTAGCGTTTCAGGCTTAATTAACATTTCTTTTGGTTGTCTGAGCACATGTGCAGAACCTTAAAACACTGATGTGGTCACATGCTTCACTAACCAATCGTAGAAGGACAGTGTCATTTGTAACCAATCACAGAAAGAAGAGCATCCTGGTCGCAAGGAGCTTGTGAAGTAATCTGCGAGGAAAGGGATGCAAAAAGGGAAAATCTTTTGTCTAGACATGAAGAAAAGTATACTTTTTGCAGGAAAAACTGGTTCAGATCACAATAATGCGGATCCCATAGATTAAAGACACTTATAGATATGATACTCTGATTGGATTACCATTAAGGATTTTCTATATTGAAAGCGCCATAGAAACCAGCGCCTCAATAGTTTCGGTTGGAACTACATTTGACGGCAACGCAACGCATGGTCGCTGATTGGCTGATTCGTTGCCATGGCAATGCGCATTGCTTGGATTGATGTTAAAGCTTCTTGCTGTCTGTTTTTAGACTCCGAATGGAGACTTAACACACCCTCTTATGTTTCGTAACTTTAAATTTTATTCAACCAGCAGATTGGAGTTTTTTTTATTAATTATAAAGTTAAACTTGCAGTCGAATTTATTTGCTAAATTAATTTTATTTAATGCGCAAATAAAATTAGTTTTTTTTTTTAATTCTTATTAGGTTGTGTTAAAGCTTTGTAATAAGAAATTAGCAGCAGAAAATATCACCAAATACCTTTTTATTCATTTTTAACGAACTTTTTCAATGGATGAATTACTGAAACATTGCATTTTGAAAATATATCAATATATATTTACAAAACTGTATTGACGTAAGAAATTTTTTTATACATTATTATTTTTTATTTTTTTTTACAAATAAGTTCTTGCTTGCTTTTAACTACAGGTAAAGTTTATATTTCAAATACAATTTTACAAATAAAGTTTAAATGCTTCATTAAATACTAAAAATAATGATAATAAAATTAAAAATATAATATTACCAACAATATCAATAAAATATCGACAACTTTAATATAAAAACAACAACAAGAAGAATATAAAACACAATAATAATAATAATAAAGGAAGACACACACAGCAATCTCAATAAATTATTACCAAGAAATAATTCGTTGTTATTTTTTCATAAAATGAAATGAAATCTCAATTAGATATGTAAATAACGTAAGTGCAGGAGAATTTTAACTCGTAATTAGCTTTTAATATAAATTGAATCAAAATATTAAATCTTCCAATTAAAATCAAACGATAATCTAACAAATAAAATTAAATCTTCGCTATGTCGTTAGAATAACAAAAATAGAATTTTTTACAATTCTATTTTTTTTTAACATTTATTTCGCCATGAAAGCATTTTTAAATATTTTAAATATTTTTAAAAATCATAAAATTATTTTTTATTATTTAAAAAAAAAAAAAATGTGATACAAAATGTAAAAGCATCCACAACAATATTTTTCCTGTTGCCATGGCAACCAAGATGTGACCTAAGTTTCGAAGTTTTTGTGAGTATAAATTTCAAATATTTCAATCATCAAATCAAGTTCACGTTCGTTCCCAAGAACAGGGTAGCGCTAAGATCAAAAATTCCAATCATCAATCAATAAATGATGAATTATTAGTACGTAATCAAGAAACAGTCGCGCTGCAATCGGAAATCTCCAAGATTCCAATCAATCAATCAATCTTTGAAGATATATTAGTTCGTTTAGAAACTATTGGGGTCAGAATGAGTTGCCAGTTTAGAGAATACTTAGTCTATGGAGGATCCTTGAAACAGGGACAAAAAAAATTTAAATGTTACATAAAAAACCAAAAAAGGAGGAAATCCTCCAAAAGGAGGAAAAATCTCATCCCTCTATTTATATTAACCCCATTGATATACTATAGTGCAAAAAAGTTACTAAATTTAAAGACAAAAACTGAGCATTTTTTTTAATTTTTTTTTTTTTTAAATCAGTTAGTACCTACATAATGTGATAATTAAAATAGGGAAAATTTAGATTTTTTGAGCTTGTGACAAAAATGGGAACATTGCATTAAAGGTTGGTAATTTGTGTTGAAGATTATCATGAAGGTGTTAACACCCTCTTAGAAGGAAAGATTATTTTCAGTTAAAATTCCCAAGAAATGATAAAAGTGTCATGAAACAAGCAACCCCAACAAAACCCTGTAACAATTCCACAACATCTGGAGTTTATGGATACTTTTAAGCGAGAAGGTAAATTAGAAGTCTCATTCCAGTACAGGAAGACTAATATTTATATCCAATGATTATGTATGTACATCAAAATAAATAAATTAAAATTATATTTTGAAAATATATTTTTTCATAACCACTTTAAAATGCTATGTTCGCTTTCATAACATTGTTTTAAATAATATTTTTTAATTTCATTTTTATTTTAAATGCGGAAGTGAAATATGTCATAGTACAGAAAACTCATTTTTGAACTACTTTATCAGGTAGTTTAATGCCATCTAGAAATTAGAAAATTATATTTTAGTACAGTTATACAATTAAAAACTTTTTTAGTATGTTTTGTATCATTTTTCAGTAGAAATATTTTTTATTTGGCCGTTTTATGTATTAGGGTGGATCGTTCTTCTATGGAGAAAAAAAGTTGTTAATCAGAACCTACAGATCAATGGGGAAAAGATGTTCTATGATATAGAGATTAGGGGGAAAATAATAAAGAAAATTAATTTAAAAATTTAACACTGTCACAAGGGGTTTAATTTTCTAAAAAAAAATGCAAAAAGTCTAAATTTTGGTTAGATGATTTAATACTAAAAATACAGTAGAACCCCGGTTATCCGAAAAGCACGGGACCGTAACGTTTTCGGTTAATTGAAGTACCATAGAAATTTTCGGATAAGCGAGAATTATAGGAAAAAGTCATGTTTAGAACTAACAAGTCCCCCCCCTGTGCATAGAACTTCTTCCAGCTGCAGAATACTATGGATTGTCAAGTAGATTAACCGGTTCTGAACACTAACTTTCTGCTACCTTTGTTTTGCGCCGCGGAAATACCAGACAGCAACCAAGGTGACGTCAGAGCGAACTCTTCGCTCCTATTGGTCAAGAGGAGGAGTTCGGAAGCGCCACTTGCCAGTCCCCCCCCTTCAAACAAATGGAATAATCCAACCCTTTTGACTAGAATCGAACAGTTTCCATTAAACTAAATGCGCACGTGTGTTAGACAAAAATGAGCGGAGTTAAAAGAAAACGAAATGTTGTAACTTTGGAGAAGAAGTTAGATGCTTTAAAAAGAGTGGATAACGGACAATCCCTAAAGTCTATTTGTACAGACTTAGACGTTGGAAGATCGACACTTGCTGACTGGATAAAAAATCGTTCCCAAATTGAGTCATGGTGTACGAAAATGGCCAGTACTGCAGGTTTAACTGGAAGAAGCACCATGAAGCCAGCTGAAAACCATAAACTGGATGAAGCTCTATTCTACTGGTTTACCCAAGTACGCGAGAAAGGATCTCCTATCAGTGGGCCTGTTCTTCAAGAAAAGGCGATGTCATTAAACAAGGCAATGGGAGGAGATCCAAAATTTTCGGCTAGTCTCGGATGGTTAGACCGCTGGAAGAAACGGCATGGAGTTCGACAAATCAGCATTTGTGGCGAGAAACTTTCCGCAGACCCGACTCAGATGGACTGGTTCAAAGGCAAATTTTTGGATATTGTAAAAGAGGAGGGCTTAACTCCTGACCAAATATACAACTGTGACGAAACAGGCTTGAACTTTAAACTGATTCCAAGAAACACGTTAGCTTCCAGTTCCGAGAAGAATGCTGCCGGTTTCAAGATTTCCAAGGAAAGAACAACGCTTTTGGTTGCTTCTAATGCATCAGGATCACATAAACTGCCACTAGTCATGATCGGAAAAGCAGCAAAGCCCAGAGCATTTAAGAATTTGAACATGAAATCTTTTCCAGTGAAATACCGTTCCCAAAAGAATTCATGGATGAATAGTGACATTTTCCTTGAATGGTTCATGAAAGAATTTGTTCCTGCCGTGAAACGTTTTCTGAAGAAAAAAAAGCTTCCCCAGAAGGCAATTCTTTTTCTGGATAATGCACCTTCACATCCTTCAGAAGATGAACTTGAGAAGGACAGGATCAGAGCAATATTTTTACCGGCTAATTTAAATTGTGGCCGGCGGTTGAATCGCTTGTTTTCGAAGCCAATGATTCGTCACAAACAGTGTGTGATGATTCCGATATCAACAATCAAGTGTTCTCAGATATGTTTAAGCTGCTTCCAGGGAATATTCCTGACGTGGAAGTAGAGGCCTGGCTGAGTTCACACACCGACGATCAAGACCTAAATGATGAAGAAATTATTGCGGCAGTAAACAATACCGAAGACGAGACCGATATCGAAGACGAGCCCATCAAAAAGGATACCGCCATTTCTCATACAGAAGCCACGAAAATCTTGGATGAGGCTCTTCGATATATCGAAGCACAAGATGATGCCACGATTGCAGATGTTTTATTGTTTAAAAGGTGGCGCGACAAGGCTGCATTCAAAAGAACTAAAATCGAACAACAAAAGAAAATTACTTCTTATTTTGTTAACCCGAATGTCCTGTAAGTAAAACTTTAATGTAACGTAGTTGTTGCAATAAATTCTAGACTTCTATTAATGTTTTACTTTTATTTAATTTATTATTATACATTTTATCATCTACTGATAATTTTTTAATAGTTATGGAAAAAACGGGCTATTTGCCTGTTATGAAAAAATAGTTAAAAAAAAAAACTAAACGGACCATTTGACCGTTATGTAAGGAAAAAAAAAAAAAAACGGTCTATTTGCCTTTTCGGTTAAGCCGATTTTCGGATAAACGGGATTCGGATAACCGGGGTTCTACTGTAATTGTTTTCAACTACATAAATCCTAAAAAAGTGATGATTACTGAATAATTAGTAGTACAATGTACATTGCAACCTTTTTTTAAACAACTCCCCCCCTCCCCATCCTCATTGAATCAGCCCAACAACCCTGTAGTGAAGTTGTCAACGGAATACGGAATTGGACGCCTAATCGGTGAGAGCTGTTCTTGTAAAGTAAATTAAATTGTAATTCTATTGAGTTACATTTGCTTGTTTGTGTACTTGGACTAATACTATATTGTCGCGTTGTTAAGAAATGATATGATTTGTCCTATATTTGGGTCAGGCTGTAATATGCCAACGATTATGCTTCCTACGTACGAAAAACATAATAAGGTGTGTATATTGGCATTCAAAAAGAGAAGCAAAGAACAGTGTATTTAAATACACTTTTCTACATGTGTAAATAAATTGCAAGTAAGTTAGAAGAGACCTGGAAACGAGCTTTAATACCGATTATTTGAACTTCACTACTTGTAATAAATTTTTTGCTGCATGTAGCAAATTTGTGCAAGTCAATTAATTTTAATTACATAAAATATTTATTTAACTTTTAAATTATCATTTATATCTAGGGCAAAAATGCAAAAGTGTTTTACCAGCTAAAACAAACAATCTTACTACAATAGCAGTTAAAATTAAAATAAGAATATTTAGTAAAATTGGGCAATTGGGACTACTTTCTTGAGAAAAATTAAATTAAAATTTTAATTATTCTGCATCGATTCAAACAAATTCTAACACACACATTAATCACGGACATATAGCAACCCAAATGACATCAAAATGGCAGAGAAAATCTCGGTAGTAGCTGCTATTAAAATGGATTTAAAATTACCATTTCTCCAAAGTAAATATCGGCGATAGCAGCCACTATATAGGCGCAAATCTCGGCATTACATTTAAAGCAGCAAACGCAAAAATTAACATCACACCACCTCAAAATTCAGCGTTAGTACCCAATATATTGGTAGAAATTTCTGCAATAGAAGCAATTATATCGACGTAACAATCAATAAAATTGACCATCACAACATAAATCTAGGTGATAACGAAAACAGACTCAGTGGTTGTTGTACTGGTGAAACACTCGTAGAAAAGGAACATCATAATAAAGTAAGTCTCGCCGATTGCTCCCGCAGTAGCAGTGCAAATATTAGCAAGAGCTGCCCTTACATCAGCAAAAATAACCAACAGACCACAACGTATATAAATGATAGAGGCAGGCAATTCGCAATGAAAAGTGATAATTGTTAAAGTCTGAAGTACGCAGGTTCCATGGGTTGTCGAACTTGTAAGCAAGCCTAACAAAATTGTAATGCAGATTTCTATTGATCTCAAGAGTGATAAAAGTTTCGCTAAACCATGATTGCGATTGAATTTTCGCTGTAGCCGAACTATACTATATTATAACAGGTACAAATTTCTGCAATAGCATCGGTGAGTGTTAAATCGGAGTAACATCTGATGAAAACGAGCATCACTCGACAACGCAATTCTCGGCGATAACGCTCGCCATAATCACGGCAATACCTGCCATTTCATCACCGTAACGCTCAACAAAATGGCCATCACAAGTTAACATAAATGATGCCGATGGAGACTATAATAAAAGAGAAAAACGCGGGAGAATGTAGCCAATCAATCGGTGGGTTTGGGGAAGTTTGAAGGTATGCAGGTTCAAAGGTTATCAGGAAATTTCATTCCGAATTTGCATCGATCTCGGGCATGATGGAAATTTCTGCAAAAAACATGAATTTCTTGGAATTCAACTCATTTGAAGTAAGAAAGAAAACTTCCGAAGGAAGGGGAAAGTCTTTCTATCCCAGATATCAATGGGAAAAATGCTGATTTTCCTTAAAATTTGTAAAAAAACCAGAAAATATGTAATTTAAAAAAAGCGGGAAAAAATTTAAAAAGCGGAAATCCGCCGTTTGGCAGAAGGTATCACATCCCTGAATTCATAAAAATATTTACTTTTTTCACAACTATGTTGATTTTAAGTGCTTCATTGAAAAAAAAATCTGACATGGTCATACACGTCACAGTACTAATTATTTTACATTAGTTCAATAATTGGTGGCGGCTCAAATTGAAATTACTTTTTAAAATTGGATGCTAATAATTTTTATTTCCATAAATATTTCAATAAATCAAATAAATATTCAAATAACTTGGGAAATTGTTATTTTATATTTCCACAATTTTTAATTAAAATTGATTAATTAATAACCTAGAAAAAATTAGATACTCATAACAATTAGTAATACTAATTACTTACGAAACTTCAGGACTTTTCAAGGCCAATCTTGCCAAGTAGCCAGCCGATAGCAACATGCCTCCTCCAAGGAAGAAAAAGAGTGGTATCAACTACAAAAATAAAAAACACATGTAGGTGACACTTATATTTAATAGCATTGGTTAGCGTATTAAAAAATTAATCATAAATTTTTGTATTCTTCCATTAGATGGATATTGGATAAAAATTGCCAAATTGCTGTGATCATTCATCCAAACTAACAACCTTTGAATGATTTTTAATTCTTATAACAAATCGTAATAGGGTTGCTATAGCAATTCTATAACAAACCATAAACATTTAGGCTTTGCGACAACTAACTGGTACCCGGCTAAAGGAAGAGCACCTAAAATTTAAGTATGATTTTTCCTTTATATTGATCGATTGCACAATTTAGTTTTTAAAACAAATTAAGGCGTCTTCTCACTTTAGGCACCTCGAAAATAGGCTATTTTCGCGATTTTTTTTCGAGGATTTTTGCAAACAATTATGGGATAAAATGGATCCTATATAATAAACACATCTTTCAAGTACAAGAAATTTTTTTTTTTTATTTTTTTGAACAATTATTATAATAAAACAGTAGCATCGAAAAACCCGTGTAGAAATGTAATGTTCGTGGCTTGTTGATGAAATTTCGGAAACTATCCGGCCGATTGTCATGAAATTTGAATGACATATTCTTCATAGTTATGGCTATAGCGCATATCATCAGATTTTTGATATTCGCGAAAATAACAAAATTTCGCACGTTTTTCAAAAAAGTTTTTCAAAAAACGCGTTTTTTTGCAGTTTTTTGTAAAAAAAAAATACTTCAAATCAAAATTTCAAAAATCTGATGATATGCGCTATAGCCATAACTATGAAGAATATGTCATTCAAATTTCATGACAATCGGCCGGATAGTTTCCGAAATTTCATCAACAAGCCACGAACATTACATTTCTACACGGGGTTTTCGATGCTACTGTTTTATTATAATAATTGTTAAAAAAAATAAAAAATTTCTTGTACTTGAAAGATGTGTTTATTAATATAGGATCCATTTTATCCCATAATTGTTTGCAAAAATCCTCGGAAAAAAAATCCCGAAAATAGCCTATTTTCGAGGTGCCTAAAGTGAGAAAACGCCTTAAATAGTTTAAAAATAAACTGTAGCAAGTAAAAAAAAAAAAATAATAATAACAAAAAATTAAGGTACAGAAGCAGTTAAGGGACCTAAACATTTTGGGTAACATTCCTTGGCTTTATTTATAACAAAACTACCTTTGTCACTTATGTATTATCCAGGGGTCAAAGTGACAAAATAAGAAAATATAGGATTTTTTCAAAAAAAATATAGGACAATATAAAACATCAAATAACTGCACACAGTTGCTACTGAACTTCAAAATTAACTCGTTATACATTTATATACTCGTTATATTGAATTTAAGAGAATAAAAAACACACCTTAAAAAAAAAAAGAAATCGCCTGATCCTGAATACGTGATCCGTTATTGCTTCAATATTCCATCCCTAAATCAAGTTTTATTGATTACATTATTTGCAATCGTGAGTCTTTTGCTTCCAGCATTTTTAACTGTTCCAATTTCTTAAAGTATTTTCTTTTTATCCCTGTTTGCAGTCTTTTGTTGATTCAGATGTACTGTTCAGTGTCGGCAGGATTGGCGACGAAAAGTGGGAGATTTATCGCCGAATGTGGCGAACCTGGCACTTGGTTTTAAAGCAACCCTAGTGATCGTTTGGATTTGACAACACAACGTATTGACGTAATTTTCAATTTTGGCGACTTGTATGAAAAAATCGTAGCTAATATTCCGAATCCGATACGAATTCTGCGCTAAGGCGTTTTTCGCCAAAAAATGGCAGCCCTGCCATTTTTTAAGAGCAAGATAACTAACTGCCTGTGGTTGCTATAATTTGGAGTGGTTTGATGTAAACAATTCGTGGTGAAGAATTCGTACAGGATTCGGAATAAAAAAATCGCCATCCGACATCATACAGTAAATCATAACCCTTTTGTTTCCTTCATCAATTATTGACTGAGCACTCAAAATGTTCTTTAGTAGTCCTGCAAATTAATCCAAAGTTGTTTTTATCCGTTTTTCCCGAGGCAGAGTTTTGTTGTTGCATCTCTCTCTGCATTATGGCCAATTAATTTATTACGTTGGAGGAAAAATCAAATCAGAAATTCAAGACCGATTGTTATGGAAATGTTCACATCTTTACAACTCCCACCGGTCCAGTAGAGTTGAGTTGTAGGTTATGCAGCACGTGACGTCACAAGAGATAAAACGCCGTGCCGTCGTTACAAACATCGTTTTTGTCAGGTCTTTTTCACCTACGATCGCGCCAAAGAATCCGAAATATTTAAAAATGGCAACAAACGGCGCCGTTATTACGAATTCGAAGAAAATATAGATCGAATCAATGTAGAAATATAGGATATATAGGACAATTGTAAAATATAGGACAATATAGGACGTTTTTACCGATTTTTTAAAAATATAGGATTTATAGGACATATAGGACGTCTGCGACCCCTGATTATCACATAAATCTTCAAAATCATATTTTCCCCATATCTTCGAAAGGTATCAATTCCCCTTAATCTAATTCTTTATAACAATCATGAACTTGTTCAGCTATGTTTTTACCTTTAATTGCTGTAGGCAGGCTGATAGACTGCAAGGCATTTTTTGTGGAAAGCTTCCACCCCTTAAAATATTTTATCACATTTTTGTATAAATTTTTCCTTTACTAAGTTTTATAAATTTTAAACCAATGTTCACCAATTTGTTTGGTGCAATATGGGACGTTTTGCCCTTTGCGCCAGAAATATTAAACCAACCTCAGCAGTTAAAAGTTAACTCCTAATAAAATTACCAATAATTGCAATATCTTTAAAATGTATATTTACCAACAGCAGAATTCAAAAAAATACATCAGCATCACCCTAAATTATAATTTTTTTTATCAGAGTTGAAATTGCAATTTAGATAGGCTTGCCAGATTTACGAAATGTTCAACCGGACACCGGAATGCCCCGCAGCATCATGGTATTCAAGGGTACACACCTTTGGTGGGTTTTTAGTGTTTTAGAGGGTAGTTTATTCTCAATGCTATTAATAAATGGTTACTGATTAGAAACCTAAACCAGAGGTAATAGATACAAGCATATAAATTTAAACATTTTATTTCTTACATGTTCATATTTATAAGTTACTTAAGTAAGAAGAAACATTTTGAATGAGGAATAAAAATCTGAACAATACTTACATGTACTTTTCATTAGCCAGGACTTTTTTTTAGAAAGTCGTTTTTGGTTTGAATCTTGTTGTAAAAATCTTCTCAAGCTAATCCGATATTAATTTTGCATGTCATGAACAGGGTTCCCACTCAAATCACAGAATGAAAATCAAGGACTTTTTTATGACTTTTAAGGACCTAATTAATGTTTTTAAGGACCTATGAAAATTCGTTTTTAGACATTATGTCTATATTTAAATTTTTAATACAGTATATTCTACCAAAAAAGTTACAAGTTGGTGGATGTGTAATACAAATATGTCGGAAAATTTTGATACGGTGCAGAAAGTGGCGGTCACGTGGGGATAGCAAGTCCAAGTTGTATTTTTATAAATTTTGCAGTTGGACAATATCTGTAAAAATTAAGGACTTTTAAGGACCTCTAAGCATTTTCAAGCACTTTCAAGGCCTTGAAAACAAGTTAAAAAATATTAAGCACTTTTAATGACTTTCAATGACCGTGGGAACCCTGATGAAGCCTTCAACCGTAGATTCCATCTTCAAACCCCTATCATCAGTCCATGCGTCGTTCATCAAAGAAAATACTCTCTCAACTGGTCACAATTGGCGAGACAAGACGATACGATGACAACATTATTTATTGCCAGACCATCACTCTTCCATAATTTTCACTTTTCATACAGTACAGAAATAAATGACAAAGCAATTATCCAAAATAATCCTCCACAGTTAATTATTTTAGACTTTTTTGGTCATCTATAAAATCACATTTAATTTTTACCGGGACGTGAAGTAAACAGGCTGGGACACCAGGATTTTGTCTGAAAACTGGGACATCTGGCAAGGGTAAATATAGATGAACTGTAGAGACATAGTTCATTTTTATTATTGCCACTAAGAACATCAAATGAAAACTAGTATCATTAAGACAGAGGATGAATAGATATCATATAAAGTGTCCATCTTAGGATTAAAACTTCTTAAAATTAATTAGGGAACTAAAATTAACTTTGGAACAGATGTAGGACATTGGCAAATTTTTTCATTTGCCGATTAGAAAATTCGCCAAAATTAAAAACAATATAACTGAAATAAAATTACAATATGAATAATAATTAAGTTAGCTCCTAGAATAACCCTTCTCTTGGCTGCTTTTTGAAATCCCACCCAAGTTAGCGAAAGCTGCCAAGAAGTGTGCTATGCTATACTAAACTTCAACTTAACTAGACATCACTTAGACGGTAGATCGTGACAGTGCTCATAGGTATTTAATCCATTTTGGCGGAGTGAAGACATAATTCTCGCCAAACCTTATAGCCTTTTGTTCTCTACAGGGTTGTGGTTTGGCGAACATTATGCTTTCACGCCACCAAAATGGATTAAATACCTATGAGCACTGTCACGATCTAAGTGATGTCTAGTTAAGTGATGTCTAGTTAAGATCGTCTAAGTGATGTCTAGTTAAGTTGAAGTTTAGTATAGGAGTTTACTGTAAATTAAATATAAAAAAAAAAAAAAAACTTAAAACAAAACCGGTTGCCAGAAACACCATTTATCCGGGAAAAAAACTGTCAAAATAAAATTGCACAAAGAAATGCCCTATACTACATCTGTGCCTTAACTTTTAAAATAATTCAAACCTATTCCACTCTGGCAATCAAATAACAGCTCTATTCTTTTCAATACACTTAAGGTCCTTGAAATTATTAGTATATTTAAAAGGCAAATCGTTTTAAATTGTAAACAGTTTATTCTCTTGACAACAGTTTTAAAAAAAATCGTAGCAATAGGCTCTATTTTTTCAGCTTTCAACCTTTCTTCCCATAAACTCTCGGGTAGCTTAATAGTTCACCTTGTAGGTAGGGGGGGGGAAATTGGTAATGCACTTCCCGTCAATTAGGAAATAACCACATACACTCATACTAATATAAATATAACAATACGTGGGATCCCCAACATACCCATGAAAAATTCAACAAATAAAAGCTACTTAAAACAAAAAGAGCAAATTTCTGTTTGGGCCAGATTACTAAGAGGTTTTTGTGACCTTCACAGTCCTTGTATTCTTTTACAGTTAAAAAATCTTAAGAAGACAAAACTTACAGAATAGTGCTTTTTCAAATCTTTAATACTCAATCCTTTCATTAAAGCCATCTTTAATAGACTTTAACGTAACAATAATTTAGAGAAAAAGTTTTGCACTGCAGTGAATTAGACACGAGCCGGTAAATTTCGGAAGGTCCCAAGTCCAAGTTAGAGACAAATAGAAGGTGATTGGCTAGCGGCATCCGTTTGTATATTCCAGCAGTTTGTGGACGAATCCATTCAAAATCGCAGGTGAGAGGGTATATGGATAGTGACGTATTCATTGTTTATCTCGTTTATTTTTGTGTGTTATTTTGAATTGGCGCAGATGGATGCAGAACGGAGGCCTGGCTATTTTTATGAACTCATTTACGATTAGAGATAAAATAAAACTTTTCAGTGCCAATAAGATTGATAGGTGCTATAAACTGTTTCTTGAGAGAACTTATACTGTTTTTTTTTTGTTTTTTTTTACTGTTGATATGGGATATTCTCTTTTAGAAAGCTTATACTAAATAATATTGCAAAATTGTTTTTCATTTAAAATATCTCATAAGAATTCTGATAATGCAACTATTACCTATAATATTTTCCTCATTGTATAACTAATTCCATTGTATAACATCCATAATATTTATGAAACAAGACACATGCTATAAGGACTTCGCTATTTGTGGCAAAACTCTTTTTGAAGCTATAATAAAACAAATGAACACTAATTACGGTTTATAATTATAATGTGAACTTACATGAAAAATCAAATTTTAGTTCTCCATCTATGTTATGTTAATATTGTTAAATTGCTTATGATCATATCAAAAACAATCAGAAAATACTTTTTTTAATGAATAATCAGCTATGGTAGTATTATACCATATATAGTTTTTATAATTAATATTAAAGTATGGTTTCATACATTAGGTCGAACAGTCTATAAAATAAAAAAAAAAGTAGAGGAGTCTTATAATAAAATTAATGACATTTTGTTACTGCTTGCTAAATGAACTCCAATCCCTCATTAAGAAAACAATCTCTTATAATTTAGTATGTCTTATAATTATTCTCTTCAATAAAAGACGAGAAGCAGTAACAAAATTAATTTTCAAAATTTTTTACACTTGAAATGTTAATAAAACTAACTTTTAACGTTATTAAAATTTTTTGGTTGTATTGTGGATACTCTGGTGAAAGAGTTTCCCTAAGGGCTATTCTGCTTGGAATGTAGATGCCGCATTGCGATCTGAAATTATGCCAGTGCATCCTTGTAGATACATTGAAAAATCAATTATATAAAATTAATGTTTCTAAGTAGTAAAGGGAATTGTCATTTAGTTATCTTTCTAGGTAAAGTGAAAATTTGCATCAGTTTTTACAAAAAAATAGGTGCTTTTTAAAATTTCCCATTGAAAAATCCTGTTGGATATTAGAAAAAAAAATATGTTGGATGCTAATACGTTTTACAAATATAATTGAACAGATAAGTTTTTCCTGTCCCATGCACCTATAGTTAAATACGGTACTGTGAACAAGATGAAAAGATATCATCTTACCTTGTCAATTAGAACTCCGGATCAACTAGATGACTAATCAAGCTTTTATATCCTTTCGAGTGGAATTAAAAAAAAAAATGTTCGTTAAGTGTTATTTTAATTTGAATTTAAAAATAATTTTCCTTTTAAAAACAATCTATATAATTAAAATATATAAATATTTATTTGCAAGTTAATGAATATTCACAAAAGAATTTGTCTAATTTTTTTTGATTTGGATGAAATTATTGCATTGATATTGTTGTATTTACTATTTTGATCTTTGAAAGTTCTATCTCTCATTTGATAGCTTCTGTATGATACAATTACTTTTTTAAGTTTTGTTTCTTATCTTTCTACAAATTAGCATATACCTTATCTAACTTATATTGAATTTGATAAATAACTTTGAAAATCTGCATTTGTAGTACTTATTAAGTAAAATATTTCTTTATGGTGCTCTTTTGTTAGACGGGTACCAGATGAAATCCGCCAAATTGCAGTGATAACTCATCCAAACTAACAACTTTCAAATCATTTATAATTCCTATAACAAACATCTATAGGCTAACTATAGCAACTTTATCACAAACCATAAACATTTAAGCTGGACAATACACTTACTTGTAATTTAAACATGTAACCATTAGGCGACAATTGGTATCCCCGTCTAATGGAAAAGTACCTTTGTTACATATTTAAAGTTGAAATTTTGAAAAATGTTGGCAAATAAATCTTTCACTTGGCAGAAACGGTTGGCAAGTATATCTCACAGGAAGTGTATTAAAATAGTCATTGGTAAATATTTGAGTTAGAGAGTATTTTCCAGATGGTTCTATGCCACTTCAAGAGGTGACTTTTCTGCTGCATTGAGATTAGAATCTCCATTGACATTCCAGTTGAAAAAAGTATTGGAGTTTTGTGCTTGTATATTCCTATTATCAGATAATGTGTGCAGATCTGTTAACATGAACAAATTTAAGGATTAAAATAAAGTTTTTTAATCAAAATTCTTGTTGAATTTACTTGCTTAACCTAAAATTTAAACATGCTACAATACCGTTAGAAATATAAATTTCATTCATTACTGATTATCATCCAGCAAAGTTCAGTTTTTTTTTTGCTATGGACCTGTAGAATGTCAGTAATCTCTTTTCCAATTATCAATAAAAATAAAGAATTGTTTGTTTTGACGTGAAAATTTTAAAATATATTAACAAATTACTGCTTTATTAAAATAATCTATAAAAGTTGATTCTTCTTTCCCTAGAAACCTGTCATAAAATCTTTTAATACCATTCTATATTTGTAAAATCATCTAGATATTGCCTTCATACAGTACATAGAAGCAAACAATTCTAAAAGTATCTAATCTAGTGTTATAATTATATCTAAGAACATTATGTAACTGGTTGCTAATCATAAAAAACTATTTAGTTTCATCAAAAGCTAAAACTTTATCCAGATATTTTGTACATGGGAGTTAACAATTTTACTGCCAATATAGAGAAAGATCACAATGTCTTTTCTTTAAACTGATTATCATTTTAGACTTTTTTCTTCAAATGATTACGTTGAGGAATTTATCTAAACATTTCAAATGAGAAGTAGGGGGTTTAGCTTCCTGCTCCCTAAAGATTGCTATGCAACTCTCCTTGTTTTAGATAGTTGTAGTAATTATTAGTCGTAATAAATAGAAAGGAATGAGAATGTAACTTCTTTATGCTATTGCTTGATTGATATTAATGTATCATAAAATTCTTTATTAAATTTATTGCATCAATTAAAAAATATAGCAGCCCTGATTGCAATATTCCATTAATTTTCATCTAAATTCTAAGTCGAGATCTTACAAGTTTCTTACGCCTCAGGATAAACGAAACCATTAAAGTATCAATTCTCTACTAATTACAATACTTCAATTAAAGTATCTTTATCTGATCAATATAGAAATAAAGCCGATACATGAAACTATTATTGTACCAATACAAGTAAATTTGGTACTTTTCCGTTAAATGGGGACGTTGACAGTATATAAAATATGGGTAAAACTTCCAAGTATGGTACAGATGCTGCGCCAAAGTGATTTTTGCCAATAAATGGCAGCAGCCGTCATTTTTGAATAACAAGTCAACTGTCTATGGTTGCCATAATTTGGCGCTGTTTTATGTAAATGCATGTTTCTTGGCAATTACATAAACAAAGAACACATACTGTATTTGGAAGTACCAATGAGCCCTTTAACGGAAAAGTATAGTAAATTTAATGCTAATCACATTAAAATGTCGGGGATAGTTTAAAAATAAAACAGTTTCAATAATACAACAATTACAATTTTTTAAAATTTATTTCTCAAAAAGAAATACAAAAATAAGGAAACATACAGAATTAAACATTGGACAGTGTGTTTTGTTAACTAATTTGCTTAGTCTAAAAAACTAAATTTTTATTTTGTAAACCAATATGAATGTATTATCTTGTCCCGCTTTTAAAGCAGAACCCAAACTGTCGCCAAAACGCAGCCTCTGCATATGTTTAACAATTAAAAAAAAGAGGCCTTCAGTCGCAAAGGTTTGAACAGTTTGTTGCTATGTCACTGTTATTGGTGCCAAAGCTGGCTTTTGATAATGGTTTTGATTTTATTTAAATTGGTCGACAGTATAATATCTACCTTTAAGCCTTCAATTCTATCACACTAATTTAAAACAATTACTAAAGATTGGCTTTGTTATTTTTAGCTCCAAAGTTGCAAAAATCTCCTAGGTATAAATAGTGCAAGAGTATAAAAATTGTCTGATTTTGAAATACAAACAAAAACTAAACAAACCATTTTGCCTGGTAGGAAGATATTTTTGTATAAAAGTTGCCTTTAATACATTGTGAAGAAAAATCTAATATAATTGCATTTTAATAAATTTCCAACAAAGAGCCTTTAATTTCAGAGCATAAAATGACAAGTACAGTTTTTTTTTTTTGGAAAGTAAACAAATAGGAGAGCGTTGCCATTCTGATTATACAAATATAATCCATTAACTAAATTTTAATATATCTATAATAATATAACAAGCTGTGTGTCTGTCTGTGGCTCTATAGAAACCTACTTAAAATTGGAATAAGGCTCTGAAATTTTCATAAGTAATTTTGGCCTTTTAATTATATACATCACAAAAAGAATGTTAAAATTTTAATTTGTTTTTTTAATTAATTTTTTCACAAAAAGCGACTTTTAATAGGCCAAGAGCTCTGAAAGTTTCAACGTAAGCAGTTTTGGCCTTCTAATTCTGCTTTCCCCAAACACGTATTAAAATAATCTTAAAGGGGTGTTGTATTAATGGAGTTTTTTTTCCTCGAGGGTGAGGCTTCTAATATTAAGGCTTTGAATATGGATGCTCCATGTGCTCGTCTGCATTGCCATCATTTAAAAGTTCTTCCTGAAGATCAATTTTTTCCTCATATGTTGGTTTTGCAAATTTTATTATTTTCTTCTTCCTCTTCTTTTTAGTAGAAAAAAACCTACGTTGTTTATCAATGTTCTTATTTGAAGGTATGTTGGTTGCTCTATTAATCCTATGTATTTCAACATCTTCTAATTTTAAAACTGAAGTAGCACTGTTGATATGTGCTCGAGCTGTGAGTAGCAAATCTTTATTGTCACAGTTCTTTATGATTTCACATAAAGCCATTACTTTAGAAATTAAATTTGATTTTATGCAAGTGAGATCTGTGTTTTCATCTGAAGTTATTTCTTTAAATATTGAAATGCTATTATCTACTGATGTTTTATTTAGATTTGATGAACCATTTTGATGAAGTACTTCATTATCAACTGATGTTTTATTTTGATTGGATGAACCATTTTGAGGAAGAACTTCATTATCAACTGATGTTTTATTTTGATCTGATGAGCTATTTTGAGGAAGAACTTCATTATCTTGCAAGTTGTTTTGCACGTCATAATTTATATCAGTGCCCATGTACCGAATAACTAGATGCACATGTTTACAAATATTGGTCATTAACAGACCATCTGGGCAATTACATGTGTAAGAATGAAGGCAAACAGAACAATCAGCGCATCGTACATGACAGTTCCTTTTGCACTCTGGTAGTTTTTTTACATCATACATTAGGTTATCAGTGGATGTCGTTGCAGAATGCAGAGATTTTTCTGAATACACCCGCCATGTATTAGGGGAAGTGTTTTCCACTAACGAAAGTGGCAACTCTAAAGATGCTCTGTGTCGTTTATTGATGGCAACCGATTTCCATGTTGTTTTTCCTTTCTCTAGCTTCACTAATCTTTGAATGGATAGGTCCTTTGAAAACTGAAGTAAAATGAATAAACATTTATCCACTCGCTTTCCTTGTTTTCCTTTCAGATATCCCTCGCCATATTTTAAAGTTTTATGAAAGGACTCCAAATACATATTTGTATTTATTTCAGCTCCGACCCGATAACATTTCGCCCACTCTTCTTGAACACCCACCCACTCGTCTTCAAAATAGTGAGCAAAATCTTCTGTGTCTTTATCCTCAAATAGTTTTTGGAGGAAGATTTCTAGTAAAATAATGAAAGTTTCCTCACTCGGTTCTTCTAATAAAATGCACAAATTTTTGTATAAAGTGGCAGATAGTTCTTTTTTAGGAATTTTATTGAGATTCTTTTGCCAATCTTTATGCACGTGCCAATGACACAACAGTTTCTTTGGGTGGATATTAAATGCATCAACAAAAGCGGAGTGGTATTGGGGAGCTTTGTCAGTCATAATTGTTACAGGATTGATTCCACCAATGTTTTCTTTAATTAAAATAAAAAATAGGTAGAGAGATGTATATGTTTCTCTATTACACAGAAGCCATGCTACCGGAATACCTTCTTTATACTCATCTATTACTAATAAAGTAATTAATTTAAAGTCATATGAATTCACACCATGTGTCGCATCAAGACAAACAATGTTACTCCCAAATTTCTTTAGCATCTTTTTTTGGAAATCCGTCATTATCCCCAAAGCAAAGTCCTCTTTTTCTAAAGAGCATAATACATTTTTGGGGTGATGCAGACTAATTTCACCCTGTTTTTTATAAAGAAAAATGTTATTTTCATTTTCCAAATCTTCAGCCACATATACATCCACGCTTACATTATCTTCACTATGCTTCTCTATTTTTTGAATCCCAAATGCTTTTGATATATTTCTCAAATCTTGTTTTGTTGTCAGATGCTGACGTTCAAGATCATTTGGAAATATCGAGAACATATTTCGTAGAATTCGAGGATGCTCTATTCCCAATGACAATTGATTTGCAATGAGCATCCTGTCACTCTTTGAGATTCTTGTATGGGCAAGTTGATTTTCATGCCCATAATGCATTGGGCATATGGTGGCTTTTATAGTTGGAGATTCAGTATGCATTTGGACTTTTATGATGGCTGGGCAGTTTAGACCAATTTTTTGCAAACCTTGGGATTTTATGGATCGTTTGCCTGTTCGCTTTGATTTCAATGTTCCCGATCTGTTGCACATGTAACGTTTATGCACCCCAGTTTTATTTCTTCCAGTATGACCAATAATGAAGGCAGACTTGTTGACTTTTCGAAATTTTCTTTCCAGTTCTCAAATTCTGAAATAAAGAAAAATATGAAATATTTTTACAGATAATAATTTGTTATTTGTGCGGATAACTTTGAATGCAATGAGTGAAATGGAACACAGTTTTACCTCGATTTTAAATTTTTTATAATGAACTTATTGCAATTTTATTTAAACATAATTTCTGTAAAATAACCAGAACTTTATGCAAGGAGGTTTCGAGTAAGTGGATAGGTTTATTCAGGGTTCCCACTCAAAACACAGAATGAAAATCAATGACTTTTAAGAACCTGAATAATGTGTTTAAAGACCATTGAAAATTTGTTTTCAGGCCTCATGACTATAGATAAATTTTTAATAAAGTATATAAATTTTGTAGCTGGCCATAACATCTGCAAAAAATAAGGACTTTCAAGGACCTCTATGCATTTTCAATCACTTCTAAGCATTTTCAAGGACTTTTAAGCATTTTCAAGGTCTTGAAAACAAGCACAAAAATATTAAGCACTTTTAATGACTGTGGGAACCTTGTTTATTGAATGCAGTTTCCTTGCTTACAGTCAATATTTTTGTAATAGTTTTAAATACCAATTAAACATAATTAATGCACTATGGTTATATATTTGAAATCTATGTTACTAACTATTTCAGGGTTGTTTCTAAAAAAAGGAGCTATGTGGAGAGGAAGATGTCCTGGTACTTTTCCATTAAAGGGGGCCATTGGCAATTTATAAAATATGGGTAAAACTTCCACGTACAGTACAGATTTTGCACCAAGGTGATTTTCATCAATAAATGGTAGCTGCCACCATTTTTTAATGACAAGTAAACTGCCTATGGTTGTCATAACTTGGCGCGGTCACAATTCTTGGTGCAGAATCCGTACTGTACTTGCATATTGCAAATGGCTACCTTTAACAGGAAAGTACTGATGTCCTTTAACGATAAGTAATTATTTTATCATGTATGGTGCTCCTGTAGGTAAAGGACACACACTTGGCCAATGGAAACACTTAATTTGTATACTTTAGTTTAAGCTATGTGGAGAGAAATAAATATATGTTTATCCCATCGAATTAATTACTTTTTATCCTTCTTTATATTTTATTACACTTATAATAAACATAAATTTTTTTTCTTTTGAAAAATTATTATAAAATCACCAAAACACATGAGGAATTAAGTAACCTTTGCTGCAAAAGTATTAGTCTGAACATTTTATACGTTGCTTTTACACCATTATTATTAATTTTGTGATAATTGAATTGTAGTTACAATATCAAATTACCTGTTCCAATACGAAGTAAAAAAATTTCGAAAGTTTTTTCAGTGATGTGTATTAAAAATGATATTAACCTGCATAATCTTGAAATATTTTTATTTCCTCTTCACAGATAATTGAATGCGTTTGTTGTAAGTGATTGATAAAATCCTTTTGCAGATGAGACACAAAAGAACAATTTTCTTCCAGGCATTTGAAGTTTTCCAATATTTTGGTTCCATTTTCTTTGCTAACTTGGCCACAATATCTTTTGTGGCTATGCAAGGCAGATCGATTTAGAAAACTTTTCCCACACTCGCAAGTTTGTAAATTATCGTTTGAAGTTCCATTTTTTTTACATGTCTTTCTGTGCAAATAAAACGATGATTTTGATGTAAACTCTTTATGACAATCATCACAAACTTTGTACAGCGTTTTTGAAGTTTGCAAATTATCATTTGACATTCCATTCTTATTACACATCTTTCTGTGCAAATAAAACGATGATTTTGCCGTAAACTCTTTCTGACAATCATCACAAACTTTGTAGAGAGTTTTTGAAGTTTGCAAGTTATTAGTTGAAATTTCAGTCTCGGTATTTTCACACCTTTTTCTGTGCTTATAAAATGATGATTTAGCCTTAAACTCTTTCTGGCAACCATCACACACAAACGCTTTTAAAGAATTCATATTTTTCTTAAATAAAATTCATTTTCGAAATGATGATGATAATGAAATTTATAGATATGTTATGATGTAATTTAAAGCGACAGAAACGGAAACCACGATGTTTAAAAAAAGCGTGGTAGACGAGTAGAGGGGAGGGGTTTAGAGGGGAATACAAACGGATGCCGCTAGCCAATCACCTTCTATTTGTCTCTAACTTGGACTTGGGACCTTCCGAAAATTACCGGCTCGTAATTAGACGACTAGCAACAACACATAACTGTAGGTCACGATTACGCATACAGTTAGGAAAAAACTAAATATTAAACCATACATTTGATGATGTCACTATCAACTGTAGGATGCGGGAAGAACAAAACAAAAAAGTTCTATCTGAAAATTCCAATTAAATTTTAAAAGGATATTGCAATTGGTCTGCAAGTGGTATCAAATGATAAAGCTACACTTCAAATAACGTTACGAAATTCATATAGTTTATATAAGAGAGCTTGCTAGACTCATTTTTTAAATAGTTGAAACTATTTTTTTTTTGCAGCTCCAAAAACGTCTCACCGCAATGCGGCAAATGTTCATACCCAAGTCCTTTTTCAAAGAAAACCGATATGTTGGTGGAAATTTTAATATTTTCAACGTATTAACATAACTTAGTACCGGCGAATGGGTGCCATAAGCAGGGTTGTAGTGCTAAAAAAATTGTTACTAGTAAGCAAGCTTTTCGATCGTGTCGGTAACTATACTTTTGTATGTGGGATTTTTTAATTATAAAATGCAAAATCACAATATTTTACAAAATTTACAATACAAAAAATATCTAAATACTCTTAATTTAAGTATTAATTTTCTCACTAACTTCACAATACATGCATAAAGATTTACGAGTTATACTATTTTACTATACTTCAAAAAAGGTACGCTCTGAGCCGTGTTCTCAAAAAAGTACCAGTACGCCGTACATGGTGATACTACACTCGTGGTCATTAAGACAAACATAGAAAAAGTAAGCTATACCGATCTTGATCACTATATCAATTCACTAATTTTAAAGGGTCGAAAAAGAGTCAAAACATTCCAAAAAGGAATATTCCAAAGTTCTACTTCTAAGTGTATAGTCACTACTCTGAAAATTGGCACAAATATCAACAAGGGCAAGCATAGAAAAATTAACTATTCCAATGTCAATTAACCAGTTTTAAAGGGTCGAAAAGGGGTCAAAAGTTCCAAACGTGGAATATTCAATGTCCCATTTGCAATATATAGCCACAAAACTCGGATATTTGAAACAAATGTCAACAAGGACAAGATTAGAAAGAGTAAGCTATTGCGACCTCGATTAATTTATATTAAAGGGTCAAAATAATTCAAACGAGTAATATTCCAATGCCCCACTTTAAATACAATCATAACACTGAAATTTGGCACCAAAAGGGTAAGCACGATAAAGTAATTTATTCTGATCTCGATTAACACTTTTTAAAGGGTCGAAGCGTTCGATACGAAGAATAGCGAAATGTTCTATTTTCAAAGATGTCGCAAAACTCGGCATCAATTTGATTCACGTGTTATTAAAGTAAGCTATTCCAATATCGATTGTCAATAAGCCAATATCGATTAACTAATTCTAAAGGGTCGAAAGGGGTCTAAACGAGAAAACGAGTTTCACTTCCAATGTTGTCACAACTGTAATTTGGTACAAACATCTGCAAAGCGAAGTAAAGAAAAAGTAAGCTCTTTCTAGCTGGATTAATTCATTTTAAAGGATCGAAATAGGACAAAACATTCCATATGCGAGGAATATTCCTACACTTTACTTCCAATATAGTCACAATTACAATATTTGAAACTAAAGTCAACAATGACAAACTATACATGGTATTTCGCGATTTTAGTAAAACCAATTTTCAGGGGGTTGATGAGACGTGATCGAACATCCAAAATGTGGAATGCCTTTTGATTTCTAAAATGCACATTGTAAAATTTTGTAGCGAAGCAATGAATGAATAAAAATAAAATTAAGTTCAGCTAATTCACTTTTATAGAAAGTCGGGCAACAGTGTTTCGAGGAAATAATTTCATTTTCTTGACCCACGATTAAAGTAAGTTGTTTGTGAAATGCTGCCCAATTTATTGTATTATACACAATTGAAAGAAAACCACTTTGATGTATAAAACATATTTAGGTGAAAAAAAAAAAAATTTTTTTTACAAGGTTTGTAACATGGATTTTAATGGCACACGTGCCAAGATTGGCTAAGCTGCGTCAATATTTTTACACGGGAATTTGTAGGCCCCAAGCACATTCTTGTGCAGAAATCAGGCACGTTACATGTCTTTCAATTAAAATTAACGCTGCAATATGCAAAAGTTATGTATTAAGAATACCCCCCCCCCCCCTTCTTAAAAAAAATTTTAGTCTTCACTTTCGAAACATTTCTTCAAAATTTGTCTACCGATAAATACTGTAGAAAGAATAAGTACAAGATTACCAACTTTACTATAAACCATATAATAGCAAACTTTATTAAGACCTTGTTTTGGAAATATTGGATTTTTTTAAAGACCTTTTTATCACAATTCTCCTACCCAGACAGATATACATGATTATCATTTTCTATTCTGTAGCCTACAATTTTAAAATGTTAATGAATAATTTAAAACTGTCTCAATATTGAAAACCATGCAATTTGGAAGAAATACAAACACAAATTAAACTTCCCACTTAATTTCCCAATTCCTCAAACCAACATTGAACATGGGGGAAGAAAAAAAAAATCACTACTACTTCATATCAAAACTTTTTATTGTGAACATGTTCTTTCATTACAAGACATGCTACAACACTTTTAAAATTCCTCATCTCCTTCATCTTCTCCGCCTTCGGTTGAGTCGATGCCCACTTCTTCATAATCTTTTTCCAAGGCAGCTAAATCTTCTCTGGCTTCAGAGAACTCTCCCTCCTCCATACCCTCTCCCACATACCAGTGGACAAAGGCTCTCTTTGCATACATGAGATCGAACTTGTGGTCAAGACGTGCCCAGGCTTCTGCAATGGCAGTGGTGTTGGAGAGCATGCAGACAGCCCTCTGGACTTTGGCAAGGTCACCACCAGGAACGACTGTTGGTGGCTGGTAATTAATTCCGACCTGGAAGATAATTTGATAAAATATTGTCAATGCATAGTTTCCGATATGAGGTTTGAGTGTAAAGAATTGTTACTGCAAAACTTGATTCTTGAAAATAAGAAGTGTGCCAATTTTTTAAGTATTAACTATAGAAATTGAAGGTTTTAATTATGAATAAGTTGCCTTATACGTTACCATTAGTTAGGTTTATACCAACTGAATCCATTTAAAATTTATGCATATTTAACTGTCTAGACGGCATGTTCCAAATGGGAATAAGTGCATCATTAAAATTTGTCTATTACTGAATTCAGATTTATAAAGAACTAAAGGATGTTTTAAAACCTCAAACTAACTTAAGAAAAGGACAACTTGTATATTATTTTCTAAATATACCTTACAACTTGCATCTAAATCTAATAACTAAAACCAAAACTTTCATCAAAAGACAAATTTAGTGCCAATAATGGACAACAGTGACATCACAAGAAAATGTGCAAACCTTAGTGATTAACACTCATGCCGTTTTTTGGTGACAGTCGCAGTTTTGCCAAAACTGGCCAATGGGGTATGCATGCATTATGTATCAATCTTTATAAAAGTTATTTTTATCGTTTTTTAAAGATAATTTCTAGAGACATTTAAAAAGCCTTGCCTTGAAACCAGTAGGACACCAATCAACAAACTGAATGGTCCTTTTAGTCTTGATGGCAGCAATTGCGGCATTGACATCTTTAGGAACAACATCGCCACGATAAAGGAGACAACAAGCCATGTACTTTCCATGTCGAGGGTCGCATTTCACCATCTGGTTGGCTGGTTCGAAGCAGGCATTGGTGATCTCAGACACAGTCAGCTGTTCATGGTAGGCCTTCTCTGCAGATATAACAGGAGCATAGGTTACTAGAGGGAAGTGGATACGAGGATAGGGTACAAGATTAGTCTGGAACTCCGTCAGATCAACATTGAGAGCTCCATCAAAGCGCAAGGAAGCTGTGATGGATGATACAATTTGTCCAATAAGCCTGTTCAGGTTGGTATAGGTGGGTCGCTCGATGTCGAGATTTCTTCGGCAGATGTCGTAGATTGCTTCGTTGTCGACCATGAAGGCACAGTCTGAATGCTCGAGAGTTGTGTGGGTGGTGAGGATAGAGTTGTGTGGTTCTACTACCGCGGTAGATACCTGAAATGACAAAAAAGTACTTGTTTAAGTGGTAGATTAGCAAGCCTTATAGATAAATATAGTTTATTCATAATGAGATTTAGGTAATGAATAAGAAACGTCGGGGAAAAAAATCGTGACAGAAAGAATTTTTTTTAAATTAAAAAAGCTATTGAAATATATTAACTAAACAGAATTTAAACTTATTTTTAGAAGAAAAAAAAAAAAAAAAATCACCCAAGGTTTCCCACAGTCGTGTTTTCCATCTCGGAAGTTAATTATTTTGAGCAAGAATTTATCATTTAATTATTTTAGCAAGCCAGATGAATATTATCAAACCCCGATTACACAAATTCTTCCAATAACACCAAAAAGTCTTTCTTTAAGAATAACTTTCTGCAAGTCTATGTTATCAAGTAATTCTGCAACTTTAATTCCTTGAGTTAAGGATAAACGAATAATACCAAAAAGAATTTTTTCCCCATAGTAACTACTTTTTCAGGTGTTAGGGGGATTTTTCTCTTTTCCCTGAAATTTTAAGGCTGATTTATTTTCCCCTGTTCTCCCAGAGGCGTATGAACCCTAAATAATAAGTAAGTGAATTGTAACTGCAAAACCAACAACAGATATGCAACCAACACAGAATTTTTAACTACTTTAGAAAAATTGCACATTTAAACTAAAAACATAAACAGTAAGTATCCTTACCTGAGGGGCGGGATAGATAGCAAACTCCAATTTTGACTTCTTCCCATAATCAACAGACAATCTCTCCATCAACAGAGAAGTAAATCCAGACCCGGTACCACCTCCAAAACTGTGAAAGATGAGGAATCCCTGAAGTCCGGTACATTGGTCAGCCAGCTTACGGATACGGTCCAAGACAAGATCGACGATCTCTTTTCCAATGGTATAGTGACCCCTCGCATAGTTATTGGCAGCATCCTCCTTCCCAGTGATGAGCTGTTCGGGATGGAATAGCTGTCGGTATGTACCGGTACGGACTTCATCAACGACGGTGGGTTCGAGATCTACATAGACTGCCCGGGGTACGTGTTTGCCTGCGCCTGTTTCGCTGAAGAATGTGTTGAAGGAGTCGTCTCCGCCACCAATGGTTTTGTCGCTTGGCATTTGTCCATCGGGTTGGATGCCGTGTTCGAGGCAGTAGAGTTCCCAGCAGGCATTGCCGATTTGGACACCAGCTTGGCCAACATGTACGCTAATACATTCACGCATTATGGAAGGTAGTTAAGTATCTGAAAATTAAGGATAATTTTTAAATTTAATGTTCTAACTTAAAAGTAATTAATTGCCTAGTTCATACTAATGCAAGAAGTTAGTTAAAACGATCTACTCCTGTCCCAAACGGGCACCACAGTATAGACGCAACCTCTAGCCACAGTTGTGGCTCAGCAGACAGCATGTTTCGCTTAAAAAGGCTTGTCGGAGCGTATAAAATTAAGGCGTGCGTACGCCACTGGAATTGCTCTGTATAATAAGGGCCTAATGCGTTAAATTTCCGAATCAAGAGTTGGATTCTGCGCCAAGAGTTGTTACATAAAACTGCACCAAGTTACGGCCATCATAGGTATTTGCTAGTAAAAAATGGCAGCTGCAAAAAAAGTCTTGGTACAGAATCCACATTGGATTAGGAAGTTTAACCAAGTAATGCTCGCAAGAAACCAATGCTGAAGGGGAAAGAATAATAGTTTAAAATAAAGCTTGAAAACTATTTTTTAAAAACTTAGATAATAATCCTAAGAATTCTGTGCATAATAGAAATACAAATACTTTGGCTATTGTTTTTTTGGTACAAGAGCTACACTAGGGCCGAGTTGGAATGGTGTCACGGATCAAATATGCAAGGAGAGGAAAACCATCCGAAGATCTTTCAAGGGGTATCATTTGCATCTCGAATGGGAGAAAAATAGAAGTTTGTTAAAATTAACGCCGTCTTCTCTCTTTCAAAAGAAATACACAGAACACAGCGGAGAGAACCACTACAATGAAGAATTATCGAAATATTACAGTGAAACGCTGTCATGAGTTTTCTCAGGAAACAGGGTTCCCACTCAAATCACAGAATGAAAATCAATGACTTTTAAGGACCTAATTTATGTTTTTAAGGACCTATGAAAATTCGTTTTCAGGCATAATGTCTATATTTAAATCTTTAATAAAAGTATATTCTACCAAAAAAGTTACAAGTTGGTGGATGCGTAATACAAATGTCAGAAAATTCTGATACGGTGCAGATAAGTGGCGGTCATGCGGGGATAGCAAGTACGAGCTGTATTTTTATAAATTTTGCAGTTGGACAACATCTGTAAAAATTAAGGACTTTTAATGAGCTCTAAGCATTTTCAACGACTTTAAAGCACCTCTAAGCATTTTCAAGGCCTTGAAAACAAGTTCCAAAATATTAAGCATTTTTAATGACTTTCAATGACAGTGGGAACCCTATAAAATGTATTCTAGGATTTCTTTCCATAATAAATCCTTTTATTTGAACTTAAAAAGGGAAACCTTGATAACTTTCATCAGCAGTTAGCCAGACAATAAATTTCAAAAGAATATAGCCAGAATAAAATATATGTTAAAGTTTTAATAAGATAAAACCCTTTTTGATTATATACACCAAAAGCACAGATATTTTGGACCAGAATAAACTAAGGTTATGCATATCAAAGCATTCAAATCCTAGTTAAGAGAATAAACTCAAGAACCCACATAAAATAAATTACTGACATGCATTCAAAATAATGGGTTAATTTGTAACGATCAATACAGATTAATACTTTATTTTTCGGAATGAGCAAAATGTAAAGGAAAACAAAAAGCCATAAAATGTCATCTCGGTCATTGACCCAGCTGCACCAAGATTTCCAACCCAACACCCATATTGATTATTTGGTGTCGGTTTCAACCATTATTTCTTCAAATCCAACCTCCAAAATGAACAATAACTTTAGTTAGCATTAAAAGTGATTATATTAACGAAAAGTATAATGAATAGTTTTGCCAGTGGGCGGATGCTTTTTTTTAAAGCTAAAAGTTGTCTAAAGTAAATAACTTCTCGAAAAAAATCCTATCTTTTCCAATTCAATACAGAGTGTAAAGTGGATATTTATTTCAAAATCTTTAAAAGAGAATTTGGCGAAAAATTGAGTTGATAGAGAACTGGTCGGCCCCACCCTAAACCCGTTCCTACTCGATTGAGCCGGTCAACCTTCTTGACCTCATCAAGAAAATTTTACCGGTGAGACATTTTGGCACATATACTAACAGAATGAACAAGACTGTCCTAAAAAAAATTCAACAACTGAAAATAGTTACATGAAATTTAACGTCAATTAACTTCTCCTTCAGTTTAAGAGTGAAATCGCTAATAACTCAATTAAGTAAGCAGGTAAAACTGGAGGCAATTCAATCAAATTCCTGAATAAAATCGAACAAATAAATCATTCAAAAAGTCTCGTAAACCGAAACTTACCTCGAGTAATGAAAGAGATAAGAAACTTTAAATCGCGGTTAACGCAAGAGACGTGTGACGAATCTCTGTTCGGAAACCAAAGTGGCAACTTTTCGAGTTGTTCAGTTCGTCCGCGAAATTTGTGAGAGTTCTGACCAATGAAATTGCAGATCGTCATGGCAACGTATCATGCATCATAATGACGCAATTCGTAAATGAAAGAGGCGGTGACGGTTGCAATTAGAGATAGGAGAGTGAATTTAAAAGAACTTTCAATTCAGTTTTATGGAATGTGTTTCCGTTTCACACAGGAAATAATAAAAAGAATAGTTTTTTCGACTCGTAGTAATCTAACAAAATATTGCTCTTTTCTGTTAGATTTATAGAACAAAAAAGAAGTATTATAGTTGGCTCATGAAATAAGTCAAATTTTTTCAAAGGGAGTTGCATTGATTTGACGAGGGTGACATGCTGCATTTCCGTAGGGGAATTTTGATATTATCATTTGGTAAGGAACAAAATATGAAATGAACGAGCACACTAAAAACATGTAGTTTTTTTTGTTGTTGACAATTTGAAGATTAGAGTGCCAGCTCAGATGTCAATCTTTTGAAACATAAACGTGTTTCATCCACAAAAAGCTCTTCACGTTCGGGAATAGGACTTTAATGTAACAAAGGGGATGAAAAATTCAAAGTTGATTTAGATAATAAAACCTCTAGGGGTGCGCAACTAACCCTAATGTTTATCATCTAAATAAACTACCACATCACGTTCTTTTACACTTAATACTGGTCACAGCATTTAAATTTGCCATGAATTGGTGTAATCTACCATTTTTATTTTTATATTTTCATAAATTAAAAAAAAAAAAAATGACCAACATTGCGATATTTATTTTATCGGAAAGAAAACAAAACCACCTAAACATGGTGAAATTGGCGATATGTTTTTCGATAAATATTACGTTGTTTCTTTTTGCAAGTGAAACAGAGGAGAAACAGTCATTGATAGGCGATGCTCAAGAAAAGAGAACTCCTGTGTTACAGACACTCGTTTTTCAATTTCTTACGCTTTTACAGCATTCCTGCAAGAATTTCGGAGGTGGGTAAGTTTACAAAAACTGAAAGGGCATTACTATAGCTTTTTTTTTTTTGGCAATTACAGAAAAAGATACATTTTTCAATGGCAGCTACCTTCTGCGCATGTGTAATTTTGACCAAAACCTTAATGACTACCCATTACCCATGGCTACCGCACTAACCCGTATACCAAAAGTCCAACTTCGTAGGTCAATCCTTTCTTTAGTTCGGAAACTAACCATAAGCAAAGCCCAGATATTTTTTCTAGTTCACTTTTTTGAACTCAGCACGTTCCAAAACGTAAAAATGCAAAAAAAAAAAAAAAAAATATTAAAAAATAATAATAATTATAATGTAATAATAAATAAATTTAAAAAAATAATAATATTTTAGACCGTATGCAACACTTTTGTTATACATGGGTGATTAAGAATAAAAAGTCAATTTATGATTATGGTTATTTGATTTTAATCCATATTTCTTTTATGAAGTATTTCTCAAATTGTAGTCTTCGAACCTCTGGTAGTTCGAAATAGGTGCAGATGGTTCGCCAAATTAACTGGACGACGACGACAAAAAAAAAAAAAAACACTCTTCTTTTTGTCGAATATAATTTTTTTTTATCACCTTTCAAATGGTGCGGTTATTGCTGTTTTTAATCTTTCTGCTAATTATTGATTTTCTTTAATTTTTTTGTTTAATCACTATACGTATAGAGCGATTCATAAATTCGGCAGTCAAACGAATTATGACATGGTTTTTAATGAGTAACCATGGCAACCCTACAACTGAAGAGAAGGGAGAGATGAAACAAAACACGTAAAATGACTCACGTTAATCATCAGTGTTTGTTTCTCTCCTCGTTTCACTGAACAGATCAATGGAATGACGACTCCGACATTCATAATGCAAGTTTTTGTTATTAAACTATGTGTTTAATTAATTAAACTATTTATAAAGTTTACTACCAATCTAAGTTTGTGGTGGTGATTGAGTGTCAATAAGTGATCAGCTAAAAGCAGTGGAGGGTCAATATTTTATTGATATCACCTCAATCATTTCGAAACAATTACTTTATAGTTACCAGGGGTGTGGAACATCGCAAAACTTTCAATTAGTCTATAATATATGATATTAGCCTTTACATTTAAATTTGATATGATGTTATTTACCGTTTTCATATTTTCACTCACTTAAATAAAAATGGCCAATTTGGCGATATTTTCGGCAATAATTTTTACATGGACGAAAAAATAATCACGCCAAAATGATGAAATTGGCTGTAATATTCAATCGACAATACATTGTCTTTTCTTGTGCTTAAAACAGAAAAAAATCAATCGTTGATGGGCGATGCTCAAGGGCAGAGAACACTATGTTAAGGGAACTCGTTTTTCAACTTTTGCACTTTTCCCATGGCCAACACAGAACCGCACATCAAATTTTAACATTGTAGGTCAATTTGTTCGGAAGTTATGCTGATCAATGCAAAAAAAATTATTTGACCGAATGCTATGTTTTCATTACCCTGCGTAAGCATATGGGTAATTGAAAGTAAAAAAAATAAGCTTTGGTTTCATGAGGAAGGCAAGGTAGTGGCTGACTATTCATCGTAACGTATCTGTAAAGTTTCTTCCAAATGAAGCACCTTTATCACTGTTTTAAAGCAACAATTATTGGTGGTAACGCATTCTAATATAGTTGTGATAGTGATTTCCAGCTAATACCCATTTTAAATATATGAATCAGTCCACATGAATAAATGCAAATACCCCTTGCTGACGGAAATGGCTAACTTGTTTCTTTACCTCTCGGCAATCGGTTTTGAGGTTGAAGATTAGACGCAATTAATGATTACCATGTTTGGTAAGGTATCAGTTTGAAACAAAATGGAAAGTTTGGACCCTGACACAGAATCAGAGAGTTGTTCTTTCATTCATCATTTACTACATAGAATTTTTTTTTTTTTTTTTAGTTATCCCACGCAGTTTTATTTCTCGTTCTGAGATTAATATTCAGTAGAACCTCGATTAACCGTCCCTCTTTCATCCGGAACTCTCTGTTAACCGACCATCCTTTAGTCGACATCAAAAATGTCGCAAATTAGTATATAAATCATTTGCCCTTTTTAAAACCGGAATATTTTCCTTTACACTAAATTTGCATAAGTAATGGTGAGGCTTCTGACCGTTTTTCAAAAGGACTGACATGGTTAGAGCAATAATCATATGCAGATCAAACTGAACTATTGCTTTTAAAAAGACTTCGGGATAGAACCGCGAAACAACGATTATCAAGATTACGACAACAAAAACTCATTTCCAACAATTATGTCATAAAAAAAAACATTAAAAGCCCTGCATTCAATAAATGAAAATAATTTACTTTTTATTATTTTTTACAACACTCAATTATCCGGCATTTTCGCTTATCCGACCTATCTTCGGTCCGAATTAAGTCGGTTAATCGAGGTTCTACTGTATATTGTAAATTTTAAAGAAAGGTCTAATTGCTAATAAGCTTATATCCTAATTTTTATACCAATGTGCAAGTATGGGGGAAAATAGTGACAACTAAGTTCGCGCATAATCTAATGGAGATAAAATAGTTATCTTAAAAAGATATCTTGTTTAGAGCCCTACTCGTATTATGGCGAAATATACTTGGCTGGAAAAAACGTGAATTCAAATTGTTGAAATCGTTTTTTTTTTTTAACTCGTACTATAGTAAAGTTGATAGCTTTTTTTAGCATAGTTTCTGAAAAAATATTAATGAAACAGGAGTACTTTTTTTAATGATTAAATTAATTAAAAAAATTTCAATATTAATCAAAAGTGCAAGTTATGAATGCATCTGAATAATTTTCCTTTCATTAATCTTCAAAATAATGGAAAAATACTTTTCGCACAAAAGCATGATGGTATTATTTTAAACTTTTTACTTTCAATTGCCTATATGTATACATAGGGTAATGAAAGTGTAATATTTGGTAAAAAAAAAAAAAAAATTCGATATGTTTTTTGCATTTTCCCACGTTTTGGAACATCCTGATTTCTAAAAAGTTATCTTAAAAAAAGTGTCTGTGGTCAGCATAACTTCCGAACAAATTGATCTACGATATTCAAATTTGGTGTGCGGATTAGTGGTGATTAAGGTTTTTGTCAAAATCGCGCATGGGCATAAGGTAGCTGCCATTGAAAAAATCATGTTTTTTAATGATTGCTAAAAAACGGCTCGAACGATTTTGATCAAAATCGCTGTGCTAATGCCTCTTAAGGTGTTCTAAACATCCACTCCTTCGAAATTTCCATAAAAATGCTTTAATGGCCTAAAAAGTTGAAAAACAAATGCCTTCAACACAGAGTTCTCTTAGCTTGAGCATAGCTCATCAATGATCGTTTTTTCTCCTCTCCTCAGTTTCACTTATAAGAGAGGATAATATGAGATTTTTTTTTTTTTTTTTTTTTAAACCCATATAAGAATTATCGCAAAAAATATCTGAAAACTGGCCATTTTTTCTAAACAAACGATGAAAATATAAAAACGGTAAATGACAAATCCACATCAGTAATATAGTGTAATTAAAAGTTGTGCGATGTTCCACACCCTTAGTTTTAACTGTTTCTAGAATTGAAGTTGCTTAAATAAACTTAAATTATATTTGTTTTATTTACTTTAACTCTTTTTTTTAATTGAGGATTATAAAAAGTTGCACTAAACCAAATATTGTGTATAAAAAAAAAAAAAAAAAAAAAAAAAAAAAAAAAATCCTATGTAAGTAAAGCTTTAAGCAATAAGTACGAGTACGTGTTCATGCCCTCAACTTTTAACAGCGTTAGTCAACAGCGATTTTAAATTTTCAAAAGCCAGGAGTTTCAAAAGTATATCAATGACATTCTCTGAAGGCTCTCAAGGGTAAACATCATGAACATTTATTAAGAAGAATATTAAATTTTATTGATTCAGCCTTTCAATTATGAAGTATTATGTCTGCGTCATGCCGCCCAGAAAATGATTTTGGGAGAAGCGTGTACATTTTTGTTGTTGGTGTTTGTGACCGCGCACAAATCTTGTTTTACTATCACTCGTTAAGGTACTTGACCACCTTGGAAAGCTTAAAAATACAACATTTTCAATAATTTTTTTTTTCAGGTCCTGTATAAGATACTACAATGATTTTCTTAAAAAAAAAACTTTTACTTGACGCTTATAGAACACAAAAATACTTGATTTGTTTCGAATTTCAGTATTTAACAACTATCCAAGAGACGCCAAAGTCGAGGCCTCAAAAAAAAAAATGGTGTCCCACGGCGGACAGTGAATCTCAGGATTGTTAAATCTGAAAAAAAAAAGAAAAAAATATGGAATCTTTAAAAGGAAGGTTCTTTCCTGAAATTGTCAGGAAAGAACCTTCCTTTTAAAGATTCCATATTTTTTTCTAACCACAAATTGCCAGAAAAAGAAGAAAAAAAAAAAAAGAGAGAAAAAAAAAAAGAAGAAAAAAAAGATGGCGGATGTATGATAAATGGTTAAAAAAACACCCCTGGTTTTTCACTATTCTTTGCTAAAAATAATGTTATAATTAATTTTTTTGGGCAAAATATGGTAAATTGGCATACAAAACATCTCAACGAACAAAACAAGACCAAATCATTGAAATCGGCCGTGTAGTTTCGGAGATTAAGTGTCCACTATTTGAAAAAAAGTAGTTTCGAGAAAAACGCGTTTAAAGTTTTTACTCTCTATTTTTTTCAAATAGTTTATTAAAAATCAAATTTTTTCACTTTCAATTTGTTAATCTTCTATCCCTAAGGCCGTAAAACCCTGGAAAGGATTAAAAAAACGCAAGAAAAAAACTTCGATTTTTTTAAAAATTTATAAGGTGGTCAAGTACTTTAATAACAGTTAAATATGTTTATTTGAAAACCAAAAAAAACCTGTATCTTTTTTAAAAAATACAGCTTCCTAAACAATCTTTTTTTCTAAAGAAAATTACGTAAAATTTTCATTGTGGTACAGCGAGAATAATAAAATAAAAACCCTTCATATTAAAAAAAAAAAAAAAAAACCCCACTTCATATTAAAAAAACCGATATCCAGTTTTTTGTGGGCGTTTGTAGGAAAACACGTGCTCAAAAACCAGAAGCTTATCCTTCTACCACTCGATTCCCCGCATGCCCATATATAGTTGTAACCATGTCTGCAGACAGTGAAGAATTCAAAGAAAACAATTGTCCCGCAAAAGTAGTTCTAGGTCAACGAACGTCTGTTCGTATTGATCGCAAGATGTAGAATCCAGAACGTATATGTAATCTGATGTTCAAAATGAAGAATTTTTGGCTTCTTCAAAAGTGCTTTAGTTTGGAATCATTTTGATTATTTTCAGTGTTCAAAAACTGTATATTGATTAAAACTTTTAATTGTTTTGATTTCATAGACGGGTGGCAACAGTTTTTCTCAACATCGGACTGTAACAATGCGCCTTTGTGATTGACTAAGGGAATGGGAAAATTCGAATTTATTTTTTTTAATGTGTTATTGTGATTGGTTCCAATATTTGGCAGATGACAAACCCTAATTCCAAATAAATTCATGTAAGGCCAATTAAGATCTGAAGAAATAGGAATTCGAAAGTGTTCGACTTAATACCTATTAAAATTATTATTTTTTTTATTATTTTATATCCTTCAAAATAATTTCTTCAAGGAATTTATTCATGGGAATGAAGCACACTATAGTATCCAAAAATTTTAGACGTCACCGATTGTAACGGTTCATGTTTTGTTGAAAATCATAATTTATTCTTACACTTGATACAGATAAAATATCCCTTTCCAAAGCTAAAAATATTGTAGTTAATATTGCCCATTATTATAAGAAAAAAAAATTGTGTTATTATTAGCATTATTACGTTGTATGATGTATTTTATTAATTATTACGCAAACTTTTTTAATTGTTTATATCTTTGCAAAGTATGATATGACTTCCTTGAGGCCATTTATATCAGAATTTTACATTAAAACAAATTTCAAATTTGTTAAATACTTCAATTTATTAAGTTAAAAATTATTATTAAAAAAAAAAAAAGCAAAAAAAAAAAAAAAGCAACCGCAGCGTTGACAAGTTTAAGTTGTAACACAAATTATGTTTTCAAAAAAATTGAGAATTTTAGAATTTTTTTTTATCTTAGCGTGAACATCAATTTCAATAGTCATCTAAAAAAGTAGCTTTTACAATAACTTATTAAACGGGAATTTCCTCTATAAATCACAGTTTTCTTACATCTATGATGAATATATATTCTTATTCAAAAAATTATTTAAAATGAACTAAATTGCATATCATTCCAAATGTAATGAAATTTTATCAATATATTTATATATTTCTTCAATTCATGATTAAATACTTTTTATCTCCTCCTGCCTTTGAATGCTTCAAAATGCTTAAATTTTTGAATGCAATAATTTTTTCCTTGAGCATTTGGCGGATCCAGTGGGAGAGGGGTCCGAATTTATAACATCTTTAAATTGGGAAGTGGGTCAAAAATTGGTAAAAAAAAAAGAAAAATTTCAAAATTTTTCATTTTCACTTTTTCCAATTTAATCTTCTGTTTGCGGATAGGATCATAAAAATCATCACCTAAATCTATTCTGATCATCAATTCACTAATGCAATGGTATTTTAGCTCTCAAAATCGAAAAAAATTCAACATACAAAAAATGGCTTAAAAAGGATTTGAGCACATTAGTATTCAAACTTCAACTTGTCATTTTCCTATTGAAAAATAGTTTTTGGTCAATTTTTAAACTTATTTGAATTTAGAGAGTGTTTTTCATTACTTAAACCAAATTTGGACTCATTTGACCAAAAAGAAACGTTCCATTTAAATGCACGGTCGACATTTAGAAAAATTTCACGATTTTCGAAAATTTAAATTTCTGATTTTACGAAAAATACTATTTTTAAATTAACGTATGCACCAAAAACGAATAAAATACACCTTTCCAACCCAAAATCACAATTTGCAGGCATTTGAAAGATTTTCTCGAAAAGTAATTCTTTCCCATATTTTGGTCATATTTTTTTTCGGGGTGACCACCTTGCAAGAATTATTGAACAAAGAGCCACGGCTGCATAATGTTGCTATTTTGCCAGAATTGAGTTCAGATATAGAAGAGTCTCTAATTCCAAATTTATAACATTCACTAAATGGGAAGTGGGTCTAAAATTAATCCAAAAAAGGAAAATTTCAAAAAATTTCATTTTCACTTTCCCCATGTCAATCCAATGGAAAATCTCAAATTTCTTAATTTTCGGAATTTTATTATCTATTTGCACTTAGGGTCATAAAAATCATCACCCAAATCAATTTCCACAATTAAATCTTAATTAAAACGATATTTTACTACTCGAAATCCAATTAGTGCACGAAAGTGTCCATTTCCCATTGAAAATAAATACATTAGCCATGTTAATCCTATGGGAAATTGGAAATTCAAAAATTTTAATTTTCCCCATGTTAATCCGATGGGAAATTTCGAATTTCTCAAGTTTCGAAATTTAAACTTCTTTTTGCTCATATGATCATAAAAATATCTAATGCCCAATGATGCCATTTGGAATCATTTTTAATTTTAATTAAAAAATTAAACAAAAAAAAAAATTCCTTGAACCCTGTTATTCTGGATACCAAATGAGTATATTTTATAAATTTCAGATTTTTAAAATGAAAAATAAATAATTGGGACTGAAAGGGTTAAGGCGCTTCTTTACCCTAGAGTTATTTTCTCGGCGAGGAAACCAGATATTGTTGGCAACAGTTAAGGCGTGTCTTGCTCCACGAGGTAATGAATCTGATTCGAGGAGAACATGGGGATTGACAGTTTGACAGCAGGGGAAAAGGGGTCCAAAATTCAGAGGGGGTCATGGTTTTCTTTTGTTGATCGTTACAGTGAGTTGTCCCCCCGATAATTAACTTGGAAAAAGTTGGGTCTTCACTATTGCTCCCAGAAAAGAGAGGGGTGTTTTTAGTTACTTGCCGCAAGGACATGTTGTACGGGGGAAATGGTTTGGAAAAATTTACCGTTTATTATCTAATCAAATCAAACAAGAGCGAGGTAGCATTCCACGCAGCAAAATACTTTTGATAATACTCACAATAATTTAAATAAGAACACTTCACATATTTTCGAATATTGAACGTGATGAATTTTCGAATAATGAATGTCTGAAAGAATATGAATCGAATAAAAACCTCGGCTCTATATATATAAAAAAAAGGGAGAAGGAGGGGGGGACACACTGGTCATTGTAATAGAATATTATTATTATTATTAAAAAAAAAAAAAAAAAAAAAAAAGGGAAATAAATAGCATGTTTCACACTCATATCTTCTTATTAACTTTAATTTGATTCACCTCCATTATTTCGCAACTGAAGAATAAACAATCTTAATGTTGTTGTTTTTCCAAAAGTGAAGTCACTATAGTCATTTTCTTATGTTCTACATTTGAAATATTTGCAATTATTTATTCTACAACAAATAAATTTGAAAACTACGATGTATCTTTTCTTTTCTGGCACTAAAAATAGGGAATTATAATTTTTTTAAATGAGAAACTTTTTCTTCAAATGTATTGCGACTTCTATACGTCAATTTGATCTGCATGTAAAGTGGCTCTAAAAGTCTTCGTAATTTACTAGAATATTGCAGCAAATACCAATATGTAAGAAAAAATTTAAGTTTACGAAAACTTTTGGGAGATATTTTATACGTTACTTAGAGTTTAATGATTTTCTAAAAAAAAGTTTTGCTATGCATTAAAAATATTTTATGTAGTTTTATTAAGATGAAATTAGAGATATTATTAAACAAATCTTATTTTCAAATATAAATTTTTGATATGGATAATGCAGTATTTAATTGAAATTAGTAAGTGCACGAACAGTTTTGGGAACCACCTGTTGTAAATTGTTTGGAACAGTTTAGAAGATCCGAAAAATTCAATGAAAGTGTGATATTCAATTAATTTCTAGATGAAAAAATCCCAATGCACGTTACAACTGTTTTTATGTCATATCTTTCAAGGGGCAAGTACTATCGAGAGTTCAGGTGTTTTTAGATTTATGCCGACCCAAATTTTCAATACAATCATCAATTAAATTTAAACCCCAATTGTTGTTAATAATAAAATAATTTCAGTGATCAATTTAATAATTTAATTATTATATAGTTTTAATAATTATATAGTTTTAATATTTAATGTGCTTTATTATTTAAATACTTATGTTTAATAATTAATTTCACTAATTGAATAGTTACTTTTACTAATTAATTTTATTAGATAAATTGTTTCAATAATTAATTTAATACATCAAAAATTATTTATCTATTTCTTATACCTCGTTTGAGTGAATTTGGTTTTCAAAACCAACCATAGATCGTTGCTAAACTAAAACAAAGAAATCTGAATTGTATATTAATTAATGTCCAAATATATAACTAGTATGTTTACCAGAAAATTGCATAAAAAATTATAATATGCATTTAACTTTAAAAGTTGTAAAGTTGTAAGTTGTTTTAAAGTTGTAATAAAGTAAAAAGTCGTTGTACGATAATACATAAATCTTAGTGCATTTATTTTATAAACACAGCGTAATCTATAAAAACAAATGTGATTTCCTTATGTAAAATGATTGAATTTGCTTATTTGTCAATTTCTATTGACAATCCAATTATAGTAATGGATTTATGATCCATCAATGTTTGCATTAGACTTCAGGAAAAAAAATAGTAATAATAACTTCCGGACCGGTTTATTTTTACGGACATTGACCGGCTCATTAATTGCACCGGACAGCCCAATGGACAGTACGCCTCTGAACAGAATTAACGGTAGCCAAAAATATTTACAAAAAAGCTTAATTTTATCACTTACCAATTATCGTCAATATTGCTAAATCCTGATCATACCGCAGAGTAGGAATTAACTCAAATAAAAATTAAAAAAACAAAACAAAGTATTGCAGAACCACGTATAGCGTATTCAGTCCAGCTCCAATGCAGCCACTATCAAAAGTGTAGACTGGCTAGTTTGTTTTTGTCCTCTTATAGCCAGACCACATCCATGTAACTTCCATCGGCGTTTCATCTATTTGTCGCCTTGTTCACAAAGTATCGCAGTTCCCATGTGAAACACCCTGAAGCAAGGTTTGGAGTCTGGATGTAAAAAAGAAGAAAAGGCCCCTTATTCTTTCTAAAGCCGTTCTAGGAATTGCGTAATCAGTAAACCCTTTGCTTTTAAAATTCCGACTTGTGACACAATGAGTGTATGGCTAACACCGGGCCCTGACTAAAGATTTTGATGATGGGGGTAGTAGCAGGACATAGACATAGTAGCATTGTCCCCTATTTCAACCCTGTGGCCAACGTTTCTTGGGGGGATTGTCCCACGCTGTTTGCTGTCCTTTTGAATTTACCGACACTGAACACGTTGGTAGAAGCTGAAAAGAAAAGTATGCTTAATGCCACTGAAATTTGGAGAAAATTTTTGATAGAAACCTAAAAGAATTTATACAAAAGTCCATTGGTTTGTTTGCCAAAGAAAAAAGGAGAACTTAATTTTTGTTAAAAGAATGTGTAGTAAGTAGTTTGTGTTGTGTTCATTTAGTAAACATCCGTGGCACTGATTTTTTTGTCTACTTATTTCTTCATCCTATGGTGATTATTGGTATATATCCATAATCTTTCTTTCATGCACGAACACGTTTTCTGGCTCTTAATTTTTTTAAATGTCATTCCCGCCTCAAAATATATAATAGTACTGCTCCCTCATCCCTCCACTAGCAAAATTGTTTAGTGGCGCCTTTGGGATCAATAAATACGATTTAGAAACCCATATTTCACCATTACAGATTTGCCTAGATCAAGTTATCGTAATTACAGTAAAAAAAGTCGAATTTAATTATCTTTGCGTTCCTGTGAAGTTTACAAAGCAATCCGACATATTGCATTCTGAAGACCAAAACTCTTTCCCCACCATATCGTCGTCTTGAATTGGCATTTACCACAATATCGTTCCTACCTTCCTGCAGCTCCTCTGTGTGGGACGCTTCCATGATATGCGTTTTTGGAAAGTATTAATGTATTAAGAACTTTCCATAACTTTAAAACAGTTCTGAAGGTAGTACAAGCAATTAATCGATTGGAAATTATAAAAATTCTCATTTTAAGTATGAGAATACTGTTCGAAGTAAACAGACGCGGATTTTTTTGGGGGGGGGGGGGGGGGGAGTCCCATGTAAAAATTATTGCCAAAAATATTTCCAAATTCTCCATTTTCATTTAAATGAAAATATGGAAACAGAAAATAATACCATATTTGAATACAATGATCAATATTATAGTGTAGTCTAAAGTTATATAACTTATATTTTAATTTACTAATGTGATGTCAAACCGAGTTGAAAAGCATTATTTAACTTTGGAAATTAGTAAAACCTTATAAATATAGAGCTTTACGTACCTGCAGTGTTGTCTAAAGTTGTTAAAAGATCTGCCGCCTTTTTCTGCATTAAATGATTTGTGATGTTGAATATATTGGTAAATTAACTTGTATAAAAAAGTTGAATTTTCAGGGTTGTTGAACTTTTTACACTTCACCTGATCTGCATGGGATATTTTTTTGTACTCTTAAATATTTATCTAATAATAAATACTAAATATTTATAATTTAATTGAATTAAAGTGTATTACATTTTCGGGGTAATTTCTTATATGGGCGCAAAAGAGGATAGTTAAACCCTCTAATTTTTATCTTTCATTGAACACTAGTAGTATCATACTAATTGATGATAACCCTCCCCCCTGTCCCCCAAGTTCACAAACTATCACCACCACTGTAAACACTCAAGGTCATAATCGCACCCTCCTTGATTGACCTCTAAGTCAGCCCCTGGAAGTAAACACTGATGACAGGGGAGTTCATATCTCTTTGAGTTGCGTAACTTTTAATATGGACAAAACTGTATAACTGTACAATAATGGTACTCTATTGCATATGACCCATGTACATTTTGCATTTTATTTTACATCTGTGCTACTTTACTTATCAATATGTTACATTAAACAGGGGCACAACCAAAAAATTTCTGTGGGAGGGGTTTTCAAGTAAACAATTAATTTGCTACTGTATTTCTCTACAAATACGATTTTAAAACATCCCATATTTGTTCCATATCATAATATTTTTTCAGTTTTTTAATCTGCCACCTATATATGCAACTAGTCCAGTATTCGAGTTATATTAAATACCTCAACATGAGACTACATATTACTTAGAAAACGTATAATAATATTATCTAGATTATATATAGTTTAATCAAAATTTTTTGTTTATATTCACTTAGAGAAGGAGCAGTATATTTAGGCAAACGGACATGCACTAATATCATATCAGACTGATTTTATTACATATTTATGGTGCTTGAAATACAAAGGCCATGTAGCACTGAAATGTTATAATTACATTTGGAAAACATCTATATATTTTAAACATTTCCTTTTTTTATATATATAAACGGTTATTCAGAATTCCCTCCTAGGTTTCGAAGCACTATAGTAAAAAAAACTAAGACTAATACAGAAAATAAGAACATTTGAAAGAATACAGAAACAATTCAAGTTTTATTTACATAGCTTACATGTGTTCTATGTGTGGACCCTTGGTCACACGGCATACATCAAAGCGATAGTCCAGTTCCTGCCGATAAGTCCAGTCCTTGCTTCGAAACCCAGGAAGGAAGTCTGAATAACCCTGAATATGTAGTTTATATTAAATCTAAGTAGATAAAAAATAAAGTATGACAATTTTTTGATGTTATGAGAGTTACAAATGTTTTATTTGTTTAAATGCGATACGGTAAGCTAACCCTATCGGAATGATGGTAAATTAAAAAAGTATTTTTTGGAAATTATTTATGATTACTTTTAGTGTTTGTAATTCATTCGTCAGAAAACATCGGGATGTCGGGGGTTTTATGTGGATTATGACAGTGAAACTTCCTCCCCCTCCCCCCCTGAGAACGCTCCTTGATGCAACTTCAAATACAACAGTAAAGCACGTTTTCTGGAATTAACGCTAAAGACCGCTTGGATAAGACCATCTTTACGACCGCTTATAAAGAACCGCTTTATACAGCAAAACATGTCCAGCCAAGATAATAAATCACTTGACCCTCCTCACTCTTGAGGGGGGAAAATATCTATGTCCCCCTTTGGAGGTGTGTCTTCTTGCGAAGAGGTTTTTTTTTCAAAATATAGCTTTAATGTTTCTCTAAATTTGACTGTTTAAGAAACACGAAAATAATTTTAAAATATGATCTGGATAGAAAAAAGTTTAATCTTTGTCATTGACTTGTTATTTTTTCAATAACTCTTTTCAACTTTTTTTAATATGATGTTAAAGTAAACAATTGATATTTTAATAAACTTAACAACATTTTAGGCCAAAAACAACTAAGGCAAAATACGGATAAAAGTTACGTCGATCCAACAAAACAAACCGTATAAAAATATTCGCATAACTTCTTTCTATTCTACGAATAGGCATATAGAGATTTTCCCATAGACTTAACATTAGGGGGGAGAATCAAGATGGACGGTAGCGAAGAGCCTTAAGCCATTTTCGGTATGTTGAATTTTTTACGATTTTGAGAGCTAAAATTGCATTAGTGAAATGATGAACAGCATAAATTTGGGTGATGACTTTTATGATCATATAGACAAAAAGAAGGTTAAATTTCGAAATTTTAAATTTCCCATAGGATTAACAAAGAGAAAAGTGAAAATGGAAAATTTTGAAATTTCCCTTTTTTGGACCAATTTTTGACACACTTCCCTATTTGAAGATGTTATAAATTTGGACTTGGGGACTCTCCTGTATATGGATTGAAAAGTGGCAAAATCACATTATTGATTTCGAGCAGTAAAATATCATTTTAATTGCGATTTATTAGTTGAAATTGATTTGGGTGATGATTTTTATGAACCTAAGTGCAAATAGATTATAAAATTTCGAAAATTGAGAAATTTTAAATTTTCCATCGGATAACATGGGGGAAAGTGAAAATGGAAATTTTTTAAATATTCCTTTTTTGGACCAATTTTTGACCCACTTCCCATTAAGTGAATGTTATAAATTTGAAACTGGAGACTCCTCTATAACATATCTCAAATCTGGCAAAATAGCAACATTGTGCGGCCATGACTAATTTTTCAATAATTCTTGCAAAGTGGTCACCCCGAAAAAAAATATGACCAAAGTATGGGAAAGAGTTACTTTTCGAGAAAATCTTTCAAATTGCAATTTTGGGTTGGAAATGTGTTTTTTATTCGTTTTTGGTCCAAACGTTAATTTAGAAATATTTTTCGTAAAATCAGATATTCAAATTTTCGAAAATCGTGGAATTTTTCTAAATGTCAACCATGAATTTAAATGGAAAATTTCTTTTGGATCAAATGGGACCAAATTGCGTTTATGTATTGAAAAACACTTTCTAAATTTAAGTAAGTTTAAAAATCAACCAAAAACTATTTTTCAATAGGAAAATGGCAAGTTGAAGTTTGGAAACTAAAGAGCTCAAAACCTTTTTAAGCCATTTTTTGTATATTGAATCTTTTTCCATTTTGAGAGCTAAAATTCCATTGCATTAGAATTAATGATCAGAATAGATTTGGGTGATGATTTTTATGATCCTAGACGAAAAAAGAAGGTCAAATTTCAAAAATTGAGATTTCCCAATTTTTCCCATAGGATTAACATGGCTAATGTATTTTCAAAGGGAATTGACATCTTTTTTGCAATACTTGGATTTCGAGGAGTAAAATATCATATTAATTACGATTTAATAGTGGAAATTGATTTGGGGGATCATTTTTATGACGCTAAGAGCAAATGGATTGTAAAATTTTGAAAATTGTGAAATTTGAAATTTCCTATACGATTAACACGAGGAAAAGTGAAAATGAAATTTTTTGAAATTTTCCTTTTTTGGACCAATTTTTGACCCACTTCCCATTTAGTGAACGTTATAGGATTGGAATTGGAGAATCTTTTGTATCTGGACACAAATCTGGCAATTTAGCAACATTGTGCGGCCGTGACTAATTTTTCAGTAATTCTTGCAATGTGGTCACCCCGAAAAAAAAATATGACCAAAGTATGGGAAAGAGTTACTTTTCGAGAAAATCTTTCAAATTGCAATTTTGGGTTGGAAATGTGTTTTTTATTCGTTTTTGGTCCAAACGTTAATTTAGAAATATTATTTTTCGTAAAATCAGAAATTCAAATTTTCGAAAATCGTGAAATTTTTCTAAATGTCGACCATGCATTTAAATGGAAAATTTCTTTTTGGTCAAATCGGTCCAAATTGTGTTTATGTATTGAAAAACTCTTTTTAAATTCAAGTAAGTTTAAAAATCGTCCAAAAAACTATTTTCAATATGAAAATGACAAGTTGAAGTTTGGAAATTAAAGAGCTCAAAACCTTTTAAAGCCATTTTTTGTATATTGAATCTTTTTCCATTTTGAGATCTAAAATTCCATTGCACACTGTAAATGTTGGTGTCTTAAATTTAGACACAAATATGTCTGAAAGTTCATTTCAGACACATTAGATGACTTATTTGGCACAAAGGGAATGTGACCAGATTTTCCTGGGAAAAAATCAGCACATCCCTGACCGAGGGCGGGGGTGTTGATTCAACGATTTTTTTTTTTTCCTTCACATTTCCAATACGACATATATTTGGCATGAGGTGACAACCCGTCCGGCAACACACATATTTTATGAAATTATTGCAATTAATTTAAAATTTTGAAATAACAGCTTAACTTAATAATTTAGCTGTACCAATAACAACTTAAGTTAAAAAATAACTCATATTATAGGTAACCAATTAATTTTAAATATATAATTTGAAATTTACAACAAAATAAGAGTAAAACAATTTATGTAAAAAGTTTATTCGAATTGTTAAATGAAAAAATCTTCCACATACCGACATTATATAGGTGTCAATCCTTCATACTTGCTGTTAGAAGCAATTTTCAATAGAAGATTTTTATCACCTCTTAAAAAATTTAAAAAATCTCTACATGAATATGAAAAATTTATCTTGGTAATCAGAAGAGATTTTGAAGTGTCTATTGACAGTTGAGTTTTTTCTGATGTCCAAATTTTATTAACTAAAGAAAATGTTCGTTCAACCGCTGCGGTTGTTCCTGGCAAACTGAAACCAAATTCCACTATCTTTGTTAAGCCTTCAACTGCAATTGCCTGAGTGCGAAAATGGGTGAAAATTTCCACCCATCGCTTATCTCCTGTGACTTCCTCTGCAGTCCATTCCGTTAACTTCTCTTGGTTGACGTAGCTTTTGAGCAGAACATATTCATTATGCAAAGCTGTTTCTTGTTTAGAGTCAAATAATTTATTTTTTGCAACAAAATCCATCGTAGCTTGAACTTCGGACCATGTAGGAATTTTTTTCAATAGAAGCCATCCAATGCAGCTGATATTTTTGAAATGGCTATCTCACTGATCTAAATAGATAGCTGCTGTTTCGTAAAATTCAGAAACAGTTTTCTCTACCTCCTTTTTGGTTATCAAGCAATCATCATTCAGCTTCTTAATTTCTGAGCGTACAGAATAAGGAAGAAACAAATCATCTTTCTTCATCTGCAGATTGGTATTCAAATTCTCGATCGTTTCTTGTACTTCTGCAGCTGAAAAATTTTCCCCTTCAACAACTTTGATGCTTGTTTGAAAAGTAGCTGCTTGACTGTGTACAAAATTGAGCCAAAGCTCAGATTCAGGATCATTAAAGAAATTCTGAAGAATTTTCGGGCATTTTTCCTGGCTCAAAAAATATGCCTTTAAACCAGGAAATATCCTTAGGATGCGCTCAATGGCTGGCATTAATGCCAACCATCTGGTTTTACTATATCCCAGCAATTTTTTTATACTCTACTTCTAGGAAATCGCAAAATTCTTTCAGTTCCTCGGTCCTGACCGTGTAGATGTAAAAATACGAATACAATTTAACAACAATTGTTTCTACATCCATTGGTAAACAATCTGTGGCTGATTGAGCAGCGTTGTGTATAATGTGGTCTCCGCATCCAATTCCCACAACTTCTCTGTTGAGGTGGGCATTTAATTTGGTAAAAACATTTTGTTTACCATTCCTTTTCATACCTCCAAAATTAGTGTTCGTGTGTTGTCGGCACAAAAACAAACAACCTTTGTGTGCAAATTGTTATCTTCGATAATTTTAATTAAATAATCTGATATTATATCAGATGTTTCCCCACTTTCACACTGAAACTCTAACAGTTTAACACAAAAACACCTTCATATGGCAGAAAATATCTTACCAAAAGAGGGTACATTTTTGTAGCACCATGATTGGAGACATCTGTGAGGAGTGTGCAATAGTTGATGGACTCCCAAGTTTTCCTTCAGTTTTGAAATCAAATGAGGTGCAAACACATTTTTCACAATTGCTTCTGATTTTGTGCGGCCGCATCTAAATTTTGGCTCAAAACACGCTTGAAATTTTTTTGTAGCGCAATCATTTGACCTAAAACTTTGGTTCTCTCGAACTGTGTGGTAGACCCACACACCTTCAGCAGCTGCGACTTCTAGATCATTTGCCGATGGAACAGATGATTGATTTGAAGAAATTATGATTGCCAAATATGTCATAACTTGCCAAAAATAGAACAAATTCATTCGTCTGGCAACACACTGCATTTTGATTTTCAATGAGAAAAAGAGCAAACGATTTCTGATCTTTGGCTCGGAAAACTTATACCTTTTAAAAGTAAGCCAAATTGGCGACATCAGTTACGTCATAAGTGACGTAATATTTTTTGCCAACTTGGCTCCCTTTTAATAGATGCAAGTAGACCGTCGCCAGATATCTGAATCATCTGCAACCTTTGAAAATTAAAGAGTGAGGGTTACCAAATAAAAAAATGCTCATTATTTGGCAAGTTATGGCGCATTTGGCAATTGGATTTTGTTCAACTTATTAAAAGTCGATTTTAAACCAGTTTCGGTCATTTTTGCCACGGCAGACCAGTGGATTCGTAATCTACTCACTTTTCTCTAATTTCTATAAAAAATTCAGAATGATGTTCGATGGTATCCAAAAATTGCAGCCGCCCCCCCAATCTACCAGGAAATCGAATCATACGAATGCTGAATAGTGTTTAGAGGAATATTGTAAAATTTCCATTTCATTTAAGACATTAAAATCAGCTTCGATACCCTTCGGTCTCTTTCACTCAGCTTCTCCCTTCCGACCACTATTTTGCTTTGACGAGCTTGTCTTGTCATACTGTGTGTCAAGACTTGAAGACATCGTACCTTTAGAAACGCCTAAAAAGCTGGAATGTTTCGGTCGCAGTTTCTGAAGCAAGTCGAACTCCTACAATTTGGCCTCTTTGAAAGACTGCGAGGTCTGACATTTTACGCTTTTGGAAAAAATCCGAGACGAGACGTATACAACTTCATTAAAGCTACCTCATACGTAACTTTATATATAATGTTTATATTTAATAAATAAAAAAAATAAACCTCGTAGCTAGGATTATATTTTAATGCTATCGAAGTGCTTCTTAAATGTCCCTTTTGTTCACAGGTGTTTCCATTAATTTGATGACCACCTGTATAACTTATCACTGATCAAATTACTTCTAGGTTGTATATGTGAGTGTTTATGAAAAATATATGGTTGTTATTAGATGGGAACTAATTGTACCAGTTGACTATGCAAATTGGGAGGTATTCTCCCAGGATATTTTCGGGAAATGAGAAAAGTGAAAAATCTGTAAACTTATAGTATAGCTCTTTTAGTACGTCAACGTCAAGTTAAACTAATTTTCATACTTAAGTTTTTACCCTGCAAAGGAGAGACTTGAAATGGTTAAAGTGATAAATTGTTGTAACCAAAATGACTTCAAATAGAATATAAATTATTTCTAACAGAATAAAACTAAATAAGTATTTGAAAATTAAAAGAAAATGTGTGATAAAATTTGACAAATTACATATTTCGTTGGAAAAAGATTAGATATTTGTGTTACAATCAGTTTGAAATGTTTGAATTTTGATCAAAATGTGTTTTCCATTTTTTATTTTATACCTTCCGACACAAGTTCCAGTTATCGATGCAATTTTATTAACTAGAAAATCTATTTTATTAATTAGTAACTACAAGATGTAAATATGCATTCAAACTATATATTAGATGTTCTGATTAGTCATTTAAAAACTATTCATTAGTTTTGAAAACTTTTAATTCAGTAAAACTTTACAAAATTGCATACAACATATATAACGATTTCGTGATCTTAAACTATAAAAAATGGTTAGGTATGTAATTTTTATTAAATTGTCTATGTGATGCATAATTTAATGAAAATTATTATGAGATACATTTCATAGTTTCTTAGGTATATATCTCCAGTTAACAAAAATATATATTTTGCTTTTTTTTTAACAATTGACAAAGTTGTACTTTAAAAGAAATGGTCGTGTATAAAAATAATCACTTGCCCTATGTTCCATATCTATTTATTCTTCTTCAACACAGTAGACACTATTTTTAGTATACATTCATTTATTTAGACAGCATAAAAATTTAATCAATATTAGAATTTTAATTTGATATTATGATTAACAAAAACAATTTTTAAGGAGATTCGGCACCTACATAGGATCCCATGTTAAATTCAATAAATTTGAGGGCATCTCATTTAATAACCGATTCTTAAATGATTATGAAACTTTAACAGTATAATATTTTGATACTGAATACTCTTTCGCGAGATTTTTATTATTTTTTGAAAATTAAAATAATTATGCCGTTTTAAAAATATGGTTAAAAAAAATTTTAAGTTTTAGACTGATTATTATTATTATTTTTTTTTAAATTTAAATTTTAGACTAATTATTTCACAAAAAGTATGCTGTTTACCAATTATTCCTCGTTTTAAAGTACATAAATGCATTAGAAAAACATGTACAAATGTTTTAAGCATTTATGTCAAATAGATTTTAAGTTATATGCTTCTAAACATGAAAAAACGCCATTTTGGGAAATTCGGTTTTCAAATTAAAAAACATGCATTAAATACCTACATTTTGTTTATTTCAAAAAAATATTAAAAAGTACTTCAAAATAAGATATAATTACAAATGAGGCATCATTTTAAAGAGAAGAATTTTAATAAACATTAATGAACTCAAAATTAATAATCTGAAAATGTTCCGAACCCCCTTAAAGCTTCATGGTCATTAACATTTCGAGTTCTTTTTTGATTAAAGGGTTTGCGAAAGAAATTTTATAAAATAAGAAATGTTTGAACATTCTTTTTTTTCCCCCTTGAATCATTTAACGCATTGAAACAAATTAAAATGCGATTTATTTATAAATCCTAAAATTTAAACCAAGAAATGTATTTCTATAAATAAAGATGAGTGGATTATATTCATTGAGACCGTGTATTATTACTTAAAATGTTTTAAAGTAAGTGTACTGTATAAAATATTTTAAGGTACTATTAACGATGTTGAAAATATTTGTAATTATTAGTAATGGGAAATATCATTACCTTTAAGTTTAAGATGTTTAATAAATTTTAAAAAATTCTTCATCATGTTGAAGTTTTATTATTGTTTGTATTTATAGTTGTGCTTTATACTTATAAGTTTGAGTTACAAAAAAATGTGACCTAATGTAAATAAAGTTAAATAATTTCAAATGAAATGCTCATTTATTTGTGTACCTCTCAGTATAAAGTGACAGTATAAACACATTCTAACGTTGTTCTTCAAATTATTCTAGAATATTCTAGAAATAGAATATACACTTGAATTATTTTAAAGCATTTTATTAATAATAACTGATATGATTATTTAATAATAACTGAAAATTTTATAACATCATTTCAGTCGTCATTTCGGTGACTTTATAAACGGCAGCTTTCAAAATTTTTTTTTTACGTAATTTGATAAAAAAAAAAAGAAGTTTTTAATCTTGTTATCATCAAAAAAAAATAAAAATAATAATAATAAAGTTGAAGTGTCACTTATAGTGATGGTTAAATCTGGTAAGAAGCTAATTGACAAAAATGTCGAAATATTAAATTGTGTTAACATTTTGAACAATAAGATAATTGCTGGTAATTCAATAATAATTGAAAAATTCATAGCATCTATAAATAAAACTGAGTTGTTTGTACGTCTGAACCTTATACATATCCACAGTTTTGTACCTAGAGGTACGAAACTTGGTACATAGAAACTTTAATGCATGGACATTGTAGAGAACAACTTTTAAATTCGATTAAAAATTTCTTTCATTAAAATTTAATAACATCAAAAAAAAAAATCTTGGAATGCCAACGATACTTTTTTATTACAACAGAATAAAACCAAAAGTTATTTAATGTATACCCCTTATCTTTATGATTATTTTTATGTAATACAATCGTCTATCCGATAAGCGGTTCGAATTTTATTGTGTCGTCCAAGATGCATTGTGTTCAGAGGGTATTTGACATTTTGATTTTATTTAATGAGTATTAATAAAATGTATACAAAATAAATTTGCTAAGTTCCTTTGTATTTTATTAGCAAATATCTTCTGCATTACAATTATCGTATATATCTAGCATCTAAAAGTTCGTTTACCAACATAATTTACCACTATACGTTCGTGGGATGTTTTTAGTCGGATTTTGATCAACTTAGTAAATCTATTATATCTTTTTTCTAGGATGTGTCCATTACAAGATCAAATGTAAGAAGGTCATCTAAAGTGAAACACTCACGTATATCATTAAGTATGTTGCGTGGCACTGCGTTGACCAATATTGGTACTATTTCGTTAATTCCATGCCACTTGGCGATAATTTTTCAGTTGGCGAACAATTTGGTAGATAACGCTATCGTTTCAATGCCTGCTATTTTTATCTTCCGAGTACAGGTTTTGTTTTATTTTAAAACAAAAATTAAAAACTTGGTGCAGTATATTTTTTTGATTACGTTTAAAACAGAAGCTACACCTGCAGTAAAGACACCAGGCATATTTTGTTGAGTATGTTTACAGGTGTTTTGTACATGTCAAAAAATAAATATACAATATTTTAAGTGATTAAACTTTTCTGGCTGGTTTAATTTAAATTATGCATCGAACTTCATTTGATGAGAGTGGAGTTAAAATATACATAGAATCTAGCATAGCAACGGATTATTTAGACTCAATTGGACTTCATCACTTGCAACCTCAATTGTAGATCTGCCTAAGATTATTGAAATTCACTGAAAAATTTCAAATCCTTTCGACACTTACTAATATGCCGTCACGTATACAATTGCTAAGTGTATAGAATCTGCCCCTAACAATTAAGAGAGCTAGGGCATCACCGCTGCAAAAACGGCATCGACTGAAGAATGACCGATAACACTATTACAAAATAAACGAAAACATGCATCTGTTATAGTACATTGGAAGCTGATCACCAACAACATTTAATCCGAAGAAATTCCGAGTCTATGTAACACAGAGCTGACAGATGTCCTTCAACGGGTCCCCAGCAGCGTTAGGCCATACAGTTAGCATCTAATATTTTAAACAATGAGCATAAAACTTTGTTTCTAAAAAGTCCCAACTGCCATTTCAATCGTCATTTCGATCACTTTTCAAACGGCATCTTTACATCTTTTTATATAATTTGATATATAAAAAAAAGTTTCTTATTTTATTATCAACAAAAAACAGTGAAGATGTCACATATGGTGATGTTTCAATCTGGTGCGAAGGACAATAAGAAAAATTTCATTTTGAGTTCCGCTAAGAAAATCCAATAAAAATAGTATGGATTCTTAGAAAACGGCTCAATCACTTAAATGTACTTTAAATTGACATTGAGAAGTATTCTTTTAATTTTGTATCTTTCAATATACAAGCAATTGTCAAGATTTTCAACCATTCATGCACAATTTAATCGAATCACTAAGAAGTTATTGCGATGAAATGAAAACGTCTGCTAAGCAGCTTTTTGAGTTATAGAAACACACCCCCATCATTCCAATAAGTTCAAACCAAATTTAGAAGTATCAATACAGCATTGACGCGAATTGTAACTATTAGATTTACATTTTCCTTGTCGACTGTATTCAATTTCCAGCGACTCTATTAATATTAAACTAAAGTAAAATGACCAAAGTTATGACTGTGGTACTAATAATACCTGAAAAAACATCTATCGAAAATGAAATTATTTTAAAACCACAAGATTTGAATGTGGGTTATTGTATAGATTTCTTCTTCTTATGTACGACACCCTTGTGCAAGCCAAGACCATCCCAAAAAGTTTTTGCCATCTTGGTCTGTAGGATGTGATGGTTCTCCAGTAAGTGATTCCAATTGTCTTTAGGTATCTCTCAACGCTATCCAGCCGCATAGAAGGTTGGTTGTATTCAGATTATCTGGCGCCGTCAGCAACACGAGGGCTATAATGCGCCGAAACATTCGTCATTAGACAAGAACAACATACACTTACAAACACCCATGCCTTACACGGGACTCGAATCCTCAACCTCGCGGTCTAGAAGCTAGCACGCTAACCACTATACCGTTTGGTCGGCTCCGCATAGAAGGAGGCCGACCTCTTTGTCTAACTCCATCTTGTTTAAAGAAAGTTATATTTTTTATCAGATTATTATCTTCAGATCTGTAAACGTGTCCCGGTCACCTAATGCGGTTGCCTTTAATAACATGAAATATGTCTGGTTGGTTAAGTATTCAATAGAAGGGATTCTGTTCCGATTCAGGGTGAGCCATTTACTGTTTTCATGGACTGATACAAAGATTCTTCTGAACATTTTTCTTTCAAAAATCGTCAGTTTATTTTCTTCTGATTTATTGAGGAGCCAGCACTCACTACCATACAAAAATCACAGGTGTGTTTTGTGGATATTGATTTTAGTTTTAAGTTGGAATAGTCTGCTTTTTAATCCAAAGTAGAACTTGTTTGCCATGACTAACCGGCTATCAGTTTCAGTGCTGATGCAATTTTTGATTTTTATAATAGTTCCAAGATATTTAAATTCACCGACAGCTTGAAATATATAGTCATTAACTCGTAGTGGAGATACCTTGGAATACTTTTTACGTATCTCAATGTTAGGTTTTTGTATTCTTGTTTATTTAAGGCATCCCTAAATCCTTAGAAGACATCATTTAACCCCTTGACATAAAATGACGTCTCAAAAACGTCATTCATTTCATGTGCCATTGCAGACTTTGACGTCTCCGAGACGTCAAGTACTGTCTTCGGTGAACACCGGGCAGTATATTATTATATAATCTGTTTCGGTCATTCATCGATGCTGTTTTGTTTAGACCACTGAAGATGATTTCCCCCTCTCAACAGTACCGATAAAAAAAAAACTCGCATCGGTAAACAAGTAAACAGAAAGAAGCGCAATGAAAGCGGCAGTCAGTATAGCGGTGATCTCTGAAATAATCCGTGTATATTCACTGCACAAACTTAAAACTATAAATGAGAACATCTCCATATTGTATTTTCTTGATTTATTTCAAGACAGAAGACAATCACGATAAAAGACGGGAAATTAATCAAGTATTTGTTTACTATAAAACCATGCTGACCCTATGTTCTGGTTAGGGTCGCATCACGATCTAATCTGAAGTTATGTTTCGGCACCAGGCAATTTTATTTGTATGTCAAGCAAGGCCTGATCATGACAAGTTGGGGCCCAGCAAGGCCCGGACACTATTAGGGGCCCCTTTATCAAATGCGCGATTTATTGTAAATGAGCTTGGCTCGTTATTAAATGAATTAACATGACATACAGAAAAAGTTGATAAATTAATGTCAATATATTGTCTTCTTAAAGTTTTTTTTTTATCATATATAAACAAATTTCAAATAACTAAATTTATAAATCAAAACAGGTAAAACTTTGTAATGTAGCATTGCATTTCACGATCACAATGTGTAGTAACATCCTTGACAGCAATATCTGCATCATTATTCACAACTTCAAAGCCGATATTTGCTGATCTCGCAATGAATTTGTCAAGACTTCCTTTCGATATTTCTTAGAGAAATATTGTGTGTTTTTTTATGCTTTTAAATGATGGTTTGATGCATTTGAATAAATACACTCTGGGATACTAAAGACGGTTCAAGATCAATACAAAATTATTTTTATGTAAAAATTCTTTTATACAGATTGTAAAAGATAGTCACGAAAAGAATGAAAAGTTATAGGTTTACAGCCAATTTCGGGGCCCCCTAAAATCATGGGCCCAAGGCCCGGGCCTTGTGGACCTAGGCGATGATCAGGGCCTGGCAGGAAGTTTAAAAAAATTTAACGTGGACTCTTACAAATTGATTTATGCTTTTCAAAAATCATCTTTTCACCGAAGGAAGAAAATAAATGCCTAAAATTCTAAGAAAAAAAAAAAATTGTTAGTTCCCAAAACGGGGGGAGAAAAAAAAAAGCTATTAAGAAAATATTTCAACAATTTGTCATTCAACATTGAAGCTTCTGCAAGTCCAATCCATTTTCATAGATGCAAATCTCTCGAAAAGAAATATGAGGTGAGTCGGCAAACAAATAAACATTTAAAAACCGCAAACATTACTCAATTTTATAAAGAAAATAGAGGTTGAGGGCTGTCTTCAGAAAGAGTCTTATAATGTGACAACCATTTCCCGAAATCAATTTGCAGGTCTTGCTGTATACTATATGGTTATGAGAATAATCAAATATTCAGAAACAGTTTTGAAAGTATTAAATAAAAACGATTATGAAAATTCTACTTTAATTTGAAGTTGAGTTGTGATGGATTTTAACAGTCACAGTATAAAAAATATTAAAATTGGCACATAAAGATGCATACATCTTTCAAAGTTAATTTGTTCCCCTGAAGTTAACTTTAAGATACACTAACTAGAAAATAATACGGCAGAACCATACATTATATTTTACCCGCTATTTCCGACCTATCGTTACAAAATTTGTCAAGAAAACAATTGATAATCATTAATGAAGAAATCCATTGCGTGAAAAATGACACAGAAGTTCTTTACATTTTATAAGAACATCTATTTATAATTAGGAAATTAAATCCTTATATGCTATTAATGAATGAAGAATTATACAAAACTAATGTTGAATTTAAATTAATTTATTCTTATTATTAACTGTTCAATCTACTAAAACCTCTGTTTTCGACTTTGGCCAATAACTGCTTAGGCATTTTATGCCAAGAAGACAGTACAAGAGTGAACTACAGTCTATTATCATAGACGTAAAGCAACTCTTTCTAGAACACATATGCAGACGAAATAGAGATATTTTCTGACATAAAAAAAAAACAGTTCATATAACTTTAACCCTAATTAAATGGCAATTCAAAAATTCAAACATTGAATTCGGAAAAAGAAATATTTGGAATAATAACATGTTTTTGGTTCTTATCCAACAGATGGCGCTACTGCAAAAGGAAAAAGTCGCGAGGCTAATTTTGATGTGATAATAGTAAATCAGTCTCACTTTATTAACCCTTGAAATTTATTTAATCATTGTATATTATTGTTGTTAGATATATTATATAATTTCATTAGCTGTGAAGCAATATTTCGAAGGATAATGTGATAAAATATTGCATTATGTCCAGGGCCTGATCATAATAAATTGGGGGCCCTTTTTTCAAACTCGAGATTTATTGGAAATGGACTTGACACGTAGTCAAATGAATTACCATTAAATATAGAAAAAGTTGATAAATTAATGTTAATATATTGTTTTCTATAAGTTTTTTTTTTGTCACAAATAAAGAAACAAATTTCAAACAATTAAATTTATAAATTAAAACAGGAAAAACTTAATATTGAAGTGTAGCATTGCATTTAACGATCTCAATGTGTAGTCCAATCCATGACAAAAATATATGCAGCATTATTTACAATTTCAAAGTCGACATTTGCAGAACTCACAATAAATTCGTCAATAATTCCTTTAATATATTTCTTCTTTCATGAAAGCTAGTTTTTTAAGCTTTTAAATGATGATTTGGTTTATTTGAATAAATACACTCTGGGGTATCAAAGACTGTTCAGGATCAATATAAAATGATTACTATGTAAAAATTCTTTTATACAGATTATAAAAGATATTCACACAGCTTTTGAGAAATAAAATTTATTGGTTTACAGCTGATTTCGGGGCCCCCTAAAATCATGGGCCTAAAGGCCCGGGCCTTGTGGGCCTAGGCAATGATCAGGCCCTGATGTCAAGGGGTTAAGATGGACAGTAAGGCTATCCCCTTCTCCCTGTAGATCTAACTCTTCATAATATTGACCACAATATTCGCCGAAGTATTGTTTTAAAACAACACTAAATTTAACGACAGCAGTAAAAGATCATTCACAAAATTTGAAGTTCTCCAGAAATTTAAATTATAGTTTGACATATTTCAGCTATAGTGCAAGAAAACTATCTCTATCCGGCTTATAAAAACAACCATAACTTGTCAAAAAAAAAAAAAAAAAAAATGACAATTCCCTTTTTACTAAAACTCTAGAGAGAACATAAATTACAGCAAAATCAAAAATGTCAACTATCGCAAGCGTACGTCGCATACAGAAAACCACTTATAACACTTTTGCATTGCGTGTGAAGATTTAAAGATCATAATTGTAAAAACATAGGCTCTAACAGTTATTGACCATTTTCTTCTAGTCTTAAGATGATTAATTGATTTGAATGCTCAACGACCTATTTTTATGCACAGTAACGGCTATTAAGGCCGTGACCTACAGCTTAACGTGGATTCCGGGCCATAACAAACATTCATGCCTAATCCGGGATTCGAACCCACCCTAGTAGCAATCACTGCATGGCGTTTCGTCGGCCAATGATCGGAATTCATCAAAGTCATCGGCGATTCCCCAGACTGATATATAAATACACCCGTATTTCCTCGTCTGCCGATGACCCTAAACTCATCGGCATAAGATATCTTCCCAATATCGGTGGCCGGTGGGAATTTCTAATAATCGTTTTTTGATCGGCAAAAGATATCGGAACGACATCGGGGACAGGCGATAAAAAACTTATGTTTCTTTTTCTTGCAATTCCACTGAATTAGAGGCGATCCTTGCATGTATTTCAAATTTAAATCAAGTATGCAATTTGCTAAACATTTCGCTTTGGCAATAAGTGAAAAATATTTTAAAAATAAGTGTACGATAAATTTTAAATGTAAAAATATATTTTGAAAAAAATGCAAACCACATAATTATATATTGCTTATCTAATACGTCAATAAAATCCATAAATAAAAGTTTTTATATAGTAAAAAAATATAGGAACACCATTTCTAAAATTAAAAATAAATTCTCCATTTCAATTTCAATATAAAATAAAAATATAGTCCTTGTTTTTAAATAGTTTCATTATAATTTGCTGAACTCATTTACTTAAAAGATGTTTAATCTTTTAAGTAAAATAAAAATATGTTTCAAAAAGTTAATCAAATTGAATATAGTTTTTTAAAAAATTTAAAAATTAAATATATTTTTTTTAAATGTCAAAATTATTAAGTAAACTCTTAAATTGCATTTCAAAAAATATCATAATATTTACAATCAATTAGTTAAAATTTTACAAAATAGATGGCGACACTATTTATTATGTGTCTCGGTACTAGTTTTTTAATAAGTCGCCAAGTTTGGTTTTCCAGCCAAAATAGATGCCACGGAAGAGATTATAAATTTTGCAGTCAAAATAGAAGCGATTTGTGGTAACCTATTGGGTGTCAGAGGAAACCCAGATAACAACTTGTTGAGACCGGGAATATCGTGATTTTTAAGATTTCATGAATGTTATCCCTCAGTTAAATTAACATTTATCCCTCAGTTAAATTTCATAAATCTGCTTTGAAATTTCGTTTCATTAACTTGCTCTACAAATTCTTACAACGATTATCTAAGAAATTTTTTTTTTAGATTTTTAAAACTTGTTTTGAACAAGAAAAGATGTTTGAAAATCATTTCTTGATTTAAAATAATGAGATTTTGGATTTTATTAATAATAACAAAATTGAGTTTGTTCATACATTTGATTTCAAGAATTTGTTCACCAGTATACCACATGATGATTTAATTTGAAAAAATGAATTAATTTGCTCTGATATTTTTGATAATTTTCTTAGACTCCGATTTAAATAAGATAGAATTTTTAGAGTTTTGCTAATTTAATGGTTTTGAAAATAATTTATTTAATGGAAACCATTTTTATAGACAAACTAAAGGAATTCCTAAGGAAAGAGCTTTTCTAGCGACTTTGCCGATTATTATTTACTCGAAATGAGATTTCTAGAATATAATAATATTGAAGCTTTTAGATATATTGATGACTTAATTATTTTTAATTTCAATGATTTGGACAAAATTATAGAGATTTACCTGAAGGATTTGATTTAAAATAATAATAATTACAAGAGAGCTCAGTATTTCGATTTAAATTTAGAGATAATCCATAATTCATTATATTGGGGTTTATGACAAAAGATAGGATTTTAATTTTAAAGTTATTTGTCTTTCGAATTTTAATAGCAATTTCAAGATTTTTAGAAATATTTATTATACACAACTAAATAAAATTAAGAGTATTTGCAATAATGCTACGTACTTTAATTTGGCTTTTGGAATTTTTAGGGACAATTTGTAAAAAAATGAATTTACTAAATATTTTTGAATTTTCGTCTTTTGGATTTTTTTTTTTTCCCGATTCCATTTTTCGGGCGATATTGAAATCCAGTTAAATAGCCCTAACTGGTTTAAATATTTTATTATAAATTTTTTTAATTTTTTCTTGGAACATAGATGGCAGTGAAGTTTTAAATGTTTTATGCGGGGCAATTTTGGGAATTATGTTTTTCAATACTTAAACTCTTGGTGCTGGACTGGGTTCATCTCGAATCAACGTGGACATTAAACTTAGGAAGACAGCTATTTTGTTAAGTTTGGTTTACAAGGTACGTTTCGTTTTAGCATTTGTGAATATTTTTGACTTCTTGTCTATCCGGCTGGATACGTAGGGGCTTGAATGTGATTGATATATATCCAGGGGCGTACTGGCCATAGGGTTGTCCGGTGCAATCACCGGGCCGGTCAGTGTCTGTGAAAAATGGGCCGGTCCGGGACGGAAGTTCGTATTTTTGATTTATTATTATTATTATTATTATTATTATTATGTCAATATAAAAGCTAATTGCATTACTAAACTTTTTTTTTCTCCTAAGCCCAATGCATTTAAATCCCAATCGTTCACTCATGTTCCTCGCTTTTTCGATTAGTAGGGATGATAAGAAATTCTAAGAAAAGTACGGGGGTATTGTGGACAGTTGTAGAAAAGCGACCGACAACTGCTCAATGCCTGAGGTAAGGTTCTGTATCCGAGGGAAGAACTTCTGGGTTGAGACGATCGTTAATCATGTAGTTGGGGAGGATTTTTCGATACGCTCCATTTAACCTCATTAGAACCCTGGTCACGTTGAAATGCACTTTGTGTACGGTCCCTTTTCTGCGATCGCTCCAGGACTGTGCTTACTTTTCAATACAAAAAGAAAGGAGCTACTCGATTCTCTGCTTGACCGCACATAACATAGGACAAAGAGTAGCAATCTTAAAAGTTCGTCTTAGCTTTCTGTACTTATTTGTTCAGGGTTCGGACAAAGTTTTAGATTTTAAAAATAAGTTTCTTTACAAGGACCTTCCAATTAAAAAAGTTCAGCGGTCGGCAGTTCAACTCATTTGCCTCTTTGTTGGACTTCTTTACCTTTTTCAGAAAGACGAAGAATTGAAACATAACATATTTTACATGCTCTATCTCAATCCGTAAATTTCTGTGACTTTATATCTAATTAGCGAATGGAGGTTTTTTTTTTATTGTCTTATAGTGCTATAAGAGTTTGTGTCTCAATTTGGTTCTTGTAAGGATAGCGTCAAAATAAGTGGAAAATTGAAGACGTAAGTTTTCAAAGTGATTGTAATGGTATCAGTTGTATGCATATCAAATAGCTATTCTTATCATATTTCAGATTTTGCAATTAAATCGCAACAAAATGGCCTAGAAAGTGTAACAGAAAAATTTGTAATAAGGGACTACGGCATATATGTGGTCCTTATTTTTTTTTAACTTTCAGATTTCTTTTTTCCTCACCCTCCAATTATTTTCCCTTTGGCAATAAAAATATTATTGTAAGCAATTTTTTCAAAATTTAAAGAGATTAAGCTGTGCCGTAAGGAAAATGGAAGTTCGCATCACATAACTGCATTTTACTGTACAGCGCAGGGTGTTCCTTATTTTCCAACTTACAAAATTTGTATTCTTACCCCCATTTTTTACCTTTGACTATAAAAAATATTATTGTGGTCATTTTTGTAAATGAAAAGTGATTAATGTATGCAGCAACGATCAACGTGTGGACGATCACTGCAAGCAGTACTACACATATTGTAAAATATGAGGCATTACTAAAAAAAAAAAAAAAAATACCGCTAAAAATCTGACATTTTTGTTGTTTAAATGTTAGATTTTGTTAGTTAAATTGTATCAATATTTTGCAACTTTTTTAAATTTAGGAAATAAAACTTTTAGAATATGTTCGTTCATTTTTGTCAATTCTGTTTTTATTTTTACAAACTTCAATATCAATTTAGCAGGGTTAATACTAATTTATCATAATAAAACTTGGTTATCTACAAAAATAGGTCAAAAGAAAAAATATTCGGGGGTATGAAATTGAAGCCGAAGAAATTTAATATTTATTTTTTTCAAACAATTTCAATTTTAGTAATCTTTTAACAACTTCAGGATATTTGCGACATGGGTTAATATATTATTGAAATGAAATTTGGCACACTGTCAAGATAGACCAAAACGAAAGGAATGAAGGGGTGAGAGTTAAAATCAGATGAAATTTCGTTTTTGACGCCTTACATAGACCATCCTAATATATAGTTATAATTAGTCAATTAAAAGACACAATACTTAGTTATACTACATATCATTACGTACCTACTTTGATTCATCTTAAGATCTCAACGAGGGATTTCAAACTCGAACAGAAATTTATATTTTAAACAATTAATAATTTGCTTTAAAAATTGAAGTTATATATTTTCGATTAATTTGTTTTAAATGATAATTAAGACGGTAAAGGAAGTTTAATTTCACCAACAATAGAAGGTCACTTTTTCTTTAATAGCACAATTTAATAAGTTAAATTCTTAACTGATAAGTTGCCTTTGTAAAAAAAAAGGCTCTTCCTTTAAGTATGTACAATGTACATATTAAACAGTATTTTTAAACTTCAAATATTGTGTTTATTGATGGACAACCCAACTACGGATACGGACGATGACGCTTCGTGTTTTTAAGACAACTGTATTTTAATGTTTCATAATGTGCAGTTTTGTTGAGTTTTAAAATTCGATTTATTTGACAGACAATTGAAAGAATTTCTTACAATATCTGTTCAGAACAAGTATCATTTTGTAAAAAGTGTATGCTTTCTCTCAAATGATTTTTACCAAAATTGTCTTACAAAAATTAATTAGTAGACAGATAGTAGTGCGTTGATTGTCAGAGAGTTTTTCGGATTTTCACCTTCTTGATGCGTAAATGCGCGACATTTTCCTCTTCAAAGACCAGGGGTGAAAACAGTCAAAATGTCAAAAAGAGGAAAACATTCATAGCTTTGTTTTCAACTACAAAAATAGTTGAATAAAAATATAATGGTGTACTAATGTGTGCACAGAACAATGGTGGAGTTAGATTTTGTTTTTTATGGGCTACAGGTAAGTTTAGTTTGATAAAGGCCTATAAAGTCTAATTTAAAAAAAAAAAAAAATGTAGAACAAGCAGAACTTTTCAGAGTAAAAAAAAGTGGAAACCCCTGAAAGACACACCATTTCCAGACTGTGTACGATTCACGTTGTTTTGGCGCATCAATGTCCTAGTGTAGTTTTTGCGCTTGATAACGTCTAAATTTATTATTGGATTCTACATAGATGCCTTAAAAGAGATTAAATATTCTTAGCCGACACAACTTTGAATTTGTATTTTTTCCGATTTTAATTTTGTTAACGCTTTAATTCTATCAGTAAACACTTACATAAGCATTATATGGTAAAGAATACTCTAAAATAATATTAAAAGAAATCGACTCATGAGGCCCTCTAAAAGGGAGTTTTTTTTTCTGCAACGATTACCAAAATATTTATCAAAATCAATAAATTTATTTTGCTTTTCTCTGGAAAAAGCAATTTGATCTTATAAATATAATATATAAGAAGGGTGAAAAATAAAAATAAAGAAAGTTTATATTTTCCATAAGTTCAGCTACACAATTCAATATTTGATTTTCATTTTTAGTAATCCATAATTGATAAGGTTTAATTTTGAATCCATAATTGATTAGGATGTTAATAATCGCAGGAATTATTCTTTTGAATCTCTTAACTGCTGACTACGAAAGTTAGAATCTTTTTCTAATATAATCTTCCATTTTAACGTAATCAGAGTTTCCACGGTCATTGAAAGTTATTAAAAGAGCTTAATATTTTTGAACTTGTTTTCAAGGCCTTGAAAATGCTTAGAGGTGCTTAAAAGTCCTTATAAGTCCTTTATTTTTGCGTCTGTTGTGCCAACCGCAAATTTTATAATAGTACTACTCAGACTTGCTATCCCCGCGTGACCACCACTTGTCCGCACTGTTATCAGAATTCTGTGACATATTTTATTACGCATGCGCCAACTTGTAAATTTTCTGGTATAATATATTCTATTAAAAATTTATATATCGACATGATACACGAAAACAAATTTTCAAAGGTCATTAAAAACATTATTTAGATCCATAAAAGTCATTGAAAAGCCAGTGATTTTCATTCTGTGATTTGAGTGTGAGCCCTGGTAATATCAAATCCAGTAACATTTTCAGCCTAAAGTTCTTTAATTTACGCAAACAGCTTGCTCTCTCTTTAACCCTTTCTTCTCCCTATCGGATTCAAAAGAAAAAGTAAACCAAAGAAAATTCCATTGTCCTATATGGTGTTTACCCTTTAACACCATTCGGGACCAGGGGGTATGGATATTTATTTTAAGATTAACGATTCCGTTTTCTCACCAGCGGTTATTTGAAGCGTGAATTTCCACAACAAAAGGATTTTAGATTTTTAGGTGTGTTGACTGGAGTAATGACTTGCACTTGACATTGAATTATGAAAGGTAAATACTATTGTAAGTTGTCCACTTTGGATCATTTATAAAATTGTCTCCCGAGAAAACCTGTGGAACAGTCCATTTCCAATTTTGACACATCACCTCGAGTAGAAGGTTTACCGAGCTGCGTAAGAACGTTGTGATAGATTTGCTTGTTAGACTTGACGAAGGCTATCTGAAATCATTCATCAAAACTCTGAAATTATATTCAAAGGCAATTGTTGTTTTAACTAGATCAAATATGAATTTATAGACAACCAGCTACAATTAGTGCCATTAGGGTGAATCATCTTGTAAATGCATATCCATCAAAAAACAATTTCTTTGCTGGTATAAGCAAGAAGGGAGATTTGGAAATTATCAGTTAAAGAACATAAACCTTCCTATTCCGCAAAAGATATTATTAAAAAATAAAATGTTCTAGGAAAAAAAGCCTTTTGCGCTCTTTAAGTAAAAAGCGATTTTGCAACTAACACTTCACAAAAAATCGTTTTTGACTGTAAAAATAATATAACCCATAAAAACAAAGTTTTTAATATAAATCCTTTGTATACATAAGTCAATTTTTATATTCATTAACATAGCACCGTTTCTGCTGCCAGCGTGTGCTTGTTTTAAAAATTTAAATTTAGATGCTAACACCATCTCTATCAGCAAAATATGTGGCAAACTACCTTTCAAAATTTATTCATTCAAAATGAATGTGAATTTATGCACTCAGATCCAAGTATCTTTTATTTCTTCTGATCAAAACAATTTTATTATTTATACTAAAATTATTTTGTCAACAGGAAAGAATTTCTTCAATGATTGGTTTAATGCTATTTCAATGCGATTGGATGACGGCAAGTTGGTTTATTAGCATTCCATAAAAATGATCTTTTAGTGACAGTGACAGCCTTCAAAATGGGACAGAATGCATTGTCACCGACATCGAATCTATCTGCCAAGTTTCAGCCAGATTTGATGATGTCAAAGAGTCTCACATAATTAGGCCTCCGAATATTTGCCTGCCATCGACAAACAAAACACATAAATATACACATAAAGTCGGAAGTTAATACAAGAAATTTAATAAATTAAAACTGCAAACTAAAGGAATGTACGTGTGATGAGAGGTTTGGAATGCAATTTTAACAAATACATGTTTAGAAATGTATGGATGTAATTGTTTCAAAGGTGCGTTGTATGTTAAACTCAAAATTCAAAAGTAACTGCACCCCTTTAAAAGAATTAACCGTTTTTTAAAAAGATTTTTCCGTATTAGAAATAACACTTTTGTAATATTTGAAATTAGCTAGTAAATTACTTTTAAGATTGATTTATCAAAGACATTTAAATGATGTGTTGATAAATTATGCTCACTTCCAAAAGAATCGGAATCCAACACCATCAGCATCATTTGAAAGCAGCCATCTGAACTTACCTGGCTATTATTAACTCACCTTATATCTAAACTGTATTCATAGAATTTAAGTTTGAAACGATCAGAACTACTCAATCTCGTGAAATTATTCGAAATACGGCAAAATATGTTTCTGGCTTTGACATTAAGTTAAAATAGATCCATTTTTAAATCCCTTATAATAACTTCGAATTTGTGTGTGGATGGTTGGCTGTGTATGTCGATGGCGGTCAAATCTGCGTATCATATCTTTACATAGGGTAATGAAAGTACAGCATTCGATTGAATTTTTTTTTTTGGATCACCCATATTTTTAAAAAAAAGTGGTATAGAAAAAAAAATGCCTGTCTGTGTGCACGTGGTCAGAATAACTCCCGAACAAATTGACCTACACTCTTCAAATTTGGTACATGGGTTGGCGGTGGCCATGGGTCCTGCCATTTAGGTTTTCGTCAAAATCGCGCATGCTCATAAGATTGAAATAATGAAAAATCATGAAAAAATCTCGTTCTTCAATAATTTCTAAAAAACAGCCCTAACTATTTTGATTAAAATCTCTCTGCTAATGTCTCTTACGTGTTCTAAACTTCCCCACCACCTAAATTCCCGTACAAATGCGATAAAAGTGTAAAAAGTTTTTTTAAAAGGGGGAAAAAATAAAAATAATCATGAATTACTTTAAAACAGAGTTTTCTGCCCTTGAGCATCACCCACCAACGATTGATTTGTATCTGTTTCCCGCACAAGAAAGGACAATGTAATGTCTATCGAATATCTTCGCCAATTAGGTGGGTCTTTAAATAAGTGAAAATATGAAAATGGTAAATAACATCCCGTATCATATTTTAATGCAATGATCAGTATTATTTAGTGAATTTGAAAAATTGTGCGATGTTCCATACCCCTAGTTAAGGATTAAATTTTGAAAAGTAGTTTGCCGCATATTTTGCTTATAGAAATGTTCTGCGGAGGCCAATTTAACTCACTTGCAATAATCCAATCGATCTGAAACTTGGCAAATAGGATTTGATGCCGATGACATTTGTCACTAACAAATTTTGGGACTGTTATTCTCACTAAAAGATCGCTTTTACAATTACACATTCTTCTATAATCGCTTCGGAATACTAATAAAATCCCATTTTAACCGATCATTTGTTGAAACTATTTCCTGGTGCCAAAATGTTTTAATCAAAATATATATAATATATGGGTTTTCATTAATTTACAACTGGTACCATTACAATCATTTTGAAAATTTACGTCTTCTTCAATTTGCCACTTATTATGCCGCTATTCTTACAAGAACCAAATTGAGACAAAAACTCTTATAGCACTATAAGACAATACAACAAAAATCTCCATTCGCTGATTAGATATGAAGTAGAAGAATATATAATCTAAAACTTTGTCCGAGTCCTGAACGAATAATTTCAGAAAGCAAAGACTAACTTTAAACTTTTAACATTGCTATCATTGTTCCTTTGTTCTGTGCGTCAAGCAGAGAATCGCCCCGCGCCTTTTCTTTGGTATTGGAACACATTTCTGGAGCGATCGGAGGAAGAGGGGATGTATACAAAACGCGTCTCTACATGACCAGGGTTCTAATGAGGTTAAATGGAGCGTATCGAAGGCTCCTCCCCAACTACCTGATTAATGATCGTCTCATCCCAGAACTTCTTCGCTCGGATCGGACACCCTGAGGTAAGGACGGGACCAAGGAGGTTTCAGGACCACCCGCTTAGATTGTTGGCGAGAGAGAAACTTCTCAGGGGGGGGGGGGGGGTCAAGGAGTTCTAAGGCGAAAAAGTGGTGGGTAGTAACTATTGCTGTATCAGTTGTTGCAGCATAATGACTAGTCGAATAAAATTAACAAATATAGGAACACTACACACACACACACACACAAAAAAAAAGTGACCGTTGTTTTGCTGAATTGAGTGGCCATTTCATTTTCCAAATTGGTATGGCTCGCCATACAAAGCTAAACTGGATGTTTTCAGGTCAACATAAACAAAGTATGTTTTAGACAATCAAGAAACTAAAAAGATTATCTGCGTAATAAGTGTTTATGTGTTAATATCTAATGATGCAATTGACAATTAGATACGATAATCAACTCAAAACGAAAATGTTATTATTCCTTAGATAAAAAAAAATTATACTGTGCTGTTCATGTTTTTAAAATTATATATACATGCTGTTATCTCGGATGCCGGACATCTCATCCCTCGGACAACTCGACCCCGGACATCTCATCCCCCGGACATCTCGCCACCGGACAAGTCACCACCAAGAAAGCGCGGATCGAGGGTATTGTGTGGCAAAACGATTTTCTTACGAGGAACTATCGAAGCTGAACGGTGGGACTTGCGTACGTATTCAAGAAGGCACAAAGTTGAAGTTATCTTTTAACCCCTCCTCCCGGCTGAATATTATTGGTGTTATTTAAATATTAACGAAATATTTTATTACAGTCTTGATTAAATTAATGTTAATTCAAGGTATTAATATTTTTAATAATATATGAGTTATTAAAATATGGAAATATAGAATTGTTATACTTCGGTTCCCCCCCCCCCCCCTTCTCTGCGTAGAGACGTTTCTTTTTGACGAAAGAGATGTAATAGTATCGAGAATATATAGAAACTTTGTATATTTAATATGATGCAGAGTAACACTGATGTGTCAGATGGTTATCAGGCGCGGATCGAGATATATATATTAGGAGAGACGGAGGTGCGTGTTGCCATATGGAGAAAGTTTTTATTAATATCTTTAATAAGTAATAAGTTAGTAAAGTATGGAATTTGTATATTCCGGATATTTTTTTTTCTTTCTTTTTTTTTGATTTAGATGAAAGGAGATTTAATAGTATCGAGAATATATAGACACATCATGTATTAGATATGATAAAAGGTAAGACTGATGTCTCACAGGTGACTGTCAGGCGCGGATCTAGAGAGGCGGAGGTGCGCGTTGCATACATATGGAGAAAGTTTTTATTAATATCTGTATTAAGTTATTAAAATATGGAATTGTTATATTTAAGATTTTCTTTTTCTTTCTTGACGTATAGACGTTTCTTTTTGACGAAAGAGATTTGATAGTATCGAGAATATAAAGACACTTCGTACGTTTGATATGATGCTGGGTAAGAGTGAGGTGTCAGATGGTTGTCAGGCGCGGATCTAGAGATATATATTAGGAGGGGCGAGGGGCATGTTGCGTACATATGGAGAAAGTTTTTATTAATATCTTTAATAAGTAAAAAGTCATTAAATTATGGAATTTTTATACTCCGGATATTTCTTTTTCTTTTTGGAACGTAGATGCAAAGACATTTAATAGTATCGAGAATATATAGACATGAGTGAGTTATAACATTTCGTAAATCTGATATAATGCAAAGCAAGTTGATGTATGTGAAAGATGATTGTCAGGCGCGGATCTAGAGAGATATAGTAGGGGAGGGGTGCGTATTGCGTTCGTATGGGGTAAGTTTTTATTAATATTTTTTATTATAATTAGTATTTAAATTATGAAATTTTTATATTTCGAAGATTTTTTCCCCTTTTTGACTTAGAGGAAAAGACATTTTATAGTATCGAGGATCTTGGGAGGATTTATTAGGAAGAATATGCGAGCTGCTCAAGAGAATTTAAAAATGGTGATGCACTAACTGTTACAAGCCTATCATCGATTTTAAATTAGGTATTGCATAACGCCAACGGGATTCAATAGACATATTCAATAGATATATAGACATGAGTGAGTTATGACACTTCAAGGATCCAGTGAGGTATAACCAGGCAAGGATCTTGGGAGGATTTATTAGGAAGAATATCCGAGCTGCTCAAGCGAATTTAAAAATGGTGATGCACTAACTGTTACAAGCCTATCATCGATTTTAAATTAGGTATTGCATAACGCCAACGGGATTCAATCGTGAGACTAATTGCATGCTAGGCACACAACATGGTCAGTAAGAGCTTTGAAATTTTTACCGTCGACGACGTTTTCTCGCCAACGCGGTATATTGAAAAAATAATAAATTGTTTTTGGTATTCGATGACATGGCTTAAAATCGCAATGAGGAAATGTTACGGCGTTTTCATACTATAAGGAGAATATTTGGCCATTTTCATTTCAACCCTTTCAATTCCTTCTATTTTCAGCATAGTTGATGGCTGTGTTGTTGACGTTCTTGCATGCCATAGGTTAACTCAAAAGCTCATGCAATGTGTTTAAAGGAGTACTAAATCCTTTTCCTCCCAGGCATTCCAACACCTTCTCGGGCACAACCTTTAACGAAATTCCTTTTATCGTAACTGGTGTGAAGTTCAGCACAGTTAAACATACAAAGCGGATACTGAAAAAGAGTTGTCCGACAATGGACAACCCATTGTATCTTAAGTAACCTGACTAAAATGGGTTTTTCAAACATAATTCATACATCTGCCTCTGTTCTTAGTTTTTGACTTTTAAAGGATTTTATCAGATTTTAAACAAAAATAAAAGACAGAAATACTAAATATAAAAATAGCAATTTTAAAAAAGGAAATATTTATAAGATTTTATTCTGGCATGTTTATACGGATATGTTGGTACTTATAATGAACAACAAGTCTTCAACTAAAACTAAAGTTGTATTGATAAACAGTTTTATTTCCATTTAATACAAATGTCTTTATCTACCCACTCAATCTTCAGTGATGTGATTCTACATATACCTACAGTAAATGTAAGACTTCCAAAGTTTTAAGTTAACATTTCTTAATTACTAAAATAAATTCTTCCAGCCCCACATTTTAGATTACTTTATCATCATTGTAAGTTTTAATAACTAGAATTTGACAGAAAAATTAAATTGTTTTTCTATGCTTCTGTATAAACTTCTCAATAAATAATTATGTTATGAAAGCTGAGTCTACTATTTCATAGTATTATTACACTGATGATTATATTATTTATCCTTTTGCATGAATTACACATGAAATGGTTCTATATAGATATCTATTAAAAAATAGTTCCTACTTATAAGTGTTTCAATTTTAGAGACGCCATGTTCAATGGAAAGTTCTAAAAGATATTTCTAAACCTTTTGTCTTTGCACATACTTCTTAGAAAGTCGATCTTTTATGACTCCTACGCTGACATTTTGAACTTTTAATGTTACTATAATATATTTGACGGTAATATCGTCAAAAGTTACTCTCCACTCCTTTCGTTGTATAAATAATTTTTTATTTAAATTTGCTTTATTTTACTTTATATATTTTGTGTTAATCAATATCTTCCATTTAATAGTCAAATCAAAATTGAAACAGCATTTTTTATAATCTAATTATTTCCAATTTTATATTTTAATAAAAATTCCAACTACAAAGTAGATTTTACAACATTAATAGTTCATTGTCGCCCGACAATGGACACCAACCACTGCACAGAAAATGTGGTTTTCTTTTCTCAGAAAAAAACTAATTTGTTTTTCCACGTGTTTCGCACATGTCCACCAACTTAACATAAGGATACAAAATAACAGTGACTGCCTCTCCTTGGTAGAGAGTAGTTCCCGAAAATCATTTACCCTCATCAGGGATTCTTTTGTATTTCCCCCCACCCTATTAGCTGCAGGCACATGCAGCTTGATATTTTATTCCGAAGCCCTTGTGTGAAAAAGAAAGACCCCTTCAAACGCGCTAGTCCATCAATTAACACCATGGGGGGGGGGGGGGGGACTGGCGCTAAATTCTTGATCTACCTTTTCACTTACAGCTGAAGAGATTTATTCAACAGTAAGATGTACAAGATGGATATTCGCACAAAATAGTGTGGGGGAAAAAAAACAAGGAAAAAAAAAACAGTCGAATGAGCAAATGCACATAATATGTATAACGAAGCTATGCGTATTACTCAAAGTGAAGTTATGCAGTTACTATTATTAAGTTATGCATTTTGCACAAATAGTAGCACAATTATGGAGTAGAGAAAAGATAAAGAAGAAAAAAAAAAAAAATGCCAGATACTTTTTTAAACTGAAACTTTCAACCCTTAAAAATAATGCATAATTAAATGTTAAAAAGTCTATTGAAAGTAATTTATATTACTTGTAAAACACATTTAGGCTGCAAATGGAAACTCTCCAAACCCTCCCTTCTGAAATAAATATTTAAATCTTTTTTCCGTGATAATGAAAACGCACAAGATTTATCTAGTGAGGCTAAAATATTTCTTAAATTAGGAAAAATAAATATTTTATGTTGTGAAAAATTGCAACTTTTGGATGCGCGAAGTATATTATTTTTTAAAAAATAATTTTAACTGCATATTAGGTAAAAGAAATGGTCAATTGTTTGAAATAGAGAGTTTATTTGCATTTGGTGATATTTTTATATAAATTTATTTTATGTTTACTCTGAAAAGTGTATTTAACCAAAGGTTGCCTTATAATAATTTTAAAATTCAAAGTCTCAAATATAGACATAATACATAAAGTATAAATTAAATTTTAAAAAATTATCAGAGTAATAATCATAATAAATATGTTATTATTAACTATGTCAAAAAATAAATTAAAAATATTGCATTTTAAAGAATTTAGAGCAATAGGAAGTTGTATAAAAATACGATTGATCTGGTTATCTAAGACTTTTGTCTCCCCTTAAATGCTTGCTTAAGTTAGTATTTTTTAAATTTTAACTTTCAAAATCCATCTTTTACAGTAGTTATATATTTTTTAGTAGGTAGAAATCTGAATTTCGAAACTGTTTAATTTAATAATAAAGATATAAACACACTTTTTAGGCAATGAAAAATCTATTAATATTATTTTTAAATACACTTCCGTTTGACAATCATTCTTCATGTTTGTATCTTCATTTAAATTTCTAGATAAAATAGCTTTTTCTCACATTTTCATAAAGTAACCATGAAAAAATATAAAGTAAAATTTATAAAACGTACCATTTAGAAATTAATTTCTTAACCAATTTCTATTATTGAGTTTTCATCATTCAAAAAATTATGGGAACTACTGTAAATAATGATTCATAATACTGAAATATTTTATATTCGTGATGTGTTTTTGTATTAAAAAATGAACTTTTGTTAAATAAATTTGTTTTATTTTTTGATGTTTCAAAAGCATTTTTTTTTCTTTTCGATTTGCGACTAACGCATGCAGAAGCAGCATCTAATGATGTATTCGTCACTAAGTCACTGTTAGTTAATAACTAAAAACTTTCTTAATATTATATGCTGTTATTAAAGTTATTTAAATTTCAAAACACTTACCGTTAGGGAAAAAAAAGGAAATATCTTTGCAGTTTTAATAAGTTAATATTGATTGAGTACTTAATTAACTCATATTAATTTTGTGTTAGTGTTATCTGAAAGAAAAGAGAAAAAACAGGATGTTGTTTTTTACGCTTAACGATCTATTTTTATGCACAATGACGGCTCATCAAGCGACAACTACAGCTTAAAGTAGAATCCAAGCCAAAAAGAGCATATGTGCCTAACCTGTGATTCGAACTCGACACATTTGGCATGCAAGGCCAGATCGCTAACAATACAGCCATCAACTAAGCTAAAAACCGAAGGAATTGAAAGGGTTGAAATGAAACTGGCTAAATATTCCATATCTCGCTATAGTATGAAAACGCAGTAACCTTTCCTCATTGCGATTTTAAATCATGTCGCCGAATACCAAAAACAATTTATAATTTTGTCAACATACCAAGTTGGCGAGAAAACGTCGTCAATGATGAAACTTTCAAAGCTTTTATTAACAACATCGTGTGCCTAGCATGCAATTAAACTCATGATTGAATCCCATAGGCGTTATGCAATTTCTACTTTAAAATCGATGATAGACGTGTACGTTAGTGCTACACCATTTCTAAATGTTCTTAATGGAGGTCGGAAGGCTTTATCGAGTCCATCTTAAAAAGGCCTTTTTTATGTACCTTTACTCAGAATTACTCGTAGCATCAGCTTAAGATTTTGTACAGCCAATATTAAAACACTTTGACATAGACTAAGATATCCTCTTGTAAAACAAAAAAAAGTTTTGTTTAGGATTTATGATGTTTTGTAATTTTTTAATAAATTTTCCAAAAAAACCCAACATGGTTAGGATTTTTTTTTAAAAATCTAATCAACATTTCTGTAAAAGAATATGTCTGTTTGTGTAAAAATACAATATGTACGAGGGAAAAAAATTTCAAAGCAAAATATCGAGTAGATCCTGAGAAAAAGGTACATTGGTATGAAAAAACAGCATTTTGAGAAAACAGCGTTTAAAGTACAAAGCAGACGGGCTTTTTTTTTTTCAGTGATGTTATTGTTTCAAAAAAATATTTGGAAATACTTCGGATGTGCGCATTGCCCACCAAGTTAAACTATTTTGTAGATAACATTTCAAATATTGTGATGTGCTAAAAACTTCAAAATGGGTTCCGAGAAAAAAAATTGCCTTCCTACCCCTCTTAACTTATAACCCTCCGACCTCAGACTTTGTCACTCTCTGGGTCACGAAAGGTCACCCCGCCATGACCCTATGAGGGGGGGGGGGGGGAGGGATCTTGTCTGCTCTCGTAGTTAGCCGAAAGGAAAGTTCAATAGTTTGACAGGAGAATGAATGAAATGATGTTCCCTTTCGAATGACGATGAGGTGACTTTTTTTTGAGAAAAATAAAGTTTATAAAAAGTCACTAGTTTAACTTAATGGTATAGAACATTTTCGATCATATATTCAGATTAGGAAATTTTGAATGTAAAGAAAACTTTTCCGAAAGATGTTGTAAAAAAAATTTCTTGTGAAAATACGTTTTTAACATTTTAAAGATATTGATGTGAGTGTTTATGCAAATTAGACATTTTATAAAATGAAGGAAGTCTCGCAATTAATAAAATAAAACAGGAACCAAGCATGTGAAATTGAAAGTTTTCATTTCTTAGAACTGTCTCGAAACCAGTGATTCTTTGATTTGTTATTTTGATAAATATTTCTGAAAATAGTTTTTTATTTTTTTATTTAAAGGTACAATTTTAAGGCTCCTTAACTCATTTTGATTTCAATATATTTAATTTTCTATTGTAAAAAAAGAAACTTCCATTTTGTAGGTTTCAAGGATATCAAAAATATAATTTTATATTAAAGCTTCCATCTTTATAAATGGAACTGCATTTATTTGTTTTAAATTACTTTAATGAACTTGCAAACTTAATTTTGATTCTATTATTTTTATTTTTATTCACGGCTTTTCTCAGGGTGACACTAAATGGGACAGTCCAACATTATTAAAAAGTTTGGAAACATATTCGAATGTATTGCCTGTGATTGTTATACTTTTTTTAATACATTTTTAAAATCAATATTTTCATATATCAATGCCCATAATTTTGTATTCAATTCCAAAACAAATTGCTTTTATTAATTTTTATTAAATCTTTTATATTAACTTCGATTCTGTCTGTTTGTTGGTTTGTCTGTTTGTGGCGGGCAAATCTGCGGAGGCTTAATTAACCCCCTTGCCATATTCCGATCTGTCTGAAACTTGGCCAGTAGGTTAGATGACGGTGACAATGCATTGTATAAAATTTTAGGAGCTGTCACTGTCACCAAAAGGTCGCTTTTACTCTATAATCATTACTGAATACTACTAAATGAAAGCGCATTTGATCCGATTATTGGATGAAACTTTCCTATTGCCATATTCTGTGGGATAGAAAAATCGGGAAAAAACAGATTTTTTTTCAGAAATTAGAAAAGCGGAATTATTTTTTTTCTAAAAAATTGAAAAAGCGGAATTCCGCCACATGGCGGAACAAACTCATCCCTGTGTTAATTAACACATTTTTTTGCGGTTCGAAAAAGCGTTGGGAAGTCCTTAAAAATGTTCCACAATTTATTCTAAAAAGCGAGCGAGCTCTACAAGCGAGCCCCAGACATTCCCACAATATGGACAATGGCCACCCACTCAGCACTCCGAGTAGATGGGAGGGGAGGCGTGACCGGGGAGGAAGGTAATTTACTAGTATGCATCTCCCGTCAGAAATAGAACTTTATCGCCTTTTTTTTATCGCCAGTAACTATGATTTGGTGGGAAACCGCACAGTGCCCTCTGGTGAGCGAGAATCAAAGAAAAAGTCTTTGACAAGATCATAGATACAAAATAAAATATTTTCTATTCATACAGAAGTTTAATATAAGTTTTAAAAAAACGGTACAGGGGCATGATAAATTTTACAATTTTTGGGACGATACCTTTTTTTCCATAAATATTAATTTTCTATGAAACCTTTATAAATGTTATGAAACACTAATACTTCATGCCCTAATATACGAGACAAAAGCTTGTACACATTTAGGGAAACAAATATTAAGCACTATATTTAATATTAATTTAATTTGTAGGATTATACATAAGGTTATATATATTTACATAAGGTTACGTATAAGAATACTAAAACTAAATATGTTTTCATATGGGATATATATATATTTTTTTTGCTATAATAAATAAATTAATATCATTTTCCCAAATTTAAAAAGATTTGCTATTTTCCGAAAATTCCCTATATATATAAAAAAAAATGTCTGTCAATTTCCTTGCAAAGTCTGTATGATAGTAGAGTTTTGTACTACAATACAATTGCTATACCAAGAATCGTGAGTGCCATCAGTCCAGTGGCCATGTCAACGCGCTTCGGAGAAGACAGTCCCAGGTTCGATCCCAGGGTAAGTAATATAGACAAATCTGGCGTGAGTAATTTGGTGGTGTTATAACTCCGATTTGTACTCTTAATATGTCACTGGAAATACTACAATATAAGAATTACGCGCTCTGGGTAAATATTTTAATTTGCAAATATTTTAATTGATATTTTCGACAAAATAACGACCATCGTTTCGATATTTCTTGAGAGCAAAATTTTCCTCGGATAGTGCTCGTATTTCCCCCTTTTCGCTCGGCCTTCGAACTAATTCTGCTCGGCTTCTGCTTGAATTCGATCAGTTTCCGGACATCGGCCAATGGCCGGCCACGGGGACAAAATGGATTAGTTGCCAAGGGAAAGATAAGTTTAGGGTGAGTTTCCGGTGAATCGCCAATCATCGGCGATTCACCTGGGGATGGAATTCCGATCACCGGCCGAGGTAAAATTGCTACTAGGGCAGCACCTTTGGACTGCGAAGCGAGTGTGCTAGTCCCACAGCCATCAGGTGGGCTTAAGATGACAAATACTTGATCACCCAATTTACTTGGTTACTTATTTCTTAATTTTAAAAACACTTGGCGCGCTTAGTAACTGTACCATAAACGTGCAGGAAATTCGTCATTTTCCTAAAATAAATGCGATGGTAAAGTTTAACTTAATTCAAGCAGATTTTTTTTTGTGTGCAAAGAATACGTGAATGGAATACGTATTTTACAAACACTTATCAATTGCAAGTTTTGCATGTGTGTAATTGTTAATTTGGCGAGGAGAGATACCAAGCATACAAATTCTGTCTGGAACACATACTAGAATCCGATTAAAGATCACGACAATTTTGATACACTGGCAACTTTTCCTCTACCTCTCGAACAATCGTAAAACAAAAAAAAATTCAAAGCATGCATTCATGTCACTTTTTGCAATGTTTGTATTAATAAAAAAACTATAGCTAAAAGAAATTTCAGAAAAAATATTGAGTTAAAATTTACGAAATATATACATTATGCATAATTATTTAACAGCTCTACATCGCATACAAAATATATATCCTATCGGAGCTAGTCTGTGACACTGTGAATTAATTTTCGCAGATTATATGAAAAATCTTTTGATTTCAAGCTTAAAAGACACACAATAAGCTATCTAGATTGTACCTTTCAAAAAGATTATTTATGCACTTTTTAAGCTACAGAACATTCATTAAATATATCGAACTTAACTACTTACTGCTATATTTTTAATAGGAAAAACATTAATTTAAATTATTTTACTAAAGTTGTTGCTTTTAATATTTACTAAAGTATTTATATTGTAATGTACCCATTATTTTTGAATAATGGTTGGTTGGATTGTTGGCTCAACTACCTAATTTTGTGCACAATAACGGCAAATCAGGCCATTACCTACATCTTACGTGGGTTCCAAAACACAACAAACATCCATGTCTAACTTAAGAATTCGAACCTGACACCTTTGACACGCAAGGCCAGTGCGCTAACCACAGAGCCGTCAGATGGGATATATTTGAATAATGAACGCTAAGAATTTGACTGTCTTAAAGAACAAAACTGACAATTCGACCGGTTTCATTTATTCAAACAATTAGTTTAAATTAATATTTTTAATTATAATAATTCACTCTTATAGCATAGACTCAATAGGACAAAATGATAAAAAGTAGGAATAAGTGAACTCACAATAAAAAGGCTTCCTGGTTTCTTTAGTTGAAGTTTTATTCTTATACAACATCACACTTTGATGTCCGGCTGATGTAATTACTTAAAGAATTCTTAATATCAAACATAGAAATCAGTTTAGGAATTAAATTAGAGTTCGAAACTTATCCTAGTAAAATGTTCGATCATACATCAACATAGGTCTGCGGTTAGTTCTTTCTAAAAGTAGGAAGTGTAGTGAGTGTATGCAGCATCAATATAGATAGACTGGATAGACTGCTCCGATGTCAAAACTAGGGGGGAAAAACGCCGGTGTTTGATGATTGTCGCGGCTACTAGATACTGAAACTTATAATATTGCGCAGACGATCTTTAATTGTAGAACTGTGGATTGGCAACAGGAAGAAAGTTGATTGTAACGTTCTTGTGTTTTCATGTTCTAAAAACGGTGTCTGTCAGTGGAAAATAAAAGGATTTAATATGTCCCCTCAGAGTATATATTGTGTAGTCCGAGTCCTAAAATACATACGCAATATAATGGTGGCAAAATAATCCGCTTTACTCAATATGAAGATTTGGTAAATATTGTCTTTGATTTGTGTTCTAAATATGGCGTTTAACGATAGCTTAACTTTGCTGAAAAGAAAACGAAAAACTGTTGGTGGTAATATTACTCGTTTTACCAGTCAGTTAAATGATCAATTAAATCTGAAATCAGAAGATATAGAGTTTACGAGTGTACGACTGGTAGAATGTCTAAGAGAAATGAAATCATTAGATAATGAAATTCACCAATTGGCTTTCCGATGCAGAGTACGAAAACGATGCAATTCTTTGCACGGAACATACCGATAGCGCCGATCTATGCATTTTTTAAAGTCCAAAAAAGTTTGAAACGCAATTATAATGATATTTCTAATGTAACACAGAGTGCAATTCTAAGTACTGCTGATAAACCACTGTAACAAACGGTAAAATTACCCACTATAAAATTAGAAACCTTTAGAAGAAATATAGAAGAATGGCAGTGTTTCTGGGAACAATTATTGACCAAAATCCGAATCTTTCGCTTACTGACAAGCATACATTATTGCGCGAATATATAGAAGAAGAGCCAAAACGACTAGTGGATGGAATAAGCATTACACCCGAAAATTATGAAACAGTTAAAAGCATTCTACATGCCAAATACGGAGATCAAAACAGAATAATTCAAGCTCATTTGGATTTCTTGTAAAATATTTCGCCAGTAAAAAACTCAACACTTACAGCTCTAAATGAAACTTTGATCGAATGCAATAGAAGACTTCAAGCTTTAACGGCCTTAGGTAAAGAAATCCGTGTATATGGTCGGATTTTAGTTCCAAATGTTTTACGTGCTTTTCCTGAAGATATGTGTCGTCGATGGATAATTTTCGCCAAGCATCATGAAATTTCGGAGAGCGACATTTCAAAATTAATGAAGTTTCCATCAGATGAAGTGGAAGGAGCACTAACTGCACTTAAAATAAGAGGTGAGTTCATTACACATGATTATAATTTCTAGCCTCCAACAGAACCATTTAATGTTAATTCAAAATTTCGATATAAAGTTTCAGCATTTAGCAGCCGCGACTGCTAGATGCTGAAACTTTAAATATTACGCAGACGACTTTAGTTGTAGTTGTAGATCGGTGAATGTCGCGGCTGCTAGATGCTGAAACTTATAATATTGCACAGATCGTCTTTAATTGTAGAACGGTGATTGTAACATTCTTGTGTTTTCATGTTCTAAAAATCGGTGTTTGTCTGTGGAAAATAAAAGGATTTAATATCTCCCTTTATAGTATATATTGTGTATTCGTAGTCCTAAAATACATACGCCGACCAAACGGTATAGTGGTTAGCTTCTAGACCGCGAGGTTGCGGGTTCGAGTCCCGTGTTAGGCATGGGTGTTTGTAAATGTGTGTTGGCTTGTCTAATGACGAATGTTTCGGCGCATTATAGCCCTCGTGTTGCTGACGGCGCCAGATAATCTGAAAACAACCAACCAACCTAAAATGCATACGCAGTAATGATGGGTGGACGATTAACACTAGATTGCTCAAGAAAGTCATTTTGAATGCTTTTTAATTTCAATTAGAAAAACAATTATGTATATAATGACACAATTTCTTAGAATTTTGTGACTTTTTGTACAACATATAAATGCGTTTATTAATAATTGCAGTTACCCCTCCCTCTTCATTTCCGGTATATATATATATGTGTGTGTTAAACAAATTTCTTTACATATTAGTTATTCTTTCACAATGCAGCCATGCTGACTGCTTTTGGGCAGTATAGGTATAAACTAAGTTTCAGTCTTTCTTGTGTTAGCCAATCACAGTTCACTTTTATAGTTAAGTGGGAATGCGAGAAATCTCGTAAGTCCTTTAAAAGATATTTTTTTGCACATTATTACTAATTAAGGTCTATTATTGACAGTTCTGTTGAGTACAACCAAAGATTTTATTTTCAATCCGCAACAATTCGTATTTTTTTTTGTTCTTCCAACGATCTGCGAAATGCTTCATTTTCCCAGTGTTAAGCAGTCTGACCAGTTGATTATCTAAATTGATGCTATGCAGAAGGATTTAAGAATTCAGCTCAGTGGATTGGTTGGTTGGTTGTATTCAGATTATCTGGCGCCGTCAGCAACACGAGGGCTATAATGCGCCGAAACATTCGTCATTAGACAAGCCAACATACATTTACAAACACCCATGCCTAACACGGGACTCGGAACCCGCAACCTCGCGGTCTAGAAGCTAGCACGCTAACCACTATACCGTTTGGTCGGCTCAGCTCAGTGGAACACTCGAAGTGTTGTCATTCTATAACACTAAATAAATGTAGCTAAATCCGAGTAAGCGGAGGGTTAGGCCTCAGGTACTATTTAAGCGACATGAGTGATAAAGTGATGAGTGCGGCACTGGCTACAATGGTTGGTTGTATTCAGATTATCTGGCGCCGTCAGCAACACGAGGGCTATAATGCGCCGAAACATTTCGTCATTAGACAAGCCAACATACATTTACAAACACCCATGCCTAACACGGGACTCGGAACCCGCAACCTCGCGGTCTAGAAGCCAGCACGCTAACCACTGGTTTGGTCGGCCTGGCTACAATGAAAGTTGCATTTTCCATCAATTCCTAACATGACGTCCTCTAGTGAACTAGCTAAGGGCCTAGTTTTGAATGATTATATTACTTACGAAATAAAGTGTCTAAAACCAATTTTTTTTAATTTTTTTTTTTATGGTTGCGAGGTTTGAAAAAATAATAAAATAACATTTAAGATTATATTTCTAAATAAACTAAGGGTGTGCAACGTCGCACAACTTACGATTACTCTATAATATTGACGTGGATTTGTGTGTCTTATCGTTTTTATATTTTTGTTATTCATTTAGCTAAAGTGGCCAGCTAGGCGAAATTTATTGCGATAATTCTTTTATGGGGTCTTTAAAAATAAAAACTCCGCCAAAATTGATGATTTTGGCAATAAACTTTTCGATAATTCGTATGTGATCCTTTCTTATAACTGAGACTGGGTAAAGAAGAAAAAACGATTGTTGATGCGGTATGCTCAAGGACGAAGAACTCTGTGTTGAAGGCATTCATTTTTGAACTTTTTACGCCATTAAAGCCTTTTTACGGGAATTTCGGTGGTGCAGAACACCCTAAGAGGGATTACCACAGCGTTTTTGAGCAAAATCGTTGGAGCCGCTTTTTAGAAATTACTGAAAAACATGATTTTTTCAATGGTAGCTACCTTATGCGCATGCGCGCTTTTGATGAAAACCTTAATGGTTGGTCATTGTGCCAGCACTAACCCGCACTCCAAATGTGAACATCGTAGGTCAATTTGCTCGGTAGTTATGCTGACCACAGACATACATTTTTTCTATATCACTTTTTTGAAATTAGGATATTCCAAAACATGGCAATTTTTATTTTTTTTTATTTTTTTTTATTTTTTTAACCGAATAATATGTTTTCATTACTTTATGTATACATATGGGTAATTGAAAGTAAACATATTTTATATTAATGTAAAATCCAAACACTCTTTTTAAAATCAATATATTTGTCAGTACACAAACATGGTCCTGCATTGAACCTTCCAAATCATTGTCTCGCCTCGAGATTTAGACATTTTCTCTGCCCTCCCCCCCCCCCCACCCCTTTATTTTTTTCGAACGTGATCTTGAAAGGAACTAAAAAGACTCTGGTCGGTGAACGAAAAATTAATGTCTGGTAGCGCCGGTATACGATAAAATGAAGCGGCAACAAGTTTATCTCAGACGTTCATGTTCCGTCCCCATACTTCCGTTGTAATTAATGTAACCATAAATGTAAGCGGCTCCCTCGTTCTTCCCCTCGACGCTTCCCGCTTCTATCGTATCCAAGGCTTTATGAGGATTTAAATTGGACCAACTCATATGGGTACTAGCTGAATATCCGTGCTTATGTACGAAATTTTACCAAGTGTATTTTAGCAAACAAAAAACATTCGTGTATTTCACATCTCAGACGTTTGATCCCGTTTCGATCCCGAAAAATTGATTTATCAAAATAGGAATACCTTTCTTTATCTATGCTTGCCCTTATTGACATTTGTTACAAATTTATAGTTGTGAATATTGGAAATGATACATTTGAAAATCCCTCGTTTAGAACGTTAAGGCGTCTTCTCACTTTAGGCACCTCGAAAATAGGCTATTTTCGCGATTTTTTTCGAGGATTTTTGCAAACAATTATGGGATAAAATGGATCCTATATAATAAACACATCTTTCAAGTACAAGAAATTTTTATTTTTTTATTTTTTTGAACAATTATTATAATAAAACAGTAGCATCGAAAAACCCGTGTAGGAATGTAATGTTCGTGGCTTGTTGATGAAATTTCGGAAACTATCCGGCCGATTGTCATGAAATTTGAATGACATATTCTTCATAGTTATGGCTATAGCTCATATCATCAGATTTTTGATATTCGCGAAAATAACAAAATGGCGCACGTTTTTCAAAAAAGTAAAAAAAAAAAAAAAAACGCGTTTTTTTTGCAGTTTTTTGTAAAAAAAAATACTTCAAATCAAAATTTCAAAAATCTGATGATATGCGCTATAGCCATAACTATGAAGAATATGTCATTCAAATTTCATGACAATCGGCCGGATAGTTTCCGAAATTTCATCAACAAGCCACGAACATTACATTTCTACACGGGTTTTTCGATGCTACTGTTTTATTATAATAATTGTTCAAAAAAATAAAAAAATAAAATTTTCTTGTACTTGAAAGATGTGTTTATTATATAGGATCCATTTTATCCCATAATTGTTTGCAAAAATCCTCGAAAAAAAAATCGCGAAAATAGCCTATTTTCGAGGTGCCTAAAGTGAGAAGACGCCTTAAATCCTCTTTTGACCCTTTTTAATTAGTTAAGGTATACATATAAGTTTCAACATTTTTTTTTTTAAATTTTCAATTTAAAAATTAGACCTTTTGCACCTTGAAAAGTACATTATTTATTAAACTGATTCCAATAAAAAAAAATTAAAATTTCTTCAATTTTAATAATTAATTAGCATTTAATCAACTAATTATGTTAATTTCGAACGGTAATGACAAACATTCTAATTAACCCACCTATACAATTTTGATGTTCAATAATGCGGAATACCCTATTCTATGTTTTGACCATATTAACAGAATTTTACAGTGTGTATATTTTGTGATATCTTGCTTTAACTGAATCTATTAGAAAAATCCAAGTTTTTTTAAACAGAATCTTATCTTTAAAATTCAATTAAAAAATATTTATTTACAAATCACTTAGTATTTAGGGTCAACACATTCAACAATGTATGCAGATTGTATAGCAAAAAACAAATTTAAAAAAATATTATTTAAACTGGAGTTATTACTGTTTAAATGAAATGCCAAATAGAAAAAACTAAAATCTGAGAATAACTATTAAAAAAGTATTTTTTATATAAAAAAAACCTGTTATTATTATAGTAATTATTATATATTTCCTTTTTAGTATGCTCCTCCATCATAGGCACGTAAAACCGTTCAAATAATAGTTTTGCTATTTGAAGCCTATACGTATACCTTAATCGAGATTCTTAGAGTTTATAATTTTAGTTCTAAATTTCAAAGTGGTTGATTGGTTGTTTTCAGATTATCTGGCGCCGTCAGCAACACAAGGGCTATAATGCGCCGAAACATTCGTCATTAGACAAGCCAACATACATTTACAAACATCCATGCCTAAGACGGGACTCGAACCCGCAACCTCGCGGTCTAGAAGCTAGCACGCTAATCACTATACCGTTTGGTCCTAAATTTCAAAGTGGTAACTGTATTGGAAGTGAGACATTAAGATATTCCTCGTATAGTTTTAGTGTTGCATCGACTTTTCATCCCTTAAAAATTCATTAATGAATATCGGAATAACTTATTTTGTCTATATTTGCCCTTTCTTAACATTTGCATCAAATATCAGAATTGTGACTACTTTGGAAGTGAGATATTAGAATATCCCTCGTTGGAACGTTTAATCCCTTTTCAACCCCTTAAAGTTGGTTAATCGAGATCGGAATTGCTTACTTTTTTTGTGTTTGCCATTGTTGATATTTGTACAGTACCCCCCCCCCCCAAAAAAAAAAAAAATCAGAACGATGGCTATATCTTCGGTTCTAATTATCGTAGAATCTTAAGGTTTGCACCAAAATGTTTTGCTTACGATTTTCTATATATCTGATGCAATTTTTTTTCTTTAAGAGACCGTTTACTAAGTAAAAGTAACGCTATCTTCAAAAATTTCAATACGAACCCCTATTTTTTATCATTTCATTCGATTTAGAATACATCATTTACCCTAGATACCAAATTTCAATGCATTATGTTGAAAAACACGTCACTTATGAGCGAAAATGTTTCGACCATTTTTTTACCTATCTTCAGGGAGAATTTCCATAAAACGAAAGGTATTTTTAAGGTTCTACTTCACATCGGGAGAAACCGAACGGTCAGTGTGGCGTTTCACGACGTTAAAAAATACTAATATTAGTCTAAAACTGCATAGAAACTACTTAGATTTATAGTGACATGTTTAAGATTAATAAAAAAATAGCAATTAAACGCAAAAGTAACATAATTTATTTACAACATTAAAGATGTGCATTCTTCACACGAAATAAATAAAATGTCGAAAACTGTAATTGCAGAAGTATAACGTATACTACTGATAATTAGAAAATTGATAAATATAAAATGTAGGCATTAGTAAACAGTATTAAGCAAAGTGTGATTATTTTACAGAAACATTTCGCTGTAAACACAAATGTAACTTGATCGCTGAAATTATTTATAAAATAAAGAAATCACATGATTCAGTAAAATTTTTAAGGGATAACTTATGGAAATTGCTTAAAAAATTTTGTTTTAAATAAATGCAATTTAAGAAAATAATGAAAAAAAAAAAAAAAAAAAAAGAACACTGTTGAAAACCACACAAAACATGTTCCACGATTTCAAACACGTTAGACAGATTAAAAAAAATATATATAAAAAATAAAACTGCTTTGTTTGTTTAAAATAATATTTCTTTTTGTAATTTCAAGAAATTCTGTTCCTATTCACCCCATTTTACGATAATTGAACGTTGTGCGATTTTCCACACCTCTAGTTTACCTTGAATTAATCTTTGATAGTTTTCAAAAGTCGTCTACTATACGGTCCCTTAAAGTGAGCGTTTTTTACATTTTCGCTACAAAATCGAGAACTAAAAGTCAAAAAGGAAAGAAAAAAATTGTGGGGGGGGGGGGGGTCGGGGTTAGACCATGATAAATCAAATAAAGGCAAAAAATATATACGTTTCAATTAAAAAAAAATTTAAAATTGTTTTATTAATTAATAATTAATTATTAAAAAAGAAATTGATGCAAAAGTTTATTGCTATTTATGTTTGGCCATTTACAAACTATCTCTTGAAAAAAAAAATACTGAAATATATTAATTATTTAAGTATTTATGGCCAAAAAACCAATTTTTTTATTTAACATTAGTTTATCATTTTCTTTTTATCATTTAAATTACAAACCATTCATTAGAAAATTAAGAATTTTTGTATTTCGACATTTTTTTGGATGCTGAATCCAAATGTGGGATAATATTATGAGGTTGCTAATGAACTTTTTAAAGTTTGGTTCTGTTTCAATATGTAGATGACCCTCATGACAAAATAAACTACATGTAATTATTAAAAACCTTCCACGATTTACAACGGTACCATTTGTTTGTTATTTCAACAATTAGAGCACAAGATATAGCCATCGTTCTGATTTTTTGTTTTGGGTACTGTACCAATTTTCAGAGTTGTGACCATATGGGAAGTGGGAGAATTAGTGATGAGTAAATGAGTGAGGGCTTTGCCTTATATACAGAGAGATTGAGCTTGCAGTTGGTTGTCATTCTTGGATTTGTAAAACCAAATGTATTACGATATTCACAGCCGTGTACGACACTCAAAAACAGATACTTCCAGTGGTAGTTTCTGGTTAAATTTTGGTATGGGATCTCAACGAGATCTTTCATTTGACTGTAACATTTACAGTTTTGGAAATGTTTCTCTTCAGACGAACATATATTTTGTAAAAACCTCACTGAATTAGTGTACACTGCGAAATTAAATATCTTAAAATTAGGCACAAAAGTGACAGAGGCATTTTTTAGTTTTGAGGCATTTAGGATGTTTGATATGCGGTCATTTTCAGACAATTGAAATGTCTGAATGGGTTGGTATCCTTTTACCTGGTGTGATATTCACGATGAGGATTCTACTCATTGTTGATCATGTTTTACCTTCTTTCGGGAATTTAAACACGCACTACAAATATTGGTGCCTTAAATTAGGATTCAATTTGGCGTCCGAATCCATTCCCACGTTTATGTCTTATTTTAAGATATTTAATTTCGCAGTTTACACTAATTCAGTGAAGTTTATACAAGAGATATGTACATCTGATGTGAAACATTTCCAAAAACTGTAAATGCTACAGCCAAACGAAAGGTCTCGTCGAGATTCCATACCAAAATTTAACCAGAAACTACCACAGGGAAGCATCGGTTGAAAGAGCAACCTGAAATTCCAACGATACGGGCTACATAAAATTTTTTATGAAAATCAACCTTCAAATTCGACAACCAGTTAAGTGCAAAAGAGTTAGCACAAAAGTACCGGAAACATGTTATCATATTAACTCCGTTAAAAGTTCATTTTTTATTTTTTTGTTGTTAATAGAAATATAGAATTATATGTTGGATATTCTATGACAAGTTTATCCCCAAACTCGCCAACTTGGAAACATTGTTATTTTCTTTTTAAAAAAATCCAAGTTGACATCATGTTTGTAAGAAGTCGTCAACCTTTGCAGAGAGAAATTTCGGTCAATTAATGTTGCAAACTGAGCAGTTTATGCATGTTATACGGACCATAAGTGCCGTAAAAAACATGTTTAGATCTGGACTTTTAAGAAACGGTTACTGTCATATACCAAATTATTTTAAGAATAAAACATTAGGTTTTTAACATGAAAGCGGACTTTATAAGTTTTAAAATATATACTATTTTCCTCCATTTTTATTAATTTCAATTACCCATATGCTTACAAAGGGTGATGAAAGTATATATTTTTTACTATACATATATAACTTTTTTCAAAGTTGCAAACTTTAAAAAAAAAAATCTTCATAATATTTTTCACAACTCTTTAATCATTCTGAAATTGTAGGCTTTTAAAAAAACACTTAAATTAAATATATATATATATATTTAGTAAATAAAATTTTTAATTGCTGAATATTGTCAGTATTAGAGTATTTTATAAATAAATCAAGTTTCCTGTTTTTCTGAGAAATAATAAAAATAATAGGATTTTACCTACGGATCTACCTTAATGGTAGATTGTGGTGGGAGCTATGCAATACACAGATAATACGTGCTCGTGTCGGTAAAATTGCACGATATGCGATAAGAGAAAAAGTATAATTTTTAACTAATCTTATGAGATTATTTTGTTAAGTGTTGACGTTAATTTAGTTAATTTAAATATCTTTCACAAATGCCCCATAAAAACAGTTGAAACACTTTGTAAAGGAGCCTTTTAATTTTAACTGGGAGTATGGAACATCGTACAGTTTTTAATTACAGTATAATGTTGGTCATTGCATTAAATTTAATCTATGACGTTATTTATCGTTTTCATATTTTCACTTATTTAAATAAAAATGACCAGTTTGGCGATAGTTTTGGAGAAAAAAAGTTACATGGACAAAAAAAAAAACCCTCCAAAATGGCGATATTGGTGATATTATTCGGTAGACATTACATTGTCCTTTCTTGTGCGTGAAATGGAGAAAAGTCCATCGTTGATGCTCAGAAGCAGAAAGCTTTGTTAAAAGCACTCGTTTTTCAAGTTTTTAGGCTTTTATCGCATTTTTAGGAGTAGGAAGTGGGGACGATTAGAACACCTTAAAAGGCGTTATCACAGAGATTTGAAACAAAATCGTTTAACAATTGCTGAAAAACATGATTTTTTCATGATTTCAACCTTACGCACATATGTGATTTTAACCATTGCCTTAATGGAAGGTACCATGGCCACCACCAACTCGCATTCCAAATTTGAACATCGTAAGTTAATTTGTTCAGGAATTAAGCTGATCACCGCACGCAAAGACATGCTTTTTTTTCTTGGGAACTTTTTTGGAATCAGGGTGTTCCAAAACGAGGAGAAATGGGAAAAAAAGTGATTTTGTACCGAATGCTATACTGTCATTACCCTATGTGAACACATGGATAATCGAAAGAAAAAATGTGTGACTAGATCCTTGATTCCACTTTGATTTTCGTATAAAAATTCTTAACAGTGTGGCAAATTTCAAGAATGCGATGCGTATATTTCCATATCTCCTCTGCAAGGACGAAACGAGTCTGAAAAAAAAAAAAAAAAAAAAAAAAATCCAGTCAGAAACAGTATAAAAGAAAATAGAGGATTATGGTTTTGTACTAGAGCTAAATCTCTTCCGGGTTGAAGATTTTCCAGAAACCGTCAGAGGCACGTGACACGCAAAGTTTCGGGACAGAAGAAATGTCGGTCTCATAGAGTTTCTCAAAAAGCAAACACTAAAAACATGGCACTTAGTATAAATAACATCGAATTACGCTTCAAATTAGCAGAATGTGAATTAAACAGCCCTTAATAGGAAATCCTAGTAAAGATCATTCCCTATACTCGCTATGTTACTTTGTATAAAATCTTGACATTTGGTGAGTAGACACGAAAATGATCACTTAATGAAATAACATAAATTTAAAAAAAAATCGAAAATAACGTCTAATATATTTTGATTTATATTTAAAATCCTTATGTCCACCTGTTTTTCTATTTTGCTATTATAACTTTTATTTATAAATGATAGACATTAAATGAAAACAATTTATGTCATTTCATTAAGTGATATTTTTCGTACCTACTCACCAAATTTCAAGGTTTCATAGAAAGTAGTTTCTAAATGCACTGGGCTAGAAGATTGTAACATAGCGAGTATAGAGAATGATTCTTACTATACTAAACTTCAACTTAACTAGACATCACTTAGACGGTAGATCGTGACAGTGCTCATAGGTATTTAATCCTTTTTAGCGGCGTGAAAGCATAATGTTCGCCAAACCACAACCCTGTAGAGAACAAAAGGCTATAAGGTTTGGTGAGAATTATGTCTTCACTCCGCCAAAATGGATTAAATACCTATGAGCACTGTCACGATCTACCGTCTAAGTGATGTCTAGTTAAGTTGAAGTTTAGTATAGGACTTTCCCGTAAAGGAAATTGCAAGCTGGTTAAATTAACAATTTTACAAAAAAAAAAAAAAAAAAAAAAATTACTCAAAAATAAAAATAAAAATTAAAAAATGTAGCGCCAAACGGGGATCCACGTATTGTAAATCTCTTACCAATATGTGGATAAATTTGAACACCTAACTTTAAAAAATGTAACTTATTTACTTCAGATACTAAAACGGTTGAGATATAATTTGTCAACAATTACACATTTTAAAAGGTATAATTTTATTAACAATTACACAAAGGTATAATTTTGTTAGGTATTGAATTTCATATTAAAGTATAATGTTATCTACAATTACGCGTGTTAGAAGTTTAATTTTATCAGCTTTTCTCAACTTTAAGCACGCGCGCGTTTTGCAAAAAAAAAAAAAAAAAAAAAAAAAAAAAAAACCTTTTATTTTATTTGAGTTACTTTTTTTATCCAGATCAGAGAAACCAATGCACTATATACATCAACACTAAAGAAAATAACTGATACCATCCCCATTACAGTTAGAAAAGTATCAGTAATTTTTTTCTATTTACATTTTCGCTTGAATATGTCTAAATCACTGATTCCTAACTACAATATGGCATACCAAACGGTATAGTAGTTAGCGTGCTAGCTTCTAGACCGCGAGGTTGCGGGTTCCGAGTCCCGTTTTAGGCATGGGTGTTTGTAAATGTATGCTGGCTTGTCTAATGACGAATGTTTCGGCGCATTATAGCCCTCGTGTTGCTGACGGCGCCAGATAATCTGAATACAACCAACCTAACTACAATATGTAGACAGTGCATGCTAGGTTATTGACTTGAAGACTAAAAAGGTTTAACAATCACCATAGAGATTTATATTAACAACTTTTTCCTTCCCCAAAGTAGTTAGAATGTGTTTGTAACCATGAGCAACGTATTAGGTTTCTAAACTTGCAGCCGCATCTCGGTCTATTTGGATAGCTTATACGCCATTTCTGCTTTTCAAGAAGATAAAGCCAATTGTACATCCATGATGGGTAGGTGAGAGTGTGTGCCTTACACCCTCTTACAACACCACAAGAGGTCACCAGTGCGGATATTTTACGATCTAGCCATTCTTTTATACTTTGGTGTCTTAAATATTAGGAATAGAAATGCAGACTTTTTAATAAATAATTAACGATTTACTTAAAAAAAATCATTTTTTTTCAAAAATTTCATTGACTAAACGAATAAAAAATTAGGTCAAAAAGAAAAGGCGATTCGTCGCTCTTGTAAAGAAAGCTCAGCACGGCTCCCAGCGCTGGCTGATGGAAAAGAGAAAGTTCATGTCGCTGCAAACCGCTTTTATACTTCCTCCTATTATAAGATTTGCATATTCCGTACTTGTAACATCGTCAAAAAAAAAAAAAGAAAAAAAAAAGGGTACTTTCAAAGTTCTCATAGAAGGAAAAAAACCAGCAGCCACAAAGTCCTCCCGGCAAGCAAAACAGTTCTAACAGCTATTGGAGAGGCGACACTACACAACCCTTCGATACTATTGGTCTTTTTTGGCGACAATATCTTTCATCTTTTAAAATATAAATATTGACTACAACCTTCTGGATTGAAAATTAAAAAGTTGTTTGTTTCCACATAAAAAAAAACATCATTATTCAGCAAGTTATGGCATACTTGGCATTCGGATTTTGTTCAACTTATTCGAAGTCGATTTTGAATAGTTTCGACCATTTTTGCACCAGTAGACCAGTGGACTCGGGATCTACTAACTTTTCTTTAAATTCTATTAAGTATTAAGAATGATGTTCAATGGGGTTCATAAACTTCCAGTCGCCTCTCGGACTAAAAAGTTGTAGTTGAAGTGGACATTAAGTCGCATTATGGATTCAAACTAAGTTCTTTTATTTATTTCTAAAGGAAATAGTTTCGAGTCTGGCATTTTCCTTACCTCTTAGCCTTAGATATGAGATTTCTTAAAAGTCACGTGACATGCGACAGAGCGCGCATAAAACTGACACATCCCATCTTTATTTTAACACATTTTTATGAGAAGAAAAATATTTTCCATCCCTTCAGTTTTTGGGTGAACTCATCAATCATTTAGATGATGCTTTCAATATGCTTTGCTTTATTTTTCTTTTCAGAATAGTTCAAAAAAAAAAAAAAAAAAAAAAAAAAAAGATGCACTGGTGCGTATTTTGTCCTAGTTTGGATTTTTTTTTTCGGTCCATGTTAGGTATTGTTGGTGTTGATGTAATAGAGAGTGTACAGGACACAAAGGATATTTTTAGTAGCGAGCTGATGAAGCTACTGCAGATATTCCGTTTTAACCAAATATTAAAAACTGAAAGGTATATCTTACTGATGATGTGAATGAATAATCATCTGTGAATCTTTGGAGGGGGGGGGGGAAGAGTCCTTAATAATAGTACGAGAGATGATTTCAAATTTATGTACCCCCATCGAACATTATTCTAAATTTTTTACAGAATGTATAGGAAAGTTAATAGGTTACGAATCCACTGGTCTGCCGTGACAAAAATGGCCGAAACTGATCGACTTTGTACGAGTTGAACTAAATTCGATTGCCAAATATGTCATAACTTGCCAAATAGCAGGCCTTCTTTTTCATTAGCTAACAAATCTATATATTTAATAGGCAATACGTTTTTTGGGGTTAGTCCGTCCACCTAAACTGCTCAACCAATTTCAATGACCAAGGTGTCATTTTAAAGGAAATAAGCTATAGATTTGCCAAAACGTGCCAAAATAATTTATTAACACTTTATTAATTAGTTAAATTTCAATATTTTTCATCATTAAGCTACTACAAAGCCCCAATGATTTTGAATATATGATTGGCAACATCCTTACGTATGTAAACAACAAACCGGCTGCTCGGGGGTTCAACCAACCAACCAACTGTTGCTAATTTTAAAGCTATCCTTACGTATGTAAACAACAAACCCGTTGCTAATTTTAAAGTTCTTTTTAAACTCTTCGTTTCAAAGTTGATTTTTTCTGGGTTTTTTTTAAGCATTTTTGTATTAGAGTAATTATTATTTTGAAGTATTTCTATCCAGAAAATACTTCGCGTTGGACGTCGTTCTCTAACGGGGCGACTTATCAGAATAAATAAAAGATATTGGGACTTCAATGTAAGGGCATAGCTAATGAAGTTTTACGTCAGAATGTTGGCGGATAGTATATTTAACTTTCTATTATGAAACTTGCGATTTGGGTGTTTTCTCTATTAGGCCTTACATTAAATTTATAAAAATTTGGTTACATTTTTTATTGCTGGCAAACCTATTCGAGCGCAGCAAGATGTTTTAACCACAAATTCGAGCGGCGTTTGGGGGTTGGCGAGCGTTAGCGAGCAGGGGGCGAAGCTCCCTAGTGGTTCTTTAATTTTCAATTAAGAGGTTGCAAACTATTCAGATATCTGGGGACGGCTTCCTTGCATCTTTTTAAAAGTGATCCGAGTTGGCAATATCTATTAAGTCACTGATGTCGCCAATTTGAACTCAAAACGAGTTCAATGACTTGGTGTTAGATAATTAAGCCTTTAGAGAGATGCTGCCGAGTTGCTAGGGTGAAGACTAAAAAATAAAAACCTAATGTCTCCCGGAACATCATTTCGAGAGAAGTTACCAAGGAAGAAGGGACATCAATATGCTATATGGCTATTCTTGGATGCTTAAGCGGGACACAAAAAAAGGGAAAGCGGAAGAAAGTGAAGAATATTAAAATAGAAGAAAAGGTTTCACAGGCATAAAAAATTATAAAAAATTAGTTCAATGCAATAAAATGGTGTTTTCATCAGTGTTATGATTTTTTCATGCAAACACCCTGTATTTTATGAAAAATCTGTACATGGTGAAGGGAAATACAGATTATTTTTGGGTTCAGTAATAATATAATATTTAGGAAAAACAACTCATGCATTCGAAAAAGAATGGTTTTTTAATGCAGACCTGTGTAATTATTGCTAAGCTAATATGGACCTACAGACCTTTCGGGGAGTACTTTTAGAAGTGGGATTGCATTGAATGCTAACACTTGAAACCTGCTTGTGAAAAATCTCAACATATCTCTATAGACGAATTCAATTTTTCAAATTCTATTAATCAATCGCAATGCGTGTTCCATTTAGTCACGTTCTAATGAACTAGCTGTCACAACGTCACGTATAGCTTTCTCATTTACTTAATTATACTTTATATTCAGTCAAGTGTCTGGCAACAGAACGTGATTATATATATATGATTGCTTTTATATTATTTTTCCAAGGGAAATTGCCTGGTGCAGATTAAATCTATCGTGGCCTCAATGTCCTCTCGTTGGTGTGGTGGGGTTAAAGAGAGTGGTTTACATTATAAGATTTCGACCTCTTATTCTTCTAGATGATCAAAATTACGAAACATATAGCTATGTTAAGCACTTTATAAGTGGCAGAAATCGATAGTCGGAGATTGCAAACCAAACCAATCAAAGGAAATTTCCTAAAATTTAAATGTTTTAAAAAATTAACATACACTAAATTGTCAAAGTTTCAATAACATACTCAATTTAAAGAACAAATATTCGTCTTCAATTTTATCTGACCAATAATTAATTTCTTTCGATTTGTAAGATGCAATAAGCAATTTAATTATAGACCAATTCATTCTTCCTATACCGGCTCATCTAGGCCCAACATGTCTGAGAAATGAATACCGAAGTGATGGCAAACATTTTTTGATACTTGGCAGATACATCTGAACCTTAATAACAAGCTTACTGACGTTATCGCCAAATAATGAAATAAAAAAAAAATGGCTTCAAATTAAAAAATAAATAAAAAAATAGTTATTTAATGAAGGTCAAATCAGCGTAGGATTTTATATCAAATCACTCCGAATCATACAATCTAATCCATCTCAAGATCCATAGCTTAGTTATGTTTGAAAGATAGCAAAACTTTTTTAACCCAAAATGGTCTAGAACTCGACAATTTTTATGTTTCTTGGAAATTTCCATATTTATTTTTATCCTAGATGACCAATTTTTTTAAACAAAGATATCGCTGGTACATTTTCTATTGTATATTTCGTATTGTAATGCATAGTTCCGTAGGCATGGTAAATAATAAAGTCAATTTCGACTTTACCATAAGAAGTTGTGCAGAGAAAAAATATTCTCGTTTCTGACTTTTTGAGGTTGGCGTGGGAGTGACTGTTTAGTCAAATAAATAATAACGCCAAGAGCCACATTTATTTTAGACGTTTTGTAGTAAGTCATTCAATAACCCATATCACTTTGCAAAATTTTTCCAATGGAATGTATCGCCACTCACTTCTGTCCCAAAACACATTAAATGAATGAAAACAATATGTGAATCAGTGATGTCAACAAAGAAAATATAATCTTTGTTGAAGTTATAATGAACTTTCTATTTTGTTGCTCCGAGATATTGTTGCGTAACAATCAAACGAGGGAAATGTTTTATAAAAATTGAGCTGGCTGAGTTGAGCACTTTATAAGTGACAGAAATGGATTTGCAAACCAATATGAGCAAAACTTATTAAAAAAAGAGCTGAAATATATATTTTTTTAAATAAACAAATCCGAATATGACAATAGCTATCTCTCAATGGCAGCTTCTACACATGTTGGGTAGAATAAAACACATTCTAACCGAAAGCGTTGGTGTATTGCAATGAATAGAATAGGAATGAAAAGAAAAATCCTCCATTATCAGAGCAATCGGTTTGACATGTTTGTGCAGACCATTTCAATGTGAGTACTACTCTTTTTTTCTACTTTTGTCATTTACTTGTGATAATCATGCACTCTTAATAGCATACTCATTGTTAATGTATTACAGCACAATTGGTTAGCAGCATTTTAGCCTTGTCGCCAACTTTTTAAAAAAGCGCTAACCCATACACATTGACTCGGAATTTACCGCTTTGCTGAAACCGGCTTCCATACTTATATTTCTACAAATTCAAATCACACGAAATAACTCAAATATGATTAACCAATTCTCAAAATTATCAAACGAAACTTATCAACAAGCAAAATCTAGGAAGTCAGTGCAGGATTACGCATGCGCAAGAACAGATCCACAGCCATCAGGCGCTTAATACGTCACGACCGTTTTTTTAATTCCATCATGTTTCCGGCTGTTTTTAGTTATTTCAAAATTATTATAATTAAATAAATAATTTTATAACAGAAGTTTTAACCACGTTAAAGTTACGTTAGTGAAGTTAGAATGGAAAATGTTAATTTGAGCTACATACGAAACGCATATTTACGTACAAAGTATGTACTACTTCGATTCCAAGTGTCAGATATGATAGTTCAAGTAAATCAACTTTTTAGAATTCGCCTAAATTGATATTAAGTAATCAAATGGAATTTTTACAATGAAGTATTGTGTTACTAAAAATGACAAATATTTTGAATCTGTTTTTCACTTTCAATTACCCATATGTATACATAGGGTGGTGAAAATATAGGATTCGGTCCAAAAAAATACGATGTCCATCTTTTTTTTTTTTTTTTTTTTTTTTTTTGATCATTTTTCTACGTTTTGGAACATCCTGATCTCAATAAAGTGACCTAGAAAAAATGTGTGTGTATATGGTCAGCATGACTCCCAGACAAATTGACCTACGATGTTCAAATTTGACGTGCGTGTTGGTGACGGCACAGGCACATAACATTAAGGTTTTCGTCAAAATCGCGTATTCGCATAAGGTAGCTGCCATTGAAAAAAATCATATTTTCAGTAATTGCTGAAAAACGGCTCTAACGAATTTTTTCAAAATCACTGTGGTAATGCCTCTTAAGGTGTTCTAATCATCCCCACCTCCAAAATTTCCATCAAAATGCTTTAATGGCGTAAAAAGTTGAAAAACGAACGCCTTTAACACACAGTTCTATTTCTTTGAGCATCAGGAAATTTGAAACTCATCAACAATCATTTATTCTCCTCTTCTCAAGTTCACTTACAAAAAAGGATAATATAAGAATAATTGAAAAGTTTATCACTAAAATCATCTATTTAGCAAAGGTGCTTTTTTTTTTTAATGATTCATATAAGAATTATGATACAAAATATCGCCACACTGGCCATTTTTTCTAAATGAATTATGAAAATATAAACACGGTAAATGACACAAACTGACATCAGTATTATAATGTAATTGAAAGTTGTGCGATATTCCCCACCCCTAGTATCCATCCATACTTATCCATACGTATCCATACTTAAATTAATCAAACAAATTATTTTAGAAACGTCGTTAACGAAAATGGTTATTGAATTTCAATTCAGATTTTGTCAAAAAACGTAAATTTTTAATGATGGACGTTAAAATTAAAGGGACTAAATCTATAATAGGTCATTATTTTTTACTCTAAAAATATAACATGCCCAGTGTTAATGTGCTTTATCAGTGTATATACGCGTGTTTTTTAATTGAAATATAGTGCATTTTGTGCAAGTTTGAATAAATTTTCTAGTAGATTTTTGTCAATCCCATCAAAATAAAATAATTAAATGGCAATTTATGGGAAGTTAAGAATATATTCAATTCAAGCTAAATAACTCGCAGTTGAATATCAATATTTAATCTGACATTCCGACAATCACTAAATTTTGACTTTTTCATTACAAGGGACTGGAACACCGTCCTACCGTTTATACATGGTCCTAAGTAACACGAACATAACAAAATTTTGATTTTTGAACAAACTGTAAAAACAGTACTTATCAACAACTATTATCTGTTACTAATTTTAATAATTCTATTACTTTGGTTGTGTTTACATTAAAACACTGAAATTTGTGATAAAATGATTGGTGCTGCCATCTATGCTAAAGTTTATTAACTAAAATATGCCCCGACGAGGAGCTCTCATATCAATTGAATAACCGCAGTTATATGCTTCTACATGGGTGTAGCGTAAAAGACAAAATATGAACTTCAGAATAGGGAATTTATTAAAATAAACTTGGCCTCTAATAACAGAAATAATGCCAAATTCCTTTGAAACATGAATATGATTTCGGTTACCAACCATTTGTTTGTACAGTTAGCAAAAAAAAAAAAAAAAAAAAAAAAAAATCCGAACGATGGCTATATCTTCTATTCTAATTAATGATAAAACAAAAGTCAAAAACCGTTGTAAGTTATGGACGGTCATTATCAATTGTATTTAATTGTTTTATCATGAGGGGTCATCTACGTATTAAAACTAAACCAAATTTTAAAAAATTCAATGACAACCCCATAATATTATACCATATTTTGATTTAGAATCCTAAAAAACGTCTAATTGCCAAATTTCAAAATTTTCCAATGAGTTGTTAGCAATTTAAATGATGTAAAAAAAAAAAAAAATGACAAATTAATGTTAAAAAGAAAATTTGTTGTAGTCATAAATTCTTAAATATTTAAGGTATTTTAGCAATTTTTGTTTCAAACGATAGTTTAAGGCCAAACATAAATAAAATGCAATTTTTTTACTAAACAGTTTTTTAATAATTAATTGTTAGTTAATAAATCAAGTTTAAAATTTTTTTAAATAGAAACATGCATATTTTTTTGCTTATTATCATGGTCGAAAACCCCTCCAGAATTTTTTTCATTCTATTTTGACTTTTGGTTCTTGATATTTTAGCAAAAATGTAAAAAATCTCACTTTAAGGGACCGCGTAATAGATTATGTCTTGAAGCATGCAAAACGTTCGATTCTTCTCTGCGATAAAAAATTTTTACCTCAAGATCATCCAAAAATTTTTTTCTCATAAGTGACTTGTTTCTCAACATAATGAATTGAAATTTAAAATCTAAGGTGAACGAGGTATTCTAAATCGAATGAAAACATAAAATAACGAGGTTCGTATTGAAATTTTTAAAGATAGAGTTAAATTGCTTACTATACAGCCACCTAAGAAAAACATTTTGCACTAGACATATAGAAAATCATAAACAAAACATTTTGGTGCAAACTTCAAGATTCTACGATAATTAGAACCGAAGTTACAGCCATCGTTCGGATTTTTTTTTTCCCGCTTACTGTATGTTATGATTTTAGCTTTATCAAGTCGTCGAAACAATGTTATAGGGTGGCACTTGGTGATTTTCGTACTTTCCTGCAAAACGTAAACAATGGCGAACTCCGACACTAAAGCAAATCCAAAACGGCGAAAAACAGCGTGATTCTAAATTGACTGGCAAACCCAAAGGAACAGCGAAAAATGAAGAATTGAGAATCGAACCCTTTCCATGATTTGTGGTTTAGGAAGGTTGAATTCATCTATCAAAGCCGTTAAGCCACAGTTGCTATGCAAGTTGTATTCAAAATTAAAAGTGTTTTCGCTTTTGATCGCAATTACATTTATATTAAAAACGTACATCCCCGGAAGAAATTAAAATGAGTTGCGAAAGTTTATTCGATATCACCGAAAATTCAAAGGTAATGAAGTCGCAAATGATAATTGATTGGTTGGTTGTATTCAGATTATTTGGCGCCGTCAGCAACACGAGGGCTATAATGCGCCGCAACATTTCGTCATTAGACAAGCCAACATACATTTACAAACACCCATGCCAACACGGGACTCGAACCCGCAACCTCGCGGTCTAGAAGCTAGCACGCTAACCACTATACAGTTTGGTCGGCCAAATGATAATTGAAAAAAAGATTAAGCAATTTAAATTTAATTTTAAAAACAATAATTGAAAAATAGTTTAAGCAATTAAAATTTAATTTCAAAGGGCTAAAATTTGATATAACTTTTACATTAATTACAAATATTTAACCTCTTCCACAATATATATATATTTTTAATCACTTGCTAAAAACTCTAAAAAGTAAGGTGTGCATGCGTGTTTTTTTTTCTTTTTTTTTTTTTTCCTTTTTTTTTTCTAATGCCAAATCATGAAACTTGAAATCTATGGATACTTTTATACCGTGTAAAATTTCCAAAGTGGGACAAACCTGGAAGACTCCGACCAAACTGTCCGACAAACAATATGGGTTGGTTGGTTGGTTTATACGCTCAACAACCTATATCTATGCTCAATGACGGCTAATTAGGCTGGAGCTTACAGCTTAACGTGAATCCCAAACCACAGAGAACACCCATGAATAACCCGGGCTTCAAACCTAGCAACTTTAGCATGCGAGGTCAGAGCGTTAACCACACAGCCATCAGATGGGCCAACCAATATGGGACTATTTGGCACAATTGCTGCGGTGTTTCTAAAAAAAAAAAAATGAGCGGATTAATGTTACCAAAATATAATAGCAAATATTTCAAAGAATAAATCTGGCAATAAACATTTGAACCAAATGGAAGCGTATTAAAAATAGTTTAAATTGCGCTATGCAGATCATAATTTTGACTCGTTGAAAATGGTTTTTTTTTGACAATGAACGCCTAAGTGAAGTAAATAATATATTTGGAAAATAAACATGATTTGTCAAAATGCGATACAAAAGACAAAATAATTTAGTTACGTTTGTGATGTCAAATTATATTTTAAACAACATTTAGTATGATAAACAATTTAAAATTTTCTAAAAAATTAAAATCTTGAATAATCTTCTTGAAAAATTAAAATCCATGTAGGAAAATGGTTATTTAAAAAAGCTATTACATATACTATTAGGAGGTGAAAAAGAATACTATTTAAATTACAAGAATTACAGCGTAACTCAGTTTTTGTCCGTCAATGTAAAATCTTAAGTAATTTATAAATAACTGCCATAATGAGTTATATAGAACCATTATAAATTAATAATAAAAAAAAAAAAAACTACTTGAAGCACAAATACTATTTTTGTTAAAAATAGTATCAGGAAAATGTTGTACTTTTGCTTGTTGCCATTTGTGAAAGAAATGCCAAGTAGTAAATATGAAATTGTAGATGAACTTTTTAAGATACACTTTTTACACGCTTCTACAGACTTGAATAAAACATGTCAATTCTAAAGCAAGCAGTGGTGGAAGTGGTGAAAAAAAAGTGGGGAGATGCCCCCCATATTCAACGATACATTTTATAATTTTGTAACTAACAGTTATAAACAACAGTGATAAACAGTTATGTATATATGGTTGAATTATTACTGTCGTACGACCAGGGGTAGATTTTCGTCTGTACTCAAAGAGGTGACTCTAGGGAGGCCTTTTATGCTCCATGTGAATGTGCCGCATGGTGGGTGGACTTGCGAGAAGGATGGAATCGTCGATCATCGGAGTGAATATATACCACAGAAAGAACAGTACACATGAGTTTAGTTTTTTCGTCTATTTTTCTAAGTGTGTAGTCACGGCTTAAGAAGACGTCTGTCAACTTTTAGATATTTTTTGTCGTGTCATAAGAAAGCATGTGTCTTTCATATTTGGAAGCTTCCAGGAAGGTTTGCATAAACAAACAGTCACCATCCAAAATTGTGGGTTGGCCATCCATGTTGGGGACATGACAAGCGAAAGTGTTCTGTGAGTTCAATTTCACACCTTTTCCTCTGGGAAGCTGGTCAATTTAAATGGGTTTTTTTGGTTGGTTGGTTGGTTGAACTCCCGGCTGGGAGTGGAAAGGAAGGACTTTTTGAACTAGCACCTGCCTCCGCGTGCATATGTGAGAGAACCACCTCTCTGGAACAGGTTGAAGTAAAAAAAAAAGAACTAATTAAAAAAAAAAAAGGGGGGGGGGGGGGGGAGGGGATATCGAATCATTTCGGTGCAGAAGGGATTTTGTGAAGTTGACATTTCAATGCTTTCTCCAGGTGAGGACGCTTCTCACATCTTAACCGAGTTTTTTTTTTTTTAAACCTGTGATTGATTGATTTATATAACCTTTATTATGAAGTATTAAAAGTTAAATGTTTTTCTATTTTAAATTTGTGTTATTGATTGAAGTCTATTATACACATTCTGTTATCCGAATTATGATACAGTAAAACGGAAGGTAAATTTTAAAAGCCTAACGATCTCGCCGTCGTGGGTTGGTGTCTGAAAGGTTGTCGTGTCTTGTTGACTGTTCCCGTCATCTTCCCAAAACAATTACATCGCTGAATCTTTTACTTCCAAATAAAAAGATAAGTTGCAGAATATTCATTTAAAAAACAATAAATTTTGGACCCTTCTTCAATGTTAGTGTTAGGAAACATAAATTATAAGGAACCGCCATTAACCGTCCTCCAAAATTGTCACAAAAAGTGCTGTATTCCACTTTCTTCGAAAAGCAAACAATTATATATGCTCTGAATATTTTAGCGAAACAAATTTTGCTTCTTCGACCGAAATGTTTCCAAATTTTGGCTCTGACATAGAAGTATGCTTTATATTATTTTGCTGTCTTCATTGACCATGTCAAAATTCAGAAAATTGCCCTTTCTTTTGGGTAAATTTTCGAACCCATTAATATTTTGTGGTTGTTAAGATTTTCGTTTTTAAAAATTTCCTATATATGAACTTAAATGTGGGTAAGTTACAGCATTGTGCTCCTAAAAATGTCTGTGTAAAAATTACGTTTCTGTACTACTGAAGAAAAAAAAAAAAAACTTTGCAAATTTCTAACCCTTTAATATTTTGTGGTTATTATAATTTTCCTTTTTAAGAATGTCCTATATATGAGGAGCTTAAATGTGGCCAAGTTACAACATTGTGCTGTTGTTATTTTTTGAGCATAAATTCAAAGTTGGTACAATCCTATGTATTGTCAAAGAGAAATTTTGAACTTTTGAAATAGTGGCTCAAATGCTTCCACATTTTGATTGGGGTCCTAAAATATGTTTTATATTCATATTCTGTCCAAATGTGACTGGAAAAATAATTTTTTGAATTTTTCAATTTTTCGAAATTTTTAGGAAATTAGGAAACTTTAAAAAAAGTTAATTTTTCCAAAAAATGGCTCAAAATGCTTCCCGAATTTCCTTTTAAAATAAAAATATGATTTACAGTCACTTTTTATAAAATCTGTTTAAAATAGGACCCATAACTCTGTTTATAGCCCAAAATGTAGGTAAAATTTAGACATTTTCAAAGTAATGTGTTTACTCTGAAATGGAGTTCGAAATTGGTCAATATTGGCTGAACCTAGCTGGGAATTAGCTGAAATGTTTCCAAATTAAAATGTGACATAGAAGTATGCTTATTATTCATTTGCTGTCATCATTGGCAAATGAGGGCCCTGTAATTCTGTAAAATCCAGAAATTTGCTCTTTTTTGTGTCAATTTTCAACCCCCTTAATATTTTGTGGTTGTTAAGATTTTCGTATTTAAGAATCTCCCATATATGAACTTCAATGTGGCCAAATTACAACATTGTGCTCCTAAAACTGTCTGTGTAAAAATTATGTTTCTGTACTACTGAAAAAACAACTTTGCAAATTTCGACCCCTTTAATATTTTGTGGTTATTGTGGTTTTGCTTTTTAAGAATTTCCTATATATGAGGAGCTTAAATGTGGCCAAGTTGCAACATTGTGCTGCTGTTACTATTAGAGTATAAATTCAAAGTTGTTACAATCCTATGTATTTTGCAAAGGGAACTTTTGAAATAGTGGCTCAAATGCTTTCAAATTTTGATTGGGGTCTTAAAATATGTTTTATATTCATATTCTGTCAAAATGTACCTGGAAAATAATTTTTTTGAATTTTTCAATTTTTTGAAATATTTAGGAAATTATGGAATTTTAAGAAAAATACATTTTTCCAAAAATTGGCTCAAAATGCTTCCAGATATTGCTTTTAAAATAAAAATATGATTCACAGTCACTTTTTTTCAAATCTGTCCAAAATAGGACCCTAACCACTAGAGGACCCCCCCCCCTTGTTTATAGACCAAACTGTAGGTAAAATTCAGAAATTTGCAAAATAAAGTGTTTGCTCTGAATTGGAATCCAAATTTTTTTGAAATTTCCGGAAACAAGCTGGGATTTGACCGAAATGTTTCGAAATGTTGGCTGTGGCATAAAAGTATGCTTTATATTCATTTTCTGTCATCATTGGCCAATGAAGGCCATGTAGTTCAGTAAAATCCGGAAATTTGACCTTTTTTTGTGTCAACTTTCGACCATCTTAATATTTTGTAATTGTTAAGATTTTCGTTTTTATGGATCTCCTCTATATGAACGTAAATGAGGCCAAGTTACAGCACTGTGCTCCTAAAACTGTATACCTACAAAAACAAAAAAATTTCAAACCCTCTAATATTTTGGAGCTGTTATGATTTTAGTTTTTAAGAATAGCCTATATATGAAGAGCTTAAATGTGGCCAAGTTGCAACATTGTGTTGTTGTTACTTTTTGAGTATGAATTCAAAGTTGGTACAATCCTATGTATTGTCAAACGAAAATATTTAACTTTTGAAATAGTGGCTCAAATGCTTTCAAATTTTTATTGGGGTCCTAAAATATGTTTTAAAATTCATATTCTGTCCAAATGTGAATGAAAAAATAATTTTTGAAATTTTTCAATCTTTCGAAATTTTTAGGAAATTAGGATATTTTAAGAAAAATTCATTTTTCCAAAAATTGGCTCAAAATGCTTCCAGATTTTGCTTTTAAAATAAAACAAATCTGTCCAAAATAGTATCCTTAATTCAGTTTATAGCCCAAACTGTAGGTAAAATTTAGAAATTTTCAAAGTAATGTGTTTACTCTGAAATGGAGTTCGAATTTGGTCAAAATTGGCTGAACCTAGCTGGGAATTAGCTGAAATGTTTCCAAATTAAAATGTGAAATAGAAGTATGCTTTTTACTCATTTTCTGTCATCATTGGATAATGAGGGCCCTGTAGTTCTGTAAAATCCAGAAATTTGCCCTTTTTTGTGTTAATTTTCAACCCCCTTAATATTTTGCGGTTGTTAAGATTTTCGTTTTTAAGAATCTCCTATATATGAACTTCAATGTGGCCAAATTACAACATTTTACTCCTAAAACTGTCTGTGTAAAAAATATGTTTCTGTACTACTGAAAAAAACAATTCTGCAAATTTCGACCCCTTTAATATTTTGTGGTTATTATGATTTTCCTTTTTAAGAATTTCCTATAGATGAGGAGCTAAAATGCTGCCAAGTTACAACATTGTGCTGTTGATACTTTTAGAGTATAAATTCAAAGTTGGTACAATCCTATGTATTGTCAAAGGGAAATTTTGAACTTTTGAAATAGTGGCTCAAATGCTTTCTAATTTTGATTGGGGTCTTAAAGTATGTTTTATATTCATATTCTGTCCAAATGCGACTGGAAAAATAATTTTTTGAAATTTTCAATTTTTTTAAATTTTTAGGAAAATAGGAAATTTTAAGGAAAATTCATTTTTCCAAAAATTGGCTCAAAATGCTTCCAGATTTTGCTTTTAAAATAAAATTTTGATTCACAGTCACTTTTTATCAAATCTGTCCAAAATAAGACCCTTAATTCTTTTTATAGCCCAAACTGTAGGTAAAATTTAGAAATTTTCAAATTAATGTTTTTACTCTAAAATGGAGTTCGAATTTGGTCAAAATTGGCTGAACGTAACTGGGAATTAGCTGAAATGTTTCCAAATTAAAATGTGACATAGAAGTATGCTTTTTACTCATTTTCTGTCATCATTGGATAATGAGGGCCCTGTAGTTCGGTAAAATCCAGATATTTGCCTTTTTTTGTGTTAATTTTCAACCCCCTTAATATTTTGTGGTTGTTAAGATATTCGTTTTTGAGAATCTCCTATGTATGAACTTCAATGTGGCCAAATTATAACATTTTGCTCCTAAAACTGTCTGTGAAAAAAATATGTTTCTGTACTACTGAAAAAAACAATTTTGCAAGTTTCGACCCCTTTAATATTTTGTGGTTATTATGATTTTCCTTTTTAAGAATTTCCTATAGATGAGGAGCTAAAATGCTGTCAAGTTACAACATTGTGCTGTTGATACTTTTAGAGTATAAATGTTGTATGATGAAGGGGTAAAAGTGAAAGAGGCCAATTAAATGGACAGCAGGTTTATTCGTGCATTAGATAGAAATAGGTTCTTAAACCCAAACTAGGAGAGGCAACTTCCACGTCCGTTCACCTCCACTCCTCCGATCATACTCTCTCTCTGGCGACGAAGTCGCCGCTAGGGGATTACATTAGCAGCGCCCTCTACATCACTGGGGATAACACTCCGCCATCCTGATTGAGGAGGACCGCCGACTCATTGATATATACTAAACATGTAAATAAAGATATTGAAAAATACAGCACAATAATAAAATTTAAACAACATTAATGTCTTGAAGATCACAATGTGTGGTTCTTAAAAATTTAAAGTCTGTGGAAAAAGTTCTTGCACCATGAAAAGTTTGTAGAAAGGGAAAAAAAGTCTCTCTTTAAAAAAATTGTGTGGAAGAAAAAAAAAATCTTCTTTCAAAAGTCCATAAAAAGAAAAAAAAAGTATCTTCTTTAAAAAGTTTGTATGATGGAAAAAAAGTCTCTTCATTCAAGAGTTCATAAAAAGAAAAAAAAGTCTCTTCATTCAAAAGTTCATAAAAAGAAAAAAAGTATCTTCTGTAAAAAGTTCTTGTAGAAGAAAATTGAAGAAACTTAAGTATCTTCCCAGCACTTCATCATAAAGATTAATATTTTAGCTACTAAAAGTTCACGAAAAACAATCTGCATAAATCTTTGAATAGCAGACGGTGAGTTGCATAAGTCATAAGTACTCTCGGAAATTATTCCATTGATGTATTTTGGCTTGAAGATTGGAGTTTCAACTGGTAGGAAAAGCTTCATTTGAAAATTTGTACTTTCCATTTTCTTTGGTTTGTAAATCTTGACCTTATTCATAACAGTATTCCGTAAATTATCGTCGTTAATGTGCAAGAAATCCGCTTTGCTTAAACTCACGCTATCCCCAATTGTAAACAGAAAAAAATTATCTTCTGTTTGTTTACATGCTTCACGTGTTTCAATTTGTTTACATTCTGGACCATGTGCTTCTGCTGGTTGGCTTTTTTCTAAGTCTTATGTTACAACACACACTTCATCGAGATCTTCCAATGATCGTTCATCTTTTCTCATGGGGACATTAAACCCCGCCCCCAACAACGAAGAACTTATTTTTTCCGTTGAGTTATCCTTTGTATGACCTTGACACGTGTCATTTTGCGTTTCAGGAATCGGAAGGATTTGCGAAGTATTTAAAATTTCGTTATTTCTTTCAGCAGGAAAAGTGATATATTCCTCCTTTTTTAAAGCAACATAGCATTTTTTTCCGTGTGGATTTCGAATCGGTTTTCAATCGGAAGTGGGACTAGCGTTTTTATGTTTTCGTTTACATTAGGTGGTGTTATTGAGTTAGCACAAATAATATCAGAGGGTTCTGCAGTTACTGGAATTTGGATTTTGTTCTTTAAATGAGCTAGTTTTATTTTAGCATCTAACTGTGCAAGTTTAATTTTTTCGATTTCTTTTTGCTTTTCATTCTTAATTTTTTCGATTTCATTCTTAATTTTTTCGATTTCTTTTTGCTTTTCATTAGCCTCTTGGGTTTTTCTATCAGCTACAACTGTTGTTATTAAATCTTGAACGAAATCTGGATCTTTAACGAAAGCTTCACTTTTTTCGATTAAGTCTTTTAATTTTAGAATTGTGGCACCATCCGGTACAACGAAATCTAACTCAGCGGCGACAAATACGAGATCTTGCTTTCTGATATTTTTAAACATAATTAATAATAAGATGGATCCTACCTGCGTTTCTTGATTTTACTTCGCTTTTGGAGCTGTATCCGTTTTATGTTGTTGCTCTTTCGAAGAGTACTCGTTGCTTCTGGTTTCTGGTTCGTAGTAGTTGGTCGATGTGGAATAACTTTGCTGACTTCGTTGAACTTCTGCTTGACGGCTGAAGTGGGACTTGTTCGGCGAAGCGACAGTGTTGTGGTTGCAGGTTCGAGTTGGCTCAGGATTCTGTATTCTAGCTGGCTATGTGGAATAACAATGTTAGCTTCGTTGAACTTCTGCTTGACGGCTGAAGTGGGACTTGTTCGGCGAAGCGACAGTGTTGTGGTTGCAGGTTCGAGTTGGCTTAGGATTCTGTATTCTTGCTGTCTATTTGGAATAACGATGCTAGCTTCGTTAAACTTCTGCTTGACGGCTGAAGTGGGACTTGTTCGGCGAAGCGAGTGTTATGCAGTTGTATAATGACGACGCTGGTTGATGAGTTTTACTTTTATTTGTAGATTCCACTGGTGGTCGCTGACTGCTGCGGTAATTCGTGAAGAGGATTTTGGTTTGACCTCTGGATGCGTAAAAGTAAAGTTTATTTTCGTGAAGAGGATTTTGGTTTGACCTCTGGATGCGTAGAAGTAAAGGTTTTTTTTTTTCGTGAAGAGGATTTTGGTTTGACCTCTGTATGCGTGGAAGTAAAGGTTTTTTTTTTTTTCGTGAAGAGGATTTTGGTTTGACCTCTGGATGCGTGGAAGTGCAGTTTTTTAAATATTTTTTTCATCGCATTCTCGCGAAAAAAGCACGGCGAGCCCCCATGTTGTATGATGAAGGGGTAAAAGTGAAAGAGGCCAATTAAATGGACAGCAGGTTTATTCGTGCATTAGATAGAAATAGGTTCTTAAACCCAAACTAGGAGAGGCAACTTCCACGTCCGTTCACCTCCACTCCTCCGATCATACTCTCTCTCTGGCGACGAAGTCGCCGCTAGGGGATTACATTAGCAGCGCCCTCTACATCACTGGGGATAACATAAATTCAAAGTTGGTACAATCCTATGTATTGTCAAAGGGAAATTTTGAACATTTGAAATAGTGGCTCAAATGCTTTCTAATTTTTATTGGGGTCTTAAAATATGTTTTATATTCTTATTCTGTCCAAATGCGATTGGAAAAATAATTTTTTGAAATTTTCAATTTTTTTAAATTTTTAGAAAATTAGGAAATTTTAAGGAAAATTCATTTTTCCAAAAATTGGCTCAAAATGCTTCCAGATTTTGCTTTTAAAATAAAATTATGATTCACAGTCACTTTTTTTAAAATCTTTCCAAAATAGGACCCTGAACTCTGTTTATAGACCAAACTGTAAGCAAAATTCAGAAATTTGCAAAATAAAGTGTTTGCTCTGATTTGGAATCCAAATTTCTTCGAAAGTGGCTGAAAGAAGCTGGGATTTGACCGAAATGTTTCCAAATGTTGGCTGTGGCATAGAAATATGCTTTAAATTCATTTTCTGTCATCATTGGCCAATGAGGGCACTGTAGTTCTGTAAAATCCAGAAATTTGACCTTTTTTTTTTGTGTCAACATTCGACGTCCTTAATATTTTGTAATTGTTAAGATTTTCGTTTTTATGGATCTCCTCTATATGAACTTAAATGTGGCCAAGTTACAGCACCGTGCTCCTAAAACTGTCTGTATAAAAATTATGTTTGTATACTACTGAAAACATTTCAAATTTCGATCCCTCTAATATTTTGTGGCTGTTATGATTTTAGTTTTTAAGAATTTCCTATATGTGAGGAGCTTAAATGTGGCCAAGTTGCAACAGTGTGCTGTTGTTACTTTTAGAGTATAAATTTAAAGTTGGTACAATCCTATGTATTGTCAAAGGGAAATTTTGAACTTTTAAAATAGTGGCTCAAATGCTTCCAAATTTTGATTGGGTCCTAAAATATATATTTTATATTTATATTCTGTCCAAATATGACTGGAAAAATAATTTTTTGAATTTTTCAATTTTTCGCAATTTTTAGGAAATTTTAAGAAAAATTCATTTTTTCAAAAATTGGCTCAAAATGTTTCCAGATTTTACTTGTAAAATAAAAACATGATTTACTGTCACTTTTTATCAAATCTGTCCAAAATAAGACCCTTAATTCTTTTTATAGCCCAAACTGTAGGTAAAATTTTGAAATTTTCAAATTAATGTTTTTACTCTAAAATGGAGTTCGAATTTGGTCAAAATTGGTTGAACCTAGCTGGGAATTAGCTGAAATGTTTCCAAATTAAAATAAGGCATAGAAGTATGCTTTTTACTCATTTTCTGTCATCATTGGATAATGAGGGCCCTGTAGTTCTGTAAAATCCAGAAATTTGCCCTTTTTTGTGTTAATTTTCAACCCCCTTAATATTTTGTGGTTGTTAAGATTTTCGTTTTTAAGAATCTCCTATATATGAACTTCAATGTGGCCAAATTATAACATTTTGCTCCTAAAACTGTCTGTGAAAAAAATATGTTTCTGTACTACTGAAAAAAACAATTTTGCAAGTTTCGACCCCTTTAATATTTTGTGGTTATTATGATTTTCCTTTTTAAGAATTTCCTATAGATGAGAAGCTAAAATGCTGCCAAGTTACAACATTGTGCTGTTGATACTTTTAGAGTATAAATTTAAAGTTGGTACAATCCTATGTATTGTCAAAGGGAAATTTTGAACTTTTAAAATAGTGGCTCAAATGCTTCCAAATTTTGATTGGGTCCTAAAATATATATTTTATATTTATATTCTGTCCAAATATGACTGGAAAAATAATTTTTTGAATTTTTCAATTTTTCGAAATTTTTAGGAAATTTTAAGAAAAATTCATTTTTTCAAAAATTGGCTCAAAATGTTTCCAGATTTTACTTGTAAAATAAAAACATGATTTACTGTCACTTTTTATCAAATCTGTCCAAAATAAGACCCTTAATTCTTTTTATAGCCCAAACTGTAGGTAAAATTTTGAAATTTTCAAATTAATGTTTTTACTCTAAAATGGAGTTCGAATTTGGTCAAAATTGGCTGAACCTAGCTGGGAATTAGCTGAAATGTTTCCAAATTAAAATAAGGCATAGAAGTATGCTTTTTACTCATTTTCTGTCATCATTGGATAATGAGGGCCCTGTAGTTCTGTAAAATCCAGAAATTTGCCCTTTTTTGTGTTAATTTTCAACCCCCTTAATATTTTGTGGTTGTTAAGATTTTCGTTTTTAAGAATCTCCTATATATGAACTTCAATGTGGCCAAATTATAACATTTTGCTCCTAAAACTGTCTGTGAAAAAAATATGTTTCTGTACTACTGAAAAAAACAATTTTGCAAGTTTCGACCCCTTTAATATTTTGTGGTTATTATGATTTTCCTTTTTAAGAATTTCCTATAGATGAGGAGCTAAAATGCTGCCAAGTTACAACATTGTGCTGTTGATACTTTTAGAGTATAAATTCAAAGTTGGTACAATCCTATGTATTGTCAAAGGGAAATTTTGAACTTTTGAAATAGTGGCTCAAATGCTTTCTAATTTTGATTGGGGTCTTAAAATATGTTTTATATTCATATTCTGTCCAAATGCGACTGGAAAAATAATTTTTTGAAATTTTCAATTTTTTTAAATTTTTACGAAAATAGGAAATTTTAAGGAAAATTCATTTTTCCAAAAATTGGCTCAAAATGCTTCCAGATTTTGCTTTTAAAATAAAATTATGATTCACAGTCACTTTTTTTCAAATCTGTCCAAAATAGGACCCTTAACTCTGTTTATAGACCAAACTGTATGCAAAATTCAGAAATTTGCAAAATAAAGTGTTTGCTCTGATTTGGAATCCAAATTTCTTCGAAAGTGGCTGAAACAATCTGGGATTTGAAAGAAATGTTTCCAAATGTTGGCTTTTGCATAGAAATATGCTTTAAATTCATTTTCTGTCATCATTGGCCAATGAGGACACTGTAGTTCTGTAAAATCCAGAAATTTGACCTTTTTCTTGTGTCAACTTTCGACCCCCTTAATATTTTGCAATTGTTAAGATTTTCGTGTTTATGGATCTCCTCTATATGGACTTAAATGTGGCCAAGTTACAGCACCGTGCTCCTAAAACTGTCTGTGTAAATATTATGTTTGTATACTACTGAAAAAAACAAAAAAATTTCAAATTTCGATCCCTCTAATATTTTATGGCTGTTATGATTTTAGTTTTTAAGAATTTCCTATATGTGAGGAGCTTAAATGTGGCCAAGTTGCAACAGTGTGCTGTTGTTACTTTTAGAGTATAAATTCAAAGTTGGTACAATCCTATGTATTGTCAAAGGGAAATTTTGAACTTTTAAAATAGTGGCTCAAATGCTTCCAAATTTTGATTGGGGTCCTAAAATATATATTTTATATTTATATTCTGTCCAAATATGACTGGAAAAATAATTTTTTGAATTTTTCAATTTTTCGAAATTTTTAGGATATTTTAAGAAAAATTCATTTTTTCAAAAATTGGCTCAAAATGTTTCCAGATTTTACTTGTAAAATAAAAACATGATTTACTGTCACTTTTTATCAAATCTGTCCAAAATAAGACCCTTAATTCTTTTTATAGCCCAAACTGTAGGTAAAATTTAGAAATTTTCAAATTAATGTTTTTACTCTAAAATGGAGTTCGAATTTGGTCAAAATTGGCTGAACCTAGCTGGGAATTAGCTGAAATGTTTCCAAATTAAAATTTGACATAGAAGTATTCTTTTTACTCATTTGCTGTCATTATTGGATAATGAGGGCCCTGTAGTTCAGTAAAATCCAGATATTTGCCCTTTTTTGTGTTAATTTTCAACCCCCTTAATATTTTGTGGTTGTTAAGATTTTCGTTTTTAAGAATCTCCTATATATGAACTTCAATGTGGCCAAATTACAACATTTTGCGCCTAAAACTGTCTGTGTAAAAAATATGTTTCTGTACTACTGAAAAAAACAATTTTGCAAATTTCGACCCCTTTAATATTTTGTGGTTATTATGATTTTCCTTTTTAAGAATTTCCTATAGATGAGGACCGACCAAACGGTATAGTGGTTAGCGTGCTAGCTTCTGGACCGCGAGGTTGCGGGTTCGAGTCCCGTTTTAACATGGGTGTTTGTAAATGTATGTTGGCTTGTCTAATGACGAATGTTTCGGCGCATTATAGCCCTCGTGTTGCTGACGGCGCCAGATAATCTGAATACAACCAACCAACCAACCTATAGATGATTAGCTAAAATGCGGCCAAGTTGCAACAGTGTGCTGTTGATACTTTTAGAGTATAAATTCAAAGTTGGTACAATCCTATGTATTGTCAAAGGGAAATTTTGAACTTTTGAAATAATGGCTCAAATGCTTTCTAATTTTGATTGGGGTCTTAAAATATGTTTTATATTCATATTCTGTCCAAATGCGACTGGAAAAATAATTTTTTGAAATTTTCAATTTTTTTAAGTTTTTAGGAAATTAGGAAATTTTAAGGAAAATTCATTTTTCCAAAAATAGGCTCAAAATGCTTCCAGATATTGCTTTTAAAATAAAATTATGATTCACTGTCACTTTTTTTCAAATCTGTCCAAAATAGGACCCTTAACTCTGTTTATAGACCAAACTGTATGCAAAATTCAGAAATTTGCAAAATAAAGTGTTTGCTCTGATTTGGAATCCAAATTTCTTCGAAAGTGGCTGAAACAAGCTGGGATTTGACCGAAATGTTTCCAAATGTTGGCTGTGGCAAAGAAATATGCTTTAAATTCATTTTCTGTCATCATTGGCCAATGAGGGCACTGTAGTTCTGTAAAATCCAGAAATTTGACCTTTTTTTTTGTGTCAACTTTCGACAACCTTAATATTTGGTAATTGTTAAGATTTTCGTTTTTATGAATCTCCTCTACAATTCCCTCATTGAAAACACATGGCGGACTATTCAATGAATTAGTGTTCAAAAAGTAAAATTTTCAAAAATTTTCCCATTTTTTATATTGAAGCTCATACATAGGAAAATCTCCAATTCGAATTTTGTAACACTCACTAAATAAGAAGTCGGTCTAAATATGGTCAAAATGCAATTTTCTCGAAAATACAATTCCCTCATTGAAAACACATGGCGGACTATTCAATGAATTATTGTTTAAAAAGTAAAATTTTCAAAAAATTTTCAATTTTGTGATATTGAAGCTTATATATAGGAGAATCTCTAATTCCAATTTTATAACACTCACTAAATAAGAAGTCTGTCTAAAGTTGGTCCAAAAAGTGCAATTTTCTCAAAAGTAAAATTCCCCCATTGAAAACACATGGCGGACTATTCAATGAATTATTGTTCAAAAAGTAAAATTTACAAAATTTTTTCTCTTTTGTTATATTGAAGCACATATATAGGAAAATCACCAATTCCAATTTTATAACACTCACTAAATAAGAAGTGTGTCTAAAGTTAGTAAAAAAAGTGTGTCCAAAAAGCAATTTTCACGAAAATACAATTCCCTCATTGAAAACACATGGCGGACTATTCAATGAATTATTGTTCAAAAAGTAAAATTTTCAAAAAATTTTCCCATTTTTTATATGGAAGCTCATATATAGGAGAATTTCCAATTTGAATTTTATAACATTCACTAAATAAGAAGTTGGTCTAAAATTGATCCAAAAAGTCCAATTTTCTCAAAAATAAAATTCCCCCATTGAAAACACATGGCGGACAATTCAATGAATTATTGTTCAAAAAGTAAAATTTTCGAAATTTTTCCCCATTTTTTATATTGAAACTCATACATAGGAAAATCTCCAATTCGAATTTTATAACACTCACTAAATAAGAAGTGGGTCTAAATATGGTCCAAAAAGCAATTTTCTCGAAAATATAATTCCCTCATTGGCGGACTATTCAATTAATTATTGTTAAAAAAGTAAAATTTTTAAATTTTTTCCCGTTTGTGAAATTGAAGCTTATATATGGGAGAATCTGTAATTCCAATTTAATAACACTCACTAAATAAGAAGTTGGTCTAAAGCTGGTCAAAAAAGTGCAATTTTCTCAAAAGTAAAATTCCCCCATTAAAAACACATGGCGGACTATTCAATGAATTATTGTTCAAAAAGTAAAATTTTCAAAAAATTGTCTCTTTTGTTATATTAAAGCTCATATATAGGAGAATCTCCAATTCCAATTTTATAACATTCACTAAATAAGAAGTGTGTCTAAAGTTGGTCCAAAAAGCAATTTTCACGAAAATACAATTCCCTCATTGAAAACACATGGCGGACTTTTCACTGAATTATTGTTCAAAAAGTAAAATTTTCAAAATTTTTTCCCGTTTGTGATATTGAAGCTTATATATAGGAGAATCTCCAATTCCAATTTTATAACATTCACTAAATAAGAAGTGTTTCTAAAGTTGGTCCAAAAAGTTGGTCCAAAAAGTGATATTTTCTCAAAAGTAAAATTCCCCGATTGAAAACACATTGCAGACTATTCAATGAATTATTGTTCAAAAAGTAAAATTTTTAAAAAAATTTTATCGTTTGTTATATTGAAGATCCTACATAGGAGAATCTCCAATTTGAATTTTATAACATTCACTAATTAAGAAGTGGGCCTAAACTTGGTCCAAAAAGTGCAATTTTCTCAAAAATAAAATTCCCCCATTGAAAACACATGGCGGACTATTCATTGAATTATTGTTCAAAAAGTAAAATTTTCAATATTTTTTCAAGTTTGTGATATTGAAGATTATATATATTAGAATCTCTAATTCCAATTTTATAACACTCACTAAATAAGAAGTGGGTTTAAAGTTGGTCCAAAAAGTACAATTTTCTCAAAAGTAAAATTCCCCCATTGAAAACACATGGCGGACTATTCAAAGAATTATTGTTCAAAAAGAAAAATTTTCAAAATTTTTTCTCTTTTGTTATATTGAAGCTCATATATAGGAGAATCTCCAATTCCAATTTTATAACACTCACTAAATAAGAAGTCTGTCTAAAGTTGGTCCAAAAAGTGCAATTTTCTCAAAAGTAAAATTCCCCCATTGAAAACACATGGCGGACTATTCAATGAATTATTGTTCAAAAAGTAAAATGTACAAAAAATGTTCTCTTTTGTTATATTGAAGCACATATATAGGAAAATCACCAATTCCAATTTTATAACACTCACTAAATAAGAAGTGTGTCTAAAGTTAGTAAAAAAAGTGTGTCCAAAAAGCAATTTTCACGAAAATACAATTCCCCCATTGAAAACACATGGCGGACTATACAATGAATTATTGTTCAAAAATTAAAATTTTCAAAAAATTTTCCCATTTTTTATATGGAAGCTCATATATAGGAGAATTTCCAATTTGAATTTTATAACATTCACTAAATAAGAAGTTGGTCTAAAATTGATCCAAAAAGTCCAATTTTCTCAAAAATAAAATTCCCCATTGAAAACACATGGCGGACAATTCAATGAATTATTGCTCAAAAAGTAAAATTTTCGAAATTTTTCCCCATTTTTTTATATTGAAACTCATACATAGGAAAATCTCCAATTCGAATTTTATAACACTCACTAAATAAGAAGTGGGTCTAAATATGGTCTAAAAAGCAATTTTCTCGAAAATACAATTCCCTCATTGGCGGACTATTCAATGAATTATTGTTCAAAAAGTAAAATTTTTAAATTTTTTCCCGTTTGTGAAATTGAAGCTTATATATGGGAGAATCTGTAATTCCAATTTAATAACACTCACCAAATAAGAAGTTGGTCTAAAGCTGGTCAAAAAAGTGCAATTTTCTCAAAAGTAAAATTCCCCCATTGAAAACACATGGCGGACTATTCAATGAATTATTGTTCAAAAAGTAAAATTTTTAAAAAATTGTCTCTTTTGTTATATTAAAGCTCATATATAGGAGAATCTCCAATTCCAATTTTATAACACTCACTAAAAAAGAAGTGTGTCTAAAGTTAGTAAAAAAAGTGTGTCCAAAAAGCAATTTTCACGAAAATACAATTCCCTCTTTGAAAACACATGGCGGACTATTCAATAAATTATTGTTCAAAAAGTAAAATTTTCAAAATTTTTTCCCGTTTGTGATATTGAAGCTTATATATAGGAGAGTCTCTAATTCCAATTTTATAACACTCACTTAATAAGAAGTGGGTCTAAAGTTGGTACAAAAAGTGCAATTTTCCCAAAAGTCAAATTTCCCCATTGAAAACACATGGCGGACTATTCAATGAATTATTGTTCCAAAAGTAAAATTTACAAAAAATTTTCTCTTTTGTTATATTGAAGCACATATATAGGAGAATCTCCAATTCCAATTTTATAACACTCACTAAATAAGAAGTGTGTCTAAAGTTAGTAAAAAAAGTGTGTCCAAAAAGCAATTTTCACGAAAATACAATTCCCCCATTGAAAACACATGGCGGACTATTCAATGAATTATTGTTCAAAAAGTAAAATTTACAAAATTTTTTCTATTTTGTTATATTGAAGCACATATATAGGAGAATCTCCAATTCCAATTTTATAACACTCACTAAATAAGAAGTGTGTCTAAAGTTAGAAAAAAAGTGTGTCCAAAAAGCAATTTTCACGAAAATACAATTCCCTCATTGAAAACACATGGCGGACTATTCAATAAATTATTGTTCAAAAAGTAAAATTTTCAAAATTTTTTCCCGTTTGTGATATTGAAGCTTATATATAGGAGAGTCTCTAATTCCAATTTTTTAACACTCACTTAATAAGAAGTGGGTCTAAAGTTGGTCCAAAAAGTGCAATTTTCTCAAAAGTCAAATTCCCCCATTGAAAACACATGGCGGACTATTCAATGAATTATTGTTCCAAAAGTAAAATTTACAAAAAATTTTCTCTTTTGTTATATTGAAGCACATATATAGGAGAATCTCCAATTCCAATTTTATAACACTCACTAAATAAGAAGTGGGTCTAAAGTTGGTCCAAAAAGTGGAATTTTCTCAAAAGTAAAATTCCCCCATTGAAAACACATGGCGGACTATTCAATAAATTATTGTTCAAAAAGTAAAATTTTCAAAAAATTTTCCCATTTTTTATAAGGAAGCTCATATATAGAAGAATTTCCAATTTGAATTTTATAACATTCATTTAATAAGAAGTGGGTCTAAAGTTGGTCCAAAAAGTGCAATTTTCTCAAAAGTAAAATTCCCCCATTGAAAACACATGGCAGACTATTCAATGAATTATTGTTCAAAAAGTAAAATTTTCAAAAAATTTTCCCATTTTTTATATGGAAGCTCATATATAGGAGAATCTCCAATTTGAATTTTATAACATTCACTAAATAGGAAGTGGGTCTAAAGTTGGTCCAAAAAGTGCAATTTTCTCAAAAGTAAAATTCCCTCATTGAAAACACATGGCGGACTATTCAATGAATTATTGTTCAAAAAGTAAATTTTTTTAACGTTGGTGATATTGAAGCTTATACATACGAGAATCTCTAATTCCAATATTATAACACTCACTAAATAAGAAGTGTGTCTAAAGTGGGTCCAAAAAGTGATATTTTCTCAAAAGTAAAATTCCCCGATTTGAAAACACATTGCAGACTATTCAATGAATTATTGTTCAAAAAGTAAAATTTTTAAAATTTTTTTATCGTTTGTTATATTGAAGATCCTACATAGGAGAATCTCCAATTTGAATTTTATAACATTCACTAATTAAGAAGTGAGCCTAAACTTGGTCCAAAAAGTGCAATTTTCTCAAAAATAAAATTCCCCCATTAAAAACACATGGCGGACTATTCAATGAATTATTGTTCAAAAAGTAAAATTTTCAAAATTTTTTCAAGTTTGTGATATTGAAGATTATATATAGGAGAATCTCTAATTCCAATTTTATAACACTCACTAAATAAGAAGTGGGTTTAAAGTTGGTCCAAAAAGTGCAATTTTCTCAAAAGTAAAATTCCCCCATTGAAAACACATGGCGGAATATTCAAAGAATTATTGTTCAAAAAGTAAAATTTTCAAAAAATTTTCTCTTTTGTTATATTGAAGCTCATATACAGGAGAATCTCCAATTCCAATTTTATAAATCTCACTAAATAAGAAGTGCGTCTAAAGTTGGTAAAAAAAGTGTGTCCAAAAAGCAATTTTCACGAAAATACAATTCCCTCATTGAAAACACATGGCGGACTATTCAATGAATTATTGTTCAAAAAGTAAAATTTTCAAAAAATTTTCAAGTTTTTGATATTGAAGCTTATATATAGGAGAATCTCTAATTCTAATTTTATAACACTCACTAAATAAGAAGTGGGTTTAAAGTTGGTCTAAAAAGTGCAATTTTCTCAAAAGTAAAATTCCCCCATTGAAAACACATGGCGGACTATTCAAAGAATTATTGTTCAAAAAGTAAAATATTCAAAATTTTTTCTCTTTTGTTATATTGAAGCTCATATATAGGAGAATCTCCAATTCCAATTTTACAACACTCACTAAATAAGAAGTGTGTCTAAAATTGGTAAAAAAAGTGTGTCCAAAAAGCAATTTTCACGAAAAAAGAATTCCCTTATTGAAAACACATGGCGGACTATTCAATAAATTATTGTTCAAAAAGTAAAATTTTCAAAATTTTTTCAAGTTTGTGATATTGAAGCTTATATATAGGAGAGTCTCTAATTCCAATTTTATAACACTCACTAAATAAGAAGTGGGTCTAAAGTTGGTCCAAAAAGTGCAATTTTCTCAAAAGTAAAATTCCCCCATTGAAAACACATGGCGGACTGTTCAATGAATTATTGTTCAAAAAGTAAAATTTACAAAAATTTTTCTCTTTTGTTATATTGAAGCACATATATAGGAGAATCTCCAATTCCAATTTTATAACACTCACTAAATAAGAAGTGTGTCTAAAGTTGGTCCAAAAAGTTGGTCCAAAAAGTTGGTCCAAAAAGTTGGTCCAAAAAGCAATTTTCACGAAAATACAATTCCCTCATTGAAAACACATGGCGGACTATTCAATGAATTATTGTTCAAAAAGTAAAATTTTCAAAATTTTTTCCCGTATATAATATTGAAGCTTATATATAGGAGAATCTCTAATTCCAATTTTATAACACTCACTAAATCAGAAGTGGGTCTAAAGTTGGTCCAAAAAGTGCATTTTGTCAAAAATAAAATTCCCCCATTGAAAACACATGGCGGACTATTCAATGAATTATTGTTCAAAAAGTAAAATTTTCAAAATTTTTCCCATTTTTTATTTTGAAGCTCATACATAGTAAAATCTCCAATTCGAATTTTATAACACTCACTAAATAAGAAGTGGGTCTAAATATGGTCCAAAAAGCAATTTTCTCGAAAATACAATTCCCTCATTGAAAACACATGGCGGACTATTCAATGAATTATTGTTCAAAAAGTAAAATTTTCAAAATTTTTTCCCGTATGTGATATTGAAGCTTATATATAGGAGAATCTCTAATTCCAATTTTATAACACTCACTAAATAAGAAGTCTGTCTAAAGTTGGTCCAAAAAGTGCAATTTTCTCAAAAGTAAAATTCTCCCATTGAAAACACATGGCGGACTATTCAATGAATTATTGTTCAAAAAGTAAAATGTACAAAAAATGTTCTCTTTTGTTATATTGAAGCACATATATAGGAAAATCACCAATTCCAATTTTATAACACTCACTAAATAAGAAGTGTGTCTAAAGTTAGTAAAAAAAGTGTGTCCAAAAAGCAATTTTCACGAAAATACAATTCCCCCATTGAAAACACATGGCGGACTATTCAATGAATTATTGTTCAAAAAGTAAAATTTTCAAAAAATTTTCCCATTTTTAATATGGAAGCTCATATATAGGAGAATTTCCAATTTGAATTTTATAACATTCACTAAATAAGAAGTTGGTCTAAAATTGATCCAAAAAGTCGAATTTTCTCAAAAATAAAATTCCCCATCGAAAACACATGGCGGACAATTCAATGAATTATTGTTCAAAAAGTAAAATTTTCGAAATTTTTCCCCATTTTTTATATTGAAACTCATACATAGGAAAATCTCCAATTCGAATTTTATAACACTCACTAAATAAGAAGTGGGTCTAAATATGGTCTAAAAAGCAATTTTCTCGAAAATACAATTCCCTCATTGGCGGACTATTCAATGAATTATTGTTCAAAAAGTAAAATTTTTAAATTTTTTCCCGTTTGTGAAATTGAAGCTTATATATGGGAGAATCTGTAATTCCAATTTAATAACACTCACTAAATAAGAAGTTGGTCTAAAGCTGGTCAAAAAAGTGCAATTTTCTCAAAAGTAAAATTCCCCCATTGAAAACACATGGCGGACTATTCAATGAATTATTGTTCAAAAAGTAAAATTTTCAAAAAATTGTCTCTTTTGTTATATTAAAGCTCATATATAGGAGAATCTCCAATTCCAATTTTATAACACTCACTAAATAAGAAGTGTGTCTAAAGTTAGTAAAAAAAGTGTGTCCAAAAAGCAATTTTCACGAAAATACAATTCCCTCATTGAAAACACATGGCGGACTATTCAATAAATTATTGTTCAAAAAGTAAAATTTTCAAAATTTTTTCCCGTTTGTGATATTGAAGCTTATATATAGGAGAGTCTCTAATTCCAATTTTATAACACTCACTTAATAAGAAGTGGGTCTAAAGTTGGTCCAAAAAGTGCAATTTTCCCAAAATTCAAATTCCCCCATTGAAAACACATGGCGGACTATTCAATGAATTATTGTTCCAAAAGTAAAATTTACAAAAATTTTTCCCATTTTTTATAAGGAAGCTCATATATAGAAGAATTTCCAATTTGAATTTTATAACATTCATTTAATAAGAAGTGGGTCTAAAGTTGGTCCAAAAAGTGCAATTTTCTCAAAAGTAAAATTCCCCCATTGAAAACACATGGCGGACTATTCAATGAATTATTGTTCAAAAAGTAAAATTTTCAAAAATTTTTCCCATATTTTATATGGAAGATCATATATAGGAGAATCTCCAATTTGAATTTTATAACATTCACTAAATAGGAAGTGGGTCTAAAGTTGGTCCAAAAAGTGCAATTTTCTCAAAAGTAAAATTCCCCCATTGAAAACACATGGCGGACTATTCAATGAATTATTGTTCAAAAAGTAAAATTTTCAAAAAATTGTCTCTTTTGTTATATTAAAGCTCATATATAGGAGAATCTCCAATTCCAATTTTATAACATTCACTAAATAAGAAGTGTGTCTAAAGTTGGTCCAAAAAGCAATTTTCACGAAAATACAATTCCCTCATTGAAAACACATGGCGGACTATTCAATGAATTATTGTTCAAAAAGTAAATTTTTTTAACGTTGGTGATATTGAAGCTTATACATACGAGAATCTCTAATTCCAATATTATAACACTCACTAAATAAGAAGTGTGTCTAAAGTTGGTCCAAAAAGTGATATTTTCTCAAAAGTAAAATTCCCCGATTTGAAAACACATTGCAGACTATTCAATGAATTATTGTTCAAAAAGTAAAATTTTTAAAATTTTTTTATCGTTTGTTATATTGAAGATCCTACATAGGAGAATCTCCAATTTGAATTTTATAACATTCACTAATTAAGAAGTGAGCCTAAACTTGGTCCAAAAAGTGCAATTTTCTCAAAAATAAAATTCCCCCATTAAAAACACATGGCGGACTATTCAATGAATTATTGTTCAAAAAGTAAAATTTTCAAAATTTTTTCAAGTTTGTGATATTGAAGATTATATATAGGAGAATCTCTAATTCCAATTTTATAACACTCACTAAATAAGAAGTGGGTTTAAAGTTGGTCCAAAAAGTGCAATTTTCTCAAAAGTAAAATTCCCCCATTGAAAACACATGGCGGAATATTCAAAGAATTATTGTTCAAAAAGTAAAATTTTCAAAAATTTTTCTCTTTTGTTATATTGAAGCTCATATACAGGAGAATCTCCAATTCCAATTTTATAAATCTCACTAAATAAGAAGTGTGTCTAAAGTTGGTAAAAAAAGTTTGTCCAAAAAGCAATTTTCACGAAAATACAATTCCCTCATTGAAAACACATGGCGGACTATTCAATGAATTATTGTTCAAAAAGTAAAATTTTCAAAAATTTTTCAAGTTTTTGATATTAAAGCTCATATATAGGAGAATCTCCAATTCCAATTTTATAACATTCACTAAATAAGAAGTGTGTCTAAAGTTAGAAAAAAAGTGTGTCCAAAAAGCAATTTTCACGAAAATACAATTCCCTCATTGAAAACAGATGGCGGACTATTCAATGAAATATTGTTCAAAAAGTAAAATTTTTTAACGTTGGTGATATTGAAGCTTATACATACGAGAATCTCTAATTCCAATTTTATAACACTCACTAAATAAGAAGTTGGTCTAAAATTGATCCAAAAAGTCCAATTTTCTCAAAAGTAAAATTCCCCCATTGAAAACACATGGCAGACTATTCAATGAATTATTGTTCAAAAAGTAAAATTTTCAAAAAATTTTCCCATTTTTTATATGGCAGCTCATATATAGGAGAATTTCCAATTTGAATTTTATAACATTCACTAAATAAGAAGTTGGTCTAAAATTGATCCAAAAAGTCCAATTTTCTCAAAAATAAAATTCCCCCATTGAAAACACATGGCGGACAATTCAATGAATTATTGTTCAAAAAGTAAAATTTTCGAAATTTTTCCCCATTTTTTATATTGAAACTCATACATAGGAAAATCTCCACTTCGAATTTTATAACACTCACTAAATAAGAAGTGGGTCTAAATATGGTCTAAAAAGCAATTTTCTCGAAAATACAATTCCCTCATTGGCGGACTATTCAATGAATTATTGTTCAAAAAGTAAAATTTTTAAAATTTTTTATCTTTCGTTATATTGAAGATCCTACATAGGAGAATCTCCAATTTGAATTTTATAACATTCACTAATTAAGAAGTGGGCCTAAACTTGGTCCAAAAAGTGCAATTTTCTCAAAAATAAAATTCCCCCATTGAAAACACATGGCGGACTATTCAATGAATTATTGTTCAAAAAGTAAAATTTTCAATATTTTTTCAAGTTTGTGATATTGAAGCTCATATATAGGAGAATATCCAATTCCAATTTTATAACACTCACTAAATAAGAAGTGTGTCTAAAGTTTGTAAAAAAAGTTTGTCTAAAGTTTGTAAAAAAAGTGTGTCTAAAGTTTGTAAAAAAATGTGTCCAAAAAGCAATTTTCACGAAAATACAATTCCCTCATTGAAAACACATGGCGGACTATTCAATAAATTATTGTTCAAAAAGTAAAATTTTCAAAATTTTTTCCCGTTTGTGATATTGAAGCTTATATATAGGAGAGTCTCTAATTCCAATTTTATAACACTCACTTAATAAGAAGTGGGTCTAAAGTTGGTCCAAAAAGTGCAATTTTCTCAAAAGTAAAATTCCCCCATTGAAAACACATGGCGGACTATTCAATGAATTATTGTTCAAAAAGTAAAATTTTCAAAAAATTTTCCCATTTTTTATATGGCAGCTCATATATAGGAGAATTTCCAATTTGAATTTTATAACATTCACTAAATAAGAAGTTGGTCTAAAATTGATCCAAAAAGTCCAATTTTCTCAAAAATAAAATTCCCCCATTGAAAACACATGGCGGACTATTCAAAGAATTATTGTTCCAAAAGTAAAATTTACAAATTTTTTTCTCTTTTGTTATATTGAAGCACATATATAGGAGAATCTCCAATTCCAATTTTATAACACTCACTAAATAAGAAGTGTGTCTAAAGTTAGTAAAAAAAGTGTGTCCAAAAAGCAATTTTCACGAAAATACAATTGCCTCATTGAAAACAGATGGCGGACTATTCAATGAATTATTGTTTAAAAAGTAAAATTTTCAAAATTTTTTCAAGTTTTTGATATTGAAGCTTATATATAGGAGAATCTCTAATTCCAATTTTATAACACTCACTAAATAAGAAGTTGGTCTAAAGTTGATCCAAAAAGTCCAATTTTCTCAAAAATAAAATTCCCCCATTGAAAACACATGGTGGACTATTCAATGTATTATTGTTCAAAAAGTAAAATTTTCTAAAAATTTTCCCATTTTTTATATGGAAGCTCATATATAGGAGAATCTCCAATTTGAATTTTATAACATTCACTAAATAAGAAGTGGGTCTAAAGTTGGTCCAAAAAGTGCAATTTTCTCAAAAGTAAAATTCCCCCATTGAAAACACATGGCGGACTATTCAATGAATTATTGTTCAAAAATTAAAATTTTCAAAATTTTCCCCATTTTTTATATTGAAGCACATATGTAGGAGAATCTCCAATTCCAATTTTATAACACTCACTAAATAAGAAGTGTGTCTAAAGTTAGAAAAAAAGTGTGTCCAAAAAGCAATTTTCACGAAAATACAATTCCCTCATTGAAAACAGATGGCGGACTATTCAATGAAATATTGTTCAAAAAGTAAAATTTTTTAACGTTGGTGATATTGAAGCTTATACATACGAGAATCTCTAATTCCAATTTTTTTGGACTATTCAATGAATTAGTGTTCAAAAAGTAAAATTTTCGAAATTTTTTCCCATTTTTTATATTGAAACTCATACATAGGAAAATCTCCAATTCAAATTTTATAACACTCACTAAATAAGAAGTGGGTCTAAATATGGTCCAAAAAGCAATTTTCTCGAAAATACAATTCCCTCATTGGCGGACTATTCAATGAATTATTGTTCAAAAAGTAAAATTTTAAAATTTTTTCCCGTTTGTGAAATTGAAGCTTATAAATGGGAGAATCTGCAATTCCAATTTAATAACACTCACTAAATAAGAAGTTGGTCTAAAGCTGGTCAAAAAAGTGCAATTTTCACAAAAGTAAAATTCCCCCATTTAAAACACATGGCGGACTATTCAATGAATTATTGTTCAAAAAGTAAAATTTTCAAAAAATTGTCTCTTTTGTTATATTAAAGCTCATATATAGGAAAATCTCCAATTCCAATTTTATAACATTCACTAAATAAGAAGTGTGTCTAAAGTTGGTCCAAAAAGTTGGTCCAAAAAGCAATTTTCACGAAAATACAATTCCCTCATTGAAAACACATGGCGGACTATTCAATGAATTATTGTTCAAAAAGTAATATTTTTTAACGTTGGTGATATTGAAGCTTATACATACGAGAATCTCTAATTCCAATATTATAACACTTACTAAATAAGAAGTGTGTCTAAAGTTGGTCCAAAAAGTGATATTTTCTCAAAAGTAAAATTCCCTGATTTGAAAACACATTGCAGACTATTCAATGAATTATTGTTCAAAAAGTAAAAATTTTAAAATAATTTTATCTTTTGTTATATTGAAGATCCTACATAGGAGAATCTCCAATTCGAATTTTATAACACTCACTAAATAAGAAGTGGGTCTAAATATGGTCCAAAAAGCAATTTTCCCAAAAGTCAAATTCCCCCATTGAAAACACATGGCGGACTATTCAATGAATTATTGTTCCAAAAGTAAAATTTACAAAAATTTTTCTCTTTTGTTATATTGAAGCACATATATAGGAGAATCTCCAATTCCAATTTTATAACACTCACTAAATAAGAAGTGTGTCTAAAGTTAGTAAAAAAAGTGTGTCCAAAAAGCAATTTTCACGAAAATACAATTGCCTCATTGAAAACAGATGGCGGACTATTCAATGAATTATTGTTCAAAAAGTAAAATTTTCAAAATTTTTTCAAGTTTTTGATATTGAAGCTTATATATAGGAGAATCTCTAATTCCAATTTTATAACACTCACTAAATAAGAAGTTGGTCTAAAGTTGATCCAAAAAGTCCAATTTTCTCAAAAATAAAATTCCCCCATTGAAAACACATGGTGGACTATTCAATGTATTATTGTTCAAAAAGTAAAATTTTCTAAAAATTTTCCCATTTTTTATATGGAAGCTCATATATAGGAGAATCTCCAATTTGAATTTTATAACATTCACTAAATAAGAAGTGGGTCTAAAGTTGGTCCAAAAAGTGCAATTTTCTCAAAAGTAAAATTCCCCCATTGAAAACACATGGCGGACTATTCAATGAATTATTGTTCAAAAAGTAAAATTTTCAAAATTTTCCCCATTTTTTATATTGAAGCACATATGTAGGAGAATCTCCAATTCCAATTTTATAACACTCACTAAATAAGAAGTGTGTCTAAAGTTAGAAAAAAAGTGTGTCCAAAAAGCAATTTTCACGAAAATACAATTCCCTCATTGAAAACAGATGGCGGACTATTCAATGAAATATTGTTCAAAAAGTAAAATTTTTTAACGTTGGTGATATTGAAGCTTATACATACGAGAATCTCTAATTCCAATTTTTTTGGACTATTCAATGAATTAGTGTTCAAAAAGTTAAATTTTCGAAATTTTTTCCCATTTTTTATATTGAAACTCATACATAGGAAAATCTCCAATTCAAATTTTATAACACTCACTAAATAAGAAGTGGGTCTAAATATGGTCCAAAAAGCAATTTTCTCGAAAATACAATTCCCTCATTGGCGGACTATTCAATGAATTATTGTTCAAAAAGTAAAATTTTAAAATTTTTTCCCGTTTGTGAAATTGAAGCTTATAAATGGGAGAATCTGCAATTCCAATTTAATAACACTCACTAAATAAGAAGTTGGTCTAAAGCTGGTCAAAAAACTGCAATTTTCACAAAAGTAAAATTCCCCCATTTAAAACACATGGCGGACTATTCAATGAATTATTGTTCAAAAAGTAAAATTTTCAAAAAATTGTCTCTTTTGTTATATTAAAGCTCATATATAGGAGAATCTCCAATTCCAATTTTATAACATTCACTAAATAAGAAGTGTGTCTAAAGTTGGTCCAAAAAGTTGGTCCAAAAAGCAATTTTCACGAAAATACAATTCCCTCATTGAAAACACATGGCGGACTATTCAATGAATTATTGTTCAAAAAGTAATATTTTTTAACGTTGGTGATATTGAAGCTTATACATACGAGAATCTCTAATTCCAATATTATAACACTTACTAAATAAGAAGTGTGTCTAAAGTTGGTCCAAAAAGTGATATTTTCTCAAAAGTAAAATTCCCCGATTTGAAAACACATTGCAGACTATTCAATGAATTATTGTTCAAAAAGTAAAAATTTTAAAATAATTTTATCTTTTGTTATATTGAAGATCCTACATAGGAGAATCTCCAATTCGAATTTTATAACACTCACTAAATAAGAAGTGGGTCTAAATATGGTCCAAAAAGCAATTTTCCCAAAAGTCAAATTCCCCCATTGAAAACACATGGCGGACTATTCAATGAATTATTGTTCCAAAAGTAAAATTTACAAAAATTTTTCTCTTTTGTTATATTGAAGCACATATATAGGAGAATCTCCAATTCCAATTTTATAACACTCACTAAATAAGAAGTGTGTCTAAAGTTAGTAAAAAAAGTGTGTCCAAAAAGCAATTTTCACGAAAATACAATTGCCTCATTGAAAACAGATGGCGGACTATTCAATGAATTATTGTTCAAAAAGTAAAATTTTCAAAATTTTTTCAAGTATTTGATATTGAAGCTTATATATAGGAGAATCTCTAATTCCAATTTTATAACACTCACTAAATAAGAAGTTGGTCTAAAGTTGATCCAAAAAGTCCAATTTTCTCAAAAATAAAATTCCCCCATTGAAAACACATGGTGGACTATTCAATGAATTATTGTTCAAAAAGTAAAATTTCTAAAATTTTTCCCATATTTTATATGGAAGCTCATATATAGGAGAATCTCCAATTTGAATTTTATAACATTCACTAAATAAGAAGTTGGTCTAAAGTTGATCCAAAAAGTCCAATTTTCTCAAAAATAAAATTCCCCCATTGAAAACACATGGCGGACTATTCAATGAATTATTGTTCAAAAAGTAAAATTTTCAAAAAATTTTCCCATTTTTTATATGGAAGCTCATATATAGGAGAATCTCCAATTCCAATTTTATAACATTCACTAAATAAGAAGTGTGTCTAAAGTTGGTCCAAAAAGCAATTTTCACGAAAATACAATTCCCTCATTGAAAACACATGGCGGACTTTTCACTGAATTATTGTTCAAAAAGTAAAATTTTCAAAATTTTTTCCCGTTTGTGATATTGAAGCTTATATCTAGGAGAATCTCCAATTCCAATTTTATAACATTCACTAAATAAGAAGTGTTTCTAAAGTTGGTCCAAAAAGTTGGTCCAAAAAGTGATATTTTCTCAAAAGTAAAATTCCCCCATTGAAAACACATGGCGGACTATTCAATGAATTATTGTTCAAAAAGTAAAATTTTTAAAATTTTTTTATCTTTCGTTATATTGAAGATCCTACATAGGAGAATCTCCAATTTGAATTTTATAACATTCACTAATTAAGAAGTGGGCCTAAACTTGGTCCAAAAAGTGCAATTTTCTCAAAAATAAAATTCCCCCATTGAAAACACATGGCGGACTATTCAATGAATTATTGTTCAAAAAGTAAAATTTTCAATATTTTTTCAAGTTTGTGATATTGAAGATTATATATATTAGAATCTCTAATTCCAATTTTATAACACTCACTAAATAAGAAGTGGGTTTAAAGTTGGTCCAAAAAGTACAATTTTCTCAAAAGTAAAATTCCCCCATTGAAAACACATGGCGGACTATTCAATGAATTATTGTTCCAAAAGTAAAATTTACAAAAAATTTTCTCTTTTGTTATATTGAAGCACATATATAGGAGAATCTCCAATTCCAATTTTATAACACTCACTAAATAAGAAGTGTGTCTAAAGTTAGTAAAAAAAGTGTGTCCAAAAAGCAATTTTCACGAAAATACAATTGCCTCATTGAAAACAGATGGCGGACTATTCAATGAATTATTGTTCAAAAAGTAAAATTTTCAAAATTTTTTCAAGTATTTGATATTGAAGCTTATATATAGGAGAATCTCTAATTCCAATTTTATAACACTCACTAAATAAGAAGTTGGTCTAAAGTTGATCCAAAAAGTCCAATTTTCTCAAAAATAAAATTCCCCCATTGAAAACACATGGTGGACTATTCAATGAATTATTGTTCAAAAAGTAAAATTTTCTAAAAATTTTCCCATTTTTTATATGGAAGCTCATATATAGAAGAATTTCCAATTTGAATTTTATAACATTCATTTAATAAGAAGTGGGTCTAAAGTTGGTCCAAAAAGTGCAATTTTCTCAAAAGTAAAATTCCCCCATTGAAAACACATGGCGGACTATTCAATGAATTATTGTTCAAAAAGTAAAATTTCTAAAATTTTTCCCATATTTTATATGGAAGCTCATATATAGGAGAATCTCCAATTTGAATTTTATAACATTCACTAAATAAGAAGTTGGTCTAAAGTTGATCCAAAAAGTCCAATTTTCTCAAAAATAAAATTCCCCCATTGAAAACACATGGCGGACTATTCAATGAATTATTGTTCAAAAAGTAAAATTTTCAAAAAATTTTCCCATTTTTTATATGGAAGCTCATATATAGGAGAATCTCCAATTCCAATTTTATAACATTCACTAAATAAGAAGTGTGTCTAAAGTTGGTCCAAAAAGCAATTTTCACGAAAATACAATTCCCTCATTGAAAACACATGGCGGACTTTTCACTGAATTATTGTTCAAAAAGTAAAATTTTCAAAATTTTTTCCCGTTTGTGATATTGAAGCTTATATCTAGGAGAATCTCCAATTCCAATTTTATAACATTCACTAAATAAGAAGTGTTTCTAAAGTTGGTCCAAAAAGTTGGTCCAAAAAGTGATATTTTCTCAAAAGTAAAATTCCCCCATTGAAAACACATGGCGGACTATTCAATGAATTATTGTTCAAAAAGTAAAATTTTTAAAATTTTTTTATCTTTCGTTATATTGAAGATCCTACATAGGAGAATCTCCAATTTGAATTTTATAACATTCACTAATTAAGAAGTGGGCCTAAACTTGGTCCAAAAAGTGCAATTTTCTCAAAAATAAAATTCCCCCATTGAAAACACATGGCGGACTATTCAATGAATTATTGTTCAAAAAGTAAAATTTTCAATATTTTTTCAAGTTTGTGATATTGAAGATTATATATATTAGAATCTCTAATTCCAATTTTATAACACTCACTAAATAAGAAGTGGGTTTAAAGTTGGTCCAAAAAGTACAATTTTCTCAAAAGTAAAATTCCCCCATTGAAAACACATGGCGGACTATTCAAAGAATTATTGTTCAAAAAGAAAAATTTTCAAATTTTTTTCTCTTTTGTTATATTGAAGCTCATATATAGGAGAATATCCAATTCCACTTTTATAACACTCACTAAATAAGAAGTGTGTCTAAAGTTTGTAAAAAAAGTTTGTCTAAAGTTTATAAAAAAAGTGTGTCTAAAGTTTGTAAAAAAATGTGTCCAAAAAGCAATTTTCACGAAAATACAATTCCCTCATTGAAAACACATGGCGGACTATTCAATAAATTATTGTTCAAAAAGTAAAATTTTCAAAATTTTTTCCCGTTTGTGATATTGAAGCTTATATATAAAAGAGTCTCTAATTCCAATTTTATAACACTCACTTAATAAGAAGTGGGTCTAAAGTTGGTCCAAAAAGTGCAATTTTCTCAAAAGTAAAATTCCCCCATTGAAAACACATGGCGGACTATTCAAAGAATTATTGTTCAAAAAGAAAAATTTTCAAATTTTTTTCTCTTTTGTTATATTGAAGCACATATATAGGAGAATCTCCAATTCCAATTTTATAACACTCACTAAATAAGAAGTGTGTCTAAAGTTAGTAAAAAAAGTGTGTCCAAAAAGCAATTTTCACGAAAATACAATTGCCTCATTGAAAACAGATGGCGGACTATTCAATGAATTATTGTTCAAAAAGTAAAATTTTCAAAATTTTTTCAAGTATTTGATATTGAAGCTTATATATAGGAGAATCTCTAATTCCAATTTTATAACACTCACTAAATAAGAAGTTGGTCTAAAGTTGATCCAAAAAGTCCAATTTTCTCAAAAATAAAATTCCCCCATTGAAAACACATGGTGGACTATTCAATGAATTATTGTTCAAAAAGTAAAATTTTCTAAAAATTTTCCCATTTTTTATATGGAAGCTCATATATAGAAGAATTTCCAATTTGAATTTTATAACATTCATTTAATAAGAAGTGGGTCTAAAGTTGGTCCAAAAAGTCCAATTTTCTCAAAAGTAAAATTCCCCCATTGAAAACACATGGCGGACTATTCAATGAATTATTGTTCAAAAAGTAAAATTTCTAAAATTTTTCCCATATTTTATATGGAAGCTCATATATAGGAGAATCTCCAATTTGAATTTTATAACATTCACTAAATAAGAAGTTGGTCTAAAGTTGATCCAAAAAGTCCAATTTTCTCAAAAATAAAATTCCCCCATTGAAAACACATGGCGGACTATTCAATGAATTATTGTTCAAAAAGTAAAATTTTCAAAAAATTTTCCCATTTTTTATATGGAAGCTCATATATAGGAGAATCTCTAATTCCAATTTTATAACATTCACTAAATAAGAAGTGTGTCTAAAGTTGGTCCAAAAAGCAATTTTCACGAAAATACAATTCCCTCATTGAAAACACATGGCGGACTTTTCACTGAATTATTGTTCAAAAAGTAAAATTTTCAAAATTTTTTCCCGTTTGTGATATTGAAGCTTATATCTAGGAGAATCTCCAATTCCAATTTTATAACATTCACTAAATAAGAAGTGTTTCTAAAGTTGGTCCAAAAAGTTGGTCCAAAAAGTGATATTTTCTCAAAAGTAAAATTCCCCCATTGAAAACACATGGCGGACTATTCAATGAATTATTGTTCAAAAAGTAAAATTTTTAAATTTTTTTTATCTTTCGTTATATTGAAGATCCTACATAGGAGAATCTCCAATTTGAATTTTATAACATTCACTAATTAAGAAGTGGGCCTAAACTTGGTCCAAAAAGTGCAATTTTCTCAAAAATAAAATTCCCCCATTGAAAACACATGGCGGACTATTCAATGAATTATTGTTCAAAAAGTAAAATTTTCAATATTTTTTCAAGTTTGTGATATTGAAGATTATATATATTAGAATCTCTAATTCCAATTTTATAACACTCACTAAATAAGAAGTGGGTTTAAAGTTGGTCCAAAAAGTACAATTTTCTCAAAAGTAAAATTCCCCCATTGAAAACACATGGCGGACTATTCAAAGAATTATTGTTCAAAAAGAAAAATTTTCAAATTTTTTTCTCTTTTGTTATATTGAAGCTCATATATAGGAGAATATCCAATTCCACTTTTATAACACTCACTAAATAAGAAGTGTGTCTAAAGTTTGTAAAAAAAGTTTGTCTAAAGTTTATAAAAAAAGTGTGTCTAAAGTTTGTAAAAAAATGTGTCCAAAAAGCAATTTTCACGAAAATACAATTCCCTCATTGAAAACACATGGCGGACTATTCAATAAATTATTGTTCAAAAAGTAAAATTTTCAAAATTTTTTCCCGTTTGTGATATTGAAGCTTATATATAAAAGAGTCTCTAATTCCAATTTTATAACACTCACTTAATAAGAAGTGGGTCTAAAGTTGGTCCAAAAAGTGCAATTTTCTCAAAAGTAAAATTCCCCCATTGAAAACACATGGCGGACTATTCAAAGAATTATTGTTCAAAAAGAAAAATTTTCAAATTTTTTTCTCTTTTGTTATATTGAAGCACATATATAGGAGAATCTCCAATTCCAATTTTATAACACTCACTAAATAAGAAGTGTGTCTAAAGTTAGTAAAAAAAGTGTGTCCAAAAAGCAATTTTCACGAAAATACAATTGCCTCATTGAAAACAGATGGCGGACTATTCAATGAATTATTGTTCAAAAAGTAAAATTTTCAAAATTTTTTCAAGTATTTGATATTGAAGCTTATATATAGGAGAATCTCTAATTCCAATTTTATAACACTCACTAAATAAGAAGTTGGTCTAAAGTTGATCCAAAAAGTCCAATTTTCTCAAAAATAAAATTCCCCCATTGAAAACACAAGGTGGACTATTCAATGAATTATTGTTCAAAAAGTAAAATTTTCTAAAAATTTTCCCATTTTTTATATGGAAGCTCATATATAGAAGAATTTCCAATTTGAATTTTATAACATTCATTTAATAAGAAGTGGGTCTAAAGTTGGTCCAAAAAGTGCAATTTTCTCAAAAGTAAAATTCCCCCATTGAAAACACATGGCGGACTATTCAATGAATTATTGTTCAAAAAGTAAAATTTCTAAAATTTTTCCCATATTTTATATGGAAGCTCATATATAGGAGAATCTCCAATTTGAATTTTATAACATTCACTAAATAAGAAGTTGGTCTAAAGTTGATCCAAAAAGTCCAATTTTCTCAAAAATAAAATTCCCCCATTGAAAACACATGGTGGACTATTCAATGAATTATTGTTCAAAAAGTAAAATTTTCTAAAAATTTTCCCATTTTTTATATGGAAGCTCATATATAGGAGAATCTCCAATTTGAATTTTATAACATTCACTAAATAAGAAGTGGGTCTAAAGTTTGTCCAAAAAGTGCAATTTTCTCAAAAGTAAAATTCCCCCATTGAAAACACATGGCGGACTATTCAATGAATTATTGTTCAAAAAGTAAAATTTTCAAAATTTTCCCCATTTTTTATATTGAAGCACATATGTAGGAGAATCTCCAATTCCAATTTTATAACACTCACTAAATAAGAAGTGTGTCTAAAGTTAGAAAAAAAGTGTGTCCAAAAAGCAATTTTCACGAAAATACAATTCCCTCATTGAAAACACATGGCGGACTATTCAATGAATTATTGTTCAAAAAGTAATATTTTTTAACGTTGGTGATATTGAAGCTTATACATACGAGAATCTCTAATTCCAATATTATAACACTTACTAAATAAGAAGTGTGTCTAAAGTTGGTCCAAAAAGTGATATTTTCTCAAAAGTAAAATTCCCCGATTTGAAAACACATTGCAGACTATTCAATGAATTATTGTTCAAAAAGTAAAAATTTTAAAATAATTTTATCTTTTGTTATATTGAAGATCCTACATAGGAGAATCTCCAATTCGAATTTTATAACACTCACTAAATAAGAAGTGGGTCTAAATATGGCCCAAAAAGCAATTTTCTCGAAAATACAATTCCCTCATTGAAAACACATGGCGGACTATTCAATGAATTATTGTTCAAAAAGTAAAATTTTAAAAAATTTTCCCATTTTTTATATTGAAGCTCATACATAGTAAAATCTCCAATTCGAATTTTATAACACTCACTAAATAAGAAGTGGGTCTAAATATGGTCCAAAAAGCAATTTTCTCGAAAATACAATTCCCTCATTGAAAACACATGGCGGACTATTCAATGAATTATTGTTCAAAAAGTAAAATTTTCAAAATTTTCCCCATTTTTTATATTGAAGCTCATACATAGTAAAATCTCCAATTCGAATTTTATAACACTCACTAAATAAGAAGTGGGTCTAAATATGGTCCAAAAAGCAATTTTCTCGAAAACACAATTCCCTCATTGAAAACACATGGCGGACTATTCAATGAATTATTGTTCAAAAAGTAAAATTTTCAAAAAATTTTCCCATTTTTTATATGGAAGCTCATATATAGGAGAATTTCCAATTTGAATTTTATAACATTCATTTAATAAGAAGTTGGTCTAAAATTGATCCAAAAAGTCCAATTTTCTCAAAAATAAAATTCCCCCATTGAAAACACATGGCGGACTGTTCAATGAATTATTGTTCAAAAAGTAAAATTTTCAAAATTTTTTCCCGTTTGTGAAATTGAAGCTTATATATGGGAGAATCTGTAATTCCAATTTAATAACACTCACTAAATAAGAAGTGGGTCTAAAGTTGGTCCAAAAAGTGCAATTTTCTCAAAAGTAAAATTCCCCCATTGAAAACACATGGCCGACTATTCAATGAATTATTGTTCAAAAAGTAAAATTTTCAAAAAATTGTCTCTTTTGTTATATTAAAGCTCATATATAGGAGAATCTCCAATTCCAATTTTATAACATTCACTAAATAAGAAGTGTGTCTAAAGTTAATAAAAAAGTGTGTCCAAAAAGCAATTTTCACGAAAATACAATTCCCTCATTGAAAACAGATGGCGGACTATTCAATGAATTATTGTTCAAAAAGTAAAATTTTCAAAATTTTTTCAAGTGTTTGATATTGAAGCTTATATATAGGAGAATCTCTAATTCCAATTTTATAACACTCACTAAATAAGAAGTTGGTCTAAAATTGATCCAAAAAAGTCCAATTTTCTCAAAAGTAAAATTCCCCCATTGAAAACACATGGCGGACTATTCAATAAATTATTGTTCAAAAAGTAAAATTTTCAAAAAATTTTCCCATTTTTTATATGGAAGCTCATATATAAGAGAATTTCCAATTTGAATTTTATAACATTCACTAAATAAGAAGTTGGTCTAAAATTGATCCAAAAAGTCCAATTTTCTCAAAAATAAAATTCCCCCATTGAAAACACATGGCGGACAATTCAATGAATTATTGTTCAAAAAGTAAAATTTTTAAATTTTTTCCCGTTTGTGAAATTGAAGCTTATATATTGTAGAATCTGTAATTCCAATTTAATAACACTCACTATATAAGAAGTTGGTCTAAAGCTGGTCAAAAAAGTGCAATTTTCTCAAAAGTAAAATTCCCCCATTGAAAACACATGGCGGACTATTCAATGAATTATTGTTCAAAAAGTAAAATTTTCAAAAAATTGTCTCTTTTGTTATATTAAAGCTCATATATAGGAGAATCTCCAATTCCAATTTTATAACATTCACTAAATGAGAAGTGTGTCTAAATTTGGTCCAAAAAGTTGGTCCAAAAAGCAATTTTCACGAAAATACAATTCCCTCATTAAAAACACATGGCGGACTATTCAATGAATTATTGTTCAAAAAGTAAAATTTTTTAACTTTGGTGATATTGAAGCTTATATATACGAGAATCTCTAATTCCAATATTATAACACTCACTAAATAAGAAGTGGGCCTAAACATGGTCCAAAAAGTTAAATTTTCTCAAAAATTAAATTCCCCCATTAAAAACACATGGCGGACTATTCAATGAATTATTGTTCAAAAAGTAAAATTTTCATAATTTTTTCAAGTTTGGGATATTGAAGATTATATATAGGAGAATCTCTAATTCCAATTTTATAACACTCACTAAATAAGAAGTGGGTTTAAAATTGGTCCAAAAAGTGCAATTTTCTCAAAAGTAAAATTCCCCCATTGAAAACACATGGCGGACTATTCAATGAATTATTGTTTAAAAAGTAAAATTTAGAAAAAAAATTCTCTTTTGTTATATTGAAGCACATATATAGGAGAATCTCCAATTCCAATTTTATAACACTCACTAAATAAGAAGTGTGTCTAAAGTTGGTCCAAAAAGTTGGTCCAAAAAGCAATTTTCACGAAAATACAATTCCCTCATTGAAAACACATGGCGGACTATTCAATAAATTATTGTTCAAAAAGTAAAATTTTTAAAAATTATTCCCGTTTGTGATCTTGAAGCTTATATATAGGAGAGTCTCTAATTCCAATTTTATAACACTCACTAAATCAGAAGTGGGTCTAAAATTGGTCCAAAGAGTGCAATTTTCTCAAAAGTAAAATTCCCCCATTGAAAACACATGGCGGACTATTCAATGAATTAGTTTTCAAAAAGTAAAATTTTCAAAAAATTGTCTCTTTTGTTATATTAAAGCTCATATATAGGAGAATCTCCAATTCCAATTTTATAACATTCACTCAATAAGAAGTGTGTCTAAAGTTGGTCCAAAAAGCAATTTTCACGAAAATTCAATTCCCTCATTGAAAACACATGGCGGACTTTTCACTGAATTATTGTTCAAAAAGTAAAATTTTCAAATTTTTTTCCCGTTTGTGATATTGAAGCTTATATATAGGAGAATCTCCAATTCCAATTTTATAACATTCACTAAATAAGAAGTGTTTCTAAAGTTGGTCCAAAAAGTTGGTCCAAAAAGTAAAATTCCCCGATTGAAAACACATTACAGACTATTCAATGAATTATTGTTCAAAAAGTAAAATTTTTAAAAATTTTTTATCTTTCGTTATATTGAATATCCTACATAGGAGAATCTCCAATTTGAATTTTATAACATTCACTAATTAAGAAGTGGGCCTAAACTTGGTCCAAAAAGTGCAATTTTCTCAAAAATAAAATTCCCCCATTGAAAACACATGGCGGACTATTCAATGAATTATTGTTCAAAAAGAAAAATTTTCTAAAATTTTTCTCTTTTGTTATATTGAAGCTCATATATAGGAGAATCTCCAATTCCAATTTTATAACACTCACTAAATAAGAAGTGTGTCTAAAGTTTGTAAAAAAAGTTTGTCTAAAGTTTGTAAAAAAAGTGTGTCTAAAGTTTGTAAAAAAGTGTGTCCAAAAAGCAATTTTCACGAAAATACAATTCCCTCATTGAAAACACATGGCGGACTATTCAATAAATTATTGTTCAAAAAGTAAAATTTTCAAAATTTTTTCCCGTTTGTGATATTGAAGCTTATATATAGGAGAGTCTCTAATTCCAATTTTATAACACTCACTTAATAAGAAGTGGGTCTAAAGTTGGTCCAAAAAGTGCAATTTTCCCAAAAGTCAAATTCCCCCATTGAAAACACATGGCGGACTATTCAATGAATTATTGTTCCAAAAGTAAAATTTACAAAAAATTTTCTCTTTTGTTATATTGAAGCACATATATAGGAGAATCTCCAATTCCAATTTTATAACACTCACTAACTAAGAAATGTGTCTAAAGTTAGTAAAAAAAGTGTGTCCAAAAAGCAATTTTCACGAAAATACAATTCCCCCATTGAAAACACATGGCGGACTATTCAATGAATTATTGTTCAAAAAGTAAAATTTACAAAAAATTTTCTCTTTTGTTATATTGAAGCACATATATAGGAGAATCTCCAATTCCAATTTTATAACACTCACTAAATAAGAAGTGTGTCTAAAGTTAGAAAAAAAGTGTGTCCAAAAAGCAATTTTCACGAAAATACAATTGCCTCATTGAAAACAGATGGCGGACTATTCAATGAATTATTGTTCAAAAAGTAACATTTTCAAAATTTTTTCAAGTTTTTGATATTGAAGCTTATATATAGGAGAATCTCTAATTCCAATTTTATAACACTCACTAAACAAGAAGTTGGTCTAAAGTTGATCCAAAAAGTCCAATTTTCTCAAAAATAAAATTCCCCCATTGAAAACACATGGTGGACTATTCAATGAATTATTGTTCAAAAAGTAAAATTTTCAAAAAATTTTCCCATATTTTATATGGAAGCTCATATATAGGAGAATCTCCAATTTGAATTTTATAACATTCACTAAATAAGAAGTTGGTCTAAAGTTGATCCAAAAAGTCCATTTTTCTCAAAAATAAAATTCCCCCATTGAAAACACATGGTGGACTATTCAATGAATTATTGTTCAAAAAGTAAAATTTTCTAAAAATTTTCCCATTTTTTATATGGAAGCTCATATATAGGAGAATCTCCAATTTGAATTTTTTACATTCACTAAATAAGAAGTGGGTCTAAAGTTGGTCCAAAAAGTTGGTCCAAAAAGCAATTTTCACGAAAATACAATTCCCTCATTGAAAACACATGGCGGACTATTCAATGAATTATTGTTCAAAAAGTAAAATTTTCAAAAAATTGTCTCTTTTGTTATATTAAAGCTCATATATAGGAGAATCTCCAATTCCAATTTTATAACATTCACTAAATAAGAAGTGTGTCTAAAGTTGGTCCAAAAAGTTGGTCCAAAAAGCAATTTTCACGAAAATACAATTCCCTCATTGAAAACACATGGCGGACTATTCAATGAATTATTGTTCAAAAAGTAAAATTTTCAAAATTTTTTCAAGTTACTGATATTGAAGATTATATATAGGAGAATCTCTAATTCCAATTTTATAACACTCACTAAATAAGAAGTGGGTCTAAAGTTGGTCCAAAAAGTGCAATTTTCTCAAAAGTCAAATTCACCCATTGAAAACACATGGCGGACTATTCAATGAATTATTGTTCAAAAAGTAAAATTTTCAAAAAATTTTCCCATTTTTTATATGGAAGCTCATATATAGAAGAATATCCAATTTGAATTTTATAACATTCACTAAATAAGAAGTTGGTCTAAAATTGATCCAAAAAGTCCAATTTTCTCAAAAATAAAATTCCCCCATTGAAAACACATTCCTTACTATTCAATGAATTATTGTTCAAAAAGTAAAATTTTCAAAATTTTTTTCTTTTGTTATATTGAAGCTCATATACAGGAGAATCTCCAATTCCAATTTTATAATACTCACTAAATAAGAAGTGTGTCTAAAGTTAGTAAAAAAAGTGTGTCCAAAAAGCAATTTTCACGAAAAAAGAATTCCCTTATTGAAAACACATGGCGGACTATTCAATGAATTATTGTTCAAAAAGTAAAATTTTAAAATTTTTTCCCGTTTGTGAAATTGAAGCTTATAAATGGGAGAATCTGCAATTCCAATTTAATAACACTCACTAAATAAGAAGTTGGTCTAAAGCTGGTCAAAAAAGTGCAATTTTCACAAAAGTAAAATTCCCCCATTTAAAACACATGGCGGACTATTCAATGAATTATTGTTCAAAGAGTAAAATTTTCAAAAAATTGTCTCTTTTGTTATATTAAAGCTCATATATAGGAGAATCTCCAATTCCAATTTTATAACATTCACTAAATAAGAAGTGTGTCTAAAGTTGGTCCAAAAAGTTGGTCCAAAAAGCAATTTTCACGAAAATACAATTCCCTCATTGAAAACACATGGCGGACTATTCAATGAATTATTGTTCAAAAAGTAATATTTTTTAACGTTGGTGATATTGAAGCTTATACATACGAGAATCTCTAATTCCAATATTATAACACTCACTAAATAAGAAGTGTGTCTAAAGTTGGTCCAAAAAGTGCAATTTTCTCAAAAATAAAATTCCCCCATTAAAAACACATGGCGGACTATTCAATGAATTATTGTTCAAAAAGTAAAAATTTCAAAATTTTTTCAAGTTTGTGATATTGAAGATTATATATAGGAGAATCTCTAATTCCAATTTTATAACACTCACTAAATAAGAAGTGGGTTTAAAGTTGGTCCAAAAAGTGCAATTTTCTCAAAAGTAAAATTCCCCCATTGAAAACACATGGCGGACTATTCAAAGAATTATTGTTCAAAAAGTAAAATTTTCAAAAATTTTTTCTTTTGTTATATTGAAGCTCATATACAGGAGAATCTCCAATTCCAATTTTATAATACTCACTAAATAAGAAGTGTGTCTAAAGTAGGTAAAAAAAGTGTGTCCAAAAAGCAATTTTCACGAAAAAAGAATTCCCTTATTGAAAACACATGGCGGACTATTCAATGAATTGTTGTTCAAAAAGTAAAATTTTCAAAATTTTTTCCCGTATGTGATATTGAAGCTTATATATAGGAGAATCTCTAATTCCAATTTTATAACACTCAGTAAATCAGAAGTGGGTCTAAATTTGGTCCAAAAAGTGCATTTTCTCAAAAATAAAATTCCCCCATTGAAAACACATGGCGGACTATTCAATGAATTATTGTTCAAAAAGTAAAATTTTCAAAAAATTTTCCCATTTTTTATATGGAAGCTCATATATAGAAGAATATCCAATTTGAATTTTATAACACTCACTAAATAGGAAGTGGGTCTAAATATGGTCCAAAAAGCAATTTTCTCGAAAATACAATTCCCCCATTGAAAACACATGGCGGACTATTCAATGAATTATTGTTCAAAAAGTAAATTTTTCAAAAATTTTTCCCATATTTTATATGGAAGCTCATATATAGGAGAATCTCCAATTTGAATTTTATAACATTCACTAAATAAGAAGTTGGTCTAAAGTTGATCCAAAAAGTCCAATTTTCTCAAAAATAAAATTCCCCCATTGAAAACACATGGCGGACTGTTCAATGAATTATTGTTCAAAAAGTAAAATTTTCAAAATTTTTTCCCGTTTGTGAAATTGAAGCTTATATATGGGAGAATCTGTAATTCCAATTTAATAACATTCACTATATAAGAAGTTGGTCTAAAGCTGGTCAAAAAAGTGCTATTTTCTCAAAAGTAAAATTCCCCCATTGAAAACACATGGCGGACTATTCAATGAATTATTGTTCAAAAAGTAAAATTTTCAAAAAATTGTCTCTTTTGTTATATTAAAGCGCATATATAGGAGAATCTCCAATTCCAATTTTATAACTTTCACTAAATAAGAAGTGTGTCTAAATTTGGTCCAAAAAGTTGGTCCAAAAAGCAATTTTCACGAAAATACAATTCCCTCATTGAAAACACATGGCGGACTATTCAATGAATTATTGTTCAAAAAGTAAAATTTTTTAACTTTGGTGATATTGAAGCTTATATATACGAGAATCTCTAATTCCAATATTATAACACTCACTAAATAAGAAGTGTGTCTAAAGTTGGTCCAAAAAGTGATATTTTCTCAAAAGTAAAATTCCCCGATTGAAAACACATTGCAGACTATTCAATGAATTATTAATCAAAAAGTAAAATTTAAATTTTTTTTTATCTTTTGTTATATTGAAGATCCTACATAGGAGAATCTCCAATTTGAATTTTATAACATTCACTAATTAAGAAGTGGGCCTAAACATGGTCCAAAAAGTTCAATTTTCTCAAAAATTAAATTCCCCCATTAAAAACACATGGCGGACTATTCAATGAATTATTGTTCAAAAAGTAAAATTTTCATAATTTTTTCAAGTTTGTGATATTGAAGCTTATATATAGGAGAGTCTCTAATTCCAATTTTATAACACTCACTTAATAAGAAGTGGGTCTAAAGTTGGTCCAAAAAGCAATTTTCTCAAAAGTAAAATTCCCCCATTGAAAAACACATGGCGGACTATTCAATGAATTATTGTTCAAAAAGTAAAATTTTCAAAAATTTTTCCCATATTTTATATGGAAGCTCATATATAGGAGAATCTCCAATTTGAATTTTATAACATTCACTAAATAAGAAGTTGGTCTAAAGTTGATCCAAAAAGTCCAATTTTCTCAAAAATAAAATTCCCCCATTGAAAACACATGGTGGACTATTCAATGAATTATTGTTCAAAAAGTAAAATTTTCTAAAAATTTTCCCATTTTTTATATGGAAGCTCATATATAGGAGAATCTCCAATTTGAATTTTATAACATTCACTAAATAAGAAAGGGTCTAAAGTTGGTCCAAAAAGTGCAATTTTCTCAAAAGTAAAATTCCCCCATTGAAAACACATGGCGGACTATTCAATGAATTATTGTTCAAAAAGTAAAATTTTCAAAAAATTGTCTCTTTTGTTATATTAAAGCTCATATATAGGAGAATCTCCAATTCCAATTTTATAACATTCACTAAATAAGAAGTGTGTCTAAAGTTGGTCCAAAAAGCTGGTCCAAAAAGCAATTTTCACGAAAATACAATTCCCTCATTGAAAACACATGGCGGACTATTCAATGAATTATTGTTCAAAAAGTAAAATTTTCAAAATTTTTTCAAGTTTCTGATATTGAAGATTATATATAGGAGAATCTCTAATTCCAATTTTATAACACTCACTAAATAAGAAGTGGGTCTAAAATTGGTCCAAAAAGTGCAATTTTCTCAAAAGTAAAATTCCCCCATTGAAAACACATGGCGGACTATTCAATGAATTATTGTTCAAAAAGTAAAATTTTCAAAAAATTTTCCCATTTTTTATATGGAAGCTCATATATAGAAGAATATCCAATTTGAATTTTATAACATTCACTAAATAAGAAGTTGGTCTAAAATTGATCCAAAAAGTCCAATTTTCTCAAAAATAAAATTCCCCCATTGAAAACACATTCCGGACTATTCAATGAATTAGTGTTCAAAAAGTAAAATTTTCAAAATTTTCCCCATTTTTTATATTGAAGCACATATGTAGGAGAATCTCCAATTCCAATTTTATAACACTCACTAAATAAGAAGTGTGTCTAAAGTTAGAAAAAAAGTGTGTCCAAAAATCAATTTTCACGAAAATACAATTCCTTCATTGAAAACAGATGGCGGACTATTCAATGAAACATTGTTCAAAAAGTAAAATTTTTTAACGTTGGTGATATTGAAGCTTATACATACGAGAATCTCTAATTCCAATTTTATAACACTCACTATATAAGAAGTGGGTCTAAAGTTGGTCCAAAAAGTGCAATTTTCTCAAAAGTAAAATTCCCCCATTGAAAACACATGGCGGACTATTCAATGCATTATTGTTCAAAAAGTAAAATTTTAATAATTTTTTCAAGTTTGTGATATTGAAGCTTATATATAGGAGAGTCTCTAATTCCAATTTTATAACACTCACTTAATAAGAAGTGGGTCTAAAGTTGGTCCAAAAAGTGCAATTTTCCCAAAAGTCAAATTCCCCCATTGAAAACACATGGCGGACTATTCAATGAATTATTGTTCCAAAAGTAAAATTTACAAAAAATTTTCTCTTTTGTTATATTGAAGCACATATATAGGAGAATCTCCAATTCCAATTTTATAACACGCACTAAATAAGAAGTGTGTCTAAAGTTAGTAAAAAAAGTGTGTCCAAAAAGCAATTTTCACGAAAATACAATTCCCCCATTGAAAACACATGGCGGACTATTCAATGAATTATTGTTCAAAAAGTAAAATTTACAAAAATTTTTCTCTTTTGTTATATTGAAGCACATATATAGGAGAATCTCCAATTCCAATTTTATAACACTCACTAAATAAGAAGTGTGTCTAAAGTTAGAAAAAAAGTGTGTCCAAAAAGCAATTTTCACGAAAATACAATTGCCTCATTGAAAACAGATGGCGGACTATTCAATGAATTATTATTCAAAAAGTAAAATTTTCAAAATTTTTTCAAGTTTTTGATATTGAAGCTTATATATAGGAGAATCTCTAATTCCAATTTTATAAAACTCACTAAACAAGAAGTTGGTCTAAAGTTGATCCAAAAAGTGGAATTTTCTCAAAAATAAAATTCCCCCATTGAAAACACACGGTGGACTATTCAATGAATTATTGTTCAAAAAGTAAAATTTTCTAAAAATTTTCCCATTTTTTATATGGAAGCTCATATATAGGAGAATCTCCAATTTGAATTTTATAACATTCACTAAATAAGAAATGGGTCTAAAGTTGGTCCAAAAAGTGCAATTTTCTCAAAAGTAAAATTCCCCCATTGAAAACACATGGCGTTCAATGAATTATTGTTCAAAAAGTAAAATTTTCAAAAAATTGTCTCTTTTGTTATATTAAAGCTCATATATAGGAGAATCTCCAATTCCAATTTTATAACATTCACTAAATAAGAAGTGTGTCTAAAGTTGGTCCAAAAAGTTGGTCCAAAAAGCAATTTTCACGAAAATACAATTCCCTCATTGAAAACACATGGCGGACTATTCAATGAATTATTGTTCAAAAAGTAAAATTTTCAAAATTTTTTCAAGTTTCTGATATTGAAGATTATATATAGGAGAATCTCTAATTCCAATTTTATAACACTCACTAAATAAGAAGTGGGTCTAAAATTGGTCCAAAAAGTGCAATTTTCTCAAAAGTAAAATTCCCCCATTGAAAACACATGGCGGAATATTCAATGAATTATTGTTCAAAAAGTAAAATTTTCAAAAAATTTTCCCATTTTTTATATGGAAGCTCATATATAGAAGAATATCCAATTTGAATTTTATAACATTCACTAAATAAGAAGTTGGTCTAAAATTGATCCAAAAAGTCCAATTTTCTCAAAAATAAAATTCCCCCATTGAAAACACATTCCGGACTATTCAATGAATTAGTGTTCAAAAAGTAAAATTTTCAAAATTTTCCCCATTTTTTATATTGAAGCACATATGTAGGAGAATCTCCAATTCCAATTTTATAACACTCACCAAATAAGAAGTGTGTCTAAAGTTAGAAAAAAAGTGTGTCCAAAAAGCAATTTTCACGAAAATACAATTCCCTCATTGAAAACAGATGGCGGACTATTCAATGAAACATTGTTCAAAAAGTAAAATTTTTTAACGTTGGTGGTATTGAAGCTTATACATACGAGAATCTCTAATTCCAATTTTATAACACTCACTATATAAGAAGTGGGTCTAAAGTTGGTCCAAAAAGTGCAATTTTCTCAAAAATAAAATTCCCCCATTGAAAACACATGGCGGACTATTCAATGAATTATTGTTCAAAAAGTAAAATTTTCAAAAAATTTTCCCATTTTTTATATGGAAGCTCATATATAGGAGAATTTCCAATTTGAATTTTATAACATTCATTTAATAAGAAGTTGGTCTAAAATTGATCCAAAAAGTCCAATTTTCTCAAAAATAAAATTCCTCCATTGAAAACACATGGTGGACTATTCAATGAATTAGTGTTCAAAAAGTAAAATTTTCGAAATTTTTTCCCATTTTTTATATTGAAACTCATACATAGGAAAATCTCCAATTCGAATTTTATAACACTCACTAAATAAGAAGTGGGTCTAAATATGTTCCAAAAAGCAATTTTCTCGAAAATACAATTCCCTCATTGGCGGACTATTCAATGAATTATTGTTCAAAAAGTAATATTTTTTAACGTTGGTGATATTGAAGCTTATACATACGAGAATCTCTAATTCTAATATTATAACACTCACTAAATAAGAAGTGTGTCTAAAGTTGGTAAAAAAAGTGTGTCCAAAAAGCAATTTTCACGAAAAAAGAATTCCCTTATTGAAAACACATGGCGGACTATTCAATGAATTGTTGTTCAAAAAGTAAAATTTTCAAATTTTTTTCCCGTATGTGATATTGAAGCTTATATATAGGAGAATCTCTAATTCCAATTTTATAACACTCACTAAATCATAAGTGGGTCTAAAGTTGGTCCAAAAAGTGCATTTTCTCAAAAATAAAATTCCCCCATTGAAAACACATGGCGGACTTTTTAATGAATTATTGTTCAAAAAGTAAAATTTTCAAAATTTTTCCCATTTTTTATATTGAAGCTCATACATAGTAAAATCTCCAATTCGAATTTTATAACACTCACTAAATAAGAAGTGGGTCTAAATATGGTCCAAAAAGCAATTTTCTCGAAAATACAATTCCCTCATTGAAAACACATGGCGGACTATTCAATGAATTATTGTTCAAAAAGTAAAATTTTCAAAAAATTTTCCCATTTTTTATATGGAAGCTCATATATAGGAGAATTTCCAATTTGAATTTTATAACATTCATTTAATAAGAAGTTGGTCTAAAATTGATCCAAAAAGTCCAATTTTCTCAAAAATAAAATTCCCCCATTGAAACACATGGTGGACTATTCATTGAATTATTGTTCAAAAAGTAAAATTTTCAAAAAATTTTCCCATTTTTTATATGGAAGCTCATATATAGGAGAATCTCTAATTTGAATTTTATAACATTCACTAAATAAGAAGTGGGTCTAAAGTTGGTCCAAAAAGTGCAATTTTCTCAAAAGTAAAATTCCCCCATTGAAAACACATGGCGGACTATTCAATGAATTTTTGTTCAAAAAGTAAATTTTTCAAAAATTTTTCCCATATTTTATATGGAAACTCATATATAGGAGAATCTCCAATTTGAATTTTATAACATTCACTAAATAAGAAGTTGGTCTAAAGTTGATCCAAAAAGTCCAATTTTCTCAAAAATAAAATTCCCCCATTGAAAACACATGGCGGACTGTTCAATGAATTATTGTTCAAAAAGTAAAATTTTCAAAATTTTTTCCCGTTTGTGAAATTGAAGCTTATATATGGGAGAATCTGTAATTCCAATTTAATAACACTCACTAAATAAGAAGTCTAAAGCTGGTCAAAAAAGTGCAATTTTCTCAAAAGTAAAATTCCCCCATTGAAAACACATGGCGGACTATTCAATGAATTATTGTTCAAAAAGTAAAATTTTCGAAATTTTTTCCCATTTTTTATATTGAAACTCATACATAGGAAAATCTCAAATTCGAATTTTATAACACTCACTAAATAAGAAGTGGGTCTAAATATGGTCCAAAAAGCAATTTTCTCGAAAATACAATTCCCTCATTGTCGGACTATTCAATGAATTATTGATCAAAAAGTAAAATTTTAAAATTTTTTCCTGTTTGTGAAATTGAAGCTTATATATGGTAGAATCTGTAATTCCAATTTAATAACACTCACTATATAAGAAGTTGGTCTAAAGCTGGTCAAAAAAGTGCAATTTTCTCAAAAGTAAAATTCCCCCTTTGAAAACACATGGCGGACTATTCAATGAATTATTGTTCAAAAAGTAAAATTTTCAAAAAATTGTCTCTTTTGTTATATTAAAGCTCATATATAGGAGAATCTCCAATTCCAATTTTATAACATTCACTAAATAAGAAGTGTGTCTAAATTTGGTCCAAAAAGTTGGTCCAAAAAGCAATTTTCACGAAAATACAATTCCCTCATTGAAAACACATGGCGGACTATTCAATAAATTATTGTTCAAAAAGTAAAATTTTTAAAAATTTTTCCCGTTTGTGATATTGAAGCTTATATATAGGAGAGTCTCTAATTCCAATTTTATAACACTCACTAAATCAGAAGTGGGTCTAAAATTGGTCCAAAGAGTGCAATTTTCTCAAAAGTAAAATTCCCCCATTGAAAACACATGGCGGACTATTCAATGAATTAGTGTTCAAAAAGTAAAATTTTCAAAATTTTCCCCATTTTTTATATTGAAGCACATATATAGGAGAATCTCCAATTCCAATATTATAACACTCACTAAATAAGAAGTGTGTCTAAAGTTAGTAAAAAAAAGTGTGTCCAAAAAGCAATTTTCACGAAAATACAATTCCCTCATTGAAAACAGATGGCGGACTATTCAATGAATTATTGTTCAAAAAGTAAAATTTTCAAAAATTTTTCCCATTTTTTATATGGAAGCTGATATACAGGAGAATTTCCAATTTGAATTTTATAACATTCACTAAATAAGAAGTTGGTCTAAAATTGATCCAAAAAGTCCAATTTTCTCAAAAATAAAATTCCCCCATTGAAAACACATGGTGGACTATTCAATGAATTATTGTTCAAAAAGTAAAATTTTCTAAAAATTTTCCCATTTTTTATATGGAAGCTCATATAAAGGAGAATTTCCAATTTGAATTTTATAACATTCACTAAATAAGAAGTTGGTCTAAAATTGATCCAAAAAGTCCAATTTTCTCAAAAGTAAAATTCCCCCATTGAAAACACATGGCGGACTATTCAATGAATTATTGTTCAAAAAGTAAAATTTACAAAAAATTTTTTCTTTTGTTATATTGAAGCACATATATAGGAGAATCTCCAATTCCAATTTTATAACACTCACTAAATAAGAAGTGTGTCTAAAGTTAGTATAAAAAGTGTGTCCAAAAAGCAATTTTTACGAAAATACAATTCCCTCATTGAAAACAGATGGCGGACTATTCAATAAATTATTGTTCAAAAAGTAAAATTTTCAAAATTTTTTCAAGTTTTTGATATTGAAGCTTATATATAGGAGAATCTCTAATTCCAATTTTATAACACTCACTAAATAAGAATTTTGTCTAAAGTTGGTCCAAAAAGTGCAATTTTCTCAAAAGTAAAATTCCCCCATTGAAAACACATGGCGGACTATTCAATGAATTATTGTTCAAAAAGTAAAATTTTCAAAAAATTTTCCCATTTTTTATATGGAAGCTCATATTTAGGAGAATTTCCAATTTGAATTTTATAACATTCACTAAATAAGATATTGGTCTAAAATTGATCCAAAAAGTCCAATTTTCTCAAAAATAAAATTCCCCCATTGAAAACATATGGTGGACTATTCAATGAATTATTGTTCAAAAAGTAAAATTTTCTAAAATTTTCCCATTTTTTATATGGAAGCTCATATATAGGAGAATCTCCAATTTGAATTTTATAACATTCACTAAATAAGATGTTGGACTAAAGTTGATCCAAAAAGTCCAATTTTCTCAAAAATAAAATTCCCCCATTGAAAACACATGGCGGACTATTCAATGAATTATTGTTCAAAAAGTAAAATTTTCGAAATTTTTTCCCATTTTTTATATTGAAACTCATACATAGGAAAATCTCCAATTCGAATTTTACAACACTCACTAAATAAGAAGTGGGTCTAAAGTTGGTCCAAAAAGTACAATTTTCTCAAAAGTAAAATTCCCCCATTGAAAACACATGGTGGACTATTCAATGAATTATTGTTCAAAAAGTAAAATTTTCAAAAATTTTTCTCATTTTTTATATGGAAGCTGATATACAGGAGAATTTCCAATTTGAATTTTATAACATTCACTAAATAAGAAGTTGGTCTAAAATTGATCCAAAAAGTCCAATTTTCTCAAAAATAAAATTCCCCCATTGAAAACACATGGTGGACTATTCAATGAATTATTGTTCAAAAAGTAAAATTTTCTAAAAATTTTCCCATTTTTTATATGGAAGCTCATATAAAGGAGAATTTCCAATTTGAATTTTATAACATTCACTAAGTAAAAAGTTGGTCTAAAATTGATCCAAAAAGTCCAATTTTCTCAAAAATAAAATTCCCCCTTTGAAAACACATGGTGGACTATTCAATGAATTATTGTTCAAAAAGTAAAATTTTTGAAATTTTTTCCCATTTTTTATATTGAAACTCATACATAGGAAAATCTCCAATTCGAATTTTATAACACTCACTAAATAAGAAGTGGGTCTAAATATGGTCCAAAAAGTACAATTTTCTCAAAAGTAAAATTCCCCCATTGAAAACACATGGCGGACTATTCAAAGAATTATTGTTCAAAAAGAAAAATTTTCAAAACTTTTTCTCTTTTGTTATATTGAAGCTCATATATAGGAGAATCTCCAATTCCAATTTTATAACACTCACTAAATAAGAAGTGTGTCTAAAGTTTGTAAAAAAAGTGTGTCTAAAGTTTGTAAAAAAAGTGTGTCTAAAGTTTGTAAAAAAAGTGTGTCCAAAAAGCAATTTTCACGAAAATACAATTCCCTCATTGAAAACACATGGCGGACTATTCAATAAATTATTGTTCAAAAAGTAAAATTTTCAAAATTTTTTCCCGTTTGTGATATTGAAGCTTATATATAGGAGAGTCTCTAATTCCAATTTTATAACACTCACTTAATAAGAAGTGGGTCTAAAGTTGGTCCAAAAAGTGCAATTTTCCCAAAAGTCAAATTCCCCCATTGAAAACACATGGCGGATTATTCAATGAATTATTGTTCCAAAAGTAAAATTTACAAAATTTTTTCTCTTTTGTTATATTGAAGCTTATATATACGAGAATCTCTAATTCCAATTTTATAACACTCACTAAATAAGAAGTGTGTCTAAAGTTGGTCCAAAAAGTGATAGTTTCTCAAAAGTAAAATTCCCCGATTGAAAACACATTGCAGACTATTCAATGAATTAATGTTCAAAAAGTAAAATTTTTAAAAAAAAATTATCTTTTGTTATATTGAAGATCATACATAGGAGAATCTCCAATTTGAATTTTATAACATTCACTAAATAAGAAGTGTGTCTAAAGTTGGTCCAAAAAGTTGGTCCAAATAGCAATTTTCACGAAAATACAATTCCCCCATTGAAAACACATGGCGGACTATTCAATGAATTATTGTTCAAAAAGTAGAATTTTCAAATTTTTTTCATGTTTGTGATATTGAAGATTATATATAGGAGAATCTCTAATTCCAATTTTATAACACTCACTAAATAAGAAGTGGGTCTAAAGTTGGTCCAAAAAGTGCAATTTTCTCAAAAGTAAAATTCCCCCATTGAATTTTTTCCCCCAAAAAGCAATTTTCACGAAAATACAATTTCCTCATTGAAAACACATGGCGAACTATTCAATGAATTATTGTTCAAAAAGAGAAAATTTCAAAATTTTTTCTCGTTTGTGATATTGAAGCTTATATATAGGAGAATCTCTAATTCCAATTTTATAACACTCACTAAATAAGAAGTGTTTCTAAAGTTGGTCCAAAAAGTTGGTCCAAAAAGTGATATTTTCTCAAAAGTAAAATTCCCCGATTGAAAACACATTACAGACTATTCAATGAATTATTGTTCAAAAAGTAAAATTTTTAAAATTTTTTTATATTTCGTTATATTGAAGATCCTACATAGGAGAATCTCCAATTTGAATTTTATAACATTCACTAATTAAGAAGTGGGCCTAAACTTGGTCCAAAAAGTGCAATTTTCTCAAAAATAAAATTCCCCCATTGAAAACACATGGCGGACTATTCAATGAATTATTGTTCAAAAAGTAAAATTTTCAATATTTTTTCAAGTTTGTGATATTGAAGATTATATATATTAGAATCTCTAATTCCAATTTTATAACACTCACTAAATAAGAAGTGGGTTTAAAGTTGGTCCAAAAAGTACAATTTTCTCAAAAGTAAAATTCCCCCATTGAAAACACATGGCGGACTATTCAAAGAATTATTGTTCAAAAAGAAAAATTTTCAAAACTTTTTCTCTTTTGTTATATTGAAGCTCATATATAGGAGAATCTCCAATTCCAATTTTATAACACTCACTAAATAAGAAGTGTGTCTAAAGTTTGTAAAAAAAGTGTGTCTAAAGTTTGTAAAAAAAGTGTGTCTAAAGTTTGTAAAAAAAGTGTGTCCAAAAAGCAATTTTCACGAAAATACAATTCCCTCATTGAAAACACATGGCGGACTATTCAATAAATTATTGTTCAAAAAGTAAAATTTTCAAAATTTTTTCCCGTTTGTGATATTGAAGCTTATATATAGGAGAGTCTCTAATTCCAATTTTATAACACTCACTTAATAAGAAGTGGGTCTAAAGTTGGTCCAAAAAGTGCAATTTTCCCAAAAGTCAAATTCCCCCATTGAAAACACATGGCGGACTATTCAATGAATTATTGTTCCAAAAGTAAAATTTACAAAAAATTTTCTCTTTTGTTATATTGAAGCTTATATATACGAGAATCTCTAATTCCAATTTTATAACACTCACTAAATAAGAAGTGTGTCTAAAGTTGGTCCAAAAAGTGATATTTTCTCAAAAGTAAAATTCCCCGATTGAAAACACATTGCAGACTATTCAATGAATTAATGTTCAAAAAGTAAAATTTTTAAAAAAAAATTATCTTTTGTTATATTGAAGATCATACATAGGAGAATCTCCAATTTGAATTTTATAACATTCACTAAATAAGAAGTGTGTCTAAAGTTGGTCCAAAAAGTTGGTCCAAAAAGCAATTTTCACGAAAATACAATTCCCCCATTGAAAACACATGGCGGACTATTCAATGAATTATTGTTCAAAAAGTAGAATTTTCAAATTTTTTTCATGTTTGTGATATTGAAGATTATATATAGGAGAATCTCTAATTCCAATTTTATAACACTCACTAAATAAGAAGTGGGTCTAAAGTTGGTCCAAAAAGTGCAATTTTCTCAAAAGTAAAATTCCCCCATTGAATTTTTTCCCCCAAAAAGCAATTTTCACGAAAATACAATTTCCTCATTGAAAACACATGGCGAACTATTCAATGAATTATTGTTCAAAAAGAGAAAATTTCAAAATTTTTTCTCGTTTGTGATATTGAAGCTTATATATAGGAGAATCTCTAATTCCAATTTTATAACACTCACTAAATAAGAAGTGTTTCTAAAGTTGGTCCAAAAAGTTGGTCCAAAAAGTGATATTTTCTCAAAAGTAAAATTCCCCGATTGAAAACACATTACAGACTATTCAATGAATTATTGTTCAAAAAGTAAAATTTTTAAAATTTTTTTATATTTCGTTATATTGAAGATCCTACATAGGAGAATCTCCAATTTGAATTTTATAACATTCACTAAATAAGATGTTGGACTAAAGTTGATCCAAAAAGTCCAATTTTCTCAAAAATAAAATTCCCCCATTGAAAACACATGGCGGACTATTCAATGAATTATTGTTCAAAAAGTAAAATTTTCGAAATTTTTTCCCATTTTTTATATTGAAACTCATACATAGGAAAATCTCCAATTCGAATTTTACAACACTCACTAAATAAGAAGTGGGTCTAAAGTTGGTCCAAAAAGTACAATTTTCTCAAAAGTAAAATTCCCCCATTGAAAACACATGGTGGACTATTCAATGAATTATTGTTCAAAAAGTAAAATTTTCAAAAATTTTTCTCATTTTTTATATGGAAGCTGATATACAGGAGAATTTCCAATTTGAATTTTATAACATTCACTAAATAAGAAGTTGGTCTAAAATTGATCCAAAAAGTCCAATTTTCTCAAAAATAAAATTCCCCCATTGAAAACACATGGTGGACTATTCAATGAATTATTGTTCAAAAAGTAAAATTTTCTAAAAATTTTCCCATTTTTTATATGGAAGCTCATATAAAGGAGAATTTCCAATTTGAATTTTATAACATTCACTAAGTAAAAAGTTGGTCTAAAATTGATCCAAAAAGTCCAATTTTCTCAAAAATAAAATTCCCCCTTTGAAAACACATGGTGGACTATTCAATGAATTATTGTTCAAAAAGTAAAATTTTTGAAATTTTTTCCCATTTTTTATATTGAAACTCATACATAGGAAAATCTCCAATTCGAATTTTATAACACTCACTAAATAAGAAGTGGGTCTAAATATGGTCCAAAAAGTACAATTTTCTCAAAAGTAAAATTCCCCCATTGAAAACACATGGCGGACTATTCAAAGAATTATTGTTCAAAAAGAAAAATTTTCAAAACTTTTTCTCTTTTGTTATATTGAAGCTCATATATAGGAGAATCTCCAATTCCAATTTTATAACACTCACTAAATAAGAAGTGTGTCTAAAGTTTGTAAAAAAAGTGTGTCTAAAGTTTGTAAAAAAAGTGTGTCTAAAGTTTGTAAAAAAAGTGTGTCCAAAAAGCAATTTTCACGAAAATACAATTCCCTCATTGAAAACACATGGCGGACTATTCAATAAATTATTGTTCAAAAAGTAAAATTTTCAAAATTTTTTCCCGTTTGTGATATTGAAGCTTATATATAGGAGAGTCTCTAATTCCAATTTTATAACACTCACTTAATAAGAAGTGGGTCTAAAGTTGGTCCAAAAAGTGCAATTTTCCCAAAAGTCAAATTCCCCCATTGAAAACACATGGCGGATTATTCAATGAATTATTGTTCCAAAAGTAAAATTTACAAAATTTTTTCTCTTTTGTTATATTGAAGCTTATATATACGAGAATCTCTAATTCCAATTTTATAACACTCACTAAATAAGAAGTGTGTCTAAAGTTGGTCCAAAAAGTGATAGTTTCTCAAAAGTAAAATTCCCCGATTGAAAACACATTGCAGACTATTCAATGAATTAATGTTCAAAAAGTAAAATTTTTAAAAAAAAATTATCTTTTGTTATATTGAAGATCATACATAGGAGAATCTCCAATTTGAATTTTATAACATTCACTAAATAAGAAGTGTGTCTAAAGTTGGTCCAAAAAGTTGGTCCAAATAGCAATTTTCACGAAAATACAATTCCCCCATTGAAAACACATGGCGGACTATTCAATGAATTATTGTTCAAAAAGTAGAATTTTCAAATTTTTTTCATGTTTGTGATATTGAAGATTATATATAGGAGAATCTCTAATTCCAATTTTATAACACTCACTAAATAAGAAGTGGGTCTAAAGTTGGTCCAAAAAGTGCAATTTTCTCAAAAGTAAAATTCCCCCATTGAATTTTTTCCCCCAAAAAGCAATTTTCACGAAAATACAATTTCCTCATTGAAAACACATGGCGAACTATTCAATGAATTATTGTTCAAAAAGAGAAAATTTCAAAATTTTTTCTCGTTTGTGATATTGAAGCTTATATATAGGAGAATCTCTAATTCCAATTTTATAACACTCACTAAATAAGAAGTGTTTCTAAAGTTGGTCCAAAAAGTTGGTCCAAAAAGTGATATTTTCTCAAAAGTAAAATTCCCCGATTGAAAACACATTACAGACTATTCAATGAATTATTGTTCAAAAAGTAAAATTTTTAAAATTTTTTTATATTTCGTTATATTGAAGATCCTACATAGGAGAATCTCCAATTTGAATTTTATAACATTCACTAATTAAGAAGTGGGCCTAAACTTGGTCCAAAAAGTGCAATTTTCTCAAAAATAAAATTCCCCCATTGAAAACACATGGCGGACTATTCAATGAATTATTGTTCAAAAAGTAAAATTTTCAATATTTTTTCAAGTTTGTGATATTGAAGATTATATATATTAGAATCTCTAATTCCAATTTTATAACACTCACTAAATAAGAAGTGGGTTTAAAGTTGGTCCAAAAAGTACAATTTTCTCAAAAGTAAAATTCCCCCATTGAAAACACATGGCGGACTATTCAAAGAATTATTGTTCAAAAAGAAAAATTTTCAAAACTTTTTCTCTTTTGTTATATTGAAGCTCATATATAGGAGAATCTCCAATTCCAATTTTATAACACTCACTAAATAAGAAGTGTGTCTAAAGTTTGTAAAAAAAGTGTGTCTAAAGTTTGTAAAAAAAGTGTGTCTAAAGTTTGTAAAAAAAGTGTGTCCAAAAAGCAATTTTCACGAAAATACAATTCCCTCATTGAAAACACATGGCGGACTATTCAATAAATTATTGTTCAAAAAGTAAAATTTTCAAAATTTTTTCCCGTTTGTGATATTGAAGCTTATATATAGGAGAGTCTCTAATTCCAATTTTATAACACTCACTTAATAAGAAGTGGGTCTAAAGTTGGTCCAAAAAGTGCAATTTTCCCAAAAGTCAAATTCCCCCATTGAAAACACATGGCGGACTATTCAATGAATTATTGTTCCAAAAGTAAAATTTACAAAAAATTTTCTCTTTTGTTATATTGAAGCTTATATATACGAGAATCTCTAATTCCAATTTTATAACACTCACTAAATAAGAAGTGTGTCTAAAGTTGGTCCAAAAAGTGATATTTTCTCAAAAGTAAAATTCCCCGATTGAAAACACATTGCAGACTATTCAATGAATTAATGTTCAAAAAGTAAAATTTTTAAAAAAAAATTATCTTTTGTTATATTGAAGATCATACATAGGAGAATCTCCAATTTGAATTTTATAACATTCACTAAATAAGAAGTGTGTCTAAAGTTGGTCCAAAAAGTTGGTCCAAAAAGCAATTTTCACGAAAATACAATTCCCCCATTGAAAACACATGGCGGACTATTCAATGAATTATTGTTCAAAAAGTAGAATTTTCAAATTTTTTTCATGTTTGTGATATTGAAGATTATATATAGGAGAATCTCTAATTCCAATTTTATAACACTCACTAAATAAGAAGTGGGTCTAAAGTTGGTCCAAAAAGTGCAATTTTCTCAAAAGTAAAATTCCCCCATTGAATTTTTTCCCCCAAAAAGCAATTTTCACGAAAATACAATTTCCTCATTGAAAACACATGGCGAACTATTCAATGAATTATTGTTCAAAAAGAGAAAATTTCAAAATTTTTTCTCGTTTGTGATATTGAAGCTTATATATAGGAGAATCTCTAATTCCAATTTTATAACACTCACTAAATAAGAAGTGTTTCTAAAGTTGGTCCAAAAAGTTGGTCCAAAAAGTGATATTTTCTCAAAAGTAAAATTCCCCGATTGAAAACACATTACAGACTATTCAATGAATTATTGTTCAAAAAGTAAAATTTTTAAAATTTTTTTATATTTCGTTATATTGAAGATCCTACATAGGAGAATCTCCAATTTGAATTTTATAACATTCACTAATTAAGAAGTGGGCCTAAACTTGGTCCAAAAAGTGCAATTTTCTCAAAAATAAAATTCCCCCATTGAAAACACATGGCGGACTATTCAATGAATTATTGTTCAAAAAGTAAAATTTTCAATATTTTTTCAAGTTTGTGATATTGAAGATTATATATATTAGAATCTCTAATTCCAATTTTATAACACTCACTAAATAAGAAGTGGGTTTAAAGTTGGTCCAAAAAGTACAATTTTCTCAAAAGTAAAATTCCCCCATTGAAAACACATGGCGGACTATTCAAAGAATTATTGTTCAAAAAGAAAAATTTTCAAAACTTTTTCTCTTTTGTTATATTGAAGCTCATATATAGGAGAATCTCCAATTCCAATTTTATAACACTCACTAAATAAGAAGTGTGTCTAAAGTTTGTAAAAAAAGTGTGTCTAAAGTTTGTAAAAAAAGTGTGTCTAAAGTTTGTAAAAAAAATGTGTCCAAAAAGCAATTTTCACGAAAATACAATTCCCTCATTGAAAACACATGGCGGACTATTCAATAAATTATTGTTCAAAAAGTAAAATTTTCAAAATTTTTTCCCGTTTGTGATATTGAAGCTTATATATAGTAGAGTCTCTAATTCCAATTTTATAACACTCACTTAATAAGAAGTGGGTCTAAAGTTGGTCCCAAAAGTGCAATTTTCCCAAAAGTCAAATTCCCCCATTGAAAACACATGGCGGACTATTCAATGAATTATTGTTCCAAAAGTAAAATTTACAAAATTTTTTCTCTTTTGTTATATTGAAGCACATATATAGGAGAATCTCCAATTCCAATTTTATAACACTCACTAAATAAGAAGTGTGTCTAAAGTTAGTAAAAAAAGTGTGTCCAAAAAGCAATTTTCACGAAAATACAATTCCCCCATTGAAAACACATGGCGGACTATTCAATGAATTATTGTTCAAAAAGTAAAATTTACAAAAACTTTCTCTTTTTTTATATTGAAGCACAAATATAGGAGAATCTCCAATTCCAATTTTATAACACTCACTAAATAAGAAGTGTGTCTAAAGTTAGAAAAAAAGTGTGTCCAAAAAGCAATTTTCACGAAAATACAATTGCCTCATTGAAAACAGATGGCGGACTATTCAATGAATTATTGTTCAAAAAGTAAAATTTTCAAAATTTTCCCCATTTTTTATATTGAAGCACATATATAGGAGAATCTCCAATTCCAATATTATAACACTCACTAAATAAGAAGTGTGTCTAAAGTTAGTAAAAAAAGTGTGTCCAAAAAGCAATTTTCACGAAAATACAATTCCCTCATTGAAAACAGATGGCGGACTATTCAATGAATTATTGTTCAAAAAGTAAAATTTTCAAAAATTTTTCAAGTTTTTGATATTGAAGCTTATATATAGGAGAATCTCTAATTCCAATTTTATAACACTCACTAAATAAGAATTTTGTCTAAAGTTGGTCCAAAAAGTGCAATTTTCTCAAAAGTAAAATTCCCCCATTGAAAACACATGGCGGACTATTCAATGAATTATTGTTCAAAAAGTAAAATTTTCCCATTTTTTATATGGAAGCTCATATATAGGAGAATTTCCAATTTGAATTTTATAACATTCACTAAATAAGAAGTTGGTCTAAAATTGATCCAAAAAGTCCAATTTCTCAAAAATAAAACTCCCCCATTGAAAACACATGGCGGACTATTCAATGAATTATTGTTCAAAAAGTAAAATTTTCTAAAAATTTTCCCATTTTTTATATGGAAGCTCATATATAGGAGAATCTCCAATTTGAATTTTATAACATTCACTAAATAAGAAGTGGGTCTAAAGTTGGTCCAAAAAGTGCAATTTTCTCAAAAGTAAAATTCCTCCATTGAAAACACATGGCGGACAATTCAATGAATTATTGTTCAAAAAGTAAAATTTACAAAAAATTTTCTCTTTTGTTATATTGAAGCACATATATAGGAGAATCTCTAATTCCAATTTTATAACACTCACTAAATAAGAAGTTGGTCTAAAGTTGATCCAAAAAGTCCAATTTTCTCAAAAATAAAATTCCCCCATTGAAAACACATGGTGGACTATTCAATGAATTATTGTTCAAAAAGTAAAATTTTCTAAAAATTTTCCCATTTTTTATATGGAAGCTCATATATAGAAGAATTTCCAATTTGAATTTTATAACATTCATTTAATAAGAAGTGGGTCTAAAGTTGGTCCAAAAAGTGCAATTTTCTCAAAAGTAAAATTCCCCCATTGAAAACACATGGCGGACTATTCAATGAATTATTGTTCAAAAAGTAAAATTTTCTAAAATTTTCCCATTTTTTATATGGAAGCTCATATATAGGAGAATCTCCAATTTGAATTTTATAACATTCACTAAATAAGAAGTTGGACTAAAGTTGATCCAAAAAGTCCAATTTTCTCAAAAATAAAATTCCCCCATTGAAAACACATGGTGGACTATTCAATGAATTATTGTTCAAAAAGTAAAATTTTCAAAATTTTTTCCCGTTTGTGAAATTGAAGCTTATATATGGTAGAATCTGTAATTCCAATTTAATAACACTCACTATATAAGAAGTTGGTCTAAAGCTGGTCAAAAAAGTGCAATTTTCTCAAAAGTAAAATTCCCCCATTGAAAACACATGGCGGACTATTCAATGACTTATTGTTCAAAAAGTAAAATTTTCCAAAAATTGTCTCTTTTGTTATATTAAAGCTCATATATAGGAGAATCTCCAATTCCAATTTTATAACATTCACTAAATAAGAAGTGTGTCTAAATTTGGTCCAAAAAGTTGGTCCAAAAAGCAGTTTTCACGAAAATACAATTCCCTCATTGAAAACACATGGCGGACTATTCAATGAATTATTGTTCAAAAAGTAAAATTTTTTAACTTTGGTGATATTGAAGCTTATATATACGAGAATCTCTAATTCCAATATTATAACACTCACTAAATAAGAAGTGTGTCGAAAGTTGGTCCAAAAAGTGATATTTTCTCAAAAGTAAAATTCCCCGATTGAAAACACATTGCAGACTATTTAATGAATTATTGTTCAAAAAGTAAAATTTAAAATTTTTTTTTATCTTCTGTTATATTGAAGATCCTACATAGGAGAATCTCCAATTTGAATTTTATAACATTCACTAATTAAGAAGTGGGCCTAAACATGGTCCAAAAAGTTCAATTTTCTCAAAAATTAAATTCCCCCATTAAAAACACATGGCGGACTATTCAATGAATTATTGTTCAAAAAGTAAAATTTTCATAATTTTTTCAAGTTTGTGATATTGAAGGTTATATATAGGAGAATCTCTAATTCCAATTTTATAACACTCACTAAATAAGAAGTGGGTTTAAAGTTGGTCCAAAAAGTGCAATTTTCTCAAAAATTAAATTCCCCCATTAAAAACACATGGCGGACTATTCAATGAATTATTGTTCAAAAAGTAAAATTTTCATAATTTTTTCAAGTTTGTGATATTGAAGGTTATATATAGGAGAATCTCTAATTCCAATTTTATAACACTCACTAAATAAGAAGTGTGTCTAAAGTTGGTCCAAAAAGTTGGTCCAAAAAGCAATTTTCACGAAAATACAATTCCCTCATTGAAAACACATGGCGGACTATTCAATAAATTATTGTTCAAAAAGTAAAATTTTTAAAAATTTTTCCCTTTTGTGATATTGAAGCTTATATATAGGAGAGTCTCTAATTCCAATTTTATAACACTCACTTAATAAGAAGTGGGTCTAAAATTGGTCCAAAGAGTGCAATTTTCTCAAAAGTAAAATTCCCCCATTGAAAACACATGGCGGACTATTCAATGAATTAGTGTTCAAAAAGTAAAATTTTCAAAAAATTTTCCCATTTTTTATATGGAAGCTCATATATAGAAGAATTTCCAATTTGAATTTTATAACATTCACTAAATAAGAAGTTGGTCTAAAATTGATCCAAAAAGTCCAATTTTCTCAAAAGTAAAATTCCCCCATTGAAAACACATGGCGGACTATTCAAAGAATTATTGTTCAAAAAGAAAAATTTTCAAAAATTTTTCTCTTTTGTTATATTGAAGCTCATATATAGGAGAATCTCCAATTCCAATTTTATAACACTCACTAAATAAGAAGTGTGTCTAAAGTTTGTAAAAAAAGTGTGTCTAAAGTTTGTAAAAAAAGTGTGTCTAAAGTTTGTAAAAAAAGTGTGTCCAAAAAGCAATTTTCACGAAAATAGAATTCCCTCATTGAAAACACATGGTGGACTATTCAATAAATTATTGTTCAAAAAGTAAAATTTTCAAAATTTTTTCCCGTTTGTGATATTGAAGCTTATATATAGGAGAGTCTCTAATTCCAATTTTATAACACTCACTTAATAAGAAGTGGGTCTAAAGTTGGTCCAAAAAGTGCAATTTTCCCAAAAGTCAAATTCCCCCATTGAAAACACATGGCGGACTATTCAATGAATTATTGTTCCAAAAGTAAAATTTACAAAAATTTTTCTCTTTTGTTATATTGAAGCACATATATAGGAGAATCTCCAATTCCAATTTTATAACACTCACTAAATAAGAAGTGTGTCTAAAGTTAGTAAAAAAAGTGTGTCCAAAAAGCAATTTTCACGAAAATACAATTCCCCCATTGAAAACACATGGCGGACTATTCAATGAATTATTGTTCAAAAAGTAAAATTTACAAAAACTTTCTCTTTTTTTATATTGAAGCACAAATATAGGAGAATCTCCAATTCCAATTTTATAACACTCACTAAATAAGAAGTGTGTCTAAAGTTAGAAAAAAAGTGTGTCCAAAAAGCAATTTTCACGAAAATACAATTGCCTTATTGAAAACAGATGGCGGACTATTCAATGAATTATTGTTCAAAAAGTAAAATTTTCAAAATTTTTTCAAGTTTTTGATATTGAAGCTTATATATAGGAGAATCTCTAATTCCAATTTTATAACACTCACTAAATAAGAAGTTGGTCTAAAGTTGATCCAAAAAGTCCAATTTTCTCAAAAATAAAATTCCCCCATTGAAAACACATGGTGGACTATTCAATGAATTATTGTTCAAAAAGTAAAATTTTCTAAAAATTTTCCCATTTTTTATATGGAAGCTCATATATAGAAGAATTTCCAATTTGAATTTTATAACATTCATTTAATAAGAAGTTTGTCTAAAGTTGGTCCAAAAAGTGCAATTTTCTCAAAAGTAAAATTCCCCCATTGAAAACACATGGCGGACTATTCAATGAATTATTGTTCAAAAAGTAAAATTTTCTAAAAATTTTCCCATTTTTTATATGGAAGCTCATATATAGGAGAATCTCCAATTTGAATTTTATAACATTCACTAAATAAGAAGTGGGTCTAAAGTTGGTCCAAAAAGTTGGTCCAAAAAGCAATTTTCACGAAAATACAATTCCCTCATTGATAACAAATGGCGGACTATTCAATGAATTATTGTTCAAAAAGTAAAATTTTCAAAAAATTTTCCCATTTTTTATATGGAAGCTCATATATAGAAGAATTTCCAATTTGAATTTTATAACATTCACTAAATAAGAAGTTGGTCTAAAATTGATCCAAAAAGTCCAATTTTCTCAAAAATAAAATTCCCCCATTGAAAACACATTCCGGACTATTCAATGAATTAGTGTTCAAAAAGTAAAATTTTCAAAATTTTCCCCATTTTTTATATTGAAGCACATATATAGGAGAATCTCCAATTCCAATTTTATAACACTCACTAAATAAGAAGTGTGTCTAAAGTTAGAAAAAAAGTGTGTCCAAAAAGCAATTTTCACGAAAATACAATTCCCTCATTGAAAACAGATGGCGGACTATTCAATGAAACATTGTTCAAAAAGTAAAATTTTTTAACGTTGGTGATATTGAAGCTTATACATACGAGAATCTCTAATTCCAATTTTATAACACTCACTATATAAGAAGTGGGTCTAAAGTTGGTCCAAAAAGTAAAATTTTCAAAATTTTCCCCATTTTTTATATTGAAGCTCATACATAGTAAAATCTCCAATTCGAATTTTATAACACTCACTAAATAAGAAGTGGGTCTAAATATGGTCCAAAAAGCAATTTTCTCGAAAATACAATTCCCTCATTGAAAACACATGGCGGACTATTCAATGAATTATTGTTCAAAAAGTAAAATTTTCAAAAAATTTTCCCATTTTTTATATGGAAGCTCATATATAGGAGAATCTCTAATTTGAATTTTATAACATTTACTAAATAAGAAGTGGGTCTAAAGTTGGTCCAAAAAGGGCAATTTTCTCAAAATTCAAATTCCCCCATTGAAAACACATGGCGGACTATTCAATGAATTATTGTTCAAAAAGTAAATTTTTCAAAAAATTTTCCCATATTTTATATGGAAGCTTATATATGGGAGAATCTGTAATTCCAATTTAATAACACTCACTAAATAAGAAGTCTAAAGCTGGTCAAAAAAGTGCAATTTTCTCAAAAGTAAAATTCCCCCATTGAAAACACATGGCGGACTATTCAATGAATTATTGTTCAAAAAGTAAAATTTTCAAAAAATTGTCTCTTTTGTTATATTAAAGCTCATATATAGGAGAATCTCCAATTCCAATTTTATAACATTCACTAAATAAGAAGTGTGTCTAAATTTGGTCCAAAAAGTTGGTCCAAAAAGCAATTTTCACGAAAATACAATTCCCTCATTGAAAACACATGGCGGACTATTCAATGAATTATTGTTCAAAAAGTAAAAATTTTTAACTTTGGTGATATTGAAGCTTATATATACGAGAATCTCTAATTCCAATATTATAACACTCACTAAATAAGAAGTGTGTCGAAAGTTGGTCCAAAAAGTGATATTTTCTCAAAAGTAAAATTCCCCGATTGAAAACACATTGCAGACTATTCAATGAATTATTGTTCAAAAAGTAAAATTTAAAATTTTTTTTTATTTGTTGTTATATTGAAGATCCTACATAGGAGAATCTCCAATTTGAATTTTATAACATTCACTAATTAAGAAGTGGGCCTAAACATGGTCCAAAAAGTTCAATTTTCTCAAAAATTAAATTTCCCCATTAAAAACACATGGCGGACTATTCAATGAATTATTGTTCAAAAAGTAAAATTTTCATAATTTTTTCAAGTTTGTGATATTGAAGATTATATATAGGAGAATCTCCAATTCCAATTTTATAACACTCACTAAATAAGAAGTGTGTCTAAAGTTGGTCCAAAAAGTTGGTCCAAAAAGCAATTTTCACGAAAATACAATTCCCTCATTGAAAACACATGGCGGACTATTCAATAAATTATTGTTCAAAAAGTAAAATTTTTAAAAATTTTTCCCGTTTGTGATATTGAAGCTTATATATAGGAGAGTCTCTAATTCCAATTTTATAACACTCACTAAATCAGAAGTGGGTCTAAAATTGGTCCAAAGAGTGCAATTTTCTCAAAAGTAAAATTCCCCCATTGAAAACACATGACGGACTATTCAATGAATTAGTGTTCAAAAAGTAAAATTTTCAAAAAATTTTCAAATTTTTTATATGGAAGCTCATGTATAGGAGAATTTCCAATTCGAATTTTATAACACTCACTAAATAAGAAGTGGGTCTAAAGTTGGTCCAAAGAGTGCAATTTTCTCAAAAATAAAATTCTCCCATTGAAAACACATGGCGGACTATTCAATGAATTAGTGTTCAAAAAGTAAAGTTTTCAAAATTTTCCCCATTTTTTATATTGAAGCACATATATAGGAGAATCTCCAATTCCAATATTATAACACTCACTAAATAAGAAGTGTGTCTAAAGTTAGTAAAAAAAGTGTGTCCAAAAAGCAATTTTCACGAAAATACAATTCCCTCATTGAAAACAGATGGCGGACTATTCAATGAATTATTGTTCAAAAAGTAAAATTTTCAAAAATTTTTCCCATTTTTTTATATGGAAGCTGATATATAGGAGAATTTCCAATTTGAATTTTATAACATTCACTAAATAAGAAGTTGGTCTAAAATTGATGCAAAAAGTCCAATTTTCTCAAAAATAAAATTCCCCCATTGAAAACACATGGTGGACTATTCAATGAATTATTGTTCAAAAAGTAAAATTTTCTAAAAATTTTCCCATTTTTTATATGGAAGCTCATAGATAGGAGAATTTTCAATTTGAATTTTATAACATTCACTAAATATGAAGTTGGTCTAAAATTGATCCAAAAAGTCCAATTTTCTCAAAAGTAAAATTCCCCCATTGAAAACACATGGCGGACTATTCAATGAATTATTGTTCAAAAAGTAAAATTTACAAAAATTTTTCTCTTTTGTTATATTGAAGCACATATATAGGAGAATCTCCCATTCCAATTTTATAACACTCACTAAATAAGAAGTGTGTCTAAAGTTAGTATAAAAAGTGTGTCCAAAAAGCAATTTTTACGAAAATACAATTCCCTCATTGAAAACACATGGCGGACTATTCAATGAATTATTGTTCAAAAAGTAAAATTTACAAAAAATTTTCTCTTTTGTTATATTGAAGCTTATATATAGGAGAATCTCTAATTCCAATTTTATAACACTCACTAAATAAGAATTTTGTCTAAAGTTGGTCCAAAAAGTGCAATTTTCTCAAAAGTAAAATTCCCCCATTGAAAACACATGGCGGACTATTCAATGAATTATTGTTCAAAAAGTAAAATTTTCAAAAAATTTTCCCATTTTTTATATGGAAGCTCATATATAGGAGAATTTCCAATTTGAATTTTATAACATTCACTAAATAAGAAGTTGGTCTAAAATTGATCCAAAAAGTCCAATTTCTCAAAAATAAAACTCCCCCATTAAAAACACATGGCGGACTATTCAATGAATTATTGTTCAAAAAGTAAAATTTTCTAAAAATTTTCCCATTTTTTATATGGAAGCTCATATATAGGAGAATCTCCAATTTGAATTTTATAACATTCACTAAATAAGAATTTGGTCTAAAATTGATGCAAAAAGTCCAATTTCTCAAAAATAAAACTCCCCCATTAAAAACACATGGCGGACTATTCAATGAATTATTGTTCAAAAAGTAAAATTTACAAAATTTTTTCTCTTTTGTTATATTGAAGCACATATATAGGAGTATCTCCAATTCCATTTTATAACACTCAATAAATAAGAAGTGTGTCTAAAGTTAGTAAAAAAAGTGTGTCCAAAAAGCAATTTTTACGAAAATACAATTTCCTCATTGAAAACACATGGCGAACTATTCAATGAATTATTGTTCAAAAAGAGAAAATTTCAAAATTTTTTCCCGTTTGTGATATTGAAGCTTATATATAGGAGAATCTCTAATTCCAATTTTATAACACTCACTAAATAAGAAGTGTTTCTAAAGTTGGTCCAAAAAGTTGGTCCAAAAAGTGATATTTTCTCAAAAGTAAAATTCCCCGATTGAAAACACATTACAGACTATTCAATGAATTATTGTTCAAAAAGTAAAATTTTTAAAAAATTTTTATATTTCGTTATATTGAAGATCCTACATAGGAGAATCTCCAATTTGAATTTTATAACATTCACTAATTAAGAAGTGGGCCTAAACTTGGTCCAAAAAGTGCAATTTTCTCAAAAATAAAATTCCCCCATTGAAAACACATGACGGACTATTCAATGAATTATTGTTCAAAAAGTAAAATTTTCAATATTTTTTCAAGTTTGTGATATTGAAGCTCATATATAGGAGAATCTCCAATTCCAATTTTATAACACTCACTAAATAAGAAGTGTGTCTAAAGTTTGTAAAAAAAGTGTGTCTAAAGTTTGTAAAAAAAGTGTGTCTAAAGTTTGTAAAAAAAGTGTGTCTAAAGTTTGTAAAAAAAAGTGTGTCTAAAGTTTGTAAAAAAAGTGTGTCCAAAAAGCAATTTTCACGAAAATACAATTCCCTCATTGAAAACAGATGGCGGACTATTCAATGAATTATTGTTCAAAAAGTAAAATTTCCAAAATTTTTTCAAGTTTTTGATATTGAAGCTTATATATAGGAGAATCTCTAATTCCAATTTTATAACACTCACTAAATAAGAAGTGGGTCTAAAGTTGGTCCAAAAAGTGCAATTTTCTCAAAAGTAAAATTCCCCCATTGAAAACACATGGCGGACTATTCAATGAATTATTGTTCAAAAAGTAAAATTTTCAAAAAATTTTCCCATTTTTTATATGGAAGCTCATATTTAGGAGAATTTCCAATTTGAATTTTATAACATTCACTAAATAAGATATTGGTCTAAAATTGATCCAAAAAGTCCAATTTTCTCAAAAATAAAATTCCCCCATTGAAAACATATGGTGGACTATTCAATGAATTATTGTTCAAAAAGTAAAATTTTCTAAAATTTTCCCATTTTTTATATGGAAGCTCATATATAGGAGAATCTCCAATTTGAATTTTATAACATTCACTAAATAAGAAGTTGGACTAAAGTTGATCCAAAAAGTCCAATTTTCTCAAAAATAAAATTCCCCCATTGAAAACACATGGCGGACTATTCAATGAATTATTGTTCAAAAAGTAAAATTTTCGAAATTTTTTCCCATTTTTTATATTGAAACTCATACATAGGAAAATCTCCAATTCGAATTTTATAACACTCACTAAATAAGAAGTGGGTCTAAAGTTGGTCCAAAAAGTACAATTTTCTCAAAAGTAAAATTCCCCCATTGAAAACACATGGTGGACTATTCAATGAATTATTGTTCAAAAAGTAAAATTTTCAAAAATTTTTCCCATTTTTTATATGGAAGCTCATATATAGGAGAATTTCCAATTTGAATTTTATAACATTCACTAAGTAAGAAGTTGGTCTAAAATTGATCCAAAAAGTCCAATTTTCTCAAAAATAAAATTCCCCCTTTGAAAACACATGGTGGACTATTCAATGAATTATTGTTCAAAAAGTAAAATTTTTGAAATTTTTTCCCATTTTTTATATTGAAACTCATACATAGGAAAATCTCCAATTCGAATTTTATAACACTCACTAAATAAGAAGTGGGTCTAAATATGGTCCAAAAAGCAATTTTCTCGAAAATACAATTCCCTCATTGAAAACACATGGCGGACTATTCAATGAATTATTGTTCAAAAAGTAAATTGTTTAACGTTGGTGATATTGAAGCTTATATATACGAGAATCTCTAATTCCAATTTTATAACAATCACTAAATAAGAAGTGTGTCTAAAGTTGGTCCAAAAAGTGATATTTTCTCAAAAGTAAAATTCCCCGATTGAAAACACATTGCAGACTATTCAATGAATTAATGTTCAAAAAGTAAAATTTTTTAAAAAAAATTATCTTTTGTTATATTGAAGATCATACATAGGAGAATCTCCAATTTGAATTTTATAACATTCACTAAATAAGAAGTGTGTCTAAAGTTGGTCCAAAAAGTTGGTCCAAAAAGCAATTTTCACGAAAATACAATTCCCCCATTGAAAACACATGGCGGACTATTCAATGAATTATTGTTCAAAAAGTAGAATTTTCAAATTTTTTTCATGTTTGTGATATTGAAGATTATATATAGGAGAATCTCTAATTCCAATTTTATAACACTCACTAAATAAGAAGTGGGTCTAAAGTTGGTCCAAAAAGTGCAATTTTCTCAAAAGTAAAATTCCCCCATTGAATTTTTTCCCCCAAAAAGCAATTTTCACGAAAATACAATTTCCTCATTGAAAACACATGGCGAACTATTCAATGAATTATTGTTCAAAAAGAGAAAATTTCAAAATTTTTTCCCGTTTGTGATATTGAAGCTTATATATAGGAGAATCTCTAATTCCAATTTTATAACACTCACTAAATAAGAAGTGTTTCTAAAGTTGGTCCAAAAAGTTGGTCCAAAAAGTGATATTTTCTCAAAAGTAAAATTCCCCGATTGAAAACACATTACAGACTATTCAATGAATTATTGTTCAAAAAGTAAAATTTTTAAAATTTTTTTATATTTCGTTATATTGAAGATCCTACATAGGAGAATCTCCAATTTGAATTTTATAACATTCACTAATTAAGAAGTGGGCCTAAACTTGGTCCAAAAAGTGCAATTTTCTCAAAAATAAAATTCCCCCATTGAAAACACATGACGGACTATTCAATGAATTATTGTTCAAAAAGTAAAATTTTCAATATTTTTTCAAGTTTGTGATATTGAAGATTATATATATTAGAATCTCTAATTCCAATTTTATAACACTCACTAAATAAGAAGTGGGTCTAAAGTTGGTCCAAAAAGTGCAATTTTCTCAAAAGTAAAATTCCCCCATTGAAAACACATGGCGGACTATTCAATGAATTATTGTTCAAAAAGTAAAATTTTCAAAAAATTTTCCCATTTTTTATATGGAAGCTCATATTTAGGAGAATTTCCAATTTGAATTTTATAACATTCACTAAATAAGAAGTTGGACTAAAGTTGATCCAAAAAGTCCAATTTTCTCAAAAATAAAATTCCCCCATTGAAAACACATGGCGGACTATTCAATGAATTATTGTTCAAAAAGTAAAATTTTCGAAATTTTTTCCCATTTTTTATATTGAAACTCATACATAGGAAAATCTCCAATTCGAATTTTATAACACTCACTAAATAAGAAGTGGGTCTAAAGTTGGTCCAAAAAGTACAATTTTCTCAAAAGTAAAATTCCCCCATTGAAAACACATGGTGGACTATTCAATGAATTATTGTTCAAAAAGTAAAATTTTCAAAAATTTTTCCCATTTTTTATATGGAAGCTCATATATAGGAGAATTTCCAATTTGAATTTTATAACATTCACTAAGTAAGAAGTTGGTCTAAAATTGATCCAAAAAGTCCAATTTTCTCAAAAATAAAATTCCCCCTTTGAAAACACATGGTGGACTATTCAATGAATTATTGTTCAAAAAGTAAAATTTTTGAAATTTTTTCCCATTTTTTATATTGAAACTCATACATAGGAAAATCTCCAATTCGAATTTTATAACACTCACTAAATAAGAAGTGGGTCTAAATATGGTCCAAAAAGCAATTTTCTCGAAAATACAATTCCCTCATTGAAAACACATTTCGGACTATTCAATGAATTATTGTTCAAAAAGTAAAATTTTTTAACGTTGGTGATATTGAAGCTTATATATACGAGAATCTCTAATTCCAATTTTATAACACTCACTAAATAAGAAGTGTGTCTAAAGTTGGTCCAAAAAGTGATATTTTCTCAAAAGTAAAATTCCCCGATTGAAAACACATTGCAGACTATTCAATGAATTAATGTTCAAAAAGAAAAATTTTTTAAAAAAAATTATCTTTTGTTATATTGAAGATCATACATAGGAGAATCTCCAATTTGAATTTTATAACATTCACTAAATAAGAAGTGTGTCTAAAGTTGGTCCAAAAAGTTGGTCCAAAAAGCAATTTTCACGAAAATACAATTCCCCCATTGAAAACACATGGCGGACTATTCAATGAATTATTGTTCAAAAAGTAGAATTTTCAATTTTTTTTCATGTTTGTGATATTGAAGATTATATATAGGAGAATCTCTAATTCCAATTTTATAACACTCACTAAATAAGAAGTGGGTCTAAAGTTGGTCCAAAAAGTGCAATTTTCTCAAAAGTAAAATTCCCCCATTGAATTTTTTCCCCCAAAAAGCAATTTTCACGAAAATACAATTTCCTCATTGAAAACACATGGCGAACTATTCAATGAATTATTGTTCAAAAAGAGAAAATTTCAAAATTTTTTCCCGTTTGTGATATTGAAGCTTATATATAGGAGAATCTCTAATTCCAATTTTATAACACTCACTAAATAAGAAGTGTTTCTAAAGTTGGTCCAAAAAGTGATATTTTCTCAAAAGTAAAATTCCCCGATTGAAAACACATTACAGACTATTCAATGAATTATTGTTCAAAAAGTAAAATTTTTAAAATTTTTTTATATTTCGTTATATTGAAGATCCTACATAGGAGAATCTCCAATTTGAATTTTATAACATTCACTAATTAAGAAGTGGGCCTAAACTTGGTCCAAAAAGTGCAATTTTCTCAAAAATAAAATTCCCCCATTGAAAACACATGACGGACTATTCAATGAATTATTGTTCAAAAAGTAAAATTTTCAATATTTTTTCAAGTTTGTGATATTGAAGATTATATATATTAGAATCTCTAATTCCAATTTTATAACACTCACTAAATAAGAAGTGGGTTTAAAGTTGGTCCAAAAAGTACAATTTTCTCAAAAGTAAAATTCCCCCATTGAAAACACATGGCGGACTATTCAAAGAATTATTGTTCAAAAAGAAAAATTTTCAAAAATTTTTCTCTTTTGTTATATTGAAGCTCATATATAGGAGAATCTCCAATTCCAATTTTATAACACTCACTAAATAAGAAGTGTGTCTAAAGTTGGTCCAAAAAGTTGGTCCAAAAAGCAATTTTCACGAAAATACAATTCCCCCATTGAAAACACATGGCGGACTATTCAATGAATTATTGTTCAAAAAGTAAAATTTTCAATATTTTTTCAAGTTTGTGATATTGAAGATTATATATATTAGAATCTCTAATTCCAATTTTATAACACTCACTAAATAAGAAGTGGGTCTAAAGTTGGTCCAAAAAGTGCAATTTTCTCAAAAGTAAAATTCCCCCATTGAATTTTTTCCCCCAAAAAGCAATTTTCACGAAAATACAATTTCCTCATTGAAAACACATGGCGAACTATTCAATGAATTATTGTTCAAAAAGAGAAAATTTCAAAATTTTTTCCCGTTTGTGATATTGAAGCTTATATATAGGAGAATCTCTAATTCCAATTTTATAACACTCACTAAATAAGAAGTGTTTCTAAAGTTGGTCCAAAAAGTTGGTCCAAAAAGTGATATTTTCTCAAAAGTAAAATTCCCCGATTGAAAACACATTACAGACTATTCAATGAATTATTGTTCAAAAAGTAAAATTTTTAAAAAATTTTTATATTTCGTTATATTGAAGATCCTACATAGGAGAATCTCCAATTTGAATTTTATAACATTCACTAATTAAGAAGTGGGCCTAAACTTGGTCCAAAAAGTGCAATTTTCTCAAAAATAAAATTCCCCCATTGAAAACACATGACGGACTATTCAATGAATTATTGTTCAAAAAGTAAAATTTTCAATATTTTTTCAAGTTTGTGATATTGAAGATTATATATATTAGAATCTCTAATTCCAATTTTATAACACTCACTAAATAAGAAGTGGGTCTAAAGTTGGTCCAAAAAGTGCAATTTTCTCAAAAGTAAAATTCCCCCATTGAAAACACATGGCGGACTATTCAATGAATTATTGTTCAAAAAGTAAAATTTTCAAAAAATTTTCCCATTTTTTATATGGAAGCTCATATTTAGGAGAATTTCCAATTTGAATTTTATAACATTCACTAAATAAGATATTGGTCTAAAATTGATCCAAAAAGTCCAATTTTCTCAAAAATAAAATTCCCCCATTGAAAACATATGGTGGACTATTCAATGAATTATTGTTCAAAAAGTAAAATTTTCTAAAATTTTCCCATTTTTTATATGGAAGCTCATATATAGGAGAATCTCCAATTTGAATTTTATAACATTCACTAAATAAGAAGTTGGACTAAAGTTGATCCAAAAAGTCCAATTTTCTCAAAAATAAAATTCCCCCATTGAAAACACATGGCGGACTATTCAATGAATTATTGTTCAAAAAGTAAAATTTTCGAAATTTTTTCCCATTTTTTATATTGAAACTCATACATAGGAAAATCTCCAATTCGAATTTTATAACACTCAATAAATAAGAAGTGGGTCTAAAGTTGGTCCAAAAAGTACAATTTTCTCAAAAGTAAAATTCCCCCATTGAAAACACATGGTGGACTATTCAATGAATTATTGTTCAAAAAGTAAAATTTTCAAAAATTTTTCCCATTTTTTATATGGAAGCTCATATATAGGAGAATTTCCAATTTGAATTTTATAACATTCACTAAGTAAGAAGTTGGTCTAAAATTGATCCAAAAAGTCCAATTTTCTCAAAAATAAAATTCCCCCTTTGAAAACACATGGTGGACTATTCAATGAATTATTGTTCAAAAAGTAAAATTTTTGAAATTTTTTCCCATTTTTTATATTGAAACTCATACATAGGAAAATCTCCAATTCGAATTTTATAACACTCACTAAATAAGAAGTGGGTCTAAATATGGTCCAAAAAGCAATTTTCTCGAAAATACAATTCCCTCATTGAAAACACATTTCGGACTATTCAATGAATTATTGTTCAAAAAGTAAAATTTTTTAACGTTGGTGATATTGAAGCTTATATATACGAGAATCTCTAATTCCAATTTTATAACACTCACTAAATAAGAAGTGTGTCTAAAGTTGGTCCAAAAAGTGATATTTTCTCAAAAGTAAAATTCCCCGATTGAAAACACATTGCAGACTATTCAATGAATTAATGTTCAAAAAGTAAAATTTTTTAAAAAAAATTATCTTTTGTTATATTGAAGATCATACATAGGAGAATCTCCAATTTGAATTTTATAACATTCACTAAATAAGAAGTGTGTCTAAAGTTGGTCCAAAAAGCAATTTTCACGAAAATACAATTCCCCCATTGAAAACACATGGCGGACTATTCAATGAATTATTGTTCAAAAAGTAGAATTTTCAAATTTTTTTCATGTTTGTGATATTGAAGATTATATATAGGAGAATCTCTAATTCCAATTTTATAACACTCACTAAATAAGAAGTGGGTCTAAAGTTGGTCCAAAAAGTGCAATTTTCTCAAAAGTAAAATTCCCCCATTGAATTTTTTCCCCCAAAAAGCAATTTTCACGAAAATACCATTTCCTCATTGAAAACACATGGCGAACTATTCAATGAATTATTGTTCAAAAAGAGAAAATTTCAAAATTTTTTCCCGTTTGTGATATTGAAGCTTATATATAGGAGAATCTCTAATTCCAATTTTATAACACTCACTAAATAAGAAGTGTTTCTAAAGTTGGTCCAAAAAGTGATATTTTCTCAAAAGTAAAATTCCCCGATTGAAAACACATTACAGACTATTCAATGAATTATTGTTCAAAAAGTAAAATTTTTAAAATTTTTTTATATTTCGTTATATTGAAGATCCTACATAGGAGAATCTCCAATTTGAATTTTATAACATTCACTAATTACAGGGTTCCCACGGTCCTTGAAAGTCCTGGAAAGTCCTTGAATTTTTTTTGATGAAATTTGGTCCTTGAAAGTCCTTGAAAAAAGGATAAGGTCCTTGAAAGTCCTTGAATTTTTAAGTGATCAATGACAGTGGTGTAGTGTAAAATAAAAAAGTGTGGGAATGCTATGTTGCGTCGTTACAAATGTATATATTTTTTTCTCTCTGTGTGTGTGGGATGGGGGGAGTGAAAATGACAACTTTAAATAGTTTTGTTAATATTACTATAATAATACCCTTTATTGCCGCCACTGTATGATTTTTTTTTTTAAGAACTGCTGCTACATTTTTGGAATAAATTCTGCCTTAACTGTAAATGTAAAACTTTCCCATTCTCAAACCGAAAAGCATTTTAATTTTGCATTTTAAAGTAGTACATCTGAATTGCTTTCCTACTTATTCGCAGCCCAATTTCGATGTATTATACCCATTTGCAAAACCATTAGCACTTTTATATTAAGGAAAATCAAATATATAGGACCGGCCTTGGAGTAAAATGCTATGTGTGCAAGAATGAGTTTTGGCGCCCCTTATAATGAAAATGGGTATAGAAAACACTTTAAAAATGGTAAGGGTGCTCTATATGGTATGGATGCAAACTATTAAAATCGTAGCGTTTTCTGCACTAAATAACATTATTTTAAGTCAGCTTTTATTAATGAACCCACGGACTCAATTTTTTTTTTTATAAAATATAAAAATTTTAATAAAATTATTTTCGTAAGAATTGAATAAAATACGTGTTATTAAAATTACTAATTTTTGCTACGTATTACTTTTTTTAGTAGTCCTCCGCTCTTAGTGCAAGCCTTGGAACCCCTTTTCAACTTTGGGTTGTGAAAGGCTGCAATTTGGCTAATGTAGCATTATCAGTACTGCCAAGTTAAAGTGAAACAAAGCTAACAACTGTTCAGTTCTGTCACAACAACGTAGCGGAGCGCTTGAAGCCAGTCTCTTAAATGTACATTCAAGCAACATTTTATGTGTTGAACTAAACATATTCAAATTCACAAACATTCAAAAGCGAAGTTAATGTAAAGGATTTAAAAGTCAATACTATTTTGAACATATTTTTTCATGTTCAAACAAGTTATGTTTGATTTTTCCAATAACTGGGAATAAAATAAATATTTCCTTATATCTGACAAAATATAAATGCATAATTCCGTGATCTCAAAACACCTTAAAAGCTAATACAAAATATCAACATTCTGCTCTTACCTATCTGGATATTTAGCACTAACCAGTTTTTTCCGTCAGAACCGCAGGTTTGCTTAACTTTTTTGGATTATGAAAAAAACCCATCTTTTATTGTCATTTGTTTTTTCCTCTTGAACGAATTCATTTCTTAGGTACGTTGAATGGTTTACAAATAATTTATTAAATCCGTCCGTGATATAAAAATTAAAAAAAAAAAAAAAAAAAAAAAAATTACATAACTTTTGTTGATAAATCGGTTAGGGTTCCCGTTAAAATTAGAGGAGGTGAAATATTCTTCAAGGAAAGGGCGCAAAGAACTGAATGTGCTAGGTCACAGTTTTGTTCTTTAAAAAGGTAGATAATTGGCATGAATTTGTGTATGGAAGTTTTAGATTGTATATACGACGAACCATACAAATTTGACGTCTGGAATTCCTCCACAAATACAGATTATTCGTTGAAGAGGATAATTGCTATTGAATGAATCATAGCTAGATGTAAACATATATGTCAGTTCATTTTTAATCAAGGAGAAATGGCCATGTGTGAGTTGCCGCGCCTCTTTCAAGTGTTTTACAAAAACTAGAATTTGCCTGCTCAGCTCTGAAGTTGTGGATCCCATACGAAAGCAAGTTCCCACGAAATGACTTTTTTGTTTGCTTACTTGGCTTTGAGTTCAGTATCACGTAAAAAGAAAAAAAATTTTTAGATGAGGGAACGTTATTCCGCCTTCTATAAATGTAAAAGATCGCCGTTTCCTCGTGTTTCCACTCCACTACATCCCTGACCTCCGATAATCTCCGTTTTGTAATTTTACATCTGATGTAGTATTTAAAATTATAGTCCTTAAATTTTTCTAAAAAGGTCCTTGAATTTTCTTAAAAAGGTCCTTGAAAGTCCTTGAATTTTTTTCTTCAATAAGAGTGGGAACCCTGAATTAAGAAGTGGGCCTAAACTTGGTCCAAAAAGTGCAATTTTCTCAAAAATAAAATTCCCCCATTGAAAACACATGACGGACTATTCAATGAATTATTGTTCAAAAAGTAAAATTTTCAATATTTTTTCAAGTTTGTGATATTGAAGATTATATATATTAGAATCTCTAATTCCAATTTTATAACACTCACTAAATAAGAAGTGGGTTTAAAGTTGGTCCAAAAAGTACAATTTTCTCAAAAGTAAAATTCCCCCATTGAAAACACATGGCGGACTATTCAAAGAATTATTGTTCAAAAAGAAAAATTTTCAAAAATTTTTCTCTTTTGTTATATCCAATTCCAATTTTATAACACTCACTAAATAAGAAGTGTGTCTAAAGTTTGTAAAAAAAGTGTGTCTAAAGTTTGTAAAAAAAGTGTGTCTAAAGTTTGTAAAAAAAGTGTGTCTAAAGTTTGTAAAAAAAGTGTGTCTAAAGTTTGTAAAAAAAGTGTGTCCAAAAAGCAATTTTCACGAAAATACAATTCCCTCATTGAAAACACATGGCGGACTATTCAATAAATTATTGTTCAAAAAGTAAAATTTTCAAAATTTTTTCCCGTTTGTGATATTGAAGCTTATATATAGGAGAGTCTCTAATTCCAATTTTATAACACTCACTTAATAAGAAGTGGGTCTAAAGTTGGTCCAAAAAGTGCAATTTTCCCAAAAGTCAAATTCCCCCATTGAAAACACATGGCGGACTATTCAATGAATTATTGTTCCAAAAGTAAAATTTACAAAAAATTTTCTCTTTTGTTATATTGAAGCACATATAGGAGAATCTCCAATTCCAATTTTATAACACTCACTAAATAAGAAGTGTGTCTAAAGTTAGTAAAAAAAGTGTGTCCAAAAAGCAATTTTCACGAAAATACAATTGCCTCATTGAAAACAGATGGCGGACTATTCAATGAATTATTGTTCAAAAAGTAAAATTTTAAAATTTTTTCAAGTTTTTGATGTTGAAGCTTATATATAGGAGAATCTCTAATTCCAATTTTATAACACTCACTAAATAAGAAGTTGGTCTAAAGTTGATCCAAAAAGTCCAATTTTCTCAAAAATAAAATTCCCCCATTGAAAACACATGGTGGACTATTCAATGAATTATTGTTCAAAAAGTAAAATTTTCTAAAAATTTTCTCATTTTTTATATGGAAGCTCATATATAGAAGAATTTCCAATTTGAATTTTATAACATTCATTTAATAAGAAGTGGGTCTAAAGTTGGTCCAAAAAGTGCAATTTTCTCAAAAGTAAAATTCCCTCATTGAAAACACATAGCGGACTATTCAAAGAATTATTGTTCAAAAAGTAAAATTTTCAAAAAATTGTCTCTTTTGTTATATTAAAGCTCATATATAGGAGAATCTCCAATTCCAATTTTATAACATTCACTAAATAAGAAGTGTGTCTAAAGTTGGTCCAAAAAGTTGGTCCAAAAAGCAATTTTCACGAAAATACAATTCCCTCATTGAAAACACATGGCGGACTATTCAATGAATTATTGTTCAAAAAGTAAAATTTTCAAAAAATTTTCCCATTTTTTATATGGAAGCTCATATATAGAAGAATTTCCAATTTGAATTTTATAACATTCACTAAATAAGAAGTTGGTCTAAAATTGATCCAAAAAGTCCAATTTTCTCAAAAATAAAATTCCCCCATTGAAAACACATTCCGGACTATTCAATGAATTAGTGTTCAAAAAGTAAAATTTTCAAAATTTTCCCCATTTTTTATATTGAAGCACATATATAGGAGAATCTCCAATTCCAATTTTATAACACTCACTAAATAAGAAGTGTGTCTAAAGTTAGAAAAAAAGTGTGTCCAAAAAGCAATTTTCACGAAAATACAATTGCCTCATTGAAAACAGATGGCGGACTATTCAATGAATTATTGTTCAAAAAGTAAAATTTTAAAATTTTTTCAAGTTTTTGATGTTGAAGCTTATATATAGGAGAATCTCTAATTCCAATTTTATAACACTCACTAAATAAGAAGTTGGTCTAAAGTTGATCCAAAAAGTCCAATTTTCTCAAAAATAAAATTCCCCCATTGAAAACACATGGTGGACTATTCAATGAATTATTGTTCAAAAAGTAAAATTTTCTAAAAATTTTCTCATTTTTTATATGGAAGCTCATATATAGAAGAATTTCCAATTTGAATTTTATAACATTCATTTAATAAGAAGTGGGTCTAAAGTTGGTCCAAAAAGTGCAATTTTCTCAAAAGTAAAATTCCCTCATTGAAAACACATAGCGGACTATTCAATGAATTATTGTTCAAAAAGTAAAATTTTCAAAAAATTGTCTCTTTTGTTATATTAAAGCTCATATATAGGAGAATCTCCAATTCCAATTTTATAACATTCACTAAATAAGAAGTGTGTCTAAAGTTGGTCCAAAAAGTTGGTCCAAAAAGCAATTTTCACGAAAATACAATTCCCTCATTGAAAACACATGGCGGACTATTCAATGAATTATTGTTCAAAAAGTAAAATTTTCAAAAAATTTTCCCATTTTTTATATGGAAGCTCATATATAGAAGAATTTCCAATTTGAATTTTATAACATTCACTAAATAAGAAGTTGGTCTAAAATTGATCCAAAAAGTCCAATTTTCTCAAAAATAAAATTCCCCCATTGAAAACACATTCCGGACTATTCAATGAATTAGTGTTCAAAAAGTAAAATTTTCAAAATTTTCCCCATTTTTTATATTGAAGCACATATATAGGATAATTTCCAATTCCAATTTTATAACACTCACTATATAAGAAGTGGGTCTAAAGTTGGTCCAAAAAGTGCAATTTTCTCAAAAGTAAAATTCCCCCATTGAAAACACATGGCGGACTATTCAATGAATTATTGTTCAAAATATAAAATTTTCAAAAATTTTTCCCATTTTTTATATGGAAGCTCATATATAGGAGAATTTCCAATTTGAATTTTATAACATTCATTTAATAAGAAGTTGGTCTAAAATTGATCCAAAAAGTCCAATTTTCTCAAAAATAAAATTCCTCCATTGAAAACACATGGTGGACTATTCAATGAATTAGTGTTCAAAAAGTAAAATTTTCGAAATTTTTTCCCATTTTTTATATTGAAACTCATACATAGGAAAATCTCCAATTCGAATTTTATAACACTCACTAAATAAGAAGTGGGTCTAAATATGGTCCAAAAAGCAATTTTCTCGAAAATAAAATTCCCTCATTGGCGGACTATTCAATGAATTATTGTTCAAAAAGTAAAATTTTAAAATTTTTTCCCGTTTGTGAAATTGAAGCTTATAAATGGGAGAATCTGCAATTCCAATTTAATAACACTCACTAAATAAGAAGTTGGTCTAAAGCTGGTCAAAAAAGTGCAATTTTCACAAAAGTAAAATTCCCCCATTTAAAACACATGGCGGACTATTCAATGAATTATTGTTCAAAAAGTAATATTTTTTAACGTTGGTGATATTGAAGCTTATACATACGAGAATCTCTAATTCCAATATTATAACACTCACTAAATAAGAAGTGTGTCTAAAGTTGGTCCAAAAAGTGATATTTTCTCAAAAGTAAAATTCCCCGATTTGAAAACACATTGCAGACTATTCAATGAATTATTGTTCAAAAAGTAAAATTTTTAAAATAATTTTATCTTTTGTTATATTGAAGATCCTACATAGGAGAATCTCCAATTTGAATTTTATAACATTCACTAATTAAGAAGTGGGCCTAAACTTGGTCCAAAAAGTGCAATTTTCTCAAAAATAAAATTCCCCCATTAAAAACACATGGCGGACTATTCAATGAATTATTGTTCAAAAAGTAAAATTTTCAAATTTTTTTCAAGTTTGTGATATTGAAGATTATATATAGGAGAATCTCTAATTCCAATTTTATAACACTCACTAAATAAGAAGTGGGTTTAAAGTTGGTCCAAAAAGTGCAATTCTCTCAAAAGTAAAATTCCCCCATTGAAAACACATGGCGGACTATTCAAAGAATTATTGTTCAAAAAGTAAAATTTTCAAAAAATTTTCTCTTTTGTTATATTGAAGCTCATATACAGGAGAATCTCCAATTCCAATTTTATAACACTCACTAAATAAGAAGTGTGTCTAAAGTTGGTAAAAAAAGTGTGTCCAAAAAGCAATTTTCACGAAAAAAGAATTCCCTTATTGAAAACACATGGCGGACTATTCAATGAATTATTGTTCAAAAAGTAAAATTTTCAAAATTTTTCCCATTTTTTATATTGAAGCTCATACATAGTAAAATCTCCAATTCGAATTTTATAACACTCACTAAATAAGAAGTGGGTCTAAATATGGTCCAAAAAGCAATTTTCTCGAAAATACAATTCCCTCATTGAAAACACATGGCGGACTATTCAATGAATTATTGTTCAAAAAGTAAAATTTTCAAAAAATTTTCCCATTTTTTATATGGAAGCTCATATATAGGAGAATTTCCAATTTGAATTTTATAACATTCATTTAATAAGAAGTTGGTCTAAAATTGATCCAAAAAGTCCAATTTTCTCAAAAATAAAATTCCCCCATTGAAAACACATGGTGGACTATTCAATGAATTATTGTTCAAAAAGTAAAATTTTCAAAAAATTTTCCCATTTTTTATATGGAAGCTCATATATAGGAGAATCTCTAATTTGAATTTTATAACATTCACCAAATAAGAAGTGGGTCTAAAGTTGGTCCAAAAAGTGCAATTTTCTCAAAAGTAAAATTCCTCCATTGAAAACACATGGCGGACTATTCAATGAATTATTGTTCAAAAAGTAAATTTTTCAAAATTTTTTCCCATATTTTATATGGAAGCACGGCGAGCCCCCATGTTGTATGATGAAGGGGTAAAAGTGAAAGAGGCCAATTAAATGGACAGCAGGTTTATTCGTGCATTAGATAGAAATAGGTTCTTAAACCCAAACTAGGAGAGGCAACTTCCACGTCCGTTCACCTCCACTCCTCCGATCATACTCTCTCTCTGGCGACGAAGTCGCCGCTAGGGGATTACATTAGCAGCGCCCTCTACATCACTGGGGATAACATAAATTCAAAGTTGGTACAATCCTATGTATTGTCAAAGGGAAATTTTGAACATTTGAAATAGTGGCTCAAATGCTTTCTAATTTTTATTGGGGTCTTAAAATATGTTTTATATTCTTATTCTGTCCAAATGCGATTGGAAAAATAATTTTTTGAAATTTTCAATTTTTTTAAATTTTTAGAAAATTAGGAAATTTTAAGGAAAATTCATTTTTCCAAAAATTGGCTCAAAATGCTTCCAGATTTTGCTTTTAAAATAAAATTATGATTCACAGTCACTTTTTTAAAATCTTTCCAAAATAGGACCCTGAACTCTGTTTATAGACCAAACTGTATGCAAAATTCAGAAATTTGCAAAATAAAGTGTTTGCTCTGATTTGGAATCCAAATTTCTTCGAAAGTGGCTGAAAGAAGCTGGGATTTGACCGAAATGTTTCCAAATGTTGGCTGTGGCATAGAAATATGCTTTAAATTCATTTTCTGTCATCATTGGCCAATGAGGGCACTGTAGTTCTGTAAAATCCAGAAATTTGACCTTTTTTTTTTGTGTCAACATTCGACGTCCTTAATATTTTGTAATTGTTAAGATTTTCGTTTTTATGGATCTCCTCTATATGAACTTAAATGTGGCCAAGTTACAGCACCGTGCTCCTAAAACTGTCTGTATAAAAATTATGTTTGTATACTACTGAAAACATTTCAAATTTCGATCCCTCTAATATTTTGTGGCTGTTATGATTTTAGTTTTTAAGAATTTCCTATATGTGAGGAGCTTAAATGTGGCCAAGTTGCAACAGTGTGCTGTTGTTACTTTTAGAGTATAAATTCAAAGTTGGTACAATCCTATGTATTGTCAAAGGGAAATTTTCAACTTTTAAAATAGTGGCTCAAATGCTTCCAAATTTTGATTGGGGTCCTAAAATATATATTTTATATTTATATTCTGTCCAAATATGACTGGAAAAATAATTTTTTGAATTTTTCAATTTTTCGAAATTTTTAGGAAATTTTAAGAAAAATTCATTTTTTCAAAAATTGGCTCAAAATGTTTCCAGATTTTACTTGTAAAATAAAAACATGATTTACTGTCACTTTTTATCAAATCTGTCCAAAATAAGACCCTTAATTCTTTTTATAGCCCAAACTGTAGGTAAAATTTAGAAATTTTCAAATTAATGTTTTTACTCTAAAATGGAGTTCGAATTTGGTCAAAATTGGCTGAACCTAGCTGGGAATTAGCTGAAATGTTTCCAAATTAAAATAAGGCATAGAAGTATGCTTTTTACTCATTTTCTGTCATCATTGGATAATGAGGGCCCTGTAGTTCTGTAAAATCCAGAAATTTGAACTTTTTTGTGTTAATTTTCAACCCCCTTAATATTTTGTGGTTGTTAAGATTTTCGTTTTTAAAAATCTCCTATATATGAACTTCAATGTGGCCAAATTATAACATTTTGCTCCTAAAACTGTCTGTGAAAAAATTATGTTTCTGTACTACTGAAAAAAACAATTTTGCAAGTTTCGACCCCTTTAATATTTTGTGGTTATTATGATTTTCCTTTTTAAGAATTTCCTATAGATGAGGAGCTAAAATGCTGCCAAGTTACAACATTGTGCTGTTGATACTTTTAGAGTATAAATTCAAAGTTGGTACAATCCTATGTATTGTCAAAGGGAAATTTTGAACTTTTGAAATAGTGGCTCAAATGCTTTCTAATTTTGATTGGGGTCTTAAAATATGTTTTATATTCATATTCTGTCCAAATGCGACTGGAAAAATTATTTTTTGAAATTTTCAATTTTTTTAAATTTTTACGAAAATAGGAAATTTTAAGGAAAATTCATTTTTCCAAAAATTGGCTCAAAATGCTTCCAGATTTTGCTTTTAAAATAAAATTATGATTCACAGTCACTTTTTTTCAAATCTGTCCAAAATAGGACCCTTAACTCTGTTTATAGACCAAACTGTATGCAAAATTCAGAAATTTGCAAAATAAAGTGTTTGCTCTGATTTGGAATCCAAATTTCTTCGAAAGTGGCTGAAACAATCTGGGATTTGAAAGAAATGTTTCCAAATGTTGGCTTTTGCATAGAAATATGCTTTAAATTCATTTTCTGTCATCATTGGCCAATGAGGACACTGTAGTTCTGTAAAATCCAGAAATTTGACCTTTTTGTGTTAATTTTCAACCCCCTTAATATTTTGTGGTTGTTAAGATTTTCGTTTTTAAGAATCTCCTATATATGAACTTCAATGTGGCCAAATTACAACATTTTGCGCCTAAAACTGTCTGTTTAAAAAGTATGTTTCTGTACTACTGAAAAAAACAATTTTGCAAATTTCGACCCCTTTAATATTTTGTGGGTATTATGATTTTCCTTTTTAAGAATTTCCTATAGATGAGGGCCGACCAAACGGTATAGTGGTTAGCGTGCTAGCTTCTGGACCGCGAGGTTGCGGGTTCGAGTCCCGTTTTAACATGGGTGTTTGTAAATGTATGTTGGCTTGTCTAATGACGAATGTTTCGGCGCATTATTGCCCTCGTGTTGCTGATGGCGCCAGATAATCTGAATGCAACCAACCAACCAACCTATAGATGAGGAGCTAAAATGCGGCCAAGTTGCAACAGTGTGCTGTTGATACTTTTGAGTATAAATTCAAATTTGGTACAATCCTATGTATTGTCAACGGGAAATTTTGAACTTTTGAAATAGTGGCTCAAATGCTTTCTAATTTTGATTGGGGTCTTAAAATATGTTTTATATTCATATTCTGTCCAAATGCGACTGGAAAAATAATTTTTTGAAATTTTCAATATTTTTAAATTTTTACGAAAATAGGAAATTTTAAGGAAAATTCATTTTTCCAAAAATTGGCTCAAAATGCTTCCAGATTTTGCTTTTAAAATAAAATTATGATTCACAGTCTTTTTTTTTCAAATCTGTCCAAAATAGGACCCTTAACTCTGTTTATAGAGCAAACTGTATGCAAAATTCAGAAATTTGCAAAATAAAGTGTTTGCTCTGATTTGGAATCCAAATTTCTTCGAAAGTGGCTGAAACAAGCTGGGATTTGAACGAAATGTTTCCAAATGTTGGCTTTGGCATAGAAATATGCTTTAAATTTATTTTCTGTCATCATTGGCCAATGAGGACACTGTAGTTCTGTAAAATCCAGAAATTTGACCTTTTTTTTGTGTCAACTTTCGACCCCCTTAATATTTTGCAATTGTTAAGATTTTCGTTTTTATGGATCTCCTCTATATGAACTTAAATGTGGCCAAGTTACAGCACCGTGCTCCTAAAACTGTCTGTATAAAAATTATGTTTGTATACTTCTGAAAAAAACAAAAAAATTTCAAATTTCGATCCCTCTAATATTTTGTGGCTGTTATGATTTTAGTTTTTAAGAATTTCCTATATGTGAGGAGCTTAAATGTGGCCAAGTTGCAACAGTGTGCTGTTGATACTTTTAGAGTATAAATTCAAAGTTGGTACAATCCTATGTATTGTCAACGGGAAATTTTGAACTTTTAAAATAGTGGCTCAAATGCTTCAAATTTTGATTGGGGTCCTAAAATATATTTTATATTTATATTCTGTCCAAATGTGACTGGAAAAATAATTTTTTGAATTTTTCAATTTTTGGAAATTTTTAGGAAATTTTAAGAAAAATTCATTTTTTCAAAAATTGGCTCAAAATGTTTCCAGATTTTACTTGTAAAATAAAAACATGATTTACTGTCACTTTTTACCAAATCTGTCCAAAATAAGACCCATAATTCTTTTTATAGCCCATACTGTAGGTAAAATTTAGAAATTTTCAAATTAATGTTTTTACTCTAAAATGGAGTTCGAATTTTTTCAAAATTGGCCGAACCTAGCTGGGAATTAGCTGAAATGTTTCCAAATTAAAATGTGACATAGAAGTATGGTTTTTACTCATTTTCTGTCATCATTGGATAATGAGGGCCCTGTTGTTCTGTAAAATCCAGAAATTTGCCCTTTTTTGTGTTAATTTTCAACCCCCTTAGTATTTTGTGGTTGTTAAGATTTTCGTTTTTAAGAATCTCCTATATATGAACTTCAACGTGGCCAAATTACAACATTTTGCTCCTAAAACTGTCTGTGTAAAAATTATGTTTCTGTACTACTGAAAAAAACAACTTTGCAAATTTCGACCCCTTTAATATTTTGTGGTTATTATGATTTTCCTTTTTAAGAATTTCCTATAGATGAGGAGCTAAAATGCTGCGAAGTTACAACATTGTGCTGTTGATACTTTTAGAGTATAAATTCAAAGTTGGTACAATCCTACGTATTGTCAAAGGGAAATTTTGAACTTTTGAAATAGTGGCTCAAATGCTTTCTAATTTTGATTGGGGTCTTGAAATATGTTTTATATTCATATTCTGTCCAAATGCGACTGGAAAAATATTTTTTTGAAATTTTCAATTTTTTAAAATTTTTAGGAAATTAGGAAATTTTAAGGAAAATTCATTTTTCCAAAAATTGGCTCAAAATGCTTCCAGATTTTGCTTTTAAAATAAAATTATGATTCACAGTCACTTTTTTTCAAATCTGTCCAAAATAGGACCCTTAACTCTGTTTATAGACCAAACTGTATGCAAAATTCAGAAATTTGCAAAATAAAGTGTTTGCTCTGATTTGGAATCCAAATTTCTTCGAAAGTGGCTGAAACAAGCTGGGATTTGACTGAAATGTTTCCAAATGTTGGCTGTGGCAAAGAAATATGCTTTAAATTCATTTTCTGTCATCATTGGCCAATGAGGGCACAGTAGTTCTGTAAAATCCAGAAATTTGACCTTTTTTTTTGTGTCAACTTTCGACCCCCTTAATATTTTGTAATTGTTAAGATTTTCGTTTTTATGAATCTCCTCTATATTAGGGATGGAACGGATATCCGGCAAATATCCGATATCCGGCATATCCGGCTTATTTTTCAATATCCGACACCTCGTCGGATATCCGATTTGAAATACCGGGCATCCGATAATTTCATTCGGATATCCGGCTATATATCCGGCCACCAGGTATCCACAAGAAATAATTTTTTGCCAAAAATAATGATCTTTATCGTACAAAGGGGACACCGCATTCTTCACTTTTTTTTTTCTTTTTTTTTAATTTTTTTTTTCCTGGACATAAATTGCAGTCAAGTTAGAAAACGAAAAAGTTCCTTCGTGAGCACTATGCTTTCGCATATCCCTAACTTCAGAGATGAGCTAGAAGATGCAGGTGCATTTAGTTTAAATTCACAAAAAAAGGCGCCGTATTATTGGCGCCGAGTTGATAAGCATAAACCATTCCTCCAATCTCTCCTACACATCCTTCATACGTATTTTGGAATATGTTCTTTTCATTCCAAGTTAATGATCTGATTAATTCCAGATGTTATATTTGAATGCTTCTCTGTAAAACACGAACCGAAATACTAATAAATAGTACTTTTTTCCATAACATAAGTTACTTGTTAAAAGAGTTTTAGTTATTCTCACTTCCTCCTTTTTTTCTGACATTTGCTAGCGAGTAAAAAGCAATAAATAGCCAATGCGCACTCCTCAATGCTTTTTTTTTGTTCTATCGACGATAATACCCTACCCCTTTATGTTGTGAATGGTATGGTCTAATTTCTGATTTTTCATTGGCAGAAATTGAAAACTGGTATATTTTTTCTGAAGTAAAATGAAGTATTTTAATTTTTAGGTCTTTAACGCAGCGCCACAATGTGGAATTATATTTAGCTCTCTAGAATGTCTTGAATCATAGTTTTCTCCAATTACAATCCAATTTATAATTTTTAATAATGACTCATTTAAAATAACCCATTTGGAAGTATTTTAAAATTAATGGAAATGACGAAAGCAAAGCCCTATGTGTTACTTGCTCCACAGAATCGTTTAAAAAATATATTGTGCGCGGCAAAATCCCAAAATCCTTTTCCACAAAACCCTTATGAAACCATTTAATGAGGGTGCATAAAGAAATTCGCCGAAGCTTAAGACTCACTAAATGCATCAAATATTGATGAACAAGATAAAACAATTAATCAAAACAAGAAATGCACGCAGACAACATTGGAATCGACATTATTTGTACCAAAATTATGGAGTTTATATGATCCTAAAGCAAAAGCCTTAACCACAAAAATATGTAAGTACTAATTTTGTTTGTTTATATTAAATATATATTTTAAATATGGTATAACATAATGTTGATGAATTTTGGGTTCAAAATTTTTTAAGTTTATATCATACATCACTAAAACATCGTTTCATCAACTAAAGTTTAAATAAAAAAAATTAACTCAGTGGCGCGACAGCTCGTGTGGACCAAGGCCTGCTGGGCCCAGCTCAGCTTTCCTGACTGTGGCATTTGTGTGTCACATAGCAGATGGTCATTCTGACGCCGAACCCCAGTGTTTAGTTCCCAAGCATGCATGGTCCTCCTCAGTTTATTTCTTTCAGGTATAAACAGCTAAATCAACCTTGCCCAGTCCACGAATCAAACTGTGGCATGCAGTGCGGTGCGCTAACCATTAATTATAATTTACTTGATACTTCATATCATGATCATTTTTGTTGTATAGCATATCGTATAACTATCGTTTTGAGTATATAGACCGAATATCCGGCCGGATATCCGGTAAAATCCGTTTCGGATATCCGTATTCGGTAGAGATGGTACCCCGGATATCCGAAATCCGGTATCCGGCAAAGCTCACATCCGTTCCATCCCTAATTCCCTCATTGAAAACACATGGCGGACTATTCAATGAATTAGTGTTCAAAAAGTAAAATTTTCAAAATTTTTCCCATTTTTTATATTGAAGCTCATACATAGGAAAATCTCCAATTCGAATTTTGTAACACTCACTAAATAAGAAGTCGGTCTAAATATGGTCAAAAAGCAATTTTCTCGAAAATACAATTCCCTCATTGAAAACACATGGCGGACTATTCAATGAATTATTGTTTAAAAAGTAAAATTTTCAAAATTTTTTCAATTTTGTGATATTGAAGCTTATATATAGGAGAATCTCTAATTCCAATTTTATAAAACTCACTAAATAAGAAGTCTGTCTAAAGTTAGTAAAAAAAGTGTGTCCAAAAAGCAATTTTCTCGAAAATACAATTCCCTCATTGGCGGACTATTCAATGAATTATTGTTCAAAAAGTAAAATTTTTAAATTTTTTCCCGTTTGTGAAATTGAAGCTTATATATGGGAGAATCTGTAATTCCAATTTTATAACATTCACTAAATAAGAAGTGTTTCTAAAGTTGGTCCAAAAAGTTGGTCCAAAAAGTGATATTTTCTCAAAAGTAAAATTCCCCGATTGAAAACACATTGCAGACTATTCAATGAATTATTGTTCAAAAAGTAAAATTTTTAAAATTTTTTTATCTTTCGTTATATTGAAGATCCTACATAGGAGAATCTCCAATTTGAATTTTAAAACATTCACTAATTAAGAAATGGGCCTAAACTTGGTCCAAAAAGTGCAATTTTCTCAAAAATAAAATTCCCCCATTGAAAACACATGGCGGACTATTCAATGAATTATTGTTCAAAAAGTAAAATTTTCAATATTTTTTCAAGTTTGTGATATTGAAGATTATGTATATTAGAATCTCTAATTTCCAATTTTATAACACTCACTAAATAAGAAGTGGGTCTAAAGTTGGTCCAAAAAGTGCAATTTTCCCAAAAGTAAAATTCCCCCATTGAAAACACATGCGGACTATTCAATGAATTATTGTCCCAAAAGTAAAATTTACAAAAAATTTTCTCTTTTTTTATATTGAGGCACATATATAGGAGTATCTCCAATTCCAATTTTATAACACTCACTAAATAAGAAGTGTGTCTAAAGTTAGTAAAAAAAGTATGTCCAAAAAGCAATTTTCTCGAAAATACAATTCCCCCATTGAAAACACATGGCGGACTATTCAATGAATTATTGTTCAAAAAGTAAAATTTTCAAAATTTTTTCAAGTTTTTGATATTGAAGCTTATATATAGGAGAATCTCTAATTCCAATTTTATAACACTCACTAAATAAGAAGTGGGTCTAAAGTTGGTCCAAAAAGTGCAATTTTCTCAAAAGTAAAATTCCCCCATTGAAAACACATGGCGGACTATTCAATAAATTATTGTTCAAAAAGTAAAATTTTCAAAAAATTTTCCCATTTTTTATATGGAAGCTCATATATAGGAGAATTTCCAATTTGAATTTTATAACATTCATTTAATAAGAAGTTGGTCTAAAATTGATCCAAAAAGTAAAATTTTCTCAAAAATAAAATTCCCCCATTGAAAACACATGGTGGACTATTCCATGAATTATTGTTCAAAAAGTAAAATTTTCAAAAAATTTTCCCATTTTTTTATATGGAAGCTCATATATAGGAAAATCACCAATTCCAATTTTATAACACTCACTAAATAAGAAGTGTGTCTAAAGTTAGTAAAAAAAGTGTGTCCAAAAAGCAATTTTCACGAAAATACAATTACCTCATTGAAAACAGATGGCGGACTATTCAATGAATTATTGTTTAAAAAGTAAAATTTACAAAAAAAATTCTCTTTTGTTATATTGAAGCACATATATAATAAAATCCCCAATTCCAATTTTATAACACTCACTAAATAAGAAGTGTGTCTAAAGTTAGTAAAAAAAGTGTGTCCAAAAAGCAATTTTCACGAAAATACAATTCCCTCATTGAAAACAGATGGCGGACTATTCTATGAATTATTGTTCAAAAAGTAAAATTTTCAAAATTTTTTCAAGTTTTTGATATTGAAGCTTATATATAGGAGAATCTCTAATTCCAATTTTATAACACTCACTAAATAAGAAGTTGGTCTAAAATTGATCCAAAAAGTCCAATTTTCTCAAAAGTAAAATTCCCCCATTGAAAACACATGGCGGACTATTCAATGAATTATTGTTCAAAAAGTAAAATTTTCAAAAAATTTTCCCATTTTTTATATGGAAGCTCATATATAAGAGAATTTCCAATTTGAATTTTATAACATTCACTAAATAAGAAGTTGGTCTAAAATTGATCAAAAAGTCCAATTTTCTCAAAAATAAAATTCCCCCATTGAAAACACATGGCGGACTATTCAATGAATTATTGTTCAAAAAGTAAAATTTTCGAAATTTTTTCCCATTTCTTATATTGAAACTCATACATAGGAAAATCTCCAATTCGAATTTTATAACACTCACTAAATAAGAAGTGGGTCTAAATATGGTAAAAAAAGCAATTTTCTCGAAAATACAATTCCCTCATTGGCGGACTATTCAATGAATTATTGTTCAAAAAGTAAAATTTTCAAAATTTTTTCCCGTTTGTGAAATTGAAGCTTATATATGGGAGGATCTGTAATTCCAATTTAATAACACTCACTAAATAAGAAGTCTAAAGCTGGTCAAAAAAGTGCAATTTTCTCAAAAGTAAAATTCCCCCATTGAAAACACATGGCGGACTATTCAATGAATTATTGTTCAAAAAGTAAAATTTTCAAAAAATTGTCTCTTTTGTTATATTAAAGCTCATATATAGGAGAATCTCCAATTCCAATTTTATAACATTCACTAAATAAGAAGTGTGTCTAAAGTTGGTCCAAAAAGTTGGTCCAAAAAGCAATTTTCACGAAAATACAATTCCCTCATTGAAAACACATGGCGGACTATTCAATGAATTATTGTTCAAAAAGTAAAATTTTCAAAATTTTTTCAAGTTTGTGATATTGAAGATTATATATAGGAGAATCTCTAATTCCAATTTTATAACACTCACTAAATAAGAAGTGGGTCTAAAGTTGGTCCAAAAAGTGCAATTTTCTCAAAAGTAAAATTCCCCCATTGAAAACACATGGCGGACAATTCAATGAATTATTGTTCAAAAAGTAAAATTTTCAAAAAATTTTCCCATTTTTTATATGGAAGCTCATATAGGAGAATCTCCAATTTGAATTTTATAACATTCACTAAATAAGAAGTGGGTCTAAAGTTGGTCAAAAAAGTGCAATTTTCTCAAAAGTAAAATTCCCTCATTGAAAACACATGGCGGACTATTCAATAAATTATTGTTCAAAAAGTAAAATTTTCAAAATTTTTTCCTGTTTGTGATATTGAAGCTTATATATAGGAGAGTCTCTAATTCCAATTTTATAACACTCACTAAATCAGAAGTGGGTCTAAAGTTGGTCCAAAGAGTGCAATTTTCTCAAAAATAAAATTCTTCCATTGAAAACACATGGCGGACTATTCAATGAATTAGTGTTCAAAAAGTAAAATTTCCAAAATTTTCCCCATTTTTTATATTGAAGCACATATACAGGAGAATCTCCAATTCCAATTTTATAACACTCACTAAATAAGAAGTGTGCCTAAAGTTAGAAAAAAAGTGTGTCCAAAAAGTGCAATTTTCTCAAAAGTAAAATTCCCCCATTGAAAACACATGGCGGACTATTCAATGAATTATTGTTCAAAAAGTAAAATTTTCAAAAATTTTTCCCATTTTTTATATGGAAGCTCAAATATAGGAGAATTTCCAATTTGAATTTTATAACATTCATTTAATAAGAAGTTGGTCTAAAATTGATCCAAAAAGTCCAATTTTCTCAAAAATAAAATTCCTCCATTGAAAACACATGGTGGACTATTCAATGAATTATTGTTCAAAAAGTAAAATTTTCAAAATTTTTTCCCGTTTGTGAAATTGAAGCTTATATATGGGAGAATCTGTAATTCCAATTTAATAACACTCACTAAATAAGAAGTCTAAAGCTGGTCAAAAAAGTGCAATTTTCTCAAAAGTAAAATTCCCCCATTGAAAACACATGGCGGACTATTCAATGAATTATTGTTCAAAAAGTAAAATTTTCAAAATTTTTTCCCATATTTTATATGGAAGCTCATATATAGGAGAATCTCCAATTTGAATTTTATAACATTCACTAAATAAGAAGTGGGTCTAAAGTTGGTCCAAAAAGTGCAATTTTCTCAAAAGTAAAATTCCCCCATTGAAAACACATGGCGGACAATGAATTATTGTTCAAAAATAAAAAATTTCAAAATTTTTTCCCATTTTTTATATGGAAGCTCATATATAGGAGAATTTACAATTTGAATTTTATAACATTCACTAAATAAGAAGTTGGTCTAAAATTGATCCAAAAAGTTCAATTTTCTCAAAAATAAAATTCCCCCATTGAAAACACATGGCGGACTATTCAATGAATTATTGTTCAAAAAGTAAAATTTTCGAAATTTTTTTTCATTTTTTATATTGAAACTCATACATAGGAAAATCTCCAATTCGAATTTTATAACACTCACTAAATAAGAAGTGGGTCTAAATATGGTCCAAAAAGCAATTTTCTCGAAAATACAATTCCCTCATTGGCGGACTATTCAATGAATTATTGTTCAAAAAGTAAAATTTTTAAATTTTTTCCCGTTTGTGAAATTGAAGCTTATATATGGGAGAATCTGTAATTCCAATTTAATAACACTCACTAAATAAGAAGTTGGTCTAAAGCTGGTCAAAAAAGTGCAATTTTCTCAAAAGTAAAATTCCCCCATTGAAAACACATGGCGGACTATTCAATGAATTATTGTTCAAAAAGTAAAATTTTCAAAATTTTTTCAAGTTTGTGATATTGAAGATTATATATAGGAGAATCTCTAATTCCAATTTTATAACACTCACTAAATAAGAAGTGGGTCTAAAGTTGGTCCAAAAAGTGCAATTTTCTCAAAAGTAAAATTCCCCCATTGAAAACACATGGCGGACAATTCAATGAATTATTGTTCAAAAAGTAAAATTTTCAAAAAATTTTCCCATTTTTTTATATGGAAGCTCATATAGGAGAATCTCCAATTTGAATTTTATAACATTCACTAAATAAGAAGTTGGTCTAAAGCTGGTCAAAAAAGTGCAATTTTCTCAAAAGTAAAATTCCCCCATTGAAAACACATGGCGGACTATTCAATGAATTATTGTTCAAAAAGTAAAATTTTCAAAAAATTTTCCCATTTTTTATATGGAAGCTCATATAGGAGAATCTCCAATTTGAATTTTATAACATTCACTAAATAAGAAGTGGGTCTAAAGTTGGTCAAAAAAGTGCAATTTTCTCAAAAGTAAAATTCCCTCATTGAAAACACATGGCGGACTATTCAATGAATTAGTGTTCAAAAAGTAAAATTTCCAAAATTTTCCCCATTTTTTATATTGAAGCACATATACAGGAGAATCTCCAATTCCAATTTTATAACACTCACTAAATAAGAAGTGTGTCTAAAGTTAGAAAAAAAGTGTGTCCAAAAAGCAATTTTCACGAAAATACAATTCCCTCATTGAAAACAGATGGCGGACTATACAATGAATTATTGTTCAAAGAGTAAAATTTTCAAAATTTTTTCAAGTTTTTGATATTGAAGCTTATGTATAGGAGAATCTCTAATTCCAATTTTATAACACTCACTAAATAAGAAGTGGGTCTAAAGTTGGTCCAAAAAGTGCAATTTTCTCAAAAGTAAAATTCCCCCATTGAAAACACATGGCGGACTATTCAATGAATTATTGTTCAAAAAGTAAAATTTTCAAAAAATTTTCCCATTTTTTATATGGAAGCTCATATATAGGAGAATTTCCAATTTGAATTTTATAACATTCATTTAATAAGAAGTTGGTCTAAAATTGATCCAAAAAGTCCAATTTTCTAAAAAATAAAATTCCTCCATTGAAAACACATGGTGGACTATTCAATGAATTATTGTTCAAAAAGTAAAATTTTCAAAATTTTTTCCCGTTTGTGAAATTGAAGCTTATATATGGGAGAATCTGTAATTCCAATTTAATAACACTCACTAAATAAGAAGTTGGTCTAAAGCTGGTCAAAAAAGTGCAATTTTCTCAAAAGTAAAATTCCCCCATTGAAAACACATGGCGGACTATTCAATGAATTATTGTTCAAAAAGTAAAATTTTCAAAAAATTGTCTCTTTTGTTATATTAAAGCTCGTATATAGGAGAATCTCCAATTCCAATTTTATAACATTCACTAAATAAGAAGTGTTTCTAAAGTTGGTCCAAAAAGTTGGTCCAAAAAGTGATATTTTCTCAAAAGTAAAATTCCCCGATTGAAAACACATTGCAGACTATTCAATGAATTATTGTTCAAAAAGTAAAATTTTTAAAATTTTTTTATCTTTCGTTATATTGAAGATCCTACATAGGAGAATCTCCAATTTGAATTTTATAACATTCACTAAATAAGAAGTTGGTCTAAAATTGATCCAAAAAGTCCAATTTTTTCAAAAATAAAATTCCCCCATTGAAAACACATGGCGGACTATTCAATGAATTATTGTTCAAAAAGTAAAATTTTCAAAAAATTTTCCCATTTTTTATATGGAAGCTCATATATAGGAGAATTTCCAATTTGAATTTTATAACATTCATTTAATAATAAGTTGGTCTAAAATTGATCCAAAAAGTCCAATTTTCTCAAAAATAAAATTCCTCCATTGAAAACACATGGTGGACTATTCAATGAATTATTGTTAAAAAAGTAAAATTTTCAAAATTTTTTCCCGTTTGTGAAATTGAAGCTTATATATGGGAGAATCTGTAATTCCAATTTAATAACACTCACTAAATAAGAAGTCTAAAGCTGGTCAAAAAAGTGCAAATTTCTCAAAAGTAAAATTCCCCCATTGAAAACACATGGCGGACTATTCAATGAATTATTGTTCAAAAAGTAAAATTTTCAAAAATTTTTCCCATTTTTTATATGGAAGCTCATATATAGGAGAATCTCCAATTTGAATTTTATAACATTCACTAAATAAGAAGCGGGTCTAAAGTTGGTCCAAAAAGTGCAATTTTCTCAAAAGTAAAATTCCCCCATTGAAAACACATGGTGGACTATTCAATGAATTATTGTTCAAAAAGTAAAATTTTCAAAAAATTTTCCCATTTTTTATATGGAAGCTCATATATAGGAGAATTTCCAATTTGAATTTTATAACATTCACTAATTAAGAAGTTGGTCTAAAATTGATCCAAAAAGTCCGATTTTCTCAAAAATAAAATTCCCCCATTGAAAACACATGGCGGACTATTCAATGAATTATTGTTCAAAAAGTAAAATTTACAAAAAATTTTCTCTTTTGTTATATTGAAGCACATATATAGGAGAATCTCCAATTCCAATTTTATAACACTCACTAAATAAGAAGTGTGTCTAAAGGAGAATTTCCAATTCCAATTTTATAACACTCACTAAATAAGAAGTGTGTCTAAAGTTTGTAAAAAAAGTGTGTCCAAAAAGCAATTTTCACGAAAATACAATTCCCTCATTGAAAACACATGGCGGACTATTCAATAAATTATTGTTCAAAAAGTAAAATTTTCAATATTTTTTCCCGTTTGTGATATTGAAGCTTATATATAGGAGAGTCTCTAATTCCAATTTTATAACACTCACTAAATGAGAAGTGGGTCTAAAGTTGGTCCAAAAAGTGCAATTTTCCCAAAAGTAAAATTCCCCCATTGAAAACACATGGCGGACTATTCAATGAATTATTGTTCAAAAAGTAAAATTTTCAAAATTTTTTCCCGTTTGTGATATTGAAGCTTATATATAGGAGAGTCTCTAATTCCAATTTTATAACACTCACTAAATAAGAAGTGGGTCTAAAGTTGGTCCAAAAAGTGCAATTTTCCCAAAAGTAAAATTCCCCCATTGAAAACACATGGCGGACTATTCAATGAATTATTGTTCCAAAAGTAAAATTTACAAAAAAAATTCTCTTTTGTTATATTGAAGCACATATATAGGAGAATCTCCAATTCCAATTTTATAACACTCACTAAATAAGAAGTGTGTCTAAAGTTAGTAAAAAAAGTGTGTCCAAAAAGCAATTTTCACGAAAATACAATTCCCCCATTGAAAACACATGGCGGACTATTCAATGAATTATTGTTCAAAAAGTAAAATTTACAAAAAATTTTCTCTTTTGTTATATTGAAGCACATATATAGGAGAATCTCCAATTCCAATTTTATAACACTCACTAAATAAGAAGTGTGTCTAAAGTTAGAAAAAAAGTGTGTCCAAAAAGCAATTTTCACGAAAATACAATTCCCTCATTGAAAACAGATGGCGGACTATTCAATGAATTATTGTTCAAAAAGTAAAATTTTCAAAATTTTTTCAAGTTTTTGATATTGAAGCTTATATATAGGAGAATCTCCAATTCCAATTTTATAACATTCACTAAATAAGAAGTGTTTCTAAAGTTGGTCCAAAAAGTTGGTCCAAAAAGTGATATTTTCTCAAAAGTAAAATTCCCCGATTGAAAACATATTGCAGACTATTCAATGAATTATTGTTCAAAAAGTAAAATTTTTAAAATTTTTTTATCTTTCGTTATATTGAATATCCTACATAGGAGAATCTCCAATTTGAATTTTATAACATTCACTAATTAAGAAGTGGGCCTAAACTTGGTCCAAAAAGTGCAATTTTCTCAAAAGTAAAATTCCCCCATTGAAAACACATGGCGGACTATTCAAAGAATTATTGTTCAAAAAGTAAAATTTTCAATATTTTTTCAAGTTTGTGATATTGAAGATTATATATATTAGAATCTCTAATTCCAATTTTATAACAGTCACTAAATAAGAAGTGGGTTTAAAGTTGGTCCAAAAAGTGCAATTTTCTCAAAAGTAAAATTCCCCCATTGAAAACACATGGCGGACTATTCAATGAATTTATGTTCAAAAAGTAAAATTTTCAAAAAATTGTCTCTTTTGTTATCGTAAAGCTCATATATAGGAGAATCTCCAATTCCAATTTTATAACATTCACTAAATAAGAAGTGTGTCTAAAGTTGGTCCAAAAAGTTGGTCCTAAAAGCAATTTTCATGAAAATACAATTCCCTCATTGAAAACACATGGCGGACTATTCAATGAATTATTGTTCAAAAAGTAAAATTTTCAAAATTTTTTCAAGTTTGTGATATTGAAGATTATATATAGGAGAATCTCTAATTCCAATTTTATAACACTCACTAAATAAGAAGTGGGTCTAAAGTTGGTCCAAAAAGTGCAATTTTCTCAAAAGTCAAATTCCCCCATTGAAAACACATGGCGGACTATTCAATGAATTATTGTTCAAAAAGTAAAATTTTCAAAAATTTTTCCCATTTTTTATATGGAAGCTCATATATAGGAAAATTTCCAATTTGAATTTTATAACATTCATTTAATAAGAAGTTGGTCTAAAATTGATCCAAAAAGTCCAATTTTCTCAAAAATAAAATTCCTCCATTGAAAACACATGGCGGACTATTCAATGAATTATTGTTCAAAAAGTAAAATTTTCAAAAATTTTTCCCATTTTTTATATTGAAGCTCATATATAGGAGAATCTCCAATTTGAATTTTATAACATTCACTAAATAAGAAGTGGGTCTAAAGTTGGTCAAAAAAGTGCAATTTTCTCAAAAGTAAAGTTCAATCATTGAAAACACATTGCGGACTATTCAATAAATTATTGTTCAAAAAGTAAAATTTTCAAAATTTTTTCCTGTTTGTGATATTGAAGCTTATATATAGGAGAGTCTCTAATTCCAATTTTATAACACTCACTAATTCAGAAGTGGATCTAAAGTTGGTCCAAAGAGTGCAATTTTCTCAAAAATAAAATTCCCCATTGAAAACAGATGGCGGACTATTCAATGAATTATTGTTCAAAAAGTAAAATTTTCAAAATTTTTTCCCATTTTTTATATGGAAGCTCATATATTGGAGAATCTCCAATTTGAATTTTATAACATTCACTAAATAAGAAGTGGGTCTAAATATGGTCCAAAAAGCAATTTTCTCGAAAATACAATTCCCTCATTGGCGGACTATTCAATGAATTATTGTTCAAAAAGTAAAATTTTTTAATTTTTTCCCGTTTGTGAAATGGAAGCTTATATACGGGAGAATCTGTAATTCCAATTTAATAACACTCACTAAATAAGAAGTTGGTCTAAAGCTGGTCAAAAAAGTGCAATTTTCTCAAAAGTAAAATTCCCCCATTGAAAACACATGGCGGACTATTCAATGAATTATTGTTCAAAAAGTAAAATTTTTAAAATTTTTTTATCTTTTGTTATATTAAAGCTCATATAGAGGAGAATCTAAAATTTGAATTTTATAACATTCACTAAAAAGAAGTGTGTCTAAAGTTGGTCCAAAAAGTTGGTCCAAAAAGCAATTTTCACGAAAATACAATTCCCCCATTAAAAACACATGGCGGAATATTCAATGAATTATTGTTCAAAAAATAAAATTTTCAAATTTTTTTCCCGTTTGTGATATTGAAGCTTATATATAGGAGAATCTCTAATTCCAATTTTATAACACTCACTAAATCAGAAGTGGGTCTAAAGTTGGTCCAAAAAGTGCAATTTTCTCAAAAATAAAATTCCCCCATTGAAAACACATTGCAGACTATTCAATGAATAATTGTTCAAAAAGTAAAATTTTTAAAATTTTTTTATCTTTCGTTATATTGAAGATATTACATAGGAGAATCTCCAATTTGAATTTTATAACATTCACTAATTAAGAAGTGGGCCTAAACTTGGTCCAAAAAGTGCAATTTTCTCAAAAGTAAAATTCCCCCATTGAAAACACATGGCGGACTATTCAAAGAATTATTGTTCAAAAAGTAAAATTTTCAAAAAAATTTCTCTTTTGTTATATTGAAGCTCATATATAGGAGAATTTCCAATTCCAATTTTATAACACTCACTAAATAAGAAGTGTGTCTAAAGTTTGTAAAAAAAGTGTGTCCAAAAAGCAATTTTCACGAAAATACAATTCCCTCATTGAAAACAGATGGCGGACTATACAATGAATTATTGTTCAAAGAGTAAAATTTTCAAAATTTTTTCAAGTTTTTGATATTGAAGCTTATGTATAGGAGAATCTCTAATTCCAATTTTATAACACTCACTAAATAAGAAGTGGGTCTAAAGTTGGTCCAAAAAGTGCAATTTTCTCAAAAGTAAAATTCCCCCATTGAAAACACATGGCGGATTATTCAATGAATTATTGTTCAAAAAGTAAAATTTTCAAAAAATTTTCCCATTTTTTATATGGAAGCTCATATATAGGAGAATTTCCAATTTGAATTTTATAACATTCACTAAATAAGAAGTTGGTCTAAAATTGATCCAAAAAGTTCAATTTTCTCAAAAATAAAATTCCCCCATTGAAAACACATGGCGGACTATTCAATGAATTATTGTTCAAAAAGTAAAATTTTCGAAATTTTTTTCCATTTTTTATATTGAAACTCATACATAGGAAAATCTCCAATTCGAATTTTATAACACTAACTAAATAAGAAGTGGGTCTAAATATGGTCCAAAAAGCAATTTTCTCGAAAATACAATTCCCTCATTGGCGGACTATTCAATGAATTATTGTTCAAAAAGTAAAATTTTTAAATTTTTTCCCGTTTGTGAAATTGAAGCTTATATATGGGAGAATCTGTAATTCCAATTTAATAACACTCACTAAATAAGAAGTTGGTCTAAAGCTGGTCAAAAAAGTGCAATTTTCTCAAAAGTAAAATTCCCCCATTGAAAACACATGGCGGACTATTCAATGAATTATTGTTCAAAAAGTAAAATTTTCAAAAAATTTTCCCATATTTTATATGGAAGCTCATATATAGGAGAATCTCCAATTTGAATTTTATAACATTCACTAAATAAGAAGTGGGTCTAAAGTTGGTCCAAAAAGTGCAATTTTCTCAAAAGTAAAATTCCCCCATTGAAAACACATGGCGGACTATTCAATGAATTATTGTTCAAAAAGTAAAATTTTCAAAAATTTTTCCCATTTTTTATATGGAAGCTCATATATAGGAGAATTTACAATTTGAATTTTATAACATTCACTAAATAAGAAGTTGGTCTAAAATTGATCCAAAAAGTTCAATTTTCTCAAAAATAAAATTCCCCCATTGAAAACACATGGCGGACTATTCAATGAATTATTGTTCAAAAAGTAAAATTTTCGAAATTTTTTTTCATTTTTTATATATAAACTCATACATAGGAAAATCTCCAATTCGAATTTTATAACACTCACTAAATAAGAAGTGGGTCTAAATATGGTCCAAAAAGCAATTTTCTCGAAAATACAATTCCCTCATTGGCGGACTATTCAATGAATTATTGTTCAAAAAGTAAAATTTTTAAATTTTTTCCCGTTTGTGAAATTGAAGCTTATATATGGGAGAATTTTTAATTCCAATTTAATAACACTCACTAAATAAGAAGTTGGTCTAAAGCTGGTCAAAAAAGTGCAATTTTCTCAAAAGTAAAATTCCCCCATTGAAAACACATGGCGGACTATTCAATGAATTATTGTTCAAAAAGTAAAATTTTCAAAAATTTTTCCCATTTTTTATATGGAAGCTCATATATAGGAGAATTTCCAATTTGAATTTTATAACATTCACTAAATAAGAAGTTGGTCTAAAATTGATCCAAAAAGTCCGATTTTCTCAAAAATAAAATTCCCCCATTGAAAACACATGGCGGACTATTCAATGAATTATTGTTCAAAAAGTAAAATTTACAAAAAATTTTCTCTTTTGTTATATTGAAGCACATATTTAGGAGAATCTCCAATTCCAATTTTATAACACTCACTAAATAAGAAGTGTGTCTAAAGGAGAATTTCCAATTCCAATTTTATAACACTCACTAAATAAGAAGTGTGTCTAAAGTTTGTAAAAAAAGTGTGTCCAAAAAGCAATTTTCACGAAAATACAATTCCCTCATTGAAAACACATGGCGGACTATTCAATAAATTATTGTTCAAAAAGTAAAATTTTCAAAATTTTTTCCCGTTTGTGATATTGAAGCTTATATATAGGAGAGTCTCTAATTCCAATTTTATAACACTCACTAAATGAGAAGTGGGTCTAAAGTTGGTTCAAAAAGTGCAATTTTCCCAAAAGTAAAATTCCCCCATTGAAAACACATGGCGGACTATTCAATGAATTATTGTTCAAAAAGTAAAATTTTCAAAATTTTTTCCCGTTTGTGATATTGAAGCTTATATATAGGAGAGTCTCTAATTCCAATTTTATAACACTCACTAAATAAGAAGTGGGTCTAAAGTTGGTCCAAAAAGTGCAATTTTCCCAAAAGTAAAATTCCCCCATTGAAAACACATGGCGGACTATTCAATGAATTATTGTTCCAAAAGTAAAATTTACAAAAAAAATTCTCTTTTGTTATATTGAAGCACATATATAGGAGAATCTCCAATTCCAATTTTATAACACTCACTAAATAAGAAGTGTGTCTAAAGTTAGTAAAAAAAGTGTGTCCAAAAAGCAATTTTCACGAAAATACAATTCCCCCATTGAAAACACATGGCGGACTATTCAATGAATTATTGTTCAAAAAGTAAAATTTACAAAAAAATTTCTCTTTTGTTATATTGAAGTACATATATAGGAGAATCTCCAATTCCAATTTTATAACACTCACTAAATAAGAAGTGTGTCTAAAGTTAGAAAAAAAGTGTGTCCAAAAAGCAATTTTCACGAAAATACAATTCCCTCATTGAAAACAGATGGCGGACTATTCAATGAATTATTGTTCAAAAAGTAAAATTTTCAAAATTTTTTCAAGTTTTTGATATTGAAGCTTATATATAGGAGAATCTCTAATTCCAATTTTATAACACTCACTAAATAAGAAGTGTGTCTAAAGTTGGTCCAAAAAGTGATATTTTCTCAAAAGTAAAATTCCCCGAGTGAAAACACATTGCAGACTATTCAATGAATTATTGTTCAAAAAGTAAAATTTTTAAAATTTTTTTATCTTTCGTTATATTGAAGATCCTACATAGGAGAATCTTCAATTTGAATTTTATAACATTCACTAATTAAGAAGTGTGTCTAAAGTTGGTCCAAAAAGTGCAATTTTCTCAAAAGTAAAATTCCCCCATTGAAAACACATGGCGGACTATTCAAAGAATTATTGTTCAAAAAGTAAAATTTTCAATATTTTTTCAAGTTTGTGATATTGAAGATTATATATATTAGAATCTCTAATTCCAATTTTATAACAGTCACTAAATAAGAAGTGGGTTTAAAGTTGGTCCAAAAAGTGCAATTTTCTCAAAAGTAAAATTCCCCCATTGAAAACACATGGCGGACTATTCAATGAATTATTGTTCAAAAAGTAAAATTTTCAAAAAATTGTCTCTTTTGTTATCGTAAAGCTCATATATAGGAGAATCTCCAATTCCAATTTTATAACATTCACTAAATAAGAAGTGTGTCTAAAGTTGGTCCAAAAAGTTGGTCCAAAAAGCAATTTTTACGAAAATACAATTCCCTCATTGAAAACACATGGCGGACTATTCAATGAATTATTGTTCAAAAAGTAAAATTTTCAAAAAATTTTCCCATTTTTTATATTGAAGCTCATATATAGGAGAATTTCAAATTTGAATTTTATAACATTCATTTAATAAGAAGTTGGTCTAAAATTGATCCAAAAAGTCCAATTTTCTCAAAAATAAAATTCCTCCATTGAAAACACATGGCGGACTATTCAATGAATTATTGTTCAAAAAGTAAAATTTTCAAAAAATTTTCCCATTTTTTATATGGAAGCTCATATATAGGAGAATTTCAAATTTGAATTTTATAACATTCATTTAATAAGAAGTTGGTCTAAAATTGATCCAAAAAGTCCAATTTTCTCAAAAATAAAATTCCTCCATTGAAAACACATGGCGGACTATTCAATGAATTATTGTTCAAAAAGTAAAATTTTCAAAAAATTTTCCCATTTTTTATATTGAAGCTCATATATAGGAGAATCTCCAATTTGAATTTTATAACATTCACTAAATAAGAAGTGGGTCTAAAGTTGGTCAAAAAAGTGCAATTTTCTCAAAAGTAAAGTTCAATCATTGAAAACACATTGCGGACTATTCAATAAATTATTGTTCAAAAAGTAAAATTTTCAAAATTTTTTCCTGTTTGTGATATTGAAGCTTATATATAGGAGAGTCTCTAATTCCAATTTTATAACACTCACTAATTCAGAAGTGGATCTAAAGTTGGTCCAAAGAGTGCAATTTTCTCAAAAATAAAATTCCCCATTGAAAACACATGGCGGACTATTCAATGAATTAGTGTTCAAAAAGTAAAATTTTCAAAATTTTCCCCATTTTTTATATTGAAGCACATATACAGGAGAATCTCCAATTCCAATTTTATAACACTCACTAAATAAGAAGTGTGTCTAAAGTTAGAAAAAATGTGTGTCCAAAAACAATTTTCACGAAAATACAATTCAATCATTGAAAACAGATGGCGGACTATTCAATGAATTATTGTTCAAAAAGTAAAATTTTCAAAATTTTTTCCCATTTTTTATATGGAAGCTCATATATTGGAGAATCTCCAATTTGAATTTTATAACATTCACTAAATAAGAAGTTGGTCTAAAATTGTTCCAAAAAGTCCAATTTTCTCAAAAATAAAATTCCCCCATTGAAAACACATGGCGGACTATTCAATGAATTATTATTCAAAAAGTAAAATTTTCGAAATTTTTTCCCATTTTTTATATTGAAACTCATACATAGGAAAATCTCCAATTCGAATTTTATAACACTCACTAAATAAGAAGTGGGTCTAAATATGGTCCAAAAAGCAATTTTCTCGAAAATACAATTCCCTCATTGGCGGACTATTCAATGAATTATTGTTCAAAAAGTAAAATTTTTTAATTTTTTCCCGTTTGTGAAATGGAAGCTTATATACGGGAGAATCTGTAATTCCAATTTAATAACACTCACTAAATAAGAAGTTGGTCTAAAGCTGGTCAAAAAAGTGCAATTTTCTCAAAAGTAAAATTCCCCCATTGAAAACACATGGCGGACTATTCAATGAATTATTGTTCAAAAAGTAAAATTTTCAAAAGATTGTCTCTTTTGTTATATTAAAGCTTATATATAGGAGAATCCCCAATTCCAATTTTATAACATTCACTAAATAAGAAGTGTTTCTAAAGTTGGTCCAAAAAGTTGGTCCAAAAAGCAATTTTCACGAAAATACAATTCCCCCATTGAAAACACATGGCGGAATATTCAATGAATTATTGTTCAAAAAATAAAATTTTCAAATTTTTTTCCCGTTTGTGATATTGAAGCTTATATATAGGAGAATCTCTAATTCCAATTTTATAACACTCACTAAATCAGAAGTGGGTCTAAAATTGGTCCAAAAAGTGCAATTTTCTCAAAAATAAAATTCCCCCATTGAAAACACATTGCAGACTATTCAATGAATAATTGTTCAAAAAGTAAAATTTTTAAAATTTTTTTATCTCTCGTTATATTGAAGATCCTACATAGGAGAATCTCCAATTTGAATTTTATAACATTCACTAATTAAGAAGTGGGCCTAAATTTGGTCCAAAAAGTGCAATTTTCTCAAAAGTAAAATTCCCCCATTGAAAACACATGGCGGACTATTCAAAGAATTATTGTTCAAAAAGTAAAATTTTCAAAAATTTTTCTCTTTTGTTATATTGAAGCTCATATATAGGAGAATTTCAAATTCCAATTTTATAACACTCACTAAATAAGAAGTGTGTCTAAAGTTTGTAAAAAAAGTGTGTCCAAAAAGCAATTTTCACGAAAATACAATTCCCTCATTGAAAACACATGGCGGACTATTCAATAAATTATTGTTCAAAAAGTAAAATTTTCAAAATTTTTTCCCTTTTGTGATATTGAAGCTTAAATATAGGAGAGTCTCTAATTCCAATTTTATAACACTCACTAAATAAGAAGTGGGTCTAAAGTGTGTCCAAAAAGCAATTTTTACGAAAATACAATTCCCTCATTGAAAACACATGGCGGACTATTCAATAAATTATTGTTCAAAAAGTAAAATTTTCAAAAAATGTTCCCATTTTTTATATGGAAGCTCATATATAGGAGAATTTCCAATTTGAATTTTATAACATTCATTTAATAAGAAGTTGGTCTAAAATTGATCCAAAAAGTCCAATTTTCTCAAAAATAAAATTCCCCCATTGAAAACACATGGTGGACTATTCCATGAATTATTGTTCAAAAAGTAAAATTTACAAAAAATTTTCTCTTTTGTTATATTGAAGCACATATATAGGAGAATCTCCAATTCCAATTTTATAACACTCACTAAATAAGAAGTGTGTCTAAAGTTAGTAAAAAAAGTGTGTCCAAAAAGCAATTTTCACGAAAATACAATTCCCCCATAGAAAACACATGGCGGACTATTCAATGAATTATTGTTCAAAAAGTAAAATTTTCAAAAAATATTCCCATTTTTTATATGGAAGCTCATATATAGGAGAATTTCCAATTTGAATTTTATAACATTCATTTAATAAGAAGTTGGTCTAAAATTGATCCAAAAAGTGCAATTTTCTCAAAAGTAAAATTCCCCCATTGAAAACACATGGCGGACTATTCAATGAATTATTGTTCAAAAAGTAAAATTTTTAAATTTTTTCCCGTTTGTGAAATTGAAGCTTATATATGGGAGAATCTGTAATTCCAATTTAATAACACTCACTAAATAAGAAGTGTGTCTAAAGTTGGTCCAAAAAGTTGGTCCAAAAAGTGATATTTTCTCAAAAGTAAAATTCCCCGATTGAAAACACATTGCAGACTATTCAATGAATTATTGTTCAAAAAGTAAAATTTTTAAAATTTTTTTATCTTTCGTTATATTGAAGATCCTACATAGGAGAATCTTAAATTTGAATTTCATAACATTCACTAATTAAGAAGTGTGTCTAAAGTTGGTCCAAAAAGCAATTTTCACGAAAATACTATTCCCTCATTGAAAACACATGCCGGACTTTTCACTGAATTATTGTTCAAAAAGTAAAATTTTCAAAATTTTTTCCCGTTTGTGATATTGAAGCTTATATATAGGAGAATCTCCAATTCCAATTTTATAACATTCACTAAATAAGAAGTGTTTCTAAAGTTGGTCCAAAAAGTTGGTCCAAAAAGTGATATTTTCTCAAAAGTAAAATTCCCCGATTGAAAACATATTGCAGACTACTCAATGAATTATTGTTCAAAAAGTAAAATTTTAAAAAAATTTTTATCTTTCGTTATATTGAATATCCTACATAGGAGAATCTCCAATTTGAATTTTATAACATTCACTAATTAAGAAGTGGGCCTAAACTTGGTCCAAAAAGTGCAATTTTCTCAAAAGTAAAATTCCCCCATTGAAAACACATGGCGGACTATTCAAAGAATTATTGTTCAAAAAGTAAAATTTTCAATATTTTTTCAAGTTTGTGATATTGAAGATTATATATATTAGAATCTCTAATTCCAATTTTATAACAGTCACTAAATAAGAAGTGGGTTTAAAGTTGGTCCAAAAAGTGCAATTTTCTCAAAAGTAAAATTCCCCCATTGAAAACACATGGCGGACTATTCAATGAATTATTGTTCAAAAAGTAAAATTTTCAAAAAATTGTCTCTTTTGTTATATTAAAGCTCATATATAGGAGAATCTCCAATTCCAATTTTATAACATTCACTAAATAAGAAGTGTGTCTAAAGTTGGTCCAAAAAGTTGGTCCAAAAAGCAATTTTCACGAAAATACAATTTCCTCATTGAAAACACATGGCGTACTATTCAATGAATTATTGTTCCAAAAGTAAAATTTTCAAAATTTTTTCAAGTTTGTGATATTGAAGATTATATATAGGAGAATCTCCAATTCCAATTTTATAACATTCACTAAATAAGAAGTGGGTCTAAAGTTGGTCCAAAAAGTGCAATTTTCTCAAAAGTAAAATTCCCCCATTGAAAACACATGGCGGACTATTCAATGAATTATTGTTCAAAAAGTAAAATTTTCAAAAATTTTTCCCATTTTTTATATGGAAGCTCATATATAGGAGAATTTCCAATTTGAATTTTATAACATTCATTTAATAAGAAGTTGGTCTAAAATTGATCCAAAAAGTCCAATTTTCTCAAAAATAAAATTCCTCCATTGAAAACACATGGCGGACTATTCAATGAATTATTGTTCAAAAAGTAAAATTTTCAAAAAATTTTCCCATTTTTTATATTGAAGCTCATATATAGGAGAATCTCCAATTTGAATTTTATAACATTCACTAAATAAGAAGTGGGTCTAAAGTTGGTCAAAAAAGTGCAATTTTCTCAAAAGTAAAGTTCAATCATTGAAAACACATGGCGGACTATTCAATAAATTATTGTTCAAAAAGTAAAATTTTCAAAATTTTTTCCTATCTGTGATATTGAAGCTTATATACAGAAGAGTCTCTAATTCCAATTTTATAACACTCACTAATTCAGAAGTGGGTCTAAAGTTGGTCCAAAGAGTGCAATTTTCTCAAAAATAAAATTCCCCATTGAAAACACATGGCGGACTATTCAATGAATTATTATTCAAAAAGTAAAATTTTCGAAATTTTTTCCCATTTTTTATATTGAAGCACATATACAGGAGAATCTCCAATTCCAATTTTATAACACTCACTAAATAAGAAGTGTGTCTAAAGTTAGAAAAAATGTGTGTCCAAAAACAATTTTCACGAAAATACAATTCCCTCATTGAAAACAGATGGCGGACTATTCAATGAATTATTGTTCAAAAAGTAAAATTTTCAAAATTTTTTCCCATTTTTTATATGGAAGCTCATATATTGGAGAATCTCCAATTTGAATTTTATAACATTCACTAAATAAGAAGTTGGTCTAAAATTGTTCCAAAAAGTCCAATTTTCTCAAAAATAAAATTCCCCCATTGAAAACACATGGCGGACTATTCAATGAATTATTATTCAAAAAGTAAAATTTTCGAAATTTTTTCCCATTTTTTATATTGAAACTCATACATAGGAAAATCTCCAATTCGAATTTTATAACACTCACTAAATAAGAAGTGGGTCTAAATATGGTCCAAAAAGCAATTTTCTCGAAAATACAATTCCCTCATTGGCGGACTATTCAATGAATTATTGTTCAAAAAGTAAAATTTTTAAATTTTTTCCCGTTTGTGAAATGGAAGCTTATATACGGGAGAATCTGTAATTCCAATTTAATAACACTCACTAAATAAGAAGTTGGTCTAAAGCTGGTCAAAAAAGTGCATTTTTCACGAAAATACAATTCCCTCATTGAAAACACATGGCGGATTATTCAATGAATTATTGTTCAAAAAGTAAAATTTTTAAAAAATTTTTATCTTTTGTTATATTAAAGCTCATATAGAGGAGAATCTAAAATTTGAATTTTATAACATTCACTAAAAAGAAGTGTGTCTAAAGTTGGTCCAAAAAGTTGGTCCAAAAAGCAATTTTCACGAAAATACAATTCCCCCATTGAAAACACATGGCGGAATATTCAATGAATTATTGTTCAAAAAATAAAATTTTCAAATTTTTTTCCCGTTTGTGATATTGAAGCTTATATATAGGAGAATCTCTAATTCCAATTTTATAACACTCACTAAATCAGAAGTGGGTCTAAAGTTGGTCCAAAAAGTGCAATTTTCTCAAAAATAAAATTCCCCCATTGAAAACACATTGCAGACTATTCAATGAATAATTGTTCAAAAAGTAAAATTTTTAAAATTTTTTTATCTTTCGTTATATTGAAGATCCTACATAGGAGAATCTCCAATTTGAATTTTATAACATTCACTAATTAAGAAGTGGGCCTAAACTTGGTCCAAAAAGTGCAATTTTCTCAAAAGTAAAATTCCCCCATTGAAAACACATGGCGGACTATTCAAAGAATTATTGTTCAAAAAGTAAAATTTTCAAAAAAATTTCTCTTTTGTTATATTGAAGCACATATATATAGGAGAATTTCCAATTCCAATTTTATAACACTCACTAAATAAGAAGTGTGTCTAAAGTTTGTAAAAAAAGTGTGTCCAAAAAGCAATTTTCACGAAAATACAATTCCCTCATTGAAAACACATGGCGGACTATTCAATAAACTATTGTTCAAAAAGTAAAATTTTCAAAATTTTTTCCCGTTTGTGATATTGAAGCTTATATATAGGAGAATCTCTAATTCCAATTTTATAACACTCACTAAATAAGAAGTGGGTCTAAAGTTGGTCCAAAAAGTGCAATTTTCTCAAAAGTAAAATTCCCCCTGAAAACACATGGCGGACTATTCAATAAATTATTGTTCAAAAGGTAAAATTTTCAAAAAATGTTCCCATTTTTTATATGGAAGCTCATATATAGGAGAATTTCCAATTTGAATTTTATAACATTCATTTAATAAGAAGTTGGTCTAAAATTGATCCAAAAAGTGCAATTTTCTCAAAAGTAAAATTCCCCCATTGAAAACACATGGCGGACTATTCAATGAATTATTGTTCAAAAAGTAAAATTTTTAAATTTTTTCCCGTTTGTGAAATTGAAGCTTATATATGGGAGAATCTGTAATTCCAATTTAATAACACTCACTAAATAAGAAGTGTGTCTAAAGTTGGTCCAAAAAGTTGGTCCAAAAAGTGATATTTTCTCAAAAGTAAAATTCCCCGATTGAAAACACATTGCAGACTATTCAATGAATTATTGTTCAAAAAGTAAAATTTTTAAAATTTTTTTATCTTTCGTTATATTGAAGATCCTACATAGGAGAATCTTAAATTTGAATTTCATAACATTCACTAATTAAGAAGTGTGTCTAAAGTTGGTCCAAAAAGCAATTTTCACGAAAATACTATTCCCTCATTGAAAACACATGGCGGACTTTTCACTGAATTATTGTTCAAAAAGTAAAATTTTCAAAATTTTTTCCCGTTTGTGATATTGAAGCTTATATATAGGAGAATCTCCAATTTTAATTTTATAACATTCACTAAATAAGAAGTGTTTCTAAAGTTGGTCCAAAAAGTTGGTCCAAAGAGTGATATTTTCTCAAAAGTAAAATTCCCCGATTGAAAACACATTGCAGACTATTCAATGAATTATTGTTCAAAAAGTAAAATTTTTAAAATTTTTTTATCTTTCGTTATATTGAAGATCCTACATAGGAGAATCTCCAATTTGAATTTTATAACATTCACTAATTAAGAAGTGGGCCTAAACTTGGTCCAAAAAGTGCAATTTTCTCAAAAGTAAAATTCCACCCTTGGAAACACATGGCGGACTATTCAAAGAATTATTGTTCAAAAAGTAAAATTTTCAATATTTTTTCAAGTTTGTGATATTGAAGATTATATATATTAGAATCTCTAATTCTAATTTTATAACACTCACTAAATAAGAAGTGGGTTTAAAGTTGGTCCAAAAAGTGCAATTTTCTCAAAAGTAAAATTCCCCCATTGAAAACACATGGCGGACTATTCAAAGAATTATTGTTCAAAAAGTAAAATTTTCAAAAAAATTTATCTTTTGTTATATTGAAGCACATATATAGGAGAATCTCCAATTCCAATTTTATAACACTCACTAAATAAGAAGTGTGTCTAAAGTTAGTAAAAAAAGTGTGTCCAAAAAGCAATTTTCACGAAAATACAATTCCCCCATTGAAAACACATGGCGGACTATACAATGAATTATTGTTCAAACAGTAAAATTTTCAAAAATTTTTCCCATTTTTTTATATGGAAGCTCATATATAGGAGAATCTCCAATTTGAATTTTATAACATTCACTAAATAAGAAGTGGGTCTAAAATTGATCCAAAAAGTCCAACTTTCTCAAAAATAAAATTCCCCCATTGAAAACACATGGCGGACTATTCAATGAATTATTATTCAAAAAGTAAAATTTTCGAAATTTTTTCCCATTTTTTATATTGAAACTCATACATAGGAAAATCTCCAATTCGAATTTTATAACACTCACTAAATAAAAAGTGGGTCTAAATATGGTCCAAAAAGCAATTTTCTCGAAAATACAATTCCCTCATTGGCGGACTATTGAATGAATTATTGTTCAAAAAGTAAAATTTTTAAATTTTTTCCCGTTTGTGAAATTGAAGCTTATATATGGGAGAATCTGTAATTCCAATTTAATAACACTCACTAAATAAGAAGTTGGTGTAAAGCTGGTAAAAAAAGTGCAATTTTCTCAAAAGTAAAATTCCCCCATTGAAAACACATGGCGGACTATTCAATGAATTATTGTTCAAAAAGTAAAATTTTCAAAAGATTGTCTCTTTTGTTATATTAAAGCTCATATATAGGAGAATCTCCAATTCCAATTTTATAACATTCACTAAATAAGAAGTGTGTCTAAAGTTGGTCCAAAAAGCAATTTTCACGAAAATACAATTCCCTCATTGAAAACACATGGCGGACATTTCACTGAATTATTGTTCAAAAAGTAAAATTTTCAAAATTTTTTCCCGTTTGTGATATTGAAGCTTATATATAGGAGAATCTTCAATTCCAATTTTATAACATTCACTAAATAAGAAGTGTTTCTAAAGTTGGTCCAAAAAGTTGGTCCAAAAAGTGATATTTTCTCAAAAGTAAAATTCCCCGATTGAAAACACATTGCAGACTATTCAATGAATTATTGTTCAAAAAGTAAAATTTTTAAATTTTTTTTATCTTTCGTTATATTGAAGATCCTACATAGGAGAATCTCCAATTTGAATTTTATAACATTCACTAATTAAGTAGTGGGCCTAAACTTGGTCCAAAAAGTGCAATTTTCTCAAAAATAAAATTCCCCCATTGAAAACACATGGCGGACTATTCAATGAATTATTGTTCAAAAAGTAAAATTTTCAATATTTTTTCAAGTTTGTGATATTGAAGCTTATATATAGGAGAGTCTCTAATTCCAATTTTATAACACTCACTAAATAAGAAGTGGGTCTAAAGTTGGTCCAAAAAGTGCAATTTTCCCAAAAGTAAAATTCCCCCATTGAAAACACATGGCGGACTATTCAATGAATTATTGTTCCAAAAGTAAAATTTACAAAAAAAATTCTCTTTTGTTATATTGAAGCACATATATAGGAGAATCTCCAATTCCAACTTTATAACACTCACTATATAAGAAGTGTGTCTAAAGTTAGTAAAAAAAGTGTGTCAAAAAAGCAATTTTCACGAAAATACAATTCCCTCATTGGCGGACTATTCAATGAATTATTGTTCAAAAAGTAAAATTTTTAAATTTTTTCCCGTTTGTGAAATGGAAGCTTATATACGGGAGAATCTGTAATTCCAATTTAATAACACTCACTAAATAAGAAGTTGGTCTAAAGCTGGTCAAAAAAGTGCATTTTTCACGAAAATACAATTCCCTCATTGAAAACACATGGCGGATTATTCAATGAATTATTGTTCAAAAAGTAAAATTTTTAAAAAATTTTTATCTTTTGTTATATTAAAGCTCATATAGAGGAGAATCTAAAATTTGAATTTTATAACATTCACTAAAAAGAAGTGTGTCTAAAGTTGGTCCAAAAAGTTGGTCCAAAAAGCAATTTTCACGAAAATACAATTCCCCCATTGAAAACACATGGCGGAATATTCAATGAATTATTGTTCAAAAAATAAAATTTTCAAATTTTTTTCCCGTTTGTGATATTGAAGCTTATATATAGGAGAATCTCTAATTCCAATTTTATAACACTCACTAAATCAGAAGTGGGTCTAAAGTTGGTCCAAAAAGTGCAATTTTCTCAAAAATAAAATTCCCCCATTGAAAACACATTGCAGACTATTCAATGAATAATTGTTCAAAAAGTAAAATTTTTAAAATTTTTTTATCTTTCGTTATATTGAAGATCCTACATAGGAGAATCTCCAATTTGAATTTTATAACATTCACTAATTAAGAAGTGGGCCTAAACTTGGTCCAAAAAGTGCAATTTTCTCAAAAGTAAAATTCCCCCATTGAAAACACATGGCGGACTATTCAAAGAATTATTGTTCAAAAAGTAAAATTTTCAAAAAAATTTCTCTTTTGTTATATTGAAGCACATATATATAGGAGAATTTCCAATTCCAATTTTATAACACTCACTAAATAAGAAGTGTGTCTAAAGTTTGTAAAAAAAGTGTGTCCAAAAAGCAATTTTCACGAAAATACAATTCCCTCATTGAAAACACATGGCGGACTATTCAATAAACTATTGTTCAAAAAGTAAAATTTTCAAAATTTTTTCCCGTTTGTGATATTGAAGCTTATATATAGGAGAATCTCTAATTCCAATTTTATAACACTCACTAAATAAGAAGTGGGTCTAAAGTTGGTCCAAAAAGTGCAATTTTCTCAAAAGTAAAATTCCCCCTGAAAACACATGGCGGACTATTCAATAAATTATTGTTCAAAAGGTAAAATTTTCAAAAAATGTTCCCATTTTTTATATGGAAGCTCATATATAGGAGAATTTCCAATTTGAATTTTATAACATTCATTTAATAAGAAGTTGGTCTAAAATTGATCCAAAAAGTGCAATTTTCTCAAAAGTAAAATTCCCCCATTGAAAACACATGGCGGACTATTCAATGAATTATTGTTCAAAAAGTAAAATTTTTAAATTTTTTCCCGTTTGTGAAATTGAAGCTTATATATGGGAGAATCTGTAATTCCAATTTAATAACACTCACTAAATAAGAAGTGTGTCTAAAGTTGGTCCAAAAAGTTGGTCCAAAAAGTGATATTTTCTCAAAAGTAAAATTCCCCGATTGAAAACACATTGCAGACTATTCAATGAATTATTGTTCAAAAAGTAAAATTTTTAAAATTTTTTTATCTTTCGTTATATTGAAGATCCTACATAGGAGAATCTTAAATTTGAATTTCATAACATTCACTAATTAAGAAGTGTGTCTAAAGTTGGTCCAAAAAGCAATTTTCACGAAAATACTATTCCCTCATTGAAAACACATGGCGGACTTTTCACTGAATTATTGTTCAAAAAGTAAAATTTTCAAAATTTTTTCCCGTTTGTGATATTGAAGCTTATATATAGGAGAATCTCCAATTTTAATTTTATAACATTCACTAAATAAGAAGTGTTTCTAAAGTTGGTCCAAAAAGTTGGTCCAAAGAGTGATATTTTCTCAAAAGTAAAATTCCCCGATTGAAAACACATTGCAGACTATTCAATGAATTATTGTTCAAAAAGTAAAATTTTTAAAATTTTTTTATCTTTCGTTATATTGAAGATCCTACATAGGAGAATCTCCAATTTGAATTTTATAACATTCACTAATTAAGAAGTGGGCCTAAACTTGGTCCAAAAAGTGCAATTTTCTCAAAAGTAAAATTCCACCCTTGGAAACACATGGCGGACTATTCAAAGAATTATTGTTCAAAAAGTAAAATTTTCAATATTTTTTCAAGTTTGTGATATTGAAGATTATATATATTAGAATCTCTAATTCTAATTTTATAACACTCACTAAATAAGAAGTGGGTTTAAAGTTGGTCCAAAAAGTGCAATTTTCTCAAAAGTAAAATTCCCCCATTGAAAACACATGGCGGACTATTCAAAGAATTATTGTTCAAAAAGTAAAATTTTCAAAAAATGTTCTCTTTTGTTATATTGAAGCTTATATATAGGAGAATCTCCAATTCCAATTTTATAACACTCACTAAATAAGAAGTGTGTCTAAAGTTAGTAAAAAAAGTGTGTCCAAAAAGCAATTTTCACGAAAATACAATTCCCCCATTGAAAACACATGGCGGACTATACAATGAATTATTGTTCAAACAGTAAAATTTTCAAAAATTTTTCCCATTTTTTTATATGGAAGCTCATATATAGGAGAATCTCCAATTTGAATTTTATAACATTCACTAAATAAGAAGTGGGTCTAAAATTGATCCAAAAAGTCCAACTTTCTCAAAAATAAAATTCCCCCATTGAAAACACATGGCGGACTATTCAATGAATTATTATTCAAAAAGTAAAATTTTCGAAATTTTTTCCCATTTTTTATATTGAAACTCATACATAGGAAAATCTCCAATTCGAATTTTATAACACTCACTAAATAAAAAGTGGGTCTAAATATGGTCCAAAAAGCAATTTTCTCGAAAATACAATTCCCTCATTGGCGGACTATTGAATGAATTATTGTTCAAAAAGTAAAATTTTTAAATTTTTTCCCGTTTGTGAAATTGAAGCTTATATATGGGAGAATCTGTAATTCCAATTTAATAACACTCACTAAATAAGAAGTTGGTGTAAAGCTGGTAAAAAAAGTGCAATTTTCTCAAAAGTAAAATTCCCCCATTGAAAACACATGGCGGACTATTCAATGAATTATTGTTCAAAAAGTAAAATTTTCAAAAGATTGTCTCTTTTGTTATATTAAAGCTCATATATAGGAGAATCTCCAATTCCAATTTTATAACATTCACTAAATAAGAAGTGTGTCTAAAGTTGGTCCAAAAAGCAATTTTCACGAAAATACAATTCCCTCATTGAAAACACATGGCGGACATTTCACTGAATTATTGTTCAAAAAGTAAAATTTTCAAAATTTTTTCCCGTTTGTGATATTGAAGCTTATATATAGGAGAATCTTCAATTCCAATTTTATAACATTCACTAAATAAGAAGTGTTTCTAAAGTTGGTCCAAAAAGTTGGTCCAAAAAGTGATATTTTCTCAAAAGTAAAATTCCCCGATTGAAAACACATTGCAGACTATTCAATGAATTATTGTTCAAAAAGTAAAATTTTTAAATTTTTTTTATCTTTCGTTATATTGAAGATCCTACATAGGAGAATCTCCAATTTGAATTTTATAACATTCACTAATTAAGTAGTGGGCCTAAACTTGGTCCAAAAAGTGCAATTTTCTCAAAAATAAAATTCCCCCATTGAAAACACATGGCGGACTATTCAATGAATTATTGTTCAAAAAGTAAAATTTTCAATATTTTTTCAAGTTTGTGATATTGAAGCTTATATATAGGAGAGTCTCTAATTCCAATTTTATAACACTCACTAAATAAGAAGTGGGTCTAAAGTTGGTCCAAAAAGTGCAATTTTCCCAAAAGTAAAATTCCCCCATTGAAAACACATGGCGGACTATTCAATGAATTATTGTTCCAAAAGTAAAATTTACAAAAAAAATTCTCTTTTGTTATATTGAAGCACATATATAGGAGAATCTCCAATTCCAACTTTATAACACTCACTATATAAGAAGTGTGTCTAAAGTTAGTAAAAAAAGTGTGTCAAAAAAGCAATTTTCACGAAAATACAATTCCCCCATTGAAAACACATGGCGGACTATTCAATGAATTATTGTTCAAAAAGTAAAATTTACAAAAAAATTTCTCTTTTGTTATATTGAAGCACATATATAGGAGAATCTCCAATTCCAACTTTATAACACTCACTAAATAAGAAGTGTGTCTAAAGTTAGTAAAAAAAGTGTGTCAAAAAAGCAATTTTCACGAAAATACAATTCCCCCATTGAAAACACATGGCGGACTATTCAATGAATTATTGTTCAAAAAGTAAAATTTACAAAAAAATTTCTCTTTTGTTATATTGAAGCACATATATAATAAAATCCCCAATTCCAATTTTATAACACTCACTAAATAAGAAGTGTGTCTAAAGTTAGAAAAATAGTGTGTCCAAAAAGCAATTTTCACGAAAATACAATTCCCTCATTGAAAACAGATGGCGGTTTATTCAATGAATTATTGTTCAAAAAGTAAAATTTTCAAAATTTTTTCAAGTTTTTGATATTGAAGCTTATATATAGGAGAATCTCCAATATGAATTTTATAACATTCACTAAATAAGAATTGGGTCTAAAGTTGGTCCAAAAAGTGCAATTTTCTCAAAAGTAAAATTCCCCCATTGAAAACACATGGCGGACTATTCAATAAATTATTGTTCAAAACGTAAAATTTTCAAAAAATTTTCCCATTTTTTATATGGAAGCTCATATATAGGAGAATCTCCAATATAAATTTTATAACATTCACTAAATAAGAATTGGGTCTAAAGTTGGTCCAAAAAGTGCAATTTTCTCAAAAGTAAAATTCCCCCATTGAAAACACATGGCGGACTATTCAATGAATTATTGTTCAAAAAGTAAAATTTTCGAAATTTTTTCCCATTTTTTATATTGAAACTCATACATAGGAAAATCTCCAATTCCAATTTCATAACACTCACTAAATAAGAAGTGGGTCTAAATATGGTCCAAAAAGCAATTTTCTCGAAAATACAATTCAATCATTGAAAACACATGGCGGACTATTCAATGAATTATTGTTCAAAAAGTAAAATTTTCAAAATTTTTTCCCGTTTGTGAAATTGAAGCTTATATATGGGAGAATCTGTAATTCCAATTTAATAACACTCACTAAATAAGAAGTCTAAAGCTGGTCAAAAAAGAGCAATTTTCTCAAAAGTAAAATTCCCCCATTGAAAACACATGGCGGACTATTCAATGAATTATTGTTCAAAAAGTAAAATTTTCAAAAAATTGTCTCTTTTGTTATATTAAAGCTCATATATAGGAGAATCTCCAATTCCAATTTTATAACATTCACTAAATAAGAAGTGTGTCTAAAGTTGGTCCAAAAAGCAATTTTCACGAAAATACAATTCCCTCATGAAAACACATGGCGGACTATTCAATGAATTATTGTTCAAAAAGTAAAATTTTCAAAAAATTTTCCCATTTTTTATATGGAAGCTCATATATAGGAGAATTTCCAATTTGAATTTTATAACATTCACTAAATAAGAAGTTGGTCTAAAATTGATCCAAAAAGTCCAATTTTCTCAAAAATAAAATTCCCCCATTGAAAACACATGGCGGACTATTCAATGAATTATTGTTCAAAAAGTAAAATTTTCAAAAAATTTTCCCATTTTTTATATGGAAGCTCATATATAGGAGAATCTCCAATTTGAATTTTATAACATTCACTAAATAAGAAGTGGGTCTAAAGTTGGTCAAAAAAGTGCAATTTTCTCAAAAGTAAAATTCCCTCATTGAAAACACATGGCGGACTATTCAATAAATTATTGTTCAAAAAGTAAAATTTTCAAAATTTTTTCCTGTTTGTGATATAGAAGCTTATATATAGGAGAGTCTCTAATTCCAATTTTATAACACTCACTAAATAAGTAGTGGGTCTAAAGTTGGTCCAAAAAGTGCAATTTTCTCAAAAGTAAAATTCCCCCATTGAAAACACATGGCGGACTATTCAATGAATTATTGTTCAAAAAGTAAAATTTTTTAACGTTGGTGATATTGAAGCTTATATATACGAGAATCTCCAATTTGAATTTTATAACATTCACTAAATAAGAAGTGTGTCTAAAGTTGGTCCAAAAAGTTGGTCCAAAAAGCAATTTTCACGAAAATACAATTCCCCCATTGAAAAAGCATGGCGGACTATTCAATGAATTATTGTTCAAAAAGTAAAATTTTCGAAATTTTTTCCCATTTTTTATATTGAAACTCATACATAGGAAAATCTCCAATTCCAATTTTTTAACACTCACTAAATAAGAAGTGGGTCTAAATATGGTCCAAAAAGCAATTTTCTCGAAAATACAATTCAATCATTGATAACACATGGCGGACTATTCAATGAATTATTGTTCAAAAAGTAAAATTTTCAAAAAATTGTCTCTTTTGTTATATTAAAGCTCATATATAGGAGAATCTCCAATTCCAATTTTATAACATTCACTAAATAAGAAGTGTGTCTAAAGTTGGTCCAAAAAGTTGGTCCAAAAAGCAATTTTCACGAAAATACAATTCCCTCATTGAAAACACATGGCGGACTATTCACTGAATTATTGTTCAAAAAGTAAAATTTTCAACATTTTTTCCCGTTTGTGATATTGAAGCTTATATATAGGAGAATCTATAATTCCAATTTTATAACACTCACTAAATAAGAGGTGAGTTTAAAGTCAGTCCAAAAAGTGCAATTTTCTCAAAAGTAAAATTCCCCCATTGAAAACACATGGCGGACTATTCAATGAATTATTGTTCAAAAAGTAATATTTTCAAAAAATGTTCTCTTTTGTTATATTGAAGCTTATATATAGGAGAATCTCCAATTCCAATTTTATAACACTCACTAAATAAGAAGTGTGTCTAAAGTTGGTAAAAAAAGTGTGTCCAAAAAGCAATTTTCACGAAAATACAATTCCCTCATTGAAAACACATGGCGGACTATTCAATAAGTTATTGTTCAAAAAGTAAAATTTTCAAAATTTTTTCCCGTTTGTGATATTGAAGCTTATATATAGGAGAGTCTCTAATTCCAATTTTAAAACACTCACTAAATAAGAAGTGGGTCTAAAGTTGGTCCAAAAAGTGCAATTTTCTCAAAAATAAAATTCTCTCATTGAAAACACATGGTGGACTATTCAATGAATTATGGTTCAAAAAGTAAAATTTCAAAAAATTTTCCCATTTTTTATATGGAAGCTCATATATAGGAGAATCTCCAATTTGAATTTTATAACATTCACTAAATAAGAAGTGGGTCTAAAGTTTGTCCAAAAAGTGCAATTTTCTCAAAAATAAAATTCCCCCGTTGAAAACACATGGCGGACTATTCATTGAATTATTGTTCAAAAAGTAAAATTTTCGAAATTTTTTCCCATTTTTTATATTGAAACTCATACATAGGAAAATCTCCAATTCCAATTTTTTAACACTCACTAAATAAGAAGTGGGTCTAAATATGGTCCAAAAAGCAATTTTCTCGAAAATACAATTCAATCATTGATAACACATGGCGGACTATTCAATGAATTATTGTTCAAAAAGTAAAATTTTCAAAAAATTGTCTCTTTTGTTATATTAAAGCTCATATATAGGAGAATCTCCAATTCCAATTTTATAACATTCACTAATTAAGAAGTGTGTCTAAAGTTGGTCCAAAAAGTTGGTCGAAAAAGCAATTTTCACGAAAATACAATTCCCTCATTGAAAACACATGGCGGACTATTCACTGAATTATTGTTCAAAAAGTAAAATTTTCAAAATTTTTTCCCGTTTGTGATATTGAAGCTTATATATAGGAGAATCTCCAATTCCAATTTTATAACATTCACTAAATGAGAAGTGTTTCTAAAGTTGGTCCAAAAAGTTGGTCCAAAAAGCAATTTTCACGAAAATACAATTCCATCATTGAAAACACATGGCGGACTATTCAATGAATTATTGTTCAAAAAGTAAAATTTTTTAACGTTGGTGATATTGAAGCTTATATATACGAGAATCTCTAATTCCAATATTATAACACTCACTAAATAAGAAGTGTGTCTAAAGTTGGTCCAAAAAGTGATATTTTCTCAAAAGTAAAATTCCCCAATTGAAAACAGACTATTCAATGAATTATTGTTCAAAAAGTAAAAATTTTAAAAATTTTTTATCTTTTGTTATATTGAAGATCCTACTTAGGAGAATCTCCAATTTGAATTTTATAACATTCACTAATTAAGAAGTGGGCCTAAACTTGGTCCAAAAAGTGCAATTTTTCAAAAATAAAATTCCCCCATTGAAAACACATGGCGGACTATTCAATGAATTATTGTTCAAAAAGTAAAATTTTCAAAATTTTTTCAAGTTAGTGATATTGAAGATTATATATAGGAGAATCTCCAATTCCAATTTTATATTACTCACTAAATAAGAAGTGTGTCTAAAGTTGGTCCAAAAAATGCAATTTTCTCAAAAGTAAAATTCCCCCATTGAAAACACATGGCGGACTATTCAATGAATTACTGTTCAAAAAGTAAAATTTACAAAAAATTTTATCTTTTGTTATATTAAAGCTCATATAGAGGAGAATCTAAAATTTGAATTTTATAACATTCACTAAATAAGAAGTGTGTCTAAAGTTGGTCCAAAAAGTTGGTCCAAAAAGCAATTTTCACGAAAATACAATTCCCCCATTGAAAACACATGGCGGACTATTCAATGAATTATTGTTCAAAAAGTAAAATTTTCAAATTTTTTTCCCGTTTGTGATATTGAAGCTTATGTATAGGAGAATCTCTAATTCCAATTTTATAACACTCACTAATTAAGAAGTGGGCCTAAACTTGGTCTAAAAAGTGCAATTTTCTCAAAAATAAAATTCCCCCATTGAAAACACATGGCGGACTATTCAATGAATTATTGTTCAAAAATTAAATTTTCAAATTTTTTTCAAGTTTGTGATATTGAAGATTATATATAGGAGAATCTCTAATTCCAATTTTATAACACTCACTAAATAAGAAGTGGGTTTAAAGTTGGTACAAAAAGCAATTTTCTCGAAAATACAATTCCCTCATTGAAAACACATGGCGGACTATTCAATGAATTATTGTTCAAAAAGTAAAATTTTCAAAAAAGTTTCTCTTTTGTTATATTGAAGCTTATATATAGGAGAATCTCTAATTCCAATTTTATAACACTCACTAGATAAGAAGTGGGATTAAAGTTGGTCCAAAAAGTGCAATTTTCACGAAAATACAATTCCCTCATTGAAAACACATGGCGGACTATTCAATAAATTATTGTTCAAAAAGTAAAATTTTCAAAATTTTTTCCCGTTTGTGATATTGAAGCTTATATATAAAAGAGTCTCTAATTCCAATTTTATAACACTCACTTAATAAGAAGTGGGTCTAAAGTTGGTCCAAAAAGTGCAATTTTCTCAAAAGTAAAATTCCCCCATTGAAAACACATGGCGGACTATTCAATGAATTATTGTTAAAAAAGTAAAATTTTCAAAAAATTTTCCCATTTTTTATATGGAAGCTCATATATAGGAAAATCTCCAATTTGAATTTTATAACCTTCACTAAATAAGAAGTGTGTCTAAAGTTGGTCCAAAAAGCAATTTTCACGAAAATACAATTCCAACATTGAAAACACATGGCGGACTATTCAATGAATTATTGTTCAAAAAATAAAATTTTCGAAATTTTTTCCCATTTTTTATATTGAAACTCATACATAGGAAAATCTCCAATTCGAATTTTATAAAACTCACTAAATAAGAAGTTGGTCTAAATATGGTCCAAAAAGCAATTTTCTCGAAAATACAATTCCCTCATTGAAAACACATGGCGGACTATTCAATGAATTATTGTTCAAAAAGTAAAATTTTTTAACGTTGGTGATATTGAAGCTTATATATATGAGAATCTCTAATTCCAATATTATAACACTCACTAAATAAGAAGTGTGTCTAAGGTTGGTCCAAAAAGTGATATTTACTCAAAAGTAAAATTCCCCGATTAAAAACACATTGCAGACTATTCAATGAATTATTGTTTAAAAAGTAAAATTTTCAAAAAAGTTTCTCTTTTGTTATATTGAAGCTCATATATAGGAGAATCTCCAATTCCAATTTTATAACACTCACTAAATAAAAAGTGTGTCTAAAGTTGATAAAAACAGTGTGTCCAAAGAGCAATTTTCACGAAAATACAATTCCCTCATTGAAAACACATGGCGGACTATTGAATGAATTATTGTTCAAAAAGTAAAATTTTCAAAATTTTTTCAAGTTTTTATATTGAAGCTTATATATAGGAGAATCTCTAATTCCAATTTTATAACACTCACTAGATAAGAAGTGGGATTAAAGTTGGTCCAAAAAGTGCAATTTTCACGAAAATACAATTCCCTCATTGAAAACACATGGCGGACTATTCAATAAATTATTGTTCAAAAAGTAAAATTTTCAAAATTTTTTTTCGTTTGTGAAATTGAAGCTTATATATGGGAGAATCTGTAATTCCAATTTAATAACACTCACTAAATAAGAAATGGGTCTAAAGTTGGCCCAAAAAGTTGGTCCAAAAAGCAATTTTCACGAAAATACAATTCCCTCATTGAAAACACATGGCAGACTATTCAATGAATTATTGTTCAAAAAGTAAAATTTTTTACGTTGGTGATATTGAAGCTTATATATACGAGAATCTCTAATTCCAATTTTATAACACTCACTAAATAAGAAGTGTGTCTAAAGTTGGTCCAAAAATTGATATTTTCTCAAAAGTAAAATTCCCCGATTGAAAACACATTGCAGACTATTCAATGATTTAATGTTCAAAAAGTAAAATTTTTAAAAAAATTTTATCTTTTGTTATATTAAAGCTCATATAGAGGGGAATCTCCAATTTGAATTTTATAACATTCACTAAATAAGAAGTGTGTCTAAAGTTGGTCCAAAAAGCAATTTTCACGAAAATACAATTCCAACATTGAAAACACATGGCGGACTATTCAATGAATTATTGTTCAAAAAATAAAATTTTCGAAATTTTTTCCCATTTTTTATATTGAAACTCATACATAGGAAAATCTCCAATTCGAATTTTATAAAACTCACTATTTAAGAAGTTGGTCTAAATATGGTCCAAAAAGTGCAATTTTCTCAAAAGTTAAATTCCCCCATTGAAAACACATGGCGGACTATTCAATGAATTATTGTTCAAAAAGTAAAATTTTCAAAACATTGTCTCTTTTAGTATATTAAAGATCATATATAGGAGAATCTCCAATTCCAATTTTATAACATTCACTAAATAAGAAGTGTGTCTAGAGTTGGTCCAAAAAGTTGGTCCAAAAAGCAATTTCCACGAAAATACAATTCCCTAATTGAAAACACATGGCGGACTATTCACTGAATTATTGTTCAAAAAGTAAAATTTTCAAAATTTGTTCCCGTTTGTGATATTGAAGCTTATATATAGGAGAATCTCTAATTCCAATTTTATAACACTCACTAAATAAGAAGTGGGTTTAAAGTCGGTCCAAAAAGTGCAATTTTCTCAAGTAAAATTCCCCCATTGAAAACACATGGCGGACTATTCAATGAATTATTGTTCAAAAAGTAATATTTTCAAAAAATGTTCTCTTTTGTTATATTGAAGCTTATATATAGGAGAATCTCCAATTCCAATTTTATAACACTCATTAAATAAGAAGTGTGTCTAAAGTTGGTAAAAAAAGTGTGTCCAAAAAGCAATTTTCACGAAAATACAATTCCCTCATTGAAAACACATGGCGGACTATTCAATGAATTATTGTTCAAAAAGTAAAATTTTTTAACGTTGGTGATATTGAAGCTTATATATACGTGAATCTCTAATTCCAATTTTATAACATTCACTAAATAAGAAGTGTGTCTAAAGTTGGTCCAAAAAGCAATTTTCACGAAAATACAATTCCCTCATTGAAAACACATGGCGGACTATTCACTGAATTATTGTTCAAAAAGTAAAATTTTCAAAATTTTTTCCCGTTTGTGATATTGAAGCTTATATATAGGAGAGTCTCTAATTCCAATTTTAAAACACTCACTAAATAAGAAGTGGGTCTAAAGTTGGTCCAAAAAGTGCAAATTTTCTCCAAAGTAAAATTCCCCCATTGAAAACACATGGCGGACTATTCAATGAATTATTGTTCAAAAAGTAAAATTTTCAAAAAATTGTCTCTTTTGTTATATTAAAGCTCATATATAGGAGAATCTCCAATTCCAATTTTATAACATTCACTAAATAAGAAGTGTTTCTAAAGTTGGTCCAAAAAGTTGGTCCAAAAAGCATTTTTCACGAAAATACATCGAAAATACACGAAAATACATCACGAAATTTCCCTCATTGAAAACACATGGCGGACTATTCAATGAATTATTGTTCAAAAAGTAAAATTTTTTAACGTTGGTGATATTGAAGCTTTTATATACGAGAAACTCTAATTCCAATATTATAACACTCACTAAATAAGAAGTGTGTCTAAAGTTGGTCCAAAAAGTGATATTTTCTCAAAAGTAAAATTCCCCGATTGATAACACATTGCAGACTATTCAGTGAATTATTGATCAAAAAGTAAAATTTTTAAAAAATTTTTATCTTTTGTTATATTGATCCTACATAGGAGAATCTCCAATTTGAATTTTATAACATTCACTAATTAAGAAGTGGGCCTAAACTTGGTCTAAAAAGTGAAATTTTCTCAAAAATAAAATTCCCCCATTGAAAACACATGGCAGACTATTCAAAGAATTATTGTTCAAAAAGTAAAATTTTCAAAAAAATTTCTCTTTTGTTATATTGAAGCTCATATATTGGATAATCTCCAATTCCAATTTTACAACACTCACTAAATAAGAAGTGTGTCTAAAGTTGGTAAAAAAAGTGTGTCCAAAAAGCAATTTTCACGAAAATATAATTCCCTCATTGAAAACACAATTTTTGAAAATTTTACTTTTTGAACAATAATTCTTTGAATAGTCCGCCATGTGTATTTAATGGGGGAATTTTAATTTTGAGAAAATTGCACTTTTTGGACCAACTTTAAACCCACTTCTTATTTAGTGAGTGTTATAAAATTGGAATTAGAGATTCTCCTACATATAATCTTCAATATCACAAACTTGAAAAAATTTTGAAAATTTTACTTTTTGAACAATAATTCATTGAATAGTCCGCCATGTTTTTTCAATGGGGGAATTTTATTTTTGAGAAAATTGCACTTTTTAGACCAAGTTTAGGCCCACTTCTTAATTAGTGAATGTTATAAAATTCAAATTGGAGATTCTCCTATGTAGGATCTTCAATATAACAAACGATAAAAAAATTTAAAAAATTTTACTTTTTGAACAATAATTCATTGAATAGTCTGCAATGTGTTTTCAATTGGGGAATTTTACTTTTGAGAAAATATCACTTTTTGGACCAACTTTAGACACACTTCTTATTTAGTGAGTGTTATAATATTGGAATTAGAGATTCTCGTATATATAAGCTTCAATATCACCAACGTTAAAAAATTTTACTTTTTGAACAATAATTCATTGAATAGTCTGCCATGTGTTTTCAATGAGGGAATTGTATTTTCGTGAAAAATGCTTTTTGGACCAACTTTTTGGACCAACTTTAGAAACACTTCTTATTTAGTGAATGTTATAAAATTGGAATTGGAGATTCTCCTATATATAAGCTTCAATATCACAAACGGGAAAACATTTTGAAAATTTTACTTTTTGAACAATAATTCAGTGAATAGTCCGCCATGTGTTTTCAATGAGGGAATTGTATTTTCGTGAAAATTGCTTTTTGGACCAACTTTAGACACACTTCTTATTTAGTGAATGTTATAAAATTGGAATTGGAGATTCTCCTATATATGAGCTTTAATATAACAAAATTTGAATTTATTATTGTTCAAAAAGTAATATTTTCAAAAAATGTTCTCTTTTGTTATATTGAAGCTTATATATAGGAGAATCTCCAATTCCAATTTTATAACATTCACTAAATAAGAAGTGTGTCTAAAGTTGGTCCAAAAAGTTGGTCCAAAAAGCAATTTTCACGAAAATACAATTCCCTCATTGAAAACACATGGCGGACTGTTCAATGAATTATTGTTCAAAAAGTAAAATTTTCAAAAAATTGTCTCTTTTGTTATATTAAAGCTCATATATAGGAGAATCTCCAATTCCAATTTTATAACATTTACTAAATAAGAAGTGTGTCTAAAGTTGGTCCAAAAAGCAATTTTCACGAAAATACAATTCCCTAATTGAAAACACATGGTGGACTATTCAATGAATTATTGTTCAAAAAGTAAAATTTTTTAACGTTGGTGATATTGAAGCTTATATATACGAGAATCTCTAATTCCAATTTTATAACACTCACTAAATAAGAAGTGTGTCTAAAGTTGGTCCAAAAAGTGATATTTTCTCAAAAGTAAAATTCCTTGATTGAAAACACATTGCAGACTATTCAATGAATTAATGTTCAAAAAGTAAAATTTTTAAAAAATTTTTATCTTTTGTTATAGTGAAGATCATACATAGGAGAATATCCAATTTGAATTTTATAACATTCACTAAATAAGAAGTGTGTCTAAAGTTGGTCCAAAAAGCAATTTTCACGAAAATACAATTCCCTCTAGGGATGGAACGAATATCCGGCAAATATCCGATATCCGGCATATCCGGCTGATTTTTCAATATCCGACACCTCGTCGGATATCCGATTTGAAATACCGGGCATCCGATAATTTCATTCGGATATCCGGCTATATATCCGGCCACCAGGTATCCACAAGAAATAATTTTTTGCCAAAAATAATGATCTTTTTCGTACAAAGGGGACACCGCATCCTTCATTTTTTTTTTTTTTTTTTTTTTTAAATTTTCCTGGACAAAAATTGCAGTCAAGTTAGAAAACGAAAAAGTTCCTTCGTGAGCACTATGCTTTCGCATATCCCTAACTTCAGAGATGAGCTAGAAGATGCAGGTGCATTTAGTTTAAATTCACAAAAAAAGGCGCCGTATTATTGGCGCCGAGTTGATAAGCATAAACCATTCCTCCAATCTCTCCTACACATCCTTCATACGTATTTTGGAATATGTTCTTTTCATTCCAAGTTAATGATCTGATTAATTCCAGATGTTATATTTGAATGCTTCTCTGTAAAACACGAACCGAAATACTAATAAATAGTACTTTTTTCCATAACATAAGTTACTTGTTAAAAGAGTTTTAGTTATTCTCACTTCCTCCTTTTTTTCTGACATTTGCTAGCGAGTAAAAAGCAATAAATAGCCAATGCGCACTCCTCAATGCTTTTTTTTGTTCTATCGACGATAATACCCTACCCCTTTATGTTGTGAATGGTATGGTCTAATTTCTGATTTTTCATTGGCAGAAATTGAAAACTGGTATATTTTTTCTGAAGTAAAATGAAGTATTTTAATTTTTAGGTCTTTAACGCAGCGCCACAATGTGGAATTATATTTAGCTCTCTAGAATGTCTTGAATCATAGTTTTCTCCAATTACAATCCAATTTATAATTTTTAATAATGACTCATTTAAAATCACCCATTTGGAAGTATTTTAAAATTAATGGAAATGACGAAAGCAAAGCCCTATGTGTTACTTGCTCCACAGAATCGTTTAAAAAATATATTGTGCGCGGCAAAATCCCAAAATCCTTTTCCACAAAACCCTTATGAAACCATTTAATGAGGGTGCATAAAGAAATTCGCCGAAGCTTAAGACTCACTAAATGCATCAAATATTGATGAACAAGATAAAACAATTAATCAAAACAAGAAATGCACGCAGACAACATTGGAATCGACATTATTTGTACCAAAATTATGGAGTTTATATGATCCTAAAGCAAAAGCCTTAACCACAAAAATATGTAAGTACTAATTTTGTTTGTTTATATTAAATATATATTTTAAATATGGTATAACATAATGTTGATGAATTTTGGGTTCAAAATTTTTTAAGTTTATATCATACATCACTAAAACATCGTTTCATCAACTAAAGTTTAAATAAAAAAAATTAACTCAGTAGCGCAACAGCTCGTGTGGACCAAGGCCTGCTGGGCCCAGCTCAGCTTTCCTGACTGTGGCATTTGTGTGATACATAGCAGATGGTCATTCTGACGCCGAACACCAGTGTTTAGTTCCCAAGCATGCATGGTCCTCCTCAGTTTATTTCTTTCAGGTATAAACAGCTAATTCAACCTTGCCCAGTCCACGAATCAAACTGTGGCATGCAGTGCGGTACGCTAAACATTAATTATAATTTACTTGATACTTCATATCATGACCATTTTTGTTGTATAGCATATCGTATAACTATCGTTTTGAGTATATAGACCGAATATCCGGTCGGATATCCGGTAGAGATGGTACCCCGGATATCCGAAATCCGGTATCCGGCAAAACTCACATCCGTTCCATCCCTACTCTATATGAACTTAAATGTGGCCAAGTTACAGCACCGTGCTCCTAAAACTGTCTGTATAAAAATTATGTTTGTATACTACTGAAAAAAACAAAAACATTTCAAATTTCGATCACTCTAATATTTTGTGGCTGTTATGATTTTAGTTTTTAAGAATTTCCTATATGTGAGCAGCTTAAATGTGGCCAAGTTACAACATTGTGCTGTTGATACTTTTAGAGTATAAATTCAAAGTTGGTACAATCCTATGTATTGTCAAAGGGAAGTTTTGAACTTTTGAAATAGTGGCTCAAATGCTTTCTAATTTTGATTGGGGTCTTGAAATATGTTTTATATTCATATTCTGTCCAAATGCGAATGGAAAAATAATTTTTTGAAATTTTCAATTTTTTTTTAATTTTTAGGAAATTAGGAAATTTTAAGGAAAATTCATTTTTCCAAAAATTGGCTCAAAATGCTTCCAGATTTTGCTTTTAAAATAAAATTATGATTCACAGTCACTTTTTTTCAAATCTGTCCAAAATAGGACCCTTAACTCTGTTTATAGACCAAACTGTATGCAAAATTCAGAAATTTGCAAAATAAAGTGTTTGCTCTGATTTGGAATCCAAATTTCTTCGAAAGTGGCTGAAACAAGCTGGGATTTGACCGAAATGTTTCCAAATGTTGGTTGTGGCAAAGAAATATGCTTTAAATTCATTTTCTGTCATCATTGGCCAATGAGGGCACTGTAGTTCTGTAAAATCCAGAAATGTGACCTTTTTTTTTGTGTCAACTTTCGACCCCCTTAATATTTTGTAATTGTTAAGATTTTCGTTTTTATGGATCTCCTCTATATGAACTTAAATGTGGCCAAGTTACAGCACCGTGCTCCTAAAACTGTCTGTATAAAAATTATGTTTGTATACTACTGAAAAAAATTTCAAATTTCGATCCCTCTAATATTTTGTGGCTGTTATGATTTTAGTTTTTAAGGATCTCCTATATGTGAGCAGCTTAAATGTGGCCAAATTGCAACAGTGTGCTGTTGTTACTTTTAGAGTATAAATTCAAAGTTGGTACAATCCTATATATTGTCAAAGTGAAATTTTCAACTTTTAAAATAGTGGCTCAAATGCTTCCAAATTTTGATTGGGGTCCTAAAATATGTTTTATATTTATATTCTGCCCAAATGTGACTAGAAAAATAATATTTTGAATTTTTCAATTTTTCGAAATTTTTAGGAAATTTTAAGAAAAATTCATTTTTTTAAAAATTGGCTGAAAATGTTTCCAGATTTTACTTGTAAAATAAAAACATGATTTACTGTCACTTTTTATCAAATCTGTCCAAAATAGGACCCTTAATTCTGTTTATAGCCCAAACTGTCGGTAAAATTTAGAAATTTTCAAAGTAATGTTTTTACTCTAAAATGGAGTTCGAATTTGGTCAAAATTGGCTGAACCTAGCTGGGAATTAGCTGAAATGTTTCCAAATTAAAATGTGACATAGAAGTATGCTTTTTACTCATTTGCTGTCATCATTGGAAAATGAGGGCCCTGTAGTTCTGTAAAATCCAGAAATTTGCCCTTTTTTGTGTTAATTTTCAACCCCCTTAATATATTGTGGTTGTTAAGATTTTCGTTTTTAAGAATCTCCTATATATGAACTTCAATGTGGCCAAATTACAACATTTTGCTCCTAAAACTGTCTGTGTAAAAATTATGTTTCTGTACTACTGAAAAAAACAACTTTGCAAATTTCGACCCCTTTAATATTTTGTGGTTATTATGATTTTCCTTTTTAAGAATTTCCTATAGATGAGGAGCTAAAATGCTGCCAAGTTACAACATTGTGCTGTTGATACTTTTAGAGTATAAATTCAAAGTTGGTACAATAATATGTATTGTCAAAGGGAAATTTTGAACTTTTGAAATAGTGGCTCAAATGCTTTCTAATTTTGATTGGGGTCTTAAAATATGTTTTATATTCATATTCTGTCCAAATGCGACTGGAAAAATAATTTTTGGAAATTTTCAATTTTTTTAAATTTTTTGGAAATTTTAAGGAAAATTCATTTTTCCAAAAATTGGCTCAAAATGCTTCCAGATATTGCTTTTAAAATAAAATTATGATTCACAGTCACTTTTTTTCAAATCTGTCCAAAATAGGACCCTTAACTCTGTTTATAGACCAAACTGTATGCAAAATTCAGAAATTTGCAAAATAAAGTGTTTGCTCTGATTTGGAATCCAAATTTCTTCGAAAGTGGCTGAAACAAGCTGGGATTTGACCGAAATGTTTATAAATGTTGGCTGTGGCAAAGAAATATGCTTTAAATTCATTTTCTGTCATCATTGGCCAATGAGGGCACTGTAGTTCTGTAAAATCCAGAAATTTGACCTTTTTTTTTGTGTCAACTTTCGACCCCCTTAATATTTTGTAATTGTTAAGATTTTCGTTTTTATGGATCTCCTCTATATGAACTTAAATGTGGCCAAGTTACAGCACCGTGCTCCTAAAACTGTCTGTATAAAAATTATGTTTGTATACTACTGAAAAAAATTTCAAATTTCGATCCCTCTAATATTTTGTGGCTGTTATGATTTTAGTTTTTAAGAATTTCCTATATGTGAGCAGCTTAAATGTGGCCAAATTGCAACAGTGTGCTGTTGTTACTTTTAGAGTATAAATTCAAAGTTGGTACAATCCCATATATTGTCAAAGTGAAATTTTCAACTTTTAAAATAGTGGCTCAAATGCTTCCAAATTTTGATTGGGGTCCTAAAATATGTTTTATATTTATATTTTGTCCAAATGTGACTGGAAAAATAATTTTTTGAATTTTTCAATTTTTCAAAATTTTTAGGAAATTTTAAGAAAAATTCATTTTTTCAAAAATTTGCTCAAAATGTTTCCAGATTTTACTTGTAAAATAAAAACATGATTTACTGTCACTTTTTATCAAATCTGTCCAAAATAGGACCCTAAATTCTGTTTATAGCCCAAACTGTCTATAAAATTTAGAAATTTTCAAAGTAATGTTTTTACTCTAAAATGGAGTTCGAATTTGGTCAAAATTGGCTGAACCTAGCTGGGAATTAGCTGAAATGTTTCCAAATTAAAATATGACATAGAAGTATGCTTTTTACTCATTTGCTGTCATCATTGGATAATGAGGGCCCTGTAGTTCTGTAAAATCCAGAAATTTGCCCTTTTTTGTGTTAATTTTCAACCCCCTTTATATTTTGTGGTTGTTAAGATTTTCGTTTTTAAGAATCTCCTATATATGAACTTAAATGTGGCCAAGATACAGCACTGTGCTCCTAAAACTGTCTGTGTAAAAATTATGTTTGTATACTACTGAAAAAAACAAAAAAATTTCAAATTTCGACACCTCTAATATTTTGTGCTTGTTATGATTTTAGTTTTTAAGAATTTTCTATATATGAAGAGCTTAAATGTGGCCAAGTTGCAACATTGTGCTGTTGTTACTTTTAGAGTCTAAATTCGAAGTTTGTATTATCCTATATATTGTCAAAGCGAAATTTTGAACTTTTGAAATAGTGGCTCAAATGCTTTCAAATTTTGATTGGGGTCTTAAAATATGTTTTATATTCATATTCTGTCGAAATGAATCTGGAAAATAATTTTTTTGAATTTTTTAATTTTTTGAAATTTTTAGGAATTTAGGAAATTTTAAGAAAAATTAATTTTTTTAAAAAATTGGCTCAAAATACTTCCAGATTTTGCTTTTAAAATAAAAATATGATTCATAGACACTTTTTTTCAAATCTGTCTAAAATAGGACCCTTAATTCAAAATAGGACCCTGTCCACTAGAGGACCCCCCACCCCTTGTTTATAGACAAAATTGTAGGTAAAATTCAGAAATTCGCAAAATAAAGTGTTAGATCTAAATTGGCTGAACCTAGCTGGGAATTAGCTGAAATGTTTCCAAATTTTAGATGTGACATTGAAGTATGCTTTATATTCATTTGCTTTCATCATTTTCAAATGAGGGCCCTGTAGTTCTGTAAAATCCAGGAATTTGCACTTTTTTTGTGTCAACTTTCGACCCTCTTATATTTTGTAGTTAATAAGATTTTCGTTTTAAAGAATTTCCTGTATATGATTATTAAAATGACCAAGTTGCATCATTCTGCTCCTAAAACTGTCTGTGTGAAAATTATGTTTCTGTACTACTGAAAACACAATTTTGCAAATTTCGATCCCTTTAATATTTGTTGGTTATTATGATTTTCCTTTTAAAGAATTTCCTATATATGAGGATCTTAAATGTGGCCTCGTTGCAAAATTGTGCTATTGTTACTTTTAGAGTATAAATTCAAAATTGGTACAAACCTATGTATTGTCAAAGGGAAATTTTGAACTTTTAAAATAGTGGCTCAAATGCTTCCAAATTTTGATAGGGAACCTAAAATATGTTTTATATTCATAATCTGTACAAATGTGACTGAAAACAATATTTTTTTTAATTTCTCAATTTTTTTAAATATTTCCTTAAAAAATTTTAAGAAAAAATCACTTTTAAAAAATTGGCTCAAAATGCTTTCAGATTTTGGTTCTAAAATAAAAATATGATTTACTGTCACTTTTTACCAAATCTGTCCAAAAAAGGACCCTTAACTCTGTTTATAGACAAAACTGTATGTAAAATTCAGAAATTTGCGAAATAAAGTGTTTGCTCTGAATTGGAATCCAAATTTGGTCGAAATTGGCAGATAGAAGCTGGGAATGGACCGAAATGTTTTCAAATGTTGGTTGTGGCATAGAAGTATGCTTTTTATTCATTTGCTGTCATCATTGGCAAATGAGGGCCCTGTAATTCTGTAAAATCCAGAAATTTGCCCTTTTTTGTGTCAATTTTCAACCCCCTTAATATTTTGTGGTTGTTAAGATTTTCGTTTTTAAGGATCTCCTATATATGAGGAGCTTAAATGTGGCCAAGTTACAACATTGTGCTGTTGATACTTTTAGAGTATAAATTCAAAGTTGGTACAATCCTATGTATTGTCAAAGTGAAATTTTGAACTTTTGAAATAGTGGCTGAAATGCTTTCAAATTTTGATTGGGGTCTTAAAATATGTTTTATATTCAAATTCTGTCGAAATAAACCTGGAAAATAATTTTTTGAATTTTTCAATTTTTTAAAATTTTTAGGAAATTAGGAAATTTTAAGAAAAATTCATTTTTTCAAAAAAATGGCTCAAAATGCTTCCATATTTTGCTTTTAAAATAAAAATATGATTCACAGCCACTTTTTTTCATATCTGTCCAAAATTGGACCCTTTATTCAAAATAGGACCCTGTCCACTAGAACCCCCCCCCCCCCCCACCCCTTGTTTATAGACAAAATTGTAGGTAAAATTCAGAAATTCGCAAAATAAAGTGTTAGATCTAAATTGGAATCTAAATTTTTTTTAAATTGGCGGAAACAACCTGGGATTTGACGGAAAAGTTTGTAAATGTTGGCTGTGGCATAGAAGTATGCTTTATATTCATTTCTGTCATCATTGGCCAAGGAGGGCACGTAGATCTGTAAAATCCAGAAATTTGAAATTTTTTTTGTGTCAACTTTCGACCCCCTTAATATTTTGTAATTGTTAAGATTTTCATTTTTAAGGATCTCCTATATATGAACTTAAATTTGTCCAAGTTACAGCATTATGCTCCTAAAACTGTCTGTGTAAAAATTATGTTTCTGTACTACTGAAGAAAAAAAATTTGCAAAATTCTACCCCTTTAACATTATGTGGTTATTATGATTTTCCTTTTAAAGAATTTCCTATATATGAGGATCTTAAATGTGGCCTCGTTGCAACATTGTGCTGTTGTTACTTTTAGAGCATAAATTCAAAGTTGTTACAATCCTATGTATTGTCAAAGGGAAATTTTGAACTTTTAAAATATTGGCTCAAATGCTTCCAAATTTTGATAGGGAACCTAAAATATGTTTTATATTCATAATCTGTACAAATGTGACTGAAAACAATATTTTTTTTAATTTTTCAATTTTTTGAAATATTTCCTTAAAAAATTTTAAGAAAAAATCACTTTTAAAAAATTGGCTCAAAATGCTTTCCGATTTTGGTTTTAAAATAAAAATATGATTTAGTGTCACTTTTTACCAAATCTGTCCAAAACAGGACCCTTAACTCTGTTTATAGACAAAACTGTATGTAAAATCCAGAAAATTGCCCTTTTTTGTGTCAATTTTCAACCCCCTTAATATTTTGTGGTTGTTAAGATTTTCGTTTTTAAGGATCTCCTATATATGAGGAGCTTAAATGTGGCCAAGTTAAAACATTGTGCTGTTGTTACTTTTAGAGTATAAATTCAAAGTTTGTACAATCCTATGTATTGTCAAAGGGACATTTTGAACTTTTGAAATAGTGGCTCAAATGCTTTCAAATTTTGATTGGGGTCCTAAAATATGTTTTATATTCATACTCTGTCCAAATGTGACTGGAAAATAATTTTTTGAATTTTTCAATTTTTTGAAATTTTTATCAGATTAGGAAATTTTAAGAAAAATTCATTTTTTCAAAAATTGGCTCAAAATGCTTCCAGATTTTGCTTTTAAAATGAAAATGTGATTTACTGTTACTTTTTATCAAATCTGTCCAAAATAGGACCCTTAATTCTGTTTATAGCCCAAACTGTAGGTAAAATTTAGAAATTTTCAAAGTAATGTTTTTACTCTGAAATGGAGTTCGAATTTGGTCAAAATTGGCTGAACCTAGCTGGGAATTAACTAAAATGTTTCCAAATTAAAATGTGACATAGAAGTATGCTTTTTACTCATTTGCTGTCATCATTGGATAATGAGGGCCCTGTAGTTCTGTAAAATCCAGAAATTTGACATTTTTTTGTGTCAACTTTCGACCCCCTTAATATTTTATAATTGTTAAGATTTTCGTTTTTAAGGATCTCCTCTATATGAACTTAAATGTGGCAAAGCTACAGCACTGTGCTCTTAAAACTGTCTGTGTAAAAATTATGTTTGTATAGTACTGAAAAAAACAAAAAAAAATTTAAATTTCCATCCCTCTAATATTTTGTGGCTGTTATGATTTTAGTTTTTAAGAATTTCCTATATGTGAGGAGCTTAAATGTGGCCAAGTTGCAACAGTGTGCTGTTGTTACTATTAGAGTATAAATTCAAAGTTGGTACAATCCTATTTATTGTCGAAGAGAAATTTTGAACTTTTAAAATAGTGGCTCAAATGCTTCCAAATTTTGATTGGGGTCCTAAAATATATTTTATATTCATTTTCTGTCCAAATATGACTGGAAAAATAATTTTTTGAATTTTTCAATTTTTCGAAATTTTTAGGAAATTTTAAATAAAATTTATTTTTCCAAAAATTGCCTCAAAATGCTTCCAGATTTTGCTTTTAAAATAATCACATGATTTACTGTCACTTTTTATCAAATCTGTCCAAAATAGGACCCTTAATTCTGTTTATAACCCAAACTGTATGTAAAATTTAGAAATTTTCAAAGTAATGTTTTTACACTGAAATGGAGTTCGAATTTGGTCAAAATTGGCTGAACCTAGCTGAGAATTAGCTGAAATGTTTCAAAATTAAAATGTGACATACAAGTATGCTTTTTACTCTTTTGCTCCCTGTAGTTCTGTAAAATCCAGAAATTTGACATTTTTTTGTGTCAACTTTCGATCCCCTTAATATTTTATAATTGTTAAGATTTTCGTTTTTAAGGATCTATTATATATGAACTTAAATTTGGCCAAGTTACAGCAATATGCTCCTAAAACTGTCTGTGTAAAAATTATGTTTGTATACTACTGAAAAAAAAAATTCATTCGACCCCTCTAATATTTTGTGGTTGTTATGATTTTCGTTTTTAAGAATCTTCTATATATGAACTTAAATGTGGCCAAGATACAAAATTGTGCTCCAAAACTGTATGTAAAAATTATGTTTGTATACTAATGAAAAAAAAAAAAAAAAATTCAAATTTTGACCCCTCTAATATTTTGTGGTTGTTATGATTTTAATTTTTAAGAATTTTCTATATATGAAGAGCTTAAATGTGGCCAAGTTGCAACATTGTGCTGTTTTTACTTTTAGAGTATAAATTCAAAGTTGGTACAATCCTATATATTGTCAAAGGGAAATTTTGAACTTTTAAAAGAGTGGCTCAAATGCTTCCAAATTTTGATTGGGGTCCTAAAATATGTTTTATATTCATATTCTGTCTAAATGTGACTGGAAAAATAATTTTTTGAATATTTAAATTTTTTGAAATTTTCAGGAAATTATAAAATTTTAAGAAAAAATCACTTTTTAAAAAATTGGCTCAATGCTTCCAGATTTTGCTTTTAAAATAAAAATATGATTTACAGTCACTTTGTATCAAATCTGTCCAAAATAGGACCCTTAACTCTCTTTATAGCCCAAACTGTATGTAAAATTTAGAAATTTCAAAGTAATGTGTTTACTCTGAAATGGAGTCCAAATTTGGTCAAAATTGGCTGAAACTAGCTGGGAATTAGCTGAATTGTTTGCAAATTTTGGATGTGACGTAGAAGTAAGCTTTATATTCATTTGCTGTCATCATTAGCAAATAAGGGCCCTGTAGTTCTGTAAAATCCCGAAATTTTACCTTTTTTTTGTGTGTATCCACAACTTTAATATTTTGTGATTGTTAAGATTTTCGTTTTTAAGAATTTCCTTTATATGACCTTCTATGTGGCCAAGTTGCAACATTGTGCTGTTGTTACTTTTAGAGTATACATTCAAAGTTGGTACAATGCTATATATTGTCAAAGGGAAATTTTGTACTTTTGAAATAGTGGCTCAAATGCTTCCAAATTTTGATTGGGGTCCTAAAATATGTTTTATATTCATATTCTGTCTAAATGTGACTGGAAAAATATTTTTTGAATATTTAAATTTTTCGAAATTTTCAGGAAATTATGAAATTTTAAGAAAAAATCACTTTTTCAAAAATTGGCTCAATGCTTCCAGATTTTGCTTTCAAAAAAAATATTATTTACTGTCACTTTTTATGAAATCTGTATAAAATAGATCCTTTAACTCGGTTTATAGCCCAAACTGCAGGTAAAATTCAGAAATTTTCAAAATAATGTGTTTATTCGGAAATGGAGTCAAAATTTGGTCAAAATTGGCTGAAACTAGCTGGGAATGGGACGAAATATTTCCAAATTTTGGATGTTATATGGAAGTATGCTTTATATTCATTTGCTGTCATCATTGGCAAATGAGGGCCCTGTAGCTCTGTAAAATCCAGAAATTTGCTCTTTTTTTTTGTCAAGTTTTGACGCCCTTAATATTTTGTGGTTGTTTAGATTTTCGTTTGAAAAAATCTCATATATATGAACTTAAATGTGGCCAAGTTACAACATGGTGCTCCTAAAAACTGGCTGCGTAAAAATTATGTTTCTGTACTACTGAAAAGAAATAACTTTGCAAATTTCGACCCCTTTAATATTTTGTGGTTATTATGATTTTCCTTTTTAAGAATTTCCAATGTATGAGGAGCTTATATGTGTCCAAGTTGCAACATTGCGCTTTTGTTACTTTTAGAGTATAAATTCAAAGTTGGTGCAATGCTATGTATTGTCAAAGGGAAATTTTGCACTTTTTAAATAGTGGCTCAAATGCTTCAAAATTTTGATTAGGGACCTAAAATATGTTTAATATTCATATTTTGTCCAAATGTGACAGGAAAATAATTTTGTTGAGTTTTTCAATTTTTCGAAATTTTTGTGGAAATTAGGAAATTTTAAGAAAAATTCATTTTCCCAAAAATTGGCTCAAAATGCTTCCAGATTTTGCTTTTAAAATAAAAATATGATTTACAGTCACTTTTTATCAAATCTGTCCATAATAGGACCCTTAACTCTCTTTATAGCCCAAACTGTAGGTAAAAATTGAAATTTCAAAGTAATGTGTTTAGTCTGAAATGAAGTACAAATTTGATCAAAATTGGCTGAAACTAGCTGGGAATTAGCTGAATTGTTTGCAAATTTTGGATGTGACATAGAAGTATGCTTTATATTCATTTGCTGTCTTCATTAGCAAATGAGGGCCCTGTAGTTCTGTAAAATCCAGAAATTTGCCCTTTTTTTTGTGTATCCACCCCTTTAATATTTTGTGGTTGTTAAGATTTTCGTTTTTAAGAATTTCCTTTATATGACCTTCTATGTGGCCAAGTTGCAACATTGTGCTGTTGTTACTTTTAGAGTATAAATTCAAATTTGGTACAATGCTATGTATTGTCAAAGGGAAATTTTGTACTTTTGAAATAGTGGCTCAAATGCTTCCAAATTTCGATTGGGGTCCTAAAATATGTTTTATATTCATATTCTGTTTAAATGTGACTGGAAAAATAATTTTTTGAATATTTAAATTTTTTGAAATTTTCAGGAAATTATGAAATTTTAAGAAAAAATCACTTTTTCAAAAATTGGCTCAATGCTTTCAGATTTTGCTTTTAAAAAAATATTATTTACTGTCACTTTTTATCAAATCTGTCCAAAATAGATCCCTTAACTCGTTTTATAGCCCAAACTGTAGGTAAAATTCAGAAATTTTCAAAATAAAGTGTTTATTCTGAAATGGAGTCAAAATTTGGTCAAAATTGGCTGAAACTAGCTGGGATTGGGACGAAATGTTTCCAAATTTTGGATGTTATATGTAAGTATGCTTTATATTTATTTGCTGTCATCATTGGCAAATGAGGGCCCTGTAGTTCTGTAAAATCCAGAAATTTGCTTTTTTTTTTTTTTGTCAACTTTCGACGCCCTTAATATTTTGTGGTTGTTTAGATTTTAGTTTGAAAAAATCTCATATATATGATCTTAAATGTGGCCAAGTTATAACATTGTGCTCCTAAAAACTGGCTGCTTAAAAATTATGTTTCTGTACTACTGAAAAAAAACAACTTTGCAAATTTCGACCCCTTTAATTTTTTGTGGTTATTATGATTTACATTTTTAAGAATCTCCTATAGATGAGGAGCTTAAATGTGACCAAGTTGCAACATTGTGCTATTGTTACTTATAGAGTATAAATTTAAAGTTGGTTCAATCCTATGACATGGGAAATTTTGAACTTTTGAAATAGTGGCTCAAATGCTTCCAAATTTTGATTGGGGATCAGAAATATGTTTTATATTCATATTCTGACCAAATGTGACTGAAAAAATAATTTTTTTAATTTTTCAATTTTTCGAAAATTTTCAAAGGCTTAGGAAATTTTAAGAAAAAATCCCTTTTTCAAAAATTGGCTCAAAATGCTTCCAGATTTTGGTTTCAAAATAAAAATATTATTTACTGTCACTTTTTATCAAATCTGTCCCAAAAACGACCCTTAATTATGTTTATAGCCCAAACTGTAGGTAAAATTCAGAAATTTTCAAAGTAAAGTGTTTACACTGAAATGGAGTCCAAATTTGGTCGAAATTGGCTGAAACTAGCTTTGAATTGGCCGAAATGTTCCCAATTTTCGGCTGTGACATAGAAGTGTGCTTTATATTTATTTGCTGTCATCATTCGCCAATAAGTGCACTGTAATTCAGTAAAATACAGAAATTTTCCGGGTTTTTTTGTCAACTTTCGACCCCCCCCCCCCCCTTAATATTTTGTGGTTGTTAAGATTTTCGTTTTTAAGAATTTCCCACATATGTACTTACGTATACGGGGTCTATTTATCCCATCTGACCCCCCCCCCCGCTCTCTCCCAGTCTCCTGCCCTGCTAAAAGTAGAAAAAAATCGCAATTTTTCAAAAGAATTTTGCATTTAAAAATCTAGCAAAATTGATTTTCTTTTCCTATCAATTTGACTGAGGTTCAAAACATAACAGTTAATGCTGATTTTTATGCAAAAAGATTATATCAAACTTCTATTATCACTGCTTAAATGAAGTTTCACGTGCCAAAAACACGATTTTTTAGGTAATGAGTTTTAGGTAACGAATGGGATGTGTGGCTAATGAAATATGTGGACTTGGGGTGTTGGACTAAAAAATGATTATGTTTTGAGAAAACTCTGATAAGAGAACTTTCCAAGTTGATCTAGCTGAAAAGAGGTCTGCAATCTCTCCCTTCTTATGGGGAGATTTTTCCTGTACGATGTTACAAAATTAAGGCTATCCAACCCAATCGCCCCTGTCAACCCTGTAATCAGTAAGTTATATTCTTGATTTTCATAGATCTCGACCAGCTGGATGCTATTTTTAATATGCGTTGATTTTACTGCTTTTTTTGGGGGGGGATTTCAACGTTAACTACTGTTATCGCAACTTTTGTTTAGCATGATATCCTCTGAATAAATGTGTTTTCTGATAAAAGAGCTTGAAGTTATTGCGGGTATATTTGGAATATATAATGCTAAATTATTACTTTTGTAACGGTAAGTATAAATTGTACTAATGACTATACGAATCTCATGACAAGAACAAAATAGTATACTTCAAACAAATAAAATAACTCTCTAGCCTTCAGATGTACTTCAAACAAATAAAATAACTCTCTAGCCTTCAGATGTACTTCAAACAAATAAAATAACTCTCTAGCCTTCAGATGTACTTCGAACAAATAAAATAACTCTCTAGCCTTCAGATGTACTTCGAACAAATAAAATAACTCTCTAGCCTTCAGATGTACTTCAAACAAATAAAATAACTCTCTAGCCTTCAGATGTACTTCAAACAAATAAAATAACTCTCTAGCCTTCAGATGTACTTCAAACAAATAAAATAACTCTCTAGCCTTCAGATGTACTTCAAACAAATAAAATAACTCTCTAGCCTTCAGATGTACTTCAAACAAATAAAATAACTCTCTAGCCTTCAGATGTACTTCAAACAAATAAAATAACTCTCTAGCCTTCAGATGTACTTCCAAACAAATAAAATAATTTTCTAGCCTTCAGATGACACCATTTTCTTACAAATTCCCTCTAGAGATTATTTTAAAGCAGAAATTCTCAGGGCAGCCGAAGTCAGAAAATCGCTGATCTGGTTGTCTCGCTAATCATTGTGTGGAGGGTAGGCTCAATTCGATGCCATTGGTTACCATGGCAACGTCACGGCCGAAACGCGTTTCAGGAACACATGGCTGCCGTTCGGATGAATAACAAACACCTTGATTGGAAACGATTTTTTTTACCCTTGTGAATTGAGTATTGAGGCAAGAAGTTTGCCGTTTATCGGATTTTTTTACACTTACAGCAGAAATTTGAGCTTTATTTTAGAAAATTGTAAAATATATAATTTTAGTTTTGAACTAATGAATTTAGATGCAACCCGACTATACTGTCTATAGTGCACGAGCCAAACTGTGGCTTCGATCTCACCCACACACCACATATTTCGATATTCCTTATTCAAGTTAAATTTACTAAATGCTCAATTTATTTACAAGTTAAATTACTCAATGAAAAATGTAAAAAGCACATTTATATTTCATTGAAAATGCTCAATTTATAATTACGATCCAGCTTCTTAGAACAATTTTGGTCTTTTCAGCTCCATTTATTCCCCTAATTGGGAAAATTAACAAAAGATTTCATTAGATTAGGCATCTATTTCCACATGATTCTCGTATATTATCTATCTTTTTAATTTTAAGAGGTTATTTTCTGAAGCTGAAAGCATGTGCGATTATAACGAATGATAGTAACCAAAATTATTATTTTTTTTTCTTGACATAATAATTATTATTGATGCATATATTGTATTGATAAGATTACACTTACCGAGAGCATAAACTTTACACTTGATATAAACTTTACCCACAATATTAACTTCATACAAACGGGCATTTTAAGATACTCGAGGCAAGACTGCTGATAAACTTCATCTACTGCATTCGTCCATCTATCGCAATGTCGTCTTCTCACTCCCGGTCCAGCAGAAGGACGAAATTAGTTCAGTGTCTACGGAAATATAACCTCTTTTATAAAGTAATTATAATATTGTATATGATTTGCTCAAAGTAATTGTACAATCATAATTGTGCTGGTTACATGTTCAGACGTAAAGAATGAATAACAATAGATTAAACCATTCAATAGACTATTGTTGCACAAATTGTCTGTATATAGTGTAAATAGTGACGTATTATTTTAAAATTCTATTGTAATTTATTTTTATCTTATTTTATTTATTAACAGCGATTATACAGGTTAGAAAAAGGTGGCAACACCTAAGGCAATCGAGAAATTTCGAGACGTTTCTTTTTCAACGAATTGGCTGGAAATTTCGGGAATGTTCTCTCGCGCCAAGTATAAATAGGACTGGAGATCGGAAAAGTTTTCAGATTGACTCCGGACTTCGATGAAGGCTGATCGCTTTGTGTACCTACTAGAGTGGACTTGTATAATCGCTGTATTCGAAGTTGTTCTTACTGAAGCTTGTGTTGAAGCTTGAGATTGATTACGCTGTTGTCTTTGAATAAATTCTGTGCCTGTGAAGAGTGAATAAATAGTAGTTTTCATCTTAAAAACTGTGCCATCATTGCCTCACTGGAAAAATTCGTAACACTATATTAAAAGTTTGCTACGGAAATTTAAATCTAAATTGATAACTGATTTGATATTGTGTGGGGAAAATAAAAAAGTTAATGAAGGGAGCATATGCAATAATTATAATCGACGACATTTACAGAGCTGGAGAATAAAATATTGAATAAATTATAATCAAGAATCTATATAGTAAATTCCTAGTTAACGTATCAGGGTTGACGAGATTTTCAAAAGTTGGCGATAAGGTTAAAATGAGGTGGTATTCTGTGGTCTAGCACAAAAAGGCTGTTAAAACTAAATGACTGAAAACTTTAAAAATACGCAAATACAAAATAAAATTGTTAATTACAAACTATACGGATTAAACAGGCGCATGTTTGTGGAGTCGCATTACAGTCTCTCAATTGTCGCCAAATTCACTTGGTGACCTGAAGCGTATACTAGGAATAAGCCTTTATTTTTATTCTAGTTCTCAAGTTAATCTGAATTATTATTCAATTCATTCGCAACATCTTAAAACCTTTTCTAATTAATATATGCAAGTACATATTACTCACCAAACCAAAAATTCATTCCTTTTATTTATTCAAATCGCTTTTAAAAATAGAAAAAGTTCTCTACAAATTGGGTAGACAATTTTCTTTCAAAATGGCGTCGAAATGTACAAAATCGCGATAATGGCCTTCACAGATATTTTACTCCATTGTTGAAAGAGGTATATGAGAGATTGTTACAGCACTGCTTTTTCTGAAATAGATATTTATTGGAATGTATTGTTGCAATATTTCCAATTTTTTGTTCTTAGCATGGGTTTTTATTACGAAATTTTAATCTTATCTGCTTGCATATCACAATTTTGAAAATCTTTAGATCAAGCATGAAGCTTAGGCTTTTTCACAACATTGATTATCGAAATCTATTTTTTCACGAATAAAAAACTAATGTATCTATCAAAACACATATTTAATGTGACTAATCTTTTTTTTAATACCTAACCCTGTGTCTATATGAGTGATATTGTTCTGTAAAAATCTTTTAATTACAATTTTTTAGAAAATTATTATTTAATTCTTTAATGATATAGTACCGAAAAGTTGCTTAAAGAAAATATTTGTGCCCAAAAGTTGAATTAAGTGTAGGAGTACTTAATATAACTTATAAAGCATATACTAAAGTATATAATAAAGTATTTAATACCCATCACTTCCACTAAAGCTGTGACGTCAAAACACAGTTCCGTTTCTATGGTTATCATGAGGTTTCTGCCAAATAGTTGGCGTTGGTTTGGTAGACAATTGCTATATCCCGTATCGGTTGGCGGGATTTGCGAGAAACTTGCTAAACTGATTTCCGCTGCTGAGTTTCAAGCCAAGTCGTTTCAGATGTAGTGATGTCGCATTCGCTTTTAGGCGAATGTGTCGTTTTTCCCGCCAAAACTAACAAGCGAACTTAGGTTGCAAATTAAAATAAAGAAAAAACGCAGTGAGCAGAAATTTTTTGCTTTTATGGCCTTTTCGAAACATTTAGAATTGAATAAAAAAAAAATGCGGGAATTGTCCATTGGAAATTATTATTTAGTTCAACTCACTCAAAGCCGATTTGTGTACAGTTTCAGCTATTTTTTACCCAGACTAGTCGATTCATAATTTAGTAGCATTTCTCTTCTCTACATTCTTTGAAAAATCAAAAATGATGTTCGTTTTTTAATGTTCTCCGACTATAACACAGATGCTAATAATAAAATGTAAATCCTCGAAAGTGTTTGGTGCTTCTTTCTTTCGGTGAATTGAAAAACTATTCTAGCAGTCGCAAACATATTTCTACTACAGGTCATGCGCGCAGACAGGATTGTTTGCAAGAATGATTCAAAGCTATTAAATTTTCCAATATTGTGAACCCTCATTAAATGTGATTTAACGGCTGTGAACTAATTTTTTTTTTGTTCAAATGAATATCTTAAAATAATGAATTACATGGCATAATTTTTTCTGTAAACTTTTTCTTAAATTCAAAGCCAAGAAATTAACAAGAAAGGAGGCGGCATTTTTTTTTTTTTTTTTTTTTTTTTTTTTTTTGAAATGGACAATTTCCGCATTTATATATATATATATATATATATATATATATATATATATATATATATATATATATACGAAACGCTTCGCCACGAAATTTTACCATGTGAATTATTTTAGCCAGCTGTGAGGCCCCGCGTTGCAGAAATCCTTCATTGGTGTATAGACCCCAATTTTTGGCGCTTCGCTCGCAGGAAGGTTTATCGCAAAGCAAAATCGAGCTCTCTTCGCTCTCTGAAAAAGTCATTGACACATAAGCACAGGCTTACTTAACTCGTTGAAAGGTTCATTGCTATGCTAACATGAGCTATATGAACGGTTCATTGCTGCGTAAGCATAAGGTAGCCTCACACACTAAAAACTAATTGCTACGTAAAGTCTTATTATTAGAAGCCCCTACCTTGTCAAGAAATAATAAAAAAATTCCCCGTTAATAACTATAATACAACATCCCTGTAAGAATATTTTAATACCTGATGTTTGTAAAAAGAAAAATTAGAAGGTCAAAACTACTTATGTTGAAAACTTCAGCGCTATAATCCGTACACCAAATTTGAACATCGTAGGTCAATTTGTTCGGGAGGTATGCTGACCACGTACATACAGACATGCATTTTTTCGTGACCACTTTTTTTTTAATTCAGGATGTTTCAATACGTGGACCCCCCCCCCCGCCCCCATTCCCTCCTCCTTTCCAAAAAAAATCGATTTTTTTTTTTCACCGAATGTTATACTTTATGCAAAGATATAGGTAACTGAAAGTAAAAATAGCATTTATAATTACTATAAAAAATGCTTTAAATCTTTTGATGTAACTTAACCCTTTGCACTCCGCCCTCCCCTCTCAGGGGGAATCGTAATCTAGCATATCACTCGGATGTCAACTCTTAGGGGACATTAAAGTTTATTAGTGATTACGGAGAATTAACTTTTTCCAGCACAACTTTTTGAGAAATATATGTTTCCCTGAAGTTTTCTCTTGAAATGGCACAAGAAATCAAATCAAAATATGGTAAAATTACCAATATATATATATATATATATATATATATATATATATATATATATATATATATATATATATATATATATATATATATATATATATATATATATATATATATATATATATATATATATATATATATATAAATATATATATATATATAAATTCAGCGGGGTGAGTGTTATTGGTTCACGACGGTCCGAGCACTTCTCTGCGCCACTTGAAAGGAGCGATAAGGAGAATTTGTCGATGGTTAGGTTTGTTGAAATTTACTGGCGCAAGGACAACGCTAGGGCTGAGCTGCTGGTAGCCGCCCAGGATGGTTCGGAGTGCAAAAGGTTAATAAAAAAGATTTTAATGAATTAAGAAGTGAGATATCTGTGATCACAAATACCAAGTAAGAGTATTTACCAAGCACAATTTTGATATTTATAGCGGATTTTAAATTATATTATAAAAAATTTTAACAATAAAAGTTCTTATTTTTTTTTTAGTTTTAAATAAGTAAAAAATGTTTAGAGTAAAAAGACAAATTTTAAAATCTTACTTGGTAAAACTCTTCGAAAGTTCCACTTCCAGCAGATGGCGATAGTGCAGAGACATTGAACAGGATTGACTGGGAAAAAAAGTTGGTAACTTATTCACGCACATGTGCAAATACATTTTACTCCTACGATAACTCTTCACACTGAGCTACCAAGTGCGTTTATACGAGAAGAGTCAGGCCTCTTTACGACGACTCGTCTTGGAACTCTTTCCGTGTAAGCAAGTATACAGGTGCATATCCCCTTTACTTTTCCCGAAACTCGTTTTACTGTTCCCACAATTCTCCATTCTACGCTACCAAGAGCGTTTACACGGGCAGACTCGCCTCGGAACTCTCCCCGTGTAAACAGGGCTTAAGTATTAGATCATTGAACCAAATTTTCCATTGGTATTCGAACTTCGAACAGTTTGAACCGAACAATGGTTTTCTTGTAACTTTGGAAAATAGTAGTACACAAAAAGGATGCCAACTTTAAAATCCGTAGAAGTGGAATTTCTGTATTATATACTGTAATAATTCCTTTTTAATATAGATAATTCTCCACCATTCACAAAAAAACATAAAAAATCTCAGTTAATATAAAAGACTTAATAAAGTATAATTTTAAATGCCAATTTCAAAACAAGATTGTATATATGATTCATGACAGCTGAAAACAAACCAGCTTAATCCTTGTGACGTTTTTAGTAGGTATCTGTTACGTCACATGTATAATACTCTTTTATAAATAACAATGTGGTACTGGCAACACTAACTTTGCCGGTCCTGTGTATGTAAATAAAAAACATACATTTAAATTCCTTTATTTCTAATTTATATATCCAGGTAAGTTATTTCGTTAGTTTTCTCGCAAATCTTTGTTTTTCTTAATATATTATTTGTAATCTTTTTGAATTTCTTTTGTAACTAGCAATTTAACTTTTTGAAACATATTTGTCATGCATTACTTCGTGAGTCAATACGATTTTAAGAGTTAATGAATTTTTACTCTTTTTTTTTAAATCTCACATCTAAAAGAGCTCACCTATATTAAAAAATACTTTTGTTCTCGACAATAATCGCTTCAATGCAAAAAAAAGTTAAAGCCAAAAGTAATGAGTTTTGAGTGTGTCCGTGTGAATCTATTTAGTAATAAATGTATGAACAAAATCTCAAGCAACGGTGATTCCTCAGTTGTTAGAGGTTTGTGAAATTCCCTTAAATTTAGCTTTAAAATATAGCTTGCTTATGGTAGAATTTAATCATATGCAAAAGCAATATAATGTATCCTAATCTAATGATTTTCTAAATTGGTTAGTTTAAAAAACGTAGTATAACAACCCTTACAGATGTAGGACATTTCTTTGGCACGATTTTATTTTGCATTTTTTTTTTTTTTTTTTTAGATAAATCCTGATTCTGGTAACGGGTTTTATTTTAAATTATATTTTAATTAAGTTTATTATTTGGTTAGAATGCATTAGTCATCCCCCACTTTTTTGTGTGTGGCAATTTTGCACCAAGTATGGTAACCCGGCGCCTATATGGATATTTCTGGTCACCAAGGATTAAGTTTTGAATGTGTTTTTTTTTTTTTTTTTTTTTTTTTTTTAAATATTAAAATATTTGCTAGAATGCCATATTTTTTAAAAAAATAACCAAATATGCCAATTAATATGTTGTTTTTTTTAAATGTGAAGGAATAATTAACGTTGAGTCTAAATATTTGCAAAACTTTCCTTTTATTCAATGAATTTTCATCAGTAACATTATTTAACAGAAGGAGGAAAATTTACATATTTTTTACAACTTTCAGCATACTTTTTTTTGTTGTAATTTATGCCTAAGTGAAAAAACTAGAATATTAAATCCTTATATTTTACTATCAATCATATTTATATCTTTTCTCTAAAAATATTTTCTTTGAAACACATATTAATATTTTATATAAATTAACATTATTAGTATTTAAATAAATTTTAGCTGTTTTTTTAAAAATGTCAATTATAAACTAATTTTTGTAAAACTCAAATTGTAACTTCTTTCGTTAAGAAAACATGTTGAGTATGTCAGAGAAGATAAGTTTTCACAATAATAACTTTAAATAGTCGATATTTCAGACATGAAATTTGGTGTAAGGTCAGTACAAAGGCTCAAATTTCTCTTAAAAAATTCCACTCTTCTCAATTTTTTAATTCAAACTTTGAGCATGATACAAAAAGCATTTTGTTTGTAAGAAAATTCTTCTTTTTCATTATTATTATTATATTAATTTTACATACTGCTAGACATTTTGAAGAACCCAGTGGTAATTTTTTTATTAAAGCACCTTTTTAATCCCTCCTTACAGGCATTCTATTCAGACATGTCGGACGACGAAGAAATAAGTTACATCAAGCGACAGAAGATCATCCACTTTGGGAGTCTGGAGGAGCAAGAAAAACAAAAGCTTGCAGATCAAGAACATTCGAAGGAGGAAGATAGTGATGATTCCAAAGACAGCACCGATGGAGAAGATGCGGATCAAGAAAAGGAAGCGCTGGCTTTTGGCAGCATTAATGTTGGAGATGGTAGGTTGTAGCGAGAGAGATCAACCCAGTGACGTTCATGTACCTACTTATATATGCGTCATTTGATCACCAGTTTTTCCAGTAATACACAAAATTTTAAAATTTGTAAATAAAATTTAAAATAAAATATTTTATAAATGTTTTTATTAGGATGATAGTTTATAACCTATCTATAACAAAATAAATAAAGAATTGTATATTTGAATTAGAAATATAAATTAAAAATTATTACAGAGAAAAGAACTAGAATTTCGCCCATTCCCTAAACCGTCAGAGGGTTAAAACTGTTGTTTTCTAGGAATCAGCCATTCATTGTTTACATGTTGTTCCTTCCTTCGAATGCGCAGTTTTTAATGTAATACGCTGTACAGTCGAACCCCTTTAACACAAAATCCCTTAACATGCAATCCCATTTAACGCAAAGTAAAAGCGGTTTTCCGTACTTAAAACTTAACGTTAATTTATTTATTTAATGCGAAATTGGATTAACACAAACAATTTCTGCGGCTCCATCGACTTCTCGTTAACAATCTTTGACTGTAGTGGAAAAGTAGTAGTTGTGCAAAAACTATCCAACTTTTTACGGGCAGAAATTGTAATTTTTAAAAAAAGAATCTGGAATTATTAGGGAAAAGTCTTAAGTTTCTTCAAAACTCTTCTAAAACCAGTGCAAATTTTTTGTTTCGTATCAGCAGGTTAGTAATGTTGGAATTTTCATCTTCTTTACAATGATATAATCAGATTATTTTTATTATTGGGCTAGCCGGAATGCCCAATGTTACGTGTGCTCAAACAGCTGTGGCCCCTGCTTGCTACAGCTCAGCTCAAATAGTTTCAGTTAATTTAAGTTACAAGCATACCTCTTCTATTATGAAAACATGAGAGTAAAAGGTCAATATTAAATAGTCAAGAATTTTTTTCAAGTTTGGAGTGAAACTGTAGCTTCCTATATAAAACATTTATGCATAGATAAAAACACTCTTCACGTATTTATAGATTTTGTTGCTATCTACCATACTTTTTCTTTTGTTCAAGAATAACTGTTTGAATACTGACAATTCAAACAATATATGTACTACTGCAAATTTTTGTTCCAATGCTGTAAATGTTGTACCTTGTAGGATACCTCAGTAGATTTCTCATTCCAACCTTTATTCTCGCTGGCAATTTAATTTTTTAAATTTTCTAAAGGGGGTCCAGTACCAAAAATAAAAATAAAAATTGTTTTTATATCAAAAATTTATCTTATGTATGCTATACTATTTATATGTATTTGAGACAATTTTCTTTATAAATATTGTGTTTATTCTTAAAAAAAATTGAAAGCCAAGAAAAATCTATAATAATTGATGTTTGCTTATTTTGATATAAGTCAAGAATTTTTTATTTATTTTTTTAAGTTAAAGCTTTCTGTAATTCATAATTGCATAAAAATAATATTGTCTTCACAAAATTTTGATGGATAAATAAGAAAGAATTAAAAACAATCTCAAAGTTTAAATATTGAAATTTTTGCTTTTTTTTATGTTATCTTCTATGCTATATGTTATTTTTTAAAACAGAATTAAAAAAATAAAATTTTTAAATGGAAAATGTTTAAAACTATATAAATTAAATGCTCCAAAAATTTGAATAGTCAATTGCTAATGGTTCTGGAGATATATCGATTTGAATTTGCGAAATCTCTGAAAAACACTAGTGCTTGTAAAACCCACTTTGAGCAGACGTTTCAGTGAGTTACACCCATTAGTGATGTTTTTATAACAGGTAATTTTGCAGTGTTCTAATCAAAGGAGGAATAAGATAAAAACATTCTTTTCAGGAATGTATGAACTGTTTTTTAAATCCTTTTTTTTTTTTTTTTTTTTTGGGACAAAATTTTAGTACTAGACTCCCTTTAAGTTCAAAAGCCACTTCTAAAATTTACTTATCACTTGCACAAATAAAAGGTATTCAAATTTGTATTTTTAGTATTGTCGTTAAATATATTTTAACCCTTTGCACTCCAGGCCTTTTTCGCGCGGAGGAATCAGCAAGTCGAGACATTTTAGGTTCGGCTGGTGTTTATGGATTTGCTTCATAGAAACTAAACACAATTTCCGCATCACACCTAATGGTCCTCTCGAGGGTTTGGCATCCAATTGTGTGGCGTCTGAGAGGCGCCACTGGAGTGCAAAGGGTTAAATAACCTTTTGTCTAATTTTCAGGAAACAAATTTTGTTTTAAATGTTTAGCTTTATAATTAAAAACAAAATTTTGAGGCAGAGCACTTGTTGGCTTCTGTTTGGCCAACTTACAAAATTTTTTATAAATTAACTAACTCGCAGATCAACACATTCACTGTGCATTGTTGTAATTTAAAATGAATATTTTTTCAAAAAATAAAATCAGTTTTGAAGAAGACATCAATGTTCCTCATTAGTATAACTTCTTCCCTATTTATCCTTGTGCCAAAAATAAAAAAAGATTAGCTACCTGTAACATGAGCAAAAATATAGTGTCAGTAGGGAAAAAGTTTGTTTTTTTGCTAAATATTTTTAGCAAATATACAAAAGGAAATATTATCAATGTTAGTTTTAAAATTGATCAGACGGGTGAACACTGATATAAAATACTCGGGTTTATACATTTCTGTACAAACCAGGTATAGAAATATCCAATTTACAGTTAATTACCAATGAATTGGCAAGGCTGCAGCTGATATGTGGCTGCTTAAGAAATAAGCCTAGCAAGCACTTAACAAATTAATTGATTATGCAATGCGATATTTTAATCAATTGATCTTTTTAACGAACAAACATGTTTTAGTTTTCTTGTAATTAAATTTTTTTTAAACTTTAGGATCAGAATTTTTGTATTGTAATTTCATAGGTAGGTTAGTGGAAACAAATTTTTTTTTTATTTAACCTCAGTTTACTTATTTTCGTATATCCAACATATTTATATTATTTTATATCATATATATATTATCATTACTGTAGCCGCTGAGTAATGATCATCCTACACGTTTAATTGTTATTATTCTCAATATGGCTATTATTTTTTTACTAAGACAGGTTTTTTATAATATTTATTTTAAGATTTTTTTAATTATTATTCGATCACCTTTTAATTACTTTTTTTTAACCATTTTTTTACGTAACAATTTTATACACATTTTTTTGTAGAATATATGGATTTGGAGGAAGAAATTAATAGGGAAAAGCAGATGCTTTTAGAAGAATTTGAAAGAAGGAAAAAAGTAAGTATTTTCTCTCCTCTTTATAATTAAGTAGAAAAAATATCAGTATAATTTTTATTTATTTATTTGTGTTTTGCAAAAAAAAATTTAGTTTGTTTTGGACAAAAATGTATAACAAATTTCTTTTCGATTTGATTTTCAGGCCCGGCAAATAAATGTGTCTACAGATGATTCAGAAGTTAAAGCACATTTACGTCAAATTTGTGAACCAATATGTAAGTTTTATTTACTATATTTATGTTTATTATGTTTTTACAGCAATGTTTTCAATATTTATCTTCAAAAGATCATATGTCACTTGAATATAAAGCATTAACTTGGACGGATGTAACAAAAACAATTGTCGTACATCAGCAAATTTTGTGATTCCTAAATGTAAAGTGCATATATATACTATTTAATGCAAGTACATTTTCACTGGATTAAACCCAATTATAATTTGTTTTATTTCATCAGCAGTTGGATACCATATGTACATCAGTTTGACCATTTGAAGTTTCTATATAACCATCAACACTAGAAATGTGAAAAGTCATATTGATACGTCACACATTTTTGACAAATTTAAATTTTTTATAAAATAGTATTGTATGTACATATTTTAAAATTTATTAACTGGTGCAAGTTTGGTAAAAACCAAAATTGGTAGAATGTGGACAAAATAGATGAATCTATCAATTATTCATACAATAGTTTTTGTAAAAATTTTATATACAAGTTGAAGATGGACGTATGTCATTTTAAATTGTTAAAATTTTCGCATACTCGGTGACATTTGAAGGAATTGGGCTAAAACTAAACTGTCAATACCTTATGTGTCAAAATTTGTTTAACCGGTGGGGCTTTAGATGCTGACATTATCTGTACATAAATACTACAACTCCATGGCTTGTGTGGTAGGGGCTAAAAGACAGTGGTGTACTTTTATGCCAAACTGCCAATTCTCCAAAAACAACTATGAGTATGAAATATTGCACAATCTTAAAATTACACTATTTTACTGACATGAATTAGTGTTATTTACTATTTTTATATTTTCATCATTCATTCAGAAAAATGGCCAGTTTGGCAATGTATTCTTTTTGATAATTCTTATATGGGCCTTTTAGAAATTATAATAATATTAAACTCCAAAATAGCGATTTTGGCGTTATACATTTTGATATTTATTACATTATTCTATCTTGTAAGTGCAACAGAGACAAAACAATCGTTGATGGGTGATGCTTAAGGCAAGAGAATTCTATGTTAAAGACATTAATTTTTCAATTTTTATGCCTTTATAGCATTTTATGGAAATTTCGGTGGTGGGGATATTTAGAACACCTTACCACAGTGATTTTATCAAAATCGTTAAAGCTGTTTTTTAGCAATTGCTGAAAAACATGATTTTTTCATATTTTCCTATGTCTGCTACCTTATGCACATGCACAATTTTAAGGAAAACCTTAATGGTAGGTCAGATGGCCACCACTAATCCTCACACCAAATTCGAACATCATAGGTCAATTCGTTCAAGAGTTATGCTGACCATGTACACACAAATAGACTAATTTTTTATCACTTTTCTGAAGTCGGGATGTTCCAAAACTTGGAGAGAAAAAAATTTAAAAATTGAACAAAAGCAGTACTTTCATTACCCTGTGTTAACATATGTGGTAATTGAAATTAATAATTCCAACAAATAATGGATGTTACAACTTATTAGAATCTATATTTAAGTTGACAGATCCAGACCTCATTGTTCATAGTAAATCATTTAAGTTTCCATTGCAGTTTAGTTACAATAATTAAATTGATTGATTGATTTAATTGGTTGAATTGATATTCCATTCATCAGTAATACATTAGAACTAAGGAAATTGCTTTTTAAGTAGAAAAAGTTAGCTGTTATGCAAAAAGGCATTCCATTTCGTCAATTTCCAATGATAATTGCTTCAAATGAATATAAATAAATAAAAAATAATACTTTTCCAAGAATCAAAATAGTTATTTCTTGAATGGATCAATGTGAATTTAAATTAATTCTAGATTAGGGAAACAAGCATCGTTACATACAGGAACATACTGGGTGGCCCAGCGGGTAATGTTTACAACAAAGTCCAATAGATGGCGCTAGGTGCACGTGAGTGAAGCCAAACTTGGTGCGCATGCTTCGGTGAGTGGGCAATTGTAAATGTGATGTTCCTTCCTCTACCCGAAAAAATTTCTTGTGTGGTGTGCAATATCCTCGCAAGGTGTGTTTGGCCCTATTTTCATCGATGGAACTCTAAGCGCGGCGAATTACAGAAAGTTCCTGGACGAGGAGTTCATCCCTTTTCTTCATGGTCATGACTTGGTCCAAGGTCATTGGTTTATGCAGGATGGAGCCAGACCACATCGTACGGCGGATGTTTTCGAGGTGCTCAATGAGCATTTTAGCGATCGAATCATTGGGTTAGATTACCCATCGCACTTCCAAGGTGGTATCGAATGGCCCCCATATTCACCAGATCGGAACCCCTGCGATTACTACCTATGGGGTTATTTGAAGAGCAAAGTGTGGCAGACAAATCCTACGAACCTTCCAGAACTGAAAACCGCCATTACAACTGCTGTCGACACGATTGACAGTGAGGCCTGCTTACGAGTAATGGTTGGATTCCAGAACCGCCTAACTACTGTCCTTGTTAAAGATGGCGGGCACTTCGAACCTCTTTATCATTAATTGCCCAATATGTCCATTCAATAAACGTCATTAAATTCTTCTCATGTCTCTTATTTGTTTTTATTTTTTCATTTGTTTCAAACATTACCCGCTGGGCCACCCAGTAAGAAGCTCTTTAATTACTAGTAGGATTTTTGTAACATACTAACTCAAACCTACAAACTGTGCTTTCATAAATATAATAATTCCAACCTTTGTAAACTGGATGTGGATCACTGTGCACATGCATAGATTTATTTTACTAAATATTTTTCATTACAGCAGCATTTAATTGTCAGATTAGTATCTCCTAAGCATCTTAGAAAATTAGAATATGAAATTATTTTTTTAAATGACTTACTACTTCAAATCTTAAGTAGTAAGGTAGTCTTTTTTCATTGATATGTTCTGCAACTTTAATTTTTTCCACAACTGTTGCTATTCCCAAACGATTTGGTTTTATTTTCCTTCAGAGAAGGTCAAACAATCAATTCTTGTTGCAATCGATTAATGTCAATACTATAATATTTTTTAAATTTGGCAATTAGAACCGACACATATGAAGCACACATTGCATTTATGAACTGAAAATTAAACTAAATGCCCAAGAGATTCCATCTGTGTTTTCAACTATTCTAAATGCAAAGGCTGAGCACTTTCCATTTTAACATGTATCTGAAGGCATTTACCGCAATTTCAGCTACTGTTTTATCCAAATTGTGCAATGCATTTAACTGTTGCATAGTGGAAATTCTTCAAACCACATATTTACTGTACTCACTGTTAAATGATCAAAAATTATGCTATGGAATTTTTGCTTCCAAAAAACAAATAAGTTCATTTTTCATACTTAAAGTGCTGTCAGAACATAGAAATTTGGATATTCTTTGGTTTTGAAAATTTCAAGGAAATATTTTAAAATCATGAACATTTTTTGTTTCTCATTAACAAAACTGAAAATGATTTTAAAATAAATTTCTCGTCCATTGATATTTTAATTTTTTGGATAATAACAAAGCTATTTGAAACAGTGGAAGCATATAAAAAAAGTCGGAGAAATCTCTATAAAGCTGTTAACTTATTACTTTCTCTCAGGTTTGTTTGGAGAAGGCCCAGCTGAGCGTAGAGAAAGGCTGAGGCAGATTTTAGCCAGGCTTGGGGAAGATGCCATAAGAAGAAAGCAAAAAGAGGAAGAAAAGGAAGAAATTAAAGAAAAACTGGTACACTTTTTCAATATATTTAGCTTTGCTCCTTTATCTCTACTGTATGAAGTACGTAAATTAACTGAATGGTATTTTCTTAGACTGACAAGACATGGTACCATCAGGGTTCAGAAAACTTATTGAAAGCAAGAAAGTGGCTTGTTGGTTATTCTATACCTAAGCAAGTAGTTTTTGATATTTATCCATTTATTTATGATTAAAATAATATAACATAAAACAGAGTTTTTCTAAAAATCCTTTATATGCATTGTCAATTTTTATATTCATTAACACAGCACCAATATCAAAAACATTTCTATCAGCGAAATGTGTGGCAAACTATGTTTCAAAATTTATTTATTAAAAATGAATGGGAACCTTACATCTAATTATCATTTATTTATTCTGATTAACCTTTTAACTGTTCTGCCCGAGGTAATCTCGGGCACAGCACTGGTGTTCCAAAATGTCACGCCCGAGTATTACTCGGGGTAATTTTTTTTTGATTGCTTCGTGTTGTTATACCCGAATATATCTCGGGAGGAATTTATTTGCGCTCAATGCAATAGATGGCAGCACTATACTGCAAGTTTCAAAGGTTAGATGCCAAAGGGCTAAGTATATTTTATTTTGTACTAGCTGAATACCCGTGCTGCGCTACGAAATTTTACCATTAGCATTTTAGCGATCAAAAGACATTCATGTATTCTACACTTCAGACGTTTGCTCCCATTTCGATCCCGACAAATTGATTTATCAAAATAGGAACTTTCCTTTGTTGACATTTTAAACGAAATTTATAATTGTGAATAGTAAACTGCTATAGTTTATTGTGTTTATGTTTGCTCTTAGTTCTAAATTTCAAAGTAGTAGCTGTATTGGAATTAAGTTAATTAGACATTAAGTTAATCCTCGTATAGTTTCAATGTTGCGTCGTCTTTTCATCCCTTAAAAATTCGTTAATCGATATTGGAATGACTTATTTTTTTAACATTTGCAAAAAAATATCAGAAAAATGACTACATTGGAAGAGGAACATTCGGATATCCCTCGTTTGGAACATTTAACCCCTTCTCGACCCCTTAAAGTTGGTTAATCGAGAACAGAATAGCTTACTTTTTCTATGTTTAATTTTTTTGACATTTGTACCAAATTTCCGAGTTGTGACCATATGGGAAGTGGTACATTCGAATATTCCTCGTTTGGAACGTTTAACCCCTTTTCCACCCCTTGATCCACCCGAGATCGGAATAGTTTACTTTTTCTGCGTTTGTCTTTATTGATATTCACACCAGTTTTCAGAATTGTGAAAATATGAGAAGTAGGACATTCGAATATATCGCTCGTTTGGAACGTTTAACCCCTGTTCCACCCCTTAAAGTGGGTTAATCGAGATCGGAATAACTTACTTTTTCTTCGTTTGTCTTTATTGATATTCTCACCAATTTTTAGAGTTGTGACGAAATGAGAAGTAGGACATTCGAATATTCCTCGTTTGGAACTTTTAACTCCTTTTCGAGCCCTTAAAGTGGGTTAATCGAGATCGGAATAGCTTACTTTTTCTATGTTTACTATTGTTAATATTTGTACCAATATTTAGAGTTGTGACCAAATGGGAAGTAGGATATTCGAATGTCCCTCGTTTGGAACGTTTAACCCCTTTTCGACCCCTTAAAGTGGGTTAATCGAGATCGGAATAGTTTACTTTGTCTATTTTTACCATTGTTGATATTTGTGCCGATTTTCAGAGTTGTGACTATGTGGGAAGTAGGATATTCGAATGTCCCCCGTTTGGAACGTTTAACCCCTATTCGAGCCCTTAAAGTGGGTTAATCGAGATCGGAATAGCTTACTTTTTCTATGTTTACTATTGTTAATATTTGTACCAATTTTTAGAGTTGTGATCAAATGGGAAGTAGGATATTCGAATGTCCCTCGTTTGGAACGTTTAACCCCTTAAAGTGGGTTAATCGAGATCGAAATAGTTTACTTTTTCTATTTTTACCATTGTTGATATTTGTGCCAATTTTCAGAGTTGTGACTATGTGGGAAGTAGGATATTCGAATGTCCCCTGTTTGGAACGTTTAACCCCTTTTCGACACCTTAAAGTGGGTTAATCGAGATCGGAATAGTTTACTTTTTCTATTTTTACCATTGTTGATATTTGTGTCGATTTTCAGAGTTGTGACTATGTGGGAAGTAGGATATTCGAATGTCCCCCGTTTGGAGCGTTTAACCCCTTTTTGACCCCTTAAAGTGGGTTAATCGAGATCGGAATAGTTTACTTTTTCTATTTTTACCATTGTTGATATTTGTGCCGATTTTCAGAGTTGTGACTATGTGGGAAGTAGGATATTCGAATGTCCCCCGTTTGGAACGTTTAACCCCTTTTCGACCCCTTAAAGTGGGTTAATCGAGATCGGAATAGTTTACTTTTTCTATTTTTACCATTGTTGATATTTGTGCCGATTTTCAGAGTTGTGACTATGTGGGAAGTAGGATATTCGAATGTCCCCCGTTTGGAGCGTTTAACCCCTTTTTGACCCCTTAAAGTGGGTTAATCGAGATCGGAATAGTTTACTTTTTCTATTTTTACCATTGTTGATATTTGTGCCGATTTTCAGAGTTGTGACTATGTGGGAAGTAGGATATTCGAATGTCCCCCGTTTGGAACGTTTAACCCTTTTTCGACCCCTTAAAGTGGGTTAATCGAGATCGGAATAGTTTACTTTTTCTATTTTTACCATTGTTGATATTTGTGCCGATTTTCAGAGTTGTGACTATGTGGGAAGTAGGATATTCGAATGTCCCCCGTTTGGAGCGTTTAACCCCTTTTTGACCCCTTAAAGTGGCTTAATCGAGATCGGAATAGTTTACTTTTTATATTTTTACCATTGTTGATATTTGTGCCGATTTTCAGAGTTGTGACTATGTGGGAAGTAGGATTTTCGAATGTCCCCCGTTTGGAACGTTTAACCCCTTTTCGACCCCTTAAAGTGGGTTAATCGAGATCGGAATAGTTTACTTTTTCTATTTTTACCATTGTTGATATTTGTGCCGATTTTCAGAGTTGTGACTATGTGGGAAGTGGGAGAATTAGTGATGTGTGAGTCAGTGAGTGAGTGAGTGAGTCAGTGAGTGAGGGCTTTGCCTTATATATATAGAGATTAAACATTTGTTTTTTGCAATAAAAAAAGTGAACAATTTAGGTACCCAAATCATCTAAATAACTGAACAGCTAAAGGGTTAAAATAATTTTATTTATCAAAAAAAAGTTTTGGCAACAGGAAACAGTTTCCTCAATAATCGGTTCAATGGTATTTTAATGCGATTGGATGACGGCAAGATGGTTTATTAGCAATCCGTAAAAGCGACCTTTTAGTGACAGTAATAGTCCCACAATTTGATAGAATGCATTGTTATCGACATCTAATCTATCTGCCAAGTTTCAGCTCGATTGGATGACAGCAAAGGGGTTAATTAAGCCTCTGCAGATTCCGCTCCCATCGACAAACAAACACACAAAATTGAAGTTAATATAAAAAATTTAAAAATACTAAAAGTAAAAGCAAGCAAACTACCTTGGTGATTGCAAGGGTCGCAGTCGTCTTAAATTTCCTAAAATTGTACTAAAATTTTTTCGATAATTCCTTAAAAAAAATATTAAACCCCAAAAAATTCTCCACATTTTTTCCAAAACCTGCAAAAACCCACGATATTCTTCCAGATGAGAAAAATTAATTAAATTTGAGTGTTTGTCAAAATAGTTTGTTTGATTATATAACTGTTAGTTTGCTAAAAAATTGTTTGATGCTCAATTTTTTTTAAATTGGCAGTTTTCTGCTTGTATTGAAACAATCTTTGGAAAGAATATGTCTGTGTTGTTCCTGTATCAGCTTCAAAAGAAATATCCCTAAATTTTTTGCTAATTATCTCTAAAATGTTCCTGAAATTTTTGGAATTATACCTAAAATTCCTGCTGAATTTTTTTTAGAAAACAAATGTGCATCCTGTGAATGATGTCATGGATTAAGAATGCACTAAATTCTGTTGGCTAGTTAGCCAACATTGGCATTGTGCAATTATCGAGCGAGACACTCGGCGGCGAGACACTCCAAACAACTGGTCTTAAGGACTAATTTTTTTTTGTGGTGTTTTGTTTTGAAGCGCAACTGAAATATGAATTCAGTTTAACAATAATTCCTGATTTTAAAAACTCTTTAAATACCTGATGTTGCTACTTTGCCCACCTTGCTTGGACTTCCGTTTTACCTAGTTTTCATTATTCAAAATATTCATTGTTAATCATAACTTATTATATGTATTAAAAACATTTGTCATTTTCAATTGTTTAATAGAATCAGTTTTTAATGTGAATCTGAAAACTAAATTGTTCAAGTGTCATTTCTTTCGATATCTTGTATTATACTTCTTGAACTAAATTAAGTAAGTCAAACTATCTCTTCTTTAAAAAAAAATTATTATAGCTATCAACTTGCATGTAGACAATAATATTACTGTCAGTCGCTGCCTTTTACTTATGTTAGAAAAAAGGTTTCAAGAAACCACATCCAGTTCTCAACAAACAGCCACTTTATTTTTCAAAAAAAAAAAAAAAAAAAAAAACCTTTTTGATACAATCCAAACACATTTCATTACTTTTTTTAAAAAAATACTCTCTCGTGCAACACGTTTATAAAATTATAAAAGCAGTTTGTTATCCCCTGGCTGGTATCTAGCATAATAAACGAATGCAACTGCATTATTAATTCAGAAACCTTACAATTACTCCACACTTAAAAACATTATATTTTCATTTAAGTACTTATTGCAAAGAAATGATTTTCATAACCTTTAAAACTAATGCTTGAATTATTTATAGCAATAACTAATAGTGAATATATTATTAAGAATACAATTGTTATTTTTAGAGCAAAAGAGCGATTAACCCTTGCTAAAAAAGATAAGGAAGAACCAGATTCATTGAAAAACGCAAAAAAACAAGAACAATACAAGAAACTCAGGGTAAGGAAAACTATTCCTCTTATTTTGCTTTACAAATTCGTATTTTGAAATTTTAATTATAAAGAATGTACAATGCTTACAATTATATAGAAAAAATGCTGTACAATAATGCTTTGTCTTAAATGTTTGTCAAATTTATAGGCCCCAAAAAGGATATTTAATTTTTTTTTTTTTTTTCATTGTATGTATGGGTAAAAGATGTAATTTAGGAACAGTAAATTATATTAGCACCAGACTTTGCAGGTGCTCTGGGAAATACCTGGAATTTTAATTAATTGCCTGAACACTTAAAGTTTTCATAAGCATTATTGATTATTCTTTTGAACATCTTGAAAAATCTCTTGCATTTTTTTTTTTTTTTTTAAACCTTTTTGTTAATAGAGCTTGAATCATAGTTTGTATTCATATATAATCAGTTTTATATTTCTTTTTCTTGTTTTATTTTACTAAAGTTAAGCCACCTGGTCAAAGAAATTATTTTAGTTTTGTTTATTTTGTGATAAGCTTTGCATTTAAGATTGTATATTCTATTCAGTTTTTTGGGGGGAACTTTCTGTATAGTGTTTATTGTACTTGCTAAAAACGCCACCAAATTTGGATTGTATCTTTTCAGTCTTTGAATATCAATTGCAGTCAAGTTGGTGATACCAGGCCTTTATCTTTTTGCCAGTTTAGTCCTGATTCAAAAATGCTTGTTACTGCGTCATGGTAAGTAGTGTTTTTCCCCTTTTTAAGAATAACTGAGTGACCACAGAACCTGGAAATCGGAGAAATGTCAGGAAACTTTCTGGTTCTGAAAAAAATCATGAAAATGTCAGGAGCTTTTTTAAAATATCACAAAAAATAGGAAATTTTGCTGTCATTGTTTGAAGGTACGTTTCCCAGTTCATCCATATTTTGGCACCATTTACCCAAAGAATTGTGGCGGTAATGGTTAGAAATTTCATGTTACAGAATAATTTTAACTTTTCATTGGTGCCAAAAGTATTTAAAAAAAATTGGCATATTATGCCTTTGGGATACATGTTTTGTTTGATCAGGATGTCTACACATCTGGAAAAGTTGAGAAATTTTTTAAAAGTTTGCTATAAAATCAGAGAAATTTTTAGAAATCTATAAGAGAACCTTTTTTTCTGAATTTTGTGATTTTGATTGTGAACAATGATTGCAATAAAAAAATCTGCACGTTCTTTTTTTTTTTTTTTTTTTTCAAAGTAGTTTTAGAACTTGCCTTGCAGAACACAAAACCATAGAACAAAATGTATTATTCTGGAAAAAGTAGAAATTTAATTAGTTATTTTATAAGGTTATTTTAATTTAATATTGAACATTTTGTTGTGAAATATTTTTTGTGTATTATACATTGATGAGATTCTTCCACCTTTTGACGGATTTTCGCTTTTTATGTAAATTTTTTCGCTTTTTTGTCCTTGCTTCAAGGATCCATGTTTTTTCCGTTCTGGTCCAGTTTTTCCCGCGAAAAGCATACTTTTTCTCACGTCTGTGTAAAAGATTTTCCCTCTTCGCTCCCCTTTTCTTGCAGATTATGGATGCTTGGCAATCAGGATACACTTCGCCTGTGATTGGTTCCAAATTGAACTGCCCTTCTATGATCGATTATTGAAGTCATGTCACATGACCACCTAGATGTTTTGGAGTTCTGCGCATGCCCATAGACAACCAAAACAAATGTTGATACAATACAAAGCGAAACAATATTGTTCTTTCACGTAAAAACTTTTAAATGTTTTCTTATAAAAATATATAATCAGACAAAAATAGTTTAATGGCACATTTGCATTTTTTCTTAATTACAGAGATTTTAATTTACCGAAAAGTTAGTTAATAAATGTGCAAAAGTTGTAGATCTGATCGCACATTTTTAATCTTGGTTACTGAAGCAATTTCTTTATAAATATATTGCTTCCTTCTGATGATTAAATTATACTTTCGTTGGAAAGTATTGTCTGACATTATTAAGTTAAATAAAATGGTTATTATATCAAATCCCAACACTTTTACAAGCAACAAAGTAAGCAGATTTTATAGTTTTATGCACTTTTTAAATAGGCAATTTTACGTATAGTTTGTGTGGAGGGCATTTTTCTTCTTTCTTTTATCACTGAAATTTGGAGAATTCTAGAGTAGTATGTTTTGGGAACAATGTTTGGCACATATTTATTTCTTCCTTAATATTTGAAATGTAAATATCAAATAGTGTGAGAAATTTATTGCATTTTTAAAATTGGTAAGTCACATGCTTTTTCTTTTTTTGTCAAATTTTTTAGATATTGTCCCTTACGCATGTTTTTTGAAAAAATTTTGGTGTTCGCATATGATTTCAGTCTTTTTGCCTTTTGCCAATCTAATCCCTGATTATTCATTTTAAATTGAAACTAACTAGAAAATATACTGAAAAATTAAAAATATGTTTATCAAATTCAAATCAATATTCACAATTATCGCAAATGCATTTTCTTCATAGACTCATGGTTCTCACATTTTTAAGAAACCTTGAAAAGTGCTTGAAAACCTTGAATTCTGGAAAAATACGTTAAAAGGGCTTACATTTTATTTTCTAAAAATATAGCATCTTTAAAAATTTTGGTCAACAGTGTGAGCAAAATCTTTCGTATTTAGTTAAGCCAATCAGCAACTAGAAAAACAGTTCAGTTGAACGTATACATATTTCGTCATTTCTCCCTTTCACGAATACAGCACAGCCCGTGTAACATACCCTGAACATCTGATCAAGTCGCATGATCTCTTGTTTCGTTTATGTATCGTGTGTACTAATTTTTTGCGACTGTTTGAAAATTGCAGGTTAATGCATTTCCAATTAAAGCTGATTAGAAAAGCCAGAATATAATATCATGGTTTGAAGCCTATGTGTTGGATTTGCACTTTGCATGATGTACTTGTGTGTCAAAAATGTCATGATGGGAGATAGTTCTTTAAAAAGCCATGCCAAGTACAAAAAGCACATGGATTTAGTATCTATAAAAAGTTCGATAAGGATTGTTCGAACTAATTATACCCTAAAAAATACCCCCAAAGCTGATATTATTCGCAACAATCAACATCGTCAGGTCGATGGAAGCATAAGAGGAGGTGTAATTTAAAGCGAAGTTTTAGATACGGAAATACTATGGACATGAAAACCATAAGAAAATCATAGCCTTTAAAAATTAAATGGAAACATTGATAAATTATGTAATTGCATGTTCACCAATAGTGTGACTATCTACATTTTCATGTGGAGAAAAAAACTGCATAATATGCAGCATTTGGAATCAAGCCTAGTGAATTGGAAGACAGTTTTATCAATAAGACCTTTGTATTATTATTTAATGAAAGTCTCTATGATGGAAACAAGAAAATCAAATGGATGTTCGCATCCGATATTGGCGTAATTACCAAGCGAGTACTATAAAATCGGTTTTTATCTATTGTAACCCTAAAATTTTCTTTTATTGATTACCATTGTATTTACTCAATTTGAACGTGCACCGTTTGCCAATAAAAAAAATTTGAATTTTTTTTTAATGTATTTGTGTTGATGAAACATCTTTGAAAAGTCCTTGAATTTGTTTCCCTTTCCAGTGTACGAAACATGAGACTTGCTTTAAAATTGCTGATATCCATCTTGTATGCTGTAGTTAAAATGTATATTAATAATTTATTTTATAGGAGTGGCCTTTGTAAATTGTGGTCAGTCCCTGATTGTGAATTAATCAGAACTTTGAGAGGTCTGTACAAACTTAATTATTAATGAACATTACCTAATTCAATATGTGGTTATTTCATTACTAAAAACATTATTATTTATTTATATATCAGCAAATGTGTGTGTCTTTGTAATTATCTTATAATGTTTATTAATATGTATTGTCTAATTCAATATTTAGTTATTTCATTTGTGCAAGTTTAAAGAATAATAAATTTAATTCTATTCATAATGCATTACTTTTAATGCAATGAACTACACAGCATACAACAAGCATGAAACATTTTACTGCTCTTTGTAATTTTCTTATAAAATCAATTTAAAACTTTAAGCACTTAATTAAGAAACCAATTCCAATATATTTAAACTTGTAAAACTAATTAAACTTTACTCCAATGTTGAAAATCTTTGGAGTTCATATCACTCTTTTTTTATGAAAATCCAATCCGATACAACCAAACAATTATTAAATATTTCTCTAGTTTCATATTAAGCTCATAAAATTAATTTAAATCCTATTGTCATGCTATATGTCTATAACAGATGCATGTAAATTGCATTTTATAATTCTAGAGAATTTAACCGTAGTTCTGTACCATTGTCAAATATTTAATCTTCATTTTATTGCAGTTGTGTATGAAAGAATTAACAAACTATTTGTACTGTGTTGGAAATCTGCAATAAAGCATATTTATAACAAAATTTTATTACTTTCGATATGGCAACTGTAAATAGGGAACATTCAATATATAGTTGTTAAACACAACGTTATTGTACAACAGACTTTGTTAACTTTACTAAATGCACAGGAGTCACATTCGCCCTAAAATTCCTAATCTTCCTTGCATTTTTGTTTCTCCCTAAAATTCCTAAAATTGTACTTACATTTTTTGATAATGCCTAAAAAATTAATACCTCCGACAATGTCTTGATTTTCCTTTAAAACCCGGTTATTCCTCTAAAAAAAAAATTCTGTTTTTGAGGTTTACACTGATATAATAGCCTGTTATTGCTGAGATTTACATTGTTGTGATGATCATTTTTGCTGATGTAATATCCACTATGACAGTGATTTTTTCTGGTATATTTATTGATCTAGTCTTTAAAAATTTAGTTGATCGACTTTACAATTTGAATTATTGTCGAACAATTTTAAATTGTAACAACGCTCATAAGTATTAGTTAAAGTTTAACAATTGACTCTTTTGACTTTGAATTTTGTCAAAAGAATTAAATGAGTGGGTTTAATTATCTTCACATGTTTGTCAGAATAGTACGATTGATTAAATGTAAAACTGTTTTTGGCTAAAAAGTTGTTGAATTGTTAAATTTTTTGAAAATTGGCAATTTTTTCTCTGGTATTGAAACAAGCTTTGGAAAGAACATTTCTGTGGTAAAAGCTTATGTCAGCTTTAAGAGGAAACATTTTCCTAAACTTTTTAGAGTTATCCCTAAAAATTTTCTAAAATTTTTGGATTTATCACTAAAATTCCTACCTAATTTTTTTAGAAAACTCACTGCTCCCCCTGAATGCATCATAAATCATAATTAAAAAAAGTATGCGAAATCTTTGTATTCTACCTTTTGTTCTTTTCAGGTCACAATTGCAATGTTGGTTCTATTGTGTTTCATCCTCAGGCAACACTAACACAATCTGAAACCAGTGTTAATATGGCTTCTTGCTCTACGGATGGTACTGTTAAATTGTGGGATTTGAAAAGGTACAAAGTTCTTATTGTTTCATTATGTTTATTTAGTTTGATGTTCTTCCTATAGACTGGTACCAGACAAGAACCGCTAAATTGCAGCGATAACTCATCCAAACTAACACCTTTCAAATCATTCATAATTCCTATAACAAACCGTTATTGGGTTACTATAGCAACCCTATAACCAGGGGCGAGATTTTTCTGCCTTTTGGTGGTTTTCCGATCAGAAAGTGTACTTTTCGTCATGTCTGGGCAAGAGATTTTCCCACATCGCTCCCCTTTTCTCGCTAATTACTTCACATGTGCTTGGCGAGCGTGTTATACTTTGTGCTGGGATTGGTTTTTGAAATTATGTGACCACCTCAGTGTTTTGGGGGTAAAGCATTCTGTTTTATTTTGTCTCACCTTGGGTATAATAAATCTTTTCTTGCTTACCTGATTTATACTTAAAAAATAATTAAGTTTCTAATTATTGTTGTTTAATATTTTCATCATGTTGCATGTTTTGATATTTTATTTCTTGAAGTCTTTTGCATATAAATTATTTACAAACTTCTTTGCTCACATGTGATATTTACTTTTTTGCTAATCTCATCCCAGTATAACAAATTGTAAATATTAAGGTTTGGCGATACATTTACGTGTCATTTAAACATGTTAAGATATATGCTTGGCGCCAACTGGTACCCATCCGACGGAAGAGTTTAGTGTGTTTATAAGTGTTTGTAATTTTTATAAAAAATTCAAAAAAGTATCATTACATGATTCAATTAATTATTACTATGATTTGAAAGTGCTGGTTGATATAAATTTGAGTTTGCAGCTCGATAATTTTCATATTTAAAATTAATATTTTGTTCAAAGTTGCATTACTAAAGATGTTTTTTGGTAATAAAATATATTCCAATTGTACTTTTATGAAAAGGAAATCTTTTATTGTGATTATACCATACTTTTGATTCTACGCTCAACTTTTATATTCTCAAAATAAATAGTAATATAATTTTTTCGTTACTGCTTTAGTCGATGATTGTAGTGAAGTGCAATATAAATATTTACTTGTTTAAGTGAAATTTGTTTCATTAATGAACATGATATTTTACTTCAGAGGCATGGTTTAACTAACTATAAACAGTTAAGAAATTTTCATTAATTTTCTCATGTATGTGTAAGAAATGAAAAAAAGGTAATGTTCACCTATCAAAGGCAATTTTAATATACTTGCTGTAAAATGTTCTTTAAATCTAACATTTATGGGTTAACTCGGGGAATTTCCTTAAGTTAAGCATGCATTAACAGATATATTTTTTAATTACGGTATCCTTCATAGTTACAATAAACCAATCAGACAAATTCTCAGGCTGGAATTTATTTCCAACAGTACTGCACAAAAATATTAATTTGCAATATAATTTTCTCACTTGGCTTTCTCTTGTGTAAACAGGTGTGTACCACTGGTTTATGATGACTTCCGTAAAACAATGAGGCATTTTAATTTCTTTTTTAAGTGCACTTTACTCATCTACATTTTTGATGGAATTCTGGGCCAGTGTTTTAAAGTAGCTGAATGCCAAAAACATAAGCTTATGTTATATTGCTCTTGATCTTCTGTCACTGCAATCTGATTAGGGCATAATGTGCTCTATGTGCCACATTATAAAAACATAGTAAACACATAATTAAGTTCATTTATATAACACCCAAGTAATGAACATTAAAAGAAGAGCCAAGATATGAAAAAATACCAAAGTTTCTGAAAAAGTATTCATATATTTGACTTACAACTAGCCAGCAGAGTTAAGTGACAAAATCACCGGTCCATCATATTAAATACTTTGGTAAAAAGTTATTCTAAAGTTTGAAATATGTGATATGTTATTAATGCATTTAATAAAGATGAATGATGTAACTTTTGCGACAGTTAGACTTTCATTTGCAATATCAGAGGGGCGTCAGAACCAGAAAATCAGAGAGCTTTTTGATTGTAGAAAAAAATCAAGGAAATGTCAAGGAACTTTTTGGAATTTCGCGAAAATCATTGAAATTTTTTATTATTTAAAACGTGTTTTCCCATTCATATGTATTTTGGCACCATTTACCTGGAAAATTGTGGTGGTAATCATTAGAAGTTTAATGTTACGGAATAATTAAAACTTTTTATTAACACCAAAACTATTTTATTTTATTTTTTGTAAAATTGGCATATAATGCTAAAGCATACGTGTTCTATTTAATTAGAATGTCTACACATTTAGAAAAATTTGAAACACAAAGTTTATAACATAAAGTTAATTTCTTTAGATATTTGTGACTTTAAAAAATATATCCTTTGTAATTCAGTCTCTCTTCCATGTTTTGTACTATCTATCTTAAAATACTGCACTTTTTCATACCTTATAAAAATTCATAGGTTTATCATAAAGATTAACATAACTAAGTATATCTAACTTTTAACAATTCAAATATATCTGTTTTTTTAAATTATGTCTTAATGTTTTTTATATATTATTTACCACGTTGATCGTTACAAAGAAAAACCCTCCTAATTAACTTTTTTTGGCTTGGAATCATTTTACTTTCATGTGATGCAGTTTCATAATGTTAGTCCAATAACTCTTAAAAAGTTTCTAATAAAAATTAAAGGCTTTTTAAGAATTTGAAAAAGAAAACTTTGTGGTACAAATTTAAAGTGTTTAGTTGTTTAATCTGAAAATTGCAGATTTTTGTCAAATTTCAAACAAAGTTTTGTTTTTCTTTGTCTTAATGTTTTTTTTTATCATTCCTACAGTGATGAACCAATTGCTGATTTAGAAGGCCACGCCCCTCATCGCGTGTCTCGGCTCACATTCCATCCTTCAGGCCGTTTTCTAGTGACATGCGTGTGAGTATATTTTTCTCCTAAATTCAATATGACATCTTATATATTTTATTTGATATGTTTGGCATGTGTCTTATTAACATTTTAAGAAGTCTCAAATATTTTCTTTTATAAATTTTTAAAGGATTACTCGTGTTATAGTTACAAAAATGATCCCTTAATGAAATGATATAAATTAAAAACTAAAAAATAGTGTGTAATATATTTTATATTTGAAATCATTTTGTCAATGCCTATGCAGTGAGTGCCTTCACCTGCAATAGTCTTTTTTTTTTTTAATTTTCACTTATGAAATAAAGTACACTGTTTTTAATTTATTAAATTCATTAAGTGATCCTTTTCATACATACTTGCCAAATTTCAAGGTTTTATACAAAGTAGTTTCTAAATTAGATGGGCTAGAAGATCGTAACATAGCGAGTGAATGGATTGATCCTTACTAAGACTTCGTCTTAAGAGGGAATGTCCTTCCCTCATAGACCATCCCTTTTTATCTTGGTCGCAATATCTGCCAAGGTTTTAGAACATGTGTATTTTTATACCAAGTATAATATTCAAAATAAAAGATCTTTAACAAAAAAATTTTAATCGAAAATAATTAGTGTTTTTTATTATTATTATTTTATATATAGTTTTTATAAGTTACCTTACACAAACTTTTTAAAGTGAAATGAAAAGCATCCAGTTATTTTGTGTTCCTTATTCAGAGTGGCAACAAAACCTGGAAATCAGGGAAATGTCGGGGAATTTTTAAAAATTTCATGAAAATCAGAGAAATTTGCTATTATTGTTTTGAATGTGTGTTTACCCTTTCATCTGTATTTTGGCTCCATTTACATGGAGCATTGTGGCTATAAGTGATAGAAATTTTATGTCTCTGAATAATTTAAACTTTTCATTGCTGACAAAACTATTAAAAAAATTGGAATATTATATCTGGCATATATGTTCTGTTTGATTAGGGTATCTACACATCCTGGAAAAGTTGGGGAAATCAGGAAAAAAATGTTTGTCATAAAATAAGAGATTTTTTTTAGAAATCTATCTGGGAACTTTTTTTCCTGAATTTTGGGCCAATCCTGTTGTTGTTGGACAGCACTTTTGAAAATCTTTCATGGTGTTTGACGTTCTAATAATGTGGGCTAATATAGCATAGGAATTATTTTCTCAACTCATCAAAAGTAATGAATCAAATAATCTTTATTTCTTGTTAGCTTTGATAATTCATGGAGGTTGTGGGACCTGGAAGTGAATGAGGAGATTCTTCATCAAGAGGGACACAGCAAACCTGTCTATGATGCCAGCTTTCAATGCGACGGATCTCTCTTGGTCACTGGGTGAGTCCATAAAGAAGCTGGGTTTAAGTCGTTTTCCAATGAACTCTCCAATAATAGGGTTCCCACAGTCATTAAGATTGCTTAATATTTTTTAACTTGTTTTCCAGGTCTTAAAAGTGCTTAAAAATGCTTAGAGATCCATAAAAAATTTTGTCACTTTTCTGTGCTACAACAAAATTTTCTGGTATATTTGTATTGCACATGTACATAGTTTGGTTCATATTTGCTGATTGGCTGAGTAAAAATCAAATGTTTTTACTTACCCTCTGCAGAGTTCATCCTAGGCATTTTTGGAGGGGCGGCGTGCCCTGCCTGCCCTTTTTCTATAAAAATAGCGCCCTTCCTGCCCTTTTTCAGAAAAAAATTCATCCTGAAAGAATTTGAAAAACTTTTGTTTTTTCCCTCCCAACAGTACGCAATATGTGGATCACACCTACTGAAATCGGTGATATGATAATATAGCAGAGGGCAGTGTAACCAGTAACACAGAAATGACAAGTTAAATTAAAGTAAAACAAATTTATTTAAGTCTAGAATAAACATTAATCTTAAGACGCTGAGCACAACTAGGTAAACAAACATTAAAGTTGAAAAAGTTAAAGTTCAATAAAACTTCCATCACAATAAATCTCAAAATACACTTATCTCAAAAAAGACTTTACATCAGGGTATTCGGTCACTTTAAGACGAAAGAAAAACAATTCATCAAGTGAATGACTGCAGGTCTCATGGTCACCAGGTTGACCTCCGGGCGAAGACATTGCCTGCTCCGGTAGTCGTCCGCATGTCGACTGGCTCACGGGTATAACGGTAAACTTAGCTTTTCGCTAAAAACCTCTTTCATTTCTGCTCAGTCTCCATGTCGACCACCTTTCAAGTGCGGTTCAGAGAGAGAGAGAGAGTTCCGAGTTCCTCAACTCTTATATATTAGCCTCGGTTAACTATGAGCCAATCAAAAGCCGTAAAATTTTCCTGCATAAATTAAATGCGTTAGCCAATGAAATAATTGCATAGCCCCAACCCACCGGTTCAAAAAGTAATCATTTGAAATAACCGCGAAGATTGCAATCAATCAATCAAAAACGAACCCTCTGCAGTCAATCACCGTCTTTCCAAAAGTTTAATTTCTCAAAACAAACTGGAACCTAAACATCCCAAGTTCAGAGTAAGTGGAAAATATTCAAATAGCTATTTATTTAATAAGGTTAGGCTGTATAATTAAGATAAGCCATTAAATATAAATATACATATTTGTTGACAAACATATCATATAAGGAAGGTGACCCGGTTATGAAATACAACAATCGGCTGTCGCGCATGCGCATTCATGTTCAAACGTGCAACGTATATATCAGGGACTGAAACCATTGAGTAGATGTCCATATAACGTGCTTCATTAGTAGGTGGATTGTAGGGAGCCGTCTTACAATTTCCCAAGTGCACATTAGTAAATTCCAATGGCCATTTCGTACGTGTTTTGATTAAGTGTATTTCGCTGGATTTTTACCATGCCTCCTTCAAAATAGTGAAGAAAGGAATTTGAAAGACTTGAATAACTTAGTTAAAGGTTTATAATTATCAAATGTTTACACTAAGAATTTAAAAAGAATATTTCCATTTGAACAAGCGTAATCGCGATGTCCTCCTGTTAAATTTAGGGGGTGTTTTTGGTAATTTGTCTGTTACCAATTTATTTCTAAACATCCGTTTCATATTTAAAATTAAACATAACAGGAATGCAACCAAAATCCCAGATTATTTTCGATTTTTAAAAAATCAAACTTCTATTATAGCTTACATAATAGCGGCATGCACGGCAAAAAAAATCGCCGTTTTGACGCCAAATTTGATCCGATTTTGAAAATAAATGAATGCAAAAATTTCAGGACATAGTCCAAGTTCTTTAGTCGGAATACTCCTTGTGATATCCCACAATGAATAATGTTAAATTTGGAGAAACTCTATTCTCTATCTGACAATAGCAAAACTAAGAGATGAAGTTTAAGATTGATTCATTCAAACTTTAGAAAATTTCGAAAGAGTGAAAAGTTCTTATCTTAACACATTTTCATTATACTAAAACATTCTTATCTTAATTTTACTGTATTATAAATTGATAATTTTATAAAAATTACTATTTGATGAAAATTTTACTGTGTATATTGCGCTTTAATTTTAATAATTTTCTCAGTCTCATTCCAGCAGAATTAGGACTGAAGCATTTTATCAGTATTTTGATATCTTTTAAGTTTCTGAGCAAGTTTTTGATTCACTGATTTTTGCATTATAATTTTTTTTCCCTTCAGAATATTGAAAATTATTTATCGTGGTAGAAAAGTATAACAATATTGAAATTGTGGCAGAAAACGAGTATTTCTGCATTTGCCATAAAAGTGCCCTCTTAAACAGGAAGTGCCCTTTTTCTGGAAAATAGCACCCTGCCCTTTTTCATTTCTAGGATGAACTCTGCCTCTGTACTCGGTGAGACAAACATGTGAGCTTAGTGTTGATGTCTTGCGATCCAAAAGATCAAAGACCATCATCAAACTCTGTTTATAAAGCAAAATGCAAATTGGCCATGAAATATTTTGATGTTAACGGTCTGGGCAAAGCATTGTAAAGTCACACATTATAGACCTGATGCATGAGAACAAATTTTTGAAGGTCCTTAAAAAATCTTATTTAGGTTCTTAAAAGTCCTTGATTTTCATTCTATGATTTCGAACCCGGGATGAGTATGTCACTTGTAAAGCACATGTCACTTGTAATTTTAACAAATCTCTAGTAAATATACCAAAATAAATTAAAATTACAGGAGGAATCTTGAATAGGCTAGGAAAAATAGGATTATTTCTAAAAAGGTCTGAAAAGTCATTTCCAATTCAAATAAGAGTGGGTCATTTATGAGAAGTCACACAAAGGTTAACAAGTGCATTACGTCAATAAATACATGTGTATGGTTGTATCTTTGCTATTTAGAAATATATTTTGAACGTCTTAGAAATTCATTAATTAATTTAAAAAAATGTATAAACATTGCAATTTTTTACCGACTCTGCAACCGTAAAATAGAACGAAGACCTTACTTTTCAATCAAGACCTACTAGCGAGTGTTTCGTCCTCTACTTGTTTTTATGGTAACCTGTATCTGTTGCCCTTCAACAAGAACTATAGCTTTTTTTTCTCGATGCATACTCGGAAATTATATGTTTTGTTAACATTCATTGTTGCTTATGTTTATTGTCTTCTTTCTAGCATTTATTTATCATTTTTTAAGATTTTTTTTAACAAATTATTGCAACAGTTGTTTGCTGTTTCTTTTATTTATATTTTGTTGAATAGTACTTTTAAATTATTATTAATAATAAATTAAATGTATTGTGTACCATTTTTGCAACTTCTATATTTTAATGTTAAGGATTCACAATTTTTGTTTTCATTTTGTTTTTTTTAAGAAAAAAGATGTTTTTTACATTCTCATTCAATTTATTACTTCATTATAAATTTTCTATTACAACTATAAAATTTGAAGAATTGATCATAACAAAGGAAGGGTTTAGTTCTATCCACTTTTATCAAACTTGAAAAAGCTAAGTTTTTCTCGTATTGTAACATCAGTTGTTATTGTAGTTAGTTTTAGGAAAACAATTAATATTTTGGCTCTACAACACCAGCATGTGGCACATCTAATGAATTAACATGACTTGTTTTATAAAATAATGTTAGCATTTATGTTACTGAAACAACATACACATTTATTACCTAAAAAAGCTTTATTCCATTTTGCATGGTTACATGCTCTATTGAAAGAGTGTCCAACATTCAAAACCACAGATTTGATTTATTTGCATGATGGGATTCAAGGATTTCTTTTCGATTGTCATAAAATCGCATTTTCAGAAAAATGTGAGGCACAAAGTTTTGTTTCTAAACCATCAATATGCCAGAATTTTTGGATGAATCTTTGTTCATTTTTGGCTCTTACAATATATTCAAATTAAGTTCACCTGGCCAAAATAAGTATATCTGAATTTCTGCCTTGCACTCTTTCTTAAATGAATTGGCACATTGGTTTTAATATACTGCCTCACCTTATTCATTGGACTTTCAGGTGCAATCATTCTTAGTTTTCTATCATATACGAGTAAAGTACAGGACAGTTCCTCATAAAAGTTTCCAAGAATACGTATTTTCTCCTGAAAATCCTTTGAATGGAACAGTAGAGCTCTTTATCTACTGTGCTTAGTGAGTGTCACCTCCTCCCTTAAATTCTACTGGCTTGCCAAGGCCTTGCTACTAGAGTTATACCTGTTGGATTTATAGTTATGGTTAGGAATTCTGCATGCAAACCGGTGGAATATTAGTTTCAAGTTTTACACTTTTCATCAAATTTTTGTATAATAACTTGCCTCAATGAGACCTTTTATTTGACATATAGGATATCTGAATCAAATGTCCCTAATTTCTACAGTCAAATTATAATAATTTAAAAGCAATATGTGGGTGTTATTAGGCAAAATTGACTGCTGACGATAATTTTTTACTTTCCAAGCATTTACAGAAATGTCCCCGTGATATTGAAGACTCTCGTAACTCAGTAATTGCTTTTAATGTTACTGTGGAAATGTTACAGTGATCATGGCTGGACTACCAGCTGGATGTCCTCAGGGCTATTAAGGGAACCCATGTGGAAGTGCGCTGATTTTTTTTCTAAAAACTTTGCGAGTCCCATTAAAGTTTTGTAACTTTCTATTATTAAGTATAGGGACCTCTCCAAAATAGGAACGTTTGATTCGGAGACTCTGTATTTAAGCTACTCTCCTCTACTTTAGTATACTGTATAGAATCGAAAATCCCAAATCCTTTCTTCTTACTTGATGAAGCTGAACTGATTTTTCTCTTGTATTTCAGTGGCATGGATACATTTGGGCGACTCTGGGATCTGCGGACGGGAAGATGCATTATGTTTCTTGCGGGTCATCAAGATTCGGTTCTTACTGTTTGTTTTTCACCCAATGGGTAAGATGCTACTATTTTACTTGAAAACATCCAATTGTGGAACTTGCTCTTATATCATTAGTATCTATATGCAACCAAAGTGCATTTCCCTCAGATACATCAACATAATTTTCTTATAAATACAGTTAAACCCCTGTAACGTGAAATCGCTTAACGCAAAATCCTATTTAAGGCAAAGTAAAAGCAGTTCTCCGTACGATGAAACTTAACGTTAATTTATTCATTTAATACAAAATTTCACATAATAAAATCCCGCTTAAGACGGAAAAAAATTGCGATTGTGACTATGTTTTTTTTTAGATGAAACTTACCAACGTTTTCCAATGCAGAAAGACAATGCCTCTTGTGCTTTAAATAATTCTGAAGAGGTAGGCACATTTAAAAAAAAAAAATGTTTTATTAAAAACTTAAAAAGTCTGTTAATAATTTCTGCTTTAATAAGTCAAACAATTTTTTCCGTAATGAATATCTTGTTAAAAACCATTGAACTTAATATAAGCATTTCAATATAAATGTTCTAAAAAACAGCAGTATTAAACACATACATAGATAGTAGTTTTAAATTTGCGTTAAAAACTTAAAGAAAAAATCAATAACAGACTTCATAAGTCAAATCAGTATTAAATTACTGGTGAAAACATTTTTTTTTTATTTTGTCCCAATGAATTAACTACATAGTATTAAATACATAGGTAGTAGTTTTAAATCTGCATTAATTAAATGAAAAAGTTTTTAGACGGTTAACATGAAATATTCCGGTGCCCACATCGACTACACCTTAACAGAGTTTGACTGTAAAATACAATTTTGCATGGCACCTCCTTGACTTTGAAGCGACATAACTGTGAAGCAGTGAGAAAGAAGAGACTGACGGTATGCTGGATTGACAGCTATGGATATTACAAATTCCATGGGTTTGCAAAATTAGTTACAATATTGAAATGCGGCAACGAATTGTTATAAAATCTGAACATAATGGCATGAGTTCACGTTTCCCTTATGAAAATGGGCACCTTTTCTGGACAGTGCAGTGTAAACAGTCTCTTTTGGAGAATGGACTTGCTAGAAGCAAACAGGTTTTCATGACCCATATTTACCAGTTTTGCTTATCGACCAATCCGTTTAAAAGAAAACAGCCCTCATCAGTAGACCATATGCATTCATCATCAAATTTATTCCCACCTATCAATATTGTAAACCAGTGTATTTAAAATTCCATACCCGTCTCTCCACCATAGCACTTGTCTCTTTCACTCACTGTTTTGCAGTAGGTAAAGCTCTTTCAAAGTTAGGGATTCCTTTCTGAAACACCTTATAGTAGTACATGTAAAGGATTAAACCACTTATAAAATATACTATAGTTCTCTCTTAGAAAATATTAAAGTTATTGAATAACTTACAATATAATCAAATTGGAAGTAAATTTTACAAAAAGAGTTAGCTCACGGTATTGGATAGTTTGGTTCATAGTGGCCAAACACTATGAAAAGTCGATCTGAGGTCAAAATAAGAACTGAAATGAAGTAACAAACAACAAAATGTAAATAATTGGCTTAGGGCTAATGTAGTTTCCCCTGGGCCTTAAATCCATGTTCATTACATTTTTAAAAAAAAAAAATTTTAAGTTTTATATAACATCAATAGTACAACTAAAAAACCAAAGCAAGATCTCTTTTTAAACAAGCAGGTGCATGCCCACACAATGCCTTTTGTGCGCATGGCCAACTATTAACAGGGTTCCCATAATCATTAAAAGTGCTTAATATTTTTAACTGGTTTTGAAGACCATGAAAATGCTTAGAAGTCCTTAATTGTTGCCACACTCAAACTTGCTATCCCTGAGCAACTGCCACTTATCCGCACCATATCAGAATTCTCCGACATATTTGTTATACGCATGCACCAACTTGTAACTTTTTTGGTAGAATATACTTTATTAAAAATTTATTTATAGATACAATGCCGAAAATAAATTTTCAAAGGTCCTTAAAAGTCATTGATTTTCATTCTGTGATTTGAGTGGGAATCCTGATTAAGTGGGGACGGTCACCGGACTACACTTTTTATCAATTAAAAATAATACCCTTGGGCTTAAGGCCCATGGTAAAAGAAACGGTGGAATAATTTGTTTTCTTGCTCTCATAGATAGCATGTTTATTAATTTTTTTTAATAATGAATTGCCTGAAAATATAAAATTGCTTGATATTACTCAGACCAAAACTTTTTTTCTCTTTAGGTACCAAGTGTCCACTGGGAGTGCAGATAATACTGTTAAAGTGTGGGATTTAAGGAGGCAGAAATGTGAATACACTATTTCTGCTCACACCAATTTAGTATCCAGAGTACTTTTTGAAAGTAAGAGATTTATTTGCAACTTGTATTTTTGTCACTCAAGATTAAATGTCATTTTCCAAAACATTTACATTTTCTAAACAAAAGTGCTTCCTTATGTACATTCACAATTGAAGTATTTTGTTTTAGATCAAATTAACAAGTTTTGAATTTATTTGTGAAGTAATCAAAATCAGTTAAATAATTTAGTATTTTTCAAGTTATTTTTAAAGGATGATTAATTTATTGAAGGAAAATCATTTGCACAAATGCTCCATTTCTTGAAACAATTTCAATTATTAACAATTCATTACAATTATTTTGCAGAAACACATGGTGATTATTTAATTACTACATCCTACGACAACTCTTTGAAGGTAAGCTTTCATTTTATGTCTTCTGAATTAAACAAAATTCAATGCAATACAAATTTGTAATCGATAAAGCAATAGCTTGTTATGTTTCCTATTCACGTTTTATTGCAAGCATGATTAAGGATCTAAATACTACCTTTTTGAGTGTAAGGTTTTTAAGTTTTATGCCATATTTGGTTTACTCTCTGAGCTTTTCAAATACAGTAGCATGTTCTGTTACTTCCTTCCTTACAATAGAGTTAACTTTATCATACTAAAAGATTTTAGTATGGTAAAGTTGATCATACTAAAATCTTTTAGTCTGTTTTATACCATAAAGTTGTGTGATTAACAAGGTGTGCAGTGTAAAGGTTAATGTGAATATATTTTTATGTATATTAAAGTTACTAGTTTAGCATCAAACTTGTACTTGAAAAAAGGCTGTAACAATATGATTTGGAATATTTGATTTCTTGCACTCATTTAACTTTTTACTCGCCCTTTTTACAGAATACCCTTACTGTTTGTTTTAAAGAATGAAAATAATTGATTAGGAGGGGCTTAAGGGAATATAGGATACTAAATAACTCACTCATAAAATAAGTTGTATTTTTAATCATTAGAATTTTATTTTTAATTTAACCCTAAAACTTTTAATAGCATTTCATCAAATTTTTTTAATTTATGTATCCTCACTAATTAAAGAAATATATTAAAAAACACCTGTAATTTTTTTTACTCATTTATAACCAAGCTCTACAGGTATAGTGCACATTCTCACGCAGGCTAAAATAATAAAAAAGAATTGAGAATCTTTATAATTTAGTGACTTTCTTGGCCTAGAGTGAAAAATTGTGTGGAAGTTGTATAATTCCCGGTTGAGTATAACTTCAAAACTACTACCATTAAACAGTTATACTACCCAAATTTGTAACTTTGAAAGAAATTGCTGCTAAAACTGCCAAATTATTTTCAGGTGTGGTCGCACCCCGGTTGGGCGCCCATCCAAACATTGTGCGGGCACAGTGGGAAAGTGATGGGAGCGGACATTTCAAATGATGATCAGTATATAGCTACAGCTTCTTTTGACAGGACTTTCAAACTGTGGTCTCCTGAAACCTAGTGTACAACAAAATTCCGTGTAAAATATGTCTTATAAAATTTTTATTCTCATTTACATTCCTGGTTTTTTATTGGGGAGCAACAAGATTCACAGTAATCGAAATCATTTTAAGAGTAAGTCTGGTATTGTCACACTGCTTGGTAAGTCTTTCTTGCATTCAAGATATAAATTAAATATTGTAGGCTTTATTTCATTATTATTTATTTTAGTACAAAAAATGAAATTTTTTTTTAATGTGGTTCTTAATTTACAATTTATCAATTACCCCTTCAAGTTTCCATAGGCCAAGTCCTGCTATATCAAAAAAGGAACTCAAAAATTGAAAAATAAAATTTATAACCAAGAGGTACAAAATCCAATGTAACAATTTTTCAAATTACAAATTAGATGATTCTGAACTGTCATACAACTGCAAAGATAAATCAGTTGAAGCCCATCACACAGCTTAGCGTTTTTTCTGGAAAATCAACTGTTTTTCTGTGGGACCTTCATTGTCACCTACAATGCAAACAAAGGTAAATACAGCTGGCAATTTATTAAATTCTTCCATATAGAATTTAACCAAGTAAACAAAAAGGCAAGTTTAATTACTTATCCCATCTAACATGAATGTGAAGAAATGTTAGTAGCTGGGAGGAAAAATTTCTGAAACTATTTGAGGATTGAGTTGAACTTAAATCCAGTAACCAAATACATCATAACTTTTCAGATAATGAGCACTCTCTTTATTTGGTGATTCCTCGCTCTAATTTTCAATGAGGATTTCACTAATGTAATTTTTATTGGCAACTTGGTTCACTTTTAAAAGATGCAAGTATTTGGTGCTAGAGAAGTTGAATGTTTCTAACTTTCTTTTGTTAAAAGTTAAAGAGCTGTGGGGGTTACCAAATAAAAAAAAGATGGGGTTATGACGTATCAGGTTATTGGATTTAGCTCAGTTCATTCAAAGTCTATTTACATTACATTTCATAGAAAGAAAAAATATCAGAAGGATGGTTAATTAGGAACCAAACCTTACAAAAGTCTAAAGGCTATGACGAATTAATTTAACAATAAAAGAAGAGTCAAAACCTTTCAAAATTCAGAAAATATAACATTGTCATCAGCAACAAACTTTTCTAAATTGGATACAGCCTACACAATTTTTAAATTTGGTAAACTTTAAAGATTAAATATACTTTTATTATTGACCCATTTCTTCTAAAGAGGCAGTATAAAAATTAAAATTGCATAATTTTATTCTAAACTAGTAAAATGAACTCTGCAAAATTTCTTGAGAAAAAAATATCAAACATAATATAAACATTATTAAATTCATTTTATTTTCAAAAAAAGTGTTTCCTCTTCAACTTAGTGTTTCTATAGTGATATATTATCAAAGCCTTTAACAACTTCTTTCTACCATTCTACTTATTGTTACATAGAAGAATTAAAAATGCACACAAATAACCTATTTTCGTATAGTGCAATAAATTAAATGATAATTTAAATAATAAGCGGTTATGGTAAATTTTAAAACCTTATGACATGCAAGACTCTACATAATTTCAACTGCTTTAGGCCTCAAAGAATTTCCAGTAAATGAGTTCATTACTATTATTCACATTGTGTTTAAATATTTTATTGTTTAAAAATGCATCCAAAATTCAGTAGACAATCCACTTTTTCAAAGTGAATAAACACTTGGAAACAATTTCATTTTCAAAAGCATCCTGTTTGAGATTGCTTCATCACAAACAATGCACTTGTCTGGCTCCTCTACCCATGTAAACAGAACCCAGGTATCTGGCAAAAGTTGGAGTGCAAGATAACTCTGTCCCTTCAACTCGCCCCGCTTTAGTAACCCGTGTAAACCTGGCTTAAATTACCAATATAATTCCAGTAGCAATCTTTTTTGGTGCCAAATAACTATCCAAGTTTTGGGTGGTAGTTAAGGTTTCTATTACAATACAAGGCACACAACATGACACAATATATCGCGTTTGCTTTTGATCAAGTCCAAAACTAAAGCATTAAAGTTGATGTTTATGATTATGTTGCAGTAAGTTGTCTTTGAAACGAAAAAAAGTTGGAAAGGCAGGAAAACTTGTTTAAAAAAAAATGTGTTTAGAAAAACCATTTGCCTTAAACTATGCCAACTCTGCGGAGCTGTATGTCTAAACTCCAAAATCTTACTCTACATGTGAATTATTTAATCAATTTTATTATAACTTGTCTTAGTAAGCTCTAAACTTGATTTAATGGTAAGGTTATTAATCTTAAACTAGATTCTTCAATGACTTACTTAAACAATGTCGTTAGTAAGTTGTTTTTGAGATCAAAAAAAGTTGGAAAGGCAAGAAAACTTGAAGGAAAAAAAATTATGTGTAGAAAAACCATTTGCTTTATAGTGTGCCAATTCTGGAAAGCTGTATGTCTGTTTTAGCATTATTGATTAAATAATTCACAAGTGGAGTAAGATTTTGAAATTTTATAAAGACTTAGTAAGCTCCAAACTTGATTTAATGTGAAGATTATTAATTTTAAACTTGATTCTTCGATAATTTACTTTCTAAAAGCAATGTTAGTCAGGATTTTTGATTGTGTTCTTTAACACAATTGACCCAAAATCTTACAATATGATGAATTTGAATAGTTACAACTCTAAATCAAGTAAATAGTTTCGATATTATTTATGAAATTTTGTAGTGAAACTCTTTTAAATACTGTTGTGAAAAATCAAAAATTTTCTTCTAAAAATAGACTTGCATAGAATCATATCAAAGGAACTATAACAAATATAGTATAAAACACATTAGGTAGCCAATTTTTAAACATGGGACTGCTGCCATAAAACAGCCAGAGCTAAATTTTTGCAAGGATTAAAAATAACTTAACTTGCTGTTGTGAGCAAAATAGTTTTAGTTTAAAAACATAGATAGGACAAGGAATTTTTTTATGTAATAAAAGTTTGTTTTGTAAAAAAAAAAATTCAGATGGTAGAAATAACACTCGGCATATATATATGACTGTGGCTCTTGTATCTAATTGACTATTGTTGTGCAATAAAGATAATTGGTATTGAATTGAAATAAACAATTAAATTCATGTTGAAATAAACAATTATAGGAAATGCTTTGCCGTTTTTAACAATTATAAGAAATGCTTTACCGTTTTAATTTCACTGTATGCCTGGAGTCCATATTCTCCCATTTCTCTTCCAATTCCAGACATTTTGTATCCACCAAATGGAGACTGAGAGTCAAAAACGTTATAGCAATTGATCCTATAGGAGAAAATAAACATTCAATAAGTTTTCATTTTGCAGAAGAAATTTATGACAAATATTGGATTTTCACACTTGTAAAAGTTACAATATACATGTTGATGTATCTTACAATACATATGATATGTATGTTAAATAATGCTGTCACACAGAGTTCCCACTGAAAGCACAGAATTAAAATCAATGACTTTCAAGGACCTTAAAAAGTAAAGTTCAGGCATTATGTTTTTAATGAGTGACATTACGACTGCTTTGCCCATAGTGCTAATATCAAAATCTATTATAGGTAGAATTTGCATTTTGAAGTATGAACAGACTTTGATGATGTTGCAATCCACTTTTTATCGGCACATTAAATGTCCACTTTTCAGGCAAAGCATTCGTAATCTGCTTCTGCAAAAAAAACCTCGCTAGTCACAAACTCTTTTGACTTGCAAAACATTAACACTGCTCACATATGTTCATCTCGCTGAGTACAACGTGCAACTAAAACTCTTTTATAGTTCCACTTCCCCAATCAGCAAATGCTGTACAAGTTGATGCATGTGTTATATAAATATATCGGAAAATTCTGGCGCTACTCGGGTAAGTGGCTGTTCTGCAGGATAAGTAAAACAGAACTTTTATAAAAATTGCAGTCGTGCACACAACATCAGTGAAAATTAAGGACTTTAAGGACCTCCAAGTATTTTCAAGTACTTTTAAGGTCAGGTCTGGAAAACAAGGTAAAAAATATTAAGCATTTTTATTGACCATGGAAACCTGTTATAGGACCCTAGTAAAAAAATATCTCTGTTAAACTAGTGAACGGAATTTATAAGCAAAGTGGATTGACAAAAGATTGTAATAAGTACAGTACTCACCACACAGTTCCAGCTTGTAATCCACTTGAAAAATACATTGCCTTATCAATATCCTTCGTAAAAATTCCAGCTGCTAAGCCATACATAGTTTTATTGGCTCTTTCAAGAAGTTCATCAACGGTTTTGAATTTGAGAATTTGCATAACAGGACCAAAGATCTGTCAAAAAAGAATTTTTTCTATGAAGTTGAAAAAAAAAACTTGATTGCATTTCTTCGTCAAACAGTAAACAACTATCAATTCTCTGAAATCTCAATATTTCAATTTTTATAATTAAACTGTTTTATTAGTGAATTTTCATAAATGCTTTATTAAAGTAATTAACAATTTATGTAAATGTTTTTTGTAAATTGCAAACCATGATAATTTATCATGTTATAGTTTGTTAAAAATATCCTTTTTAAGATAAAGATTATTTGTGTCTATGGATGACATTTTTCTTTTATTAAAAAGTGGAATTAAAATATTTTTTAAATAAACTTTTAGGTCCTTTAAAGACAATTATCACTTTTAAAGAAAGTGCACAAAGCTTGCGCAAGAATTTTTAAACTATACTTTATGCTGGATTTGCAATACCCAAGTTATTACAGTGTTTCCAGTTAATCAGAAAGCTTCTGGCTGAATACGACAATATTGTTCAAGTGTTATATAGATTTGATGAAGACGCCTTTAAGATGGCAAATGTGGAACATAGTCTCATAAATGAATCTGGCTGCATATTACAGAAGCAGAAAGACAGACAGTGAAGTTGAGGGGATAGTGGATGTGTTCATTGTAAAAGTGCAGAAAACGACAAAGCCTAATTATCATCCAAGAACTACAGAATGAAGAATTGTGGAGCCGTGCTGGAGATGCAAGCATAGAGGACATATAATGCAAGATTGCAGGATTCAACTACAGAAAAAAAAAAAAACACGAAAACAGTAAAATACATCGAGAAGACAAGACCGAAATTTTCAAAGCGGCATGTACTGTGTGGGGTCAGAAAGGGATTTGGATCCACATGCAGTTAGTTCAGGATAAAAATCTAGAAATGTGCAAGAGGCCCGTAGATTCAGCGGCAACTTCCCACTTTTGTAACAAAAAGGAGTATTTTGAGGATTTCAAAAGTCTAGTATCAACAATGGCTTTAGTAGGAGACAAGAACACCAATCTAAAGATTGAAGGTGCAAGTACTGTAAAGTTAGTTTTTGTAGATATAAATCGTAAGATAAATTTAGTTTTGAGAAATGTTTTGTACGGATCTAACAAACGCCGTAACTTAATAAGCGGTACATGTATTGATCTAGCAAAGCATACAGTTCTTTGGGGAAAGGATGAAAGGATTGCATATAATGAATGGAGTGAGTATTTTTATACTATATGTAGGAAGGGTAGATTGTATATTTTGTATGCATATTGCAATAGTAAAAGGTCTGAATGCAATTTTACTTGGAACATTGAAATAGTTCATAAGAGTTTTGGTCATGTAAATATTCCTTTATTAAGGCAGATGAGTCAAAATAATGTGGCATATGGTTTGGAAAAGTTAGTTGGTAAATTAAACTTCTGTGATACATGTAAAATGGCGAAATCAACTAGGTCTTCATTAAAATTAAATTACGAACAAAGAACTGGTAATGTTCTGGATAGAATACATATAGATTTATGGGGACCTGCATCAGCAAAAATTTTAGGTGGGAAAAGATATTTTTTGTCGATAATTGATGAATTTACCAGGAAAGTAGAAGTATACACAATCAAGGAGAAAACGGAGGTTTTTGGTTGTTTCAAAAACTACTTGGCGATATTCGAAAGGCAACATAATACTAAATTAAAGTGTGTGAGAACCGACAATGGTTTAGAATTTTGCCATAAAGAATTTGAAACTTATTTGCGTGAGTTGGGGATCAGAATTGAAAGATCGTCCATAGCAACACCAGAGCAGATGGGAATTTGCAAAAAATTTAATAGAACTAGCATAGACAGGGTCAGATCTATGCTTCTTGATAGAGGATTAAAGGCACAATTTTGGGGAGAAGCGTTATACGTGTTTATATACCTAAGAAACCGCTGTGAACAAAAGTTGTTAAACAGGAAAAAACTCCAATTGAACTTTGGTCACAAGTCGTCAGTATGGCGTTTTAGGATATTCGGATCATTGGCATTTGTCCATATACCTAAAGTTAATCAAAATAGGTTACAGCCAAGGGCAAAGATAGGTATCTTAATTGGCTATGCAAGTCAAACCAAGGGGTATAGGATTTATCTATCAAAAGAAAGGAAACTTGTAGAAATGATACACGTGAAAATAGACGAAGATAAGAGAGAGGTTGATGTCTTATTTGGTAAAGATAGAGCATGCGAATACATAAAAATTAAAAGTTTTGATTGTAAACATTTTAGCGAACAGGAAAATGAGAAAACCATTTCAGTCTCAAAGGTTAAAACCCAAGTAGGGGAGGTAGATGGTAAAAACGAGATACGTCCTGAGAGAGCTGATAAAAACTGGATGTTAAGTCATGAAGAAGAGAGGAAAAGTTTAATACATTAGGCAATAGGGTCTATGTGTGGTATTTTACACCTGATAATGCAAGACTAAGATCATAAAATAATATTGCGAATTGCACGACATTGTGTATGATTCGTGTGTGTGTTCTTTTAAACCAGAATCTACTATTCAAGTTCAGTCTGAAATTGTGAATATCAATAAAGAAAATCGGGAAACTAATTCGGAAGACCAAAGTAATAAGGTTATGTATTTTGAAAACTACATGGAAGATATATTGCAAGACGAAATTTATAAAGTGGAATTACCAAAGAGCTTTGCAGATACACAGAAAAGCAAAAATAAGAGCAAGTGGGATTCTGCTATGTTAGATGAAATTCAAACAATGAAAGACAGACATGTTTGGAAGTTAGTTAACCAGCCGCCTAATACAAAGATTGTAGGATGCAAGTGGCTGTACATGTTTAAATGCGATGATAACAATAAAGTTGTATTGGTTGTATTCAGATTATCTGGCGCCGTCAGCAACACGAGGGCTATAATGCTCCGAAACATTTCGTCATTTAACAAACCAACATACATTTACAAACACCCATGCCTACACGGGACTCGAACCCGCAACCTCGCGGTCTAGAAGCCAGCACGCTAACCACTATACCGTTTGGTCGGCGATAACAATAAAGTGCAACAGTTTAAAGTGAGGCTTTGTGCACAAGATTTCAAACAGGGACAAGGGCGACATATTATTTAATACACTGACATTTTTTCACCTGTGATAAATTTTTCTGTACTAAAACATCTTATTATATTTTTAGTGTGTTTATTAGATTGGAATCATTTTCAGCTTGATGTCAAGTCTGCAAATTTGTACAGAAAATTGGACACAATAGTGTATATGAGACAACCACCTGGTTCTGTAGAAAGTGGTAATAATATATAACAAAAGGTCTGTAAACTAGAAAAAGCCATTTATGGACTTAGAGTATCTTCGAGGCAATGGGCAACAGAGTGTGATTCAACAGTTAAGAAACTGGGATTTCAAAGTTTGTGTTGAGTTAATTGTGTTTATAAGTACAATAATGTTATATTAGCTGTATATGTTGATCTAATTTTATTTGGAAATAAGATTTCAGAAATAGAAATTGTTATTACAAAACTTAAAGCAAGTTTAGATGTTAAAGAATTAGGAAAGGTAAAATTTTTACTTGGAGTTAATTTCGAGAGTAATGAGAAAGGAGTTTTTTTGCATCAACAAACTTATATTAAAAAGTTAATGAATCGATTTGCTTGGAGGATTACCAAAATCTAATGTCAGTTTACCATTTAAATTTGGTGTGACACTTCCAGATGTAGTTAAGGAAACAGAAATTGTAGAAAGTGATTTAATGTTAAGTTACCCTTACTGATCGTTAACAGGATGCTTAATGCTTTTAGCAGACCGTAGTAGACCAGATATAAGTTTTTCAGTTAATTTAATGTTACAATTTTGTAATGGATATACATTTGAGCATTGGAAAATTGTTTTAGATATTATAAACTATGTTTTTAATACTATAGATTACAAGATAAATCTTTCAGATGTTTGCAATGGTAATTTAACGGCATATTCAGATGCAAATTGGGGTTGTAGATTATCAAATAACCATTCAACAAGTGGTCATATTTTGTTTCTAGGTAATGTACCATTTTCTTGGAAATTTAGAAAGCAGCATTGTACTGCTCTTAGCACTATGGAGTCTGAATTTGTAGCTTTGACTGAATCGGTTAAAAAATAAATCTGGTTTACAAATATTATTCTAAGAGAATTAAATTTATTAAAAGTAGAAATACCAAAGCAGTATTGTGATAATCAATCTGCGATTTATTTCACGAAAAATTCAGTTGAGAATTTGAGAACAAAGCCATTGATATCAAGTATCAGTTCATAAGACAATTATTAGTTGATAAATTTGATCTAAAATATGTTATATCTTCAGAAACATTAGCTGATTTTCTGACGAAGCCTCTTGTGAAAGAGAAGTTAAAAAATTGTTTGCATTTTATATTTAATCAAATGTATTGATGTTTTCTTTTAAGGTAAAGCTTTACGGAGATTATGTAAAGAGGGATCAGAATTTGCTCATAGAGTCCGATGGGTCGAATTTTGGAGATTTATTTAATATTATATTTATAATTGATTTATTATAGTGTGTCATACTCCATGTTATACAAATTCGATATTTATTGCTGTAACCGTAATTGTTGTAAAAGGTATATATATACAGGATTAGATTGTTATGAATGAAGGCTTCATATTTGTAAACTTATGCTATCTTATTAAATTAGTTTTGTTTATGATTATGGGCTGGCTGAGTAATTTGTGGCGTCCTGAGTTTATTTTGGTGAAAAATCACCAACAATTATTATTTTATCTAGTTGAATTAATACCGAATTTCCCTCAAAGTTTGTACAACTTCAATATTGCAACACTGACAATTCATGAATTGCAGTGTGAATTTATTTTAACTAATTATAAAAATAATTATAATAAAACAAAAATAATTATAATTTATTGTCAAGTTAAATGCCCACATAAAATTCATCCTCAAAATATTATTTCAATGTATAATTAAGAAATGTTATCTTGGAAGATAGCGTAAAAGAAAATAAGAATGTACAAATACCTCTTGTTTTGCAATTTGCATGCTATCTTGGACTTCTGAGAAAACAGTTGGATTAACAAAATAACCTTTATCCCCAAAGCGTGTTCCACCACATAACATATTAGCTCCTTCGTTATGACCACTCTTCACTAAGCCTAGAATTCTTTCCAGTTGGGTCTCATCAATCTGTTATGCAAGGGGAAAATAAATTAGTTTACTAGTTATTATTTAAACCTCCAGCTGCATGATTTTTTTTTTATCAAAATAGGTTCAAAAATGACATATTTCAAATCTACTTATATTTTATTGTTAAAATATATAAAAAAAAATTGTAAAAGTTTTTTTTTTTTTTTTTTTTTTTTTTTAAATATGGAATTAGATCATAACAAAAATGTTGTCAGAATATTAAAATTGAAGAATAATCATATCAAAGGAAAATTTTGGAAATTAACCTTTGTTAAATTATGATTTATTTTATGAAATACAAAAGTAAAACATATATACCAATGAAAATATGCAAAATACTTACAAAGCATTTATTAGAAAGGAAGTTTAGTATGATAAATTTCGAAACGAGACTCGAGGCAAAGTCCTACCTCGTACTCTTTGCAAATTATTTGTTCCTTTTTTTTCCCCCCTTTGAGCAACAATTAACCCAGATTTGAATAAACTATTAAACATCACAGAAAAATCCAAATGAAACCACGAATGGGAAAAGAGCCGGTTGCACAGTTAAATAGATGGCAAAAATGCATCCCCGCGGAAATCGCGTGATGCGCAGCGAGAGGGTCAATAAGGAAAAAAAGCTATGATGCCGGTTTTATCTTTTAGCATGTTTATCTTTCATTTCTTCAGACATAATGTAAGGCTACATGTGAAATATAAAGTTAGTTCAGGCATTTTATTATTTTTTAAGTGAAATTAAGAATGTCTAATACAAGGGTTCATAAGAACCCTAGAAATTTCTTACTTTCATGTAAAGTTAGAAAGAACTTAGAAATGACTTATATTTGTCTAAATATAAATTATTATATCACTTGGCAAATTAAGATCTTTGAAAAGTCCATGAAATGAACATAAGCTTTTCATATTACAAATTTTCTATCCCCAGTTCTTTTATTACTTTTTGAAATAGAAATAAGAAAAAGTAATTTTAATCTTAAGATGCTTTAAAAATACAAAGATTTCCTCTCTATAAACAAAATGAAATTCAAAACATCAAAAATTAGTCTTCTTCTTAAATAAATTGAATCCCAATTGCTGATTGTTTTAGTATAAATATAACCATATTTATAAAAATTTAAGTAAAAAGAAAATTGCATAAACTTGTAATTAGTTAGCAAATTTGAAACATTCTAAAATATTTTTAAATTCCATACTATTGGTAAAAATGTGTTTTCTATTCATAAATAATTTGTTGAAAGATTATGTATTAATTACAAAACAAAATATTTTTGCTTGTATATAGAAAATACTAGTAGAAAAAGCTATCGCATTACAATAAGCATGTTTTAAAACAATATAAAAGTGAATTTTTATGGGTAGTCCCATTGAATTTCAACCCAATAATCAGAAATCTCCCAAGCAAAAAAAGCTGAAAGTCACGCACAAATTTCAGAAATCAAACAACTTTAACCCATTATGCTTATATTATTAACAAACAGATGAATTTAATAAAACAAAATTTTCAAATTTTTTATGCTACATTCAAAGTACCAAAATTTTGGTAACAAAGCTGAAATCTGCTTCTGCCGAATTGTATCATGCATGAATATTCGTATAATACATCTCTAAAGAGTTCACTACTTGCCTGAGGTCCCTGTTGTGTATTTTTATCAAAAGGGTCTCCTAATACTCTTTTCTTGGCCATTTCAACGCTTCCTTCTACGAAGTCTTGATAAGCAGCTTCCTCTACAAAGATTCTTGTTCCAGCACAACACACCTGACCTTGATTGAAGAACACACCTTTATGAGATGCCTCGATGGCATTTTCCACTGAAATATTACAGATGTTTTAAATTGATTTTTAGAAGTAATATAGTATAAATTTTGTGCAAAATATTTTCACTCATAAATTACTAATGCGTGCATCCTTTATGCGCATCGTCAAGGATAGACTCTTCCGAGATAGAGAAGTTAAAATTTTACCAATTTGCTCCAACAACACTGAATGGAAATCCTGTCAATATTCTAAAGAATAAATATTTGTCAGTTTGCTTTGATATCATATAGAATGAAAACATAGAAACATTCCACAATGAATTTATAAAAATATAGATAAAATCTTATAATTTTGAAAATGCTTTTGGGGAAGTTTACTATTTTTAATTGTAAATGGATCATAAAAATGTTTATGGATTATATTAAATAATGATAATAAAAGAAAAAGTTCAAAAGAAAAAAGATAACACACAATTACACAAATGCATTCAGGAATGTTGGCCTTTTCTTTTTGTAGCTTTACACAAATTGCAATGAGCAAGTAGTTTTCTTGGTCTTGTTTTATTATTCTGGCAGATTTCCTACTGCTAAAGTATTAATAGCTGCTTTTACATAATTAGATTTCAACTCAATTAGAAACAATATTATCGAAACTATTATTAAAAACATAGTCTATTTCAGCTAGACTAAAATATAATACAAATCAGTCAATTAGCATCATAATTTTGGTCTCCACTAGATGTCTAGATCAACAACAGAAGTTTTACCTTTCTCTTTTAGTCATCTTTGACATGAGAAGGCACTGCAATACAATAATAATGTAAAGTTTTTGTCAAGGTCCTAACCTACTCCAACACAAGAAATAAGGTTAGCAACATCTATGTAAGGTTCTTTTAGAAAGAAATTCCCAATTTTAAAATGACATAACAGTAAAAGACAGAAAAAATAGAGACAAGATGTAAGTTAGATTGACAGGTATGGAATTTGAAATACACGGTTTTAAAATTGATTGGTGGGAGTTTGATGATGTTTGCATATGGTTTAGCAATGAGACCCATTTCTTTTTGAACAGATTTACCAATAAACAACACTGGTGAATATTTATAGAACTGAAAATCCATTTGAGCATCTAGCAAAACCACTGCAATGTGTAAAAGTTACTGTTTCGGCTGCACTATGTAGAAGAGGAATCGGAGGTTTTTCAAGGGGTAAACAATTACCTCATTGCTCTACATTTATATTTTACAATAATTTGTTGATATTGTAACTGTAGATATACAACATTCCTAGTTGTAAAGGACAGAAATGTCTCATTTAAGAATTTGCTAATCATAGAAACATAACTTTAATAAACTATACGAACACAAATCACATTTGACCACACATTTCTGGCTACCAATTGATGGTGGTTCTAAAATGTTCTTGCATTCAGAAAAATTAATCCAAATTGAATCTTAAATTTTACTAGTTAACACCTTGACACACAAATAACATTGCCTAGTGCCGAAATATAACTTCAGATTAGATCATGATGCGACCCTAACCAGAACATAGGGTCAGCATGGATTTATTGTAAACAAATACTTAATTAACTTTCTGTCTTTTATTGTGATTGCCTTCTGTCTTCAAATAAATCAAGAAAATGTAATATGGAGATGTTCTCACATATAGTTTTAAGTTTTGTCAGTAAATATACACAGATTATTTTAGAGATCACTGCTATACTGATCACCGCTTTCATTGCGTTTCTTTCTGTTTACTTGTTTGCCAATGCAATTTTTTTTATTGGTACTCTCGAGAGGGTGAAAGCATCTTCAACAGTCTAAACAAACCAGCATCGATGCACGACCGAAACAAATAATCTAATAATATACTGCCCGGTGTTCACTGAAGACAGTTCTTGACGTCTTCAAGAACCGTCTTCAGTCAAACTTTACAATGGCACGTGAAATGAATGACGTCATTATATGTCAAGGGGTTAAATTTAAATACAGGGTCCTTCAGAAAGCACTCCCTAACTTAGAAATGACACAATTGCGAAACAATGAGAGACAGGTATATAATTTTAAATACACTGGTTTGCAAGGGTTAGTTACAATATTGAAATTTAGCAACAAATTGTGAAATCTTATTATAGAGAAATCAGTTTATCGTTTCCTCATGATGGAGAGGCAAATTAGTGGATAATGCAGCGTAAACAGTCACTTTAGCAGATGGTAGTGGTTTGGCAAGTCACATTGATAGGTTTCGAGTACCCTATATTCACCACTTTTGTTTATTGCCAAATCCATCCAAATGAAAATGGGCTTCATCAGTAAACTATATGCTAGCCATCATGAAATTTAATCCTATCAATCGACTTTACAAACCAGTGTATTTAACATTCTATACATGTCTATCCAGCATAGCACTTGTCTCGTCTTTAAATCTATCATTCTTTCGCAGTTGTGTTATTATTCTGAAATATCTATCATTCTAAATAAGTAAGCCAAATTAATCCAAATTTAAACTTAAATTTTTTTGCTAAAGTAATGCTTGCTTTTCACTATAGGTCATTTTAAATACAAGAAATAGCACAAAATATGCTTACAATCTGCGTCTTTGAAAACGATGCTGGGACTTTTTCCACCTAGCTCCAATGTCACTCGTTTCAGATTAGACTTGGCAGCTACTTCCATTACAATTTGACCTGTCTATAGAAAATCCTCTTAAATTCACAATAAACTTCAACAAATTCAAAGTTATTCCGAAAATGCCGCCACTACTTTTAAATAAAAGGCTTTTACACTCTGAACAAATATTTAAATGTGAGAAATGTGTATTTCAAAATCATTTACTTGAGTGTCTCAAGCTTTTTTTTTTATCAGGTGAAGCAACAGTATGTTATAAAATATATGACAAGAAGCAAATCGACCTTATGTGCAGATTCATAAATAGTGGGTGAATACTGTCAAAATGTTAAAAAAAAAAAGAGGAAAATAATATGCACAACTTTATTTTGAATTACAAAAATAACTTAATAAGAATGTACTTGTGTACTAATGTGTGTACAAAACTAGAGCAGCCAGAAAAATTTCATGGGGGGATTTCGGACTAGTTTAGTCTGATAAAGCCCAATAAAATCTACTAATAAATAATAAAATTGTAGAAAAAGCGATACTTCTCGGTGAAAAAAAAAACAGAAATCCACGTAAATGCAGAAGATTTTCACCTCTGAAATTAGTAGATTAGACAAATATGAAATTCCATGAAATAACAATAAAAAGTATTTTACATTGCAAATTAATACTAATTATATTAATATATATTAATACTAATTAATATATATTAATTTATTTAGGATTGCAAATTAAATTCTTATCAAAATTATTTAACAAAAAATATTAGAAAAAAGCAGACACCAGGATTCAAACATTTCATCTCAGCCTTATCAAATTCGCACTCTATGTACCATGCACATGCTATTTACGAAAGAAATGTGCACCGCTGGTCATGTACAGCACTGGTAATAAATACTATCAACCAGTATTTTTTTGTTTGTTTCAATTTATGAATGACTTGCTGATACATTACGAGTGCCACTATATTTAGGTATATATGCAAAGTTTCATTTTAATAGGGCATTGTGGAAAGGGGTCAAAATTAAGTAGCAAGATTTGACAATATGACAGATAATGATAAGCTAATCAAGCAACATTCCCATACAAAATCTTATCTACTAAGGACTTACTTCCGTCGACCCAGTGAAGGCGAATTTATTGACATCGGGATGAGCGGCAATGGCATGGCCAGCTGTGGGACCGAAGCCTGGGACGACATTCACGACGCCAGGAGGAAAGCCGACTTCTTTGACGAGTTGGGCAACGTACAGTGCAGTCAGAGGCGTCTGCTCGGCCGGTTTGAGCACTACAGTGTTGCCGGCAGCCAGTGCTGGGGCCAGTTTCCAAGCTTGCATCAGGAGGGGAACATTCCACTATTATGATAAATAACATATTAGGTTAAAGACTTTAACAATAGTTGCATTGGATTTTTATATAGGCAAGAACTACACAAGGGCTGCACTGCACCAAGACACAGTTACAAAATCCAGACTACCAAGAGTTTTTTCAGTATTTTTACGGGAAAATACTTGCCTGAAGGTCTTTCATGAGCTCCTTGCATTTGCATTTCCAATAGATGAATGCATTTAAAGTCTTTTTTATTATTTTTAAATGTCGATTGAACAATGAACAATTTTGTCGATGGGAGCAGAATCTGTGGAGGCCTAATTACACCCTTGCTGTCATCTAATCAGGCTGAAACTTGACAGATAGGTTTGATGTCGATGACAATGCATTCTATCAAATTTTAGGGTTGTTATTGTTACTAAAAGGTTGCTTTTACGGAATACTAATAAAATTGCGTTAAAATATCATTGAACCGATCATCATTGAAACTTTTTCCTGTTGCCAATTTTTTTTAATAAATATATGATAAAATTATTTTAATCAGAATAAATAAATATTTGGATGTCAGAGCAAAAATTAACGCTAATTTTTAAAGAATAAATTTTGAAACATAGTTTGCAACACATTTTGCTGATAGAAATGTTTTTGATATCGGTGCGGTGTTAATGAACATTAAAATTGACGATGCATATAATGGATTTTTTAAAAACCGTTTTAATGGGTTATATTATTAACACTCTGCTGTGTGCACGCAAGGGCAATAGCTGCTTTGTAGCAACAAATAACTAAATCACTTGATCAAGGAAACATTTGAGATGAGCACACTAGCAGACGGGCAACATGGAAAAATCCCACATAGCAAGAATTAATGCAAGTATAGCTAGTCACAATCTCTCTTGTGTCTAACTCATTACTAAACATAGACAAGTTCCAGCATGGGAAATAGACTGAATCCTCTGTCTATTCTACTTCATAGATACTAGTTTAGCATATGAGGCATTGAGCGCCAGAGCAGAGCAGACCATCCCACAATCTGATTTTTACTGTTTCTACCCCGTTTTTACAAAACCATTCATGCCAGGTACGATAACATTTGGATCCTAGACAGTGGAGCATCAACTTACAAGTCAAAAGACAGGTTTTGATTCAAGGAACTAGTACCAGAAGTCAATGACATCTATCTAGCTGGAAAAGATTCTAAAATAACTTCAGAAGGTAAAGGTACAGTCAGAGCGATTACTCTAAGTAATAAAAATTCAGTAAACTTAACTATAAATAATGATTCATTAGTACCCGATTTAAGAAATAGTTTACTTTCTGTTACTGCAATGATGAATAATGGCTGTAGAATTGTATCAAAATAAAACTGTGTGTTGATTTTTTGATAAAAAGTAATAAGTTTGTAACTAAAGCAGTTAAGAATGATAATAAATAAGTGTATTTGAAACCATTTTGTAATCCTGAGTGAAATTTTTCCAGTACTAATAATTATGAAATTTGGCATAACTGTAATCTATTATGTAACTTAAATCATGAATATATGACTAAAATGAAGGAGTACATTAATCTTAATGATGTAACAGATTTTTGTTGAGAAGTATGTTATGTAAGTGAGTTAACCAGAAAGAGTCATCCAAGTATTGACATTAATCAAAGTTTTGAAATTTTAGAATTAGTTCAAATGGATCTGTGTGGTCCTGTACAACTAGCATCATTGGGAGGTTGAAAGTACTTTATGGTAATAGTGGATGATTATTCTGGATGTATTTTATGTATTTCATAACATGTAAAAATGAAGTGTTAAATGTGTTTCCTCAGTTTAAAGCCAAGTATGAAAATCTTACAGGTAAAAGAATTAAAAGGATGAGAAGTGGTAATGGTGGGGAATATGTAAATGAACTAATGGATAATTTTCTTGCTAATTCAGGTATTGCATACGAAAAAGCAGTTCTGTACAATGCAAAATCGAACGGCAAAAGCGGAACGGGCAAACAAAGTTCTGCAGGCAAGATCCATTTTATACGAAAGTAAACTTCCATTAAAATTTTGGGCAGAAGCAATAAATTATAGTAAACTAGTGCCTAATGTTACACCCCGTAAGGGAAAAGAAAAAATTCCATTAGAAATTTGAACTGATAAGAAACCAAAATTAAATTACTTAAAAATGTTTGATTGCAAGGCTAATTTTCATGTTCCGAAAATAAAGCGCAATAAATTCGATACTTCGGATTAAAAAATGCATCTTGGTAGATAATTCCTGCAAAAGAGTAGGGTATCGTAATTATGATCCAAACCTAAATAAAATAACCGAAGAAAGATTCATTGAATTTAGCGAGAACATAAAAGACACCATATTAACTCATAACAAAAAGCAAGAGATATCGGATATTGAAACCTTAAATAAAAACTGTTTAGTAAAAGAACAACCAAAAATACTGATAGTAATACTGGAATAGTAATGTGCTATGTGAGATGGAGAAAACTGTGGATTGCTATGAACAACATTCACACAGCTCATTCATATTCACGTAACTTAAAAGCTTGGTAAATACTTCTTTTTCTATCAAGAAAGATGTCAGAAGATGCCAAAGTAGTTGTGTAAGAACTCATCTTCAAGTACAAAAGATATAAAATTTGAAATAATGGTAGAAAAAGAATAACTTACTGGAATAACTTGTCCACAGACACCAACTGGTTCATGTTTAGTGTAGGAGAAGTAATCACCATCTACAGTAAATGTCTTCCCATAAATTTTGTCACAATATCCAGCATAGTATCTGTTAGAAAATATTTTTTTTTAGAAAGTACAGTAATTCTGAATTATAAATTTAAAAAAATTCTTTTATGATTATAAAGTAGATTTTCTTTAAAGTTTCAGTTCAATGAAGAATTCTTATTTTCTGGTAAGTTGCCAGACTGCAGGTTAAAGAAATTTTATAGCAAGTGCAGATTACCTCCTTACATTTAACTTAAGTTCTTTTTTGATATTTTAGATTGCAAGTACAAATCTAAACTAAAGGTTAGATGTTATTAAATGAAGTTGCACAAATAAATGTATTAAATTACATACAAAAAAAAAAATTATCGACTTAAAATAGATTACCTGTAGGTTTTTATAACCAGGTCAAGATCAATATGAAAAGTATCATTAAAAGGTTTTCCAGCATCTAAAGTTTCCAAACTCTGAAACAAAACTTGTATACTTTACACAAAACGCTTTGGTGGAGAATTATACGCAACTGTGAGGAAACAAATAAGTAGAATACGTTACTAAATACTAAACATCAGATATATGAGGAACTAAGGAACTACTTTAGTAAATTAGTTAAATGCATTTCTGCCTTTTAAAAAACCTCATAAAACTTTATCAGACACATAAAAACGGTTTTATTCATAAAGTATTTTTTTACCAAGGTTAGAAAAGAGTTTTTAACCCCCCCCCCATCCCCCCCCCCAAAAAAAAAACACTGTTTTCCAATTGAAACCAGTTTTTGTTTTAATCCTAAAACTTAAAGTAGGTTACTTACAGCTAAATAAGACCTGTCCCTTTCGATAGCGTCAGCCAATCGGTTGAGGAGTCTTCCTCTCTCCGAGGAATCCAGTCTTCGCCAGGGTGAACCAAACTGGAAGGCATGCTGAGCTGCTTTTACTGCTTTATTCACATCGGCCTGCAAATAAGATTCTTATCATTTAACGAAATCAACCATTTCCGATTATCTCTTAAGAGGAAGTCCAACTACGAATAATTTCCTATACTCGATATGTTACAATCTTCTAGCCAAAAACATTTAGAAACTACTACCTCAAATGAAATCTGATGAAGCATGAAACCTTGATATTTGGGGAGTTGGTAAGAAAACGATCACTTCATGAAATGACAAAATAAAAACTTGAAAATAGCGTCTAATACATTTCATTTTGTATTTGGAATCCGTACGTCTATGCCTATGCAGTGGTGCCACCTGAAATAGTCTTTTGCTTTTTTTTTAATTTACATTTACAATAGATAGACGTTAAATGAAAACAATTTATATAATTTCCTTAAGTGATCATTTCCGTACCTACTCATCAAATTTCAAGATTTAATACAAAGTAGTTTTTAAATTAACTTTGCTAAGAAACTATCACAGAGCAGGTATTTCCTTACTAGTGCTCAGGGGTGTAGTGGAGCGGGAACGCGTGGGAACGGCGATCCTTTACCTTTCTAGAAGGCGGAACGGCGTTCCCTCATCTAATTTTTTTTTAATTTGTATATATTTTTGCACTTTATGTGATACTTCGCAAAGCCAAGTAAGCAAACGAAAGAGTCATTTCGTGAGAACTGTGCTTTCATCTGCGATCCACAACTTCATGGCTGAGCAGGCAGAATCTAGTTTTTGTAAAACACTTGAAAGAGGCGCAGCAACCCACACATGGCCATTTCTCCTTCATTAGAAATGAACTGACATATATGTTTGCATCTAGCTATGATTCATTTAATGGCAATTATCCTCTTCAACGTACGATCTGTATTTGTGGATGAATTCCAGAGACCAAATTTGTATGGTTCGTCATATATATAGGCTAAAATTTCCATACACAAATTCACACCAACTGTCTACATTTTTAAAGAACAAAACTGTCGCCTAGCACATACAGTTCTTTGAGCCCTTTCCTTGAAGAATATTTCTCCTCCTCTAATTTTAACGGGAACTCTAACCGATTTATCAACAAAATGTTATGTAACGTTTTATATATATATATATATATATATATATATATATATATATATATATATATATATATATATATCACCGATTTAATAAATTATTTGTAAATCTCTCACAGTACCTAAGAAATGAATTCGTTCAAGAGAGAAATACTAGGACAATAAAAGATGTTTTTTTTTTTTTGTTTTTTTTTTCCTTCTTATTTTTACAATCCAAAAAAGTTCAGTAAACCTGCGATTCTGACGGAATAAACTGGTTGGTGCTAAAAATCCAAAATAGGTAAGAGAAGAAAGATATTTGGTATTAGCTTTTAAGGTGTTTTGAGATTACGGAATTATGCATTTATATTTTGTCAGATATTGGGAAATATTTATTTTATTGTCAGATATTGGGAAAATCAAACAGATAATTTGTTTGAAAATGAAAAAATTTGTTCAAAACAATATTGATTTTTAAAACCATTATATTAACTTCGCTTTTGTATGTTTGCTTGTGAGTTTGAATATGTTTAGTTCCACTTATAATATGTTGATTGAAAGTACAGTAAAGAGATTGGCTTCAGGCGCTCCTCTACGTTGTTTCGAACTGAACAATTGTTAACTTTGTTTCGTTTAACTTGTCAGTACTAATAACGCTTTATTAGTCAGCCCTTCACAATCCAGGGTTGCGAAGGGGAACCAAGGCTTGCTCTAAGAGCAGAGGACTACTATAAAAAAGTAATGCGTAGCAAAAATCATTTATTTTAATAACATGTATTTTATTAAATTCTTATGAAATTAATTTTATTTCAATTTTTATATTTTATAAAAAAAATTGTATCCCCGAAGGTTCCTTAATAAAACCTGACGTAAAATAATGTTATTTAGTGCAGAAAACGCTACGATTTTAATAATTTGCACCCATACCATTTTTGGAGGGTTTTCTAGATCCCTTTTTATTATAAGAGGCGCCAAAACTCATTCCTGCACACATAGCATTGTACTCTTAGGCCAGTCCTGTATATTTGATTTTCCTTAATATAAAACTGCTAATGGTTTTGTAAATGGGTATAATACATCGAAATTAGGCTGTGAAGAAGTAGGAAAGCAGTTCAGATGTACTTTAAAATGCAAAATTAAATTGCTTTTCGGTTTGAGAAAGGGAAAGCTTTTATATTTACAGTTATTTCAGAGTTTATTCCAAAAATGTAGCAGCAGTTCCCAAAAAAAAAACTTCTTCCCCCGAGTTCTTCAGGAAAAAAAAAAAAAGGAAAAAAAAAAAAAATCAACACTAAATACAGTGGCTGCAATAAGAGTTCGGAAATTTCCCCCGATCCATTTTGAAATCTAGTGATTTTGATGGCAATATCATATATATTATGCAGTTCCCTTTTTTCCTCCGATTCATACTCACTTTTGACTTTTATTGTCACCTAATCGTCACCACTGTCAAAATGACAAAATCGAACTGGATAAGATTAAAAAAAAAAAAATAGGAATTTCCCAAGCAAATCTATACGTCTGGCAAGTAATGAGTCTACATTGAAATATCCCGCTTAAAATTAGAGATGCTTGAGATGGTTCACAAATTAATATTTTATCAAGAAATTTTATACGACTGATGGATTTTAATTTTCCAATTATTTTATTATTGGAGGAAATTTGGAAAAGAAAAGGAAGGGTCTATCAAATAAGAGGAACTTCTCTACATTTTCTTTTTAAGAAGAAGAAAAGCCATAAAACTCTCAATTGACATCTGCAACAATCGCAATCTTTTTAATTCATTTTGAAAACAGATTTCGAAATCTTGGAATTTATCCGAACACATTGCTCATAAAGCATCTCTGACATTTGGGAAAATTGTTGTAAATTTGTTTAAAAATTTGTATCAATAATATGTTTGAAAATGTCTTATAATCCATTTATAAAGTGTTAAACTATCTTTTAAAATGGGTTGTGCAAAGCAAATTGTTTAAAAATCCACATAACTTAATAGTTTTAAAAATTTGAATAAAAGAATAAGCCGAAACACAATATTTTTTTTTTTAATTTTTGACGTGTTCATTAGCTATTTTGAGATTATTAAAGTTATATTAATAAAACCATTTAAAATTGTCATTTTCACTCTCCACTCCCCTCTCCCACACACACAGAAAAAAATACGTTTGTAACTACTCGGCATAGCGTTCCCACACCTTTTTGTTTTACACTACACCACTGCTAGTGCTTCCTCTTAAAAGAGCTCATCAGCCCGAAACACTTAACAAGGTTCCCACTCAAATCACTAAATGAAAATCAATGACTTTTAAGGACCTAAATAATGTTTTTAAGGACCTTTGAAAATTTGTTTTCAGGCATCATGTCTACATATAAATTTTTAATAAAGCTTATTCTAACAAAAAAGTTACAAGTTGGTGGATGCGTAATATAAATATGACAAGAGAATTCCGATACAGTGCAGATAAGTGGCGGTCAAGCGGGGATAGCAAGTTCGAGTTGTATTTTTATAATTTTTGCAGTTGGGCACACAACATCCACAAAACTTAAGGAATTTTAAGGACCTCTAAGCATTTTCAAGGCCTTGAAAACAAGTTCAAAATTATTAAGCACTTTTAATGACTTTCAATGACCGTGGGAACCCTATCTATATCCCAAGTTACACTGGAAGTGTAATTCGTAAAATTCAAATAATTACGTCGTAAAAGTGTGAGCATTTATCAAGGTTCTTTCTAAGTGATAAGATAAAATTGTTGATTGGTTGAAAATGAATGTTTTCTTATTTAGAAATAGGTGTAATTTCGTTAAAAATTTCTGTAAGAAATTAAAAAAAAAAAATCTTCAAAGAAAAACTTCTTCCAAACTAATCGCGCGAAATTAAATTCTAAAAGGTAACGGACGAAATCTCCTTTCAAACGAAGATCGGGAAAAACAACTTACAAAAAGAAAAATCAAAACAACAAGAAAATATCATGCAAACCTATTCAGAGGTTTCCACAAAAAGAATGATTTTTTTTATTTATTTTTTTTCAAAAAATTGCGACCTTTTGTCTCGCGGTTAGTCGCTCGGGGAACAAATGTCTCCCAAATACAAAGTTTCATGCATACCGTTAAATTCGTGACCAAATATCAAAGTAAGCGGGTATTTTATTAAAAACACAGCATTATTGAACAGAATAAAGTAAAAATTAAAAATATTTTTTAAATAGCTCAAAAGAAACTGTAAGAAGATCATGTTTGATCATGGGCTGCCATGTATTGAGAAATTGATTGTGGGGTACATTTGTCAAACGTGCAGATAACTATGAGTTAATGTACCATGTTTTCTACAGCAAGCAGGTGAAAAGTCGCGACTTCCAAGTAGTGGTTTTAAGTCAAGATGCCTTCTATGGCCCTTTGGCACTATTTAAAGATAAACCAAACAAGCCATTTTGAGATAAATCAAATGAGTTATTTTAGTGATTGTTTAAGTCATAATAAAAGGTTTTAACCAATCAAGGAACTGAAATAGTAACTCCATCTCTGAAAACTAGACTATTTGTCGGCAGAACCACTTAAAGAGCGAGAACTTTTGATTTTTCAAAAATGGTATTTGGTACTCCTCTGCACCAGAAAAAAACCAGCGAATTGCAGAGATAACTCATTCAAACTAACAACCTTCAAATCTTTTGTAATTCCTATAACAAATCATTATAGGATTGTTATAGCAACACCTGTAACAAATTGTATAGTTTCTATTGTATATTATATATAATTATAATTATTGTATATTATATAATTGTAATATTTGCGATACATTTTATAAGTGTAAACATTTAGACTCCATGCCAACTTGTACATGTACTAATAATACTAATGGAAGAGTACCCGACATTTGAATGTCATTCTAAAATATTATTGTGCATTAATTTTTTTGTTCAAATGAATAATTTAGAAACCTTACACATTTTTACTATTTTTCTCCACTTTAAATTTTTCACCTGGACCCTCCTTGGCAGCACAAATGATCTGAATCAAATTTTGTTCAATGAACTATTATAGATGAGGTTTATTAACAAAAAAAATTCATATCTTTTAAAGCAATATTTCATTAGTGAATTAAATACAAATCATATACAATACAAAACAAATTAAGTTAACATAATAATAATTGCAATAGAAAATAGAACTCACCAAATCTCCTTCTTCCACATGTGTAATAATAGCACCTGTTGCTGGATTGACTGTTGGAAAGGTTTTTCCAGAGATGGAATTATGCCATTCATTGTCGATAAATATCTAAAATACAAAAGAAATATGAAATACAACATTTGTTAAAATTGTCACATTTCCCGTGGATAATGAGAAAAGTTCTCTAACTTTAGTACAGTGAAGTTTCGGTTCTTTAATTGGTGTAGAAGAGGAAAAGGAACTCCAACTGCTGCGAATCAATTTTTGGTCCGCTACTTTTAGTACATATTTCAACATTTTAAAACACTTCTTCGAGGCGAAAACGATTGCAACGGCTATCTTTAAAAACAAACAGAGTTAAAGATAACCCTCTCAGGTCAAAATACATTGAACTCTTTACAATTATGCGGTCTGGTAATTGTCAAGCTTCATTTCATTAGGGGAAAAATTAACTGATTTATGCAACAGCAATACACAAAAATGCAGGGAATTTAAAAAAATTCTTTATTATACTTAATAAATGTTTGATGCTCACATTTTGTGTGAAAAATTTAATAAAAACTCACCTATTTGTATAAAGTTCATGAACAAAAAACCATGTTTACCAATCAAAACAAAAACTAATGTTTGTTGTGACTTGTGCGCTTGTGCCAAATGACAGAAATTAAATAAGAGTTCGTGCTGCCATCTGTAGTGTAAATGGTGAGTGAACAGAGGATGCGCTCAAGAAACAGCAACTTGATCTCTAATTTTCCGGGGCTGATTTCAAGGCCATTTTAAGGAGGTACGATTTAGGAAAAACATGTATTGCGATTTTTAACTTATTTTCGTTTATATCGCATGGTATATGAAGTATTTACAATATAATTCAGACTTTATAATTTTTTAAATCCAAAAATTATTTTTTTAGAAAGGGAATTTGCCCTGTAATTATTGTATCAAAATACTTAAGGTACAAAGTACTTCAAAAATCTTTTCTTCGAAATCTATAAATTCTGCAATTTTTCAACCAAGTCTCACTGTTAAAGTGGCAGAATCGTCAAAAATATATCATGTTAGTCGAGCTTAGGCCGATTTTTGATAACTCGCAAGAATTTTAGTGCCGAATTAGTGGCCGTAATTGTGGGTATCAAAAAGTAGATTAGGACCACAATTGGACGATTATGAGAAAATAATCGTTGAAAGTAATTGATTTTCAAAAGTTCACCGCTAATCACTACTGCTGAGGAAAATAACCAGTGGCGTTAAATTACGGAACGAAGGTGGTTCCCCCCCTTGAATATAAATAATATAATTGCAAACCCAGAACATTTAAAATCACTACATCATGACATTCTAAAATTTTGCATCAAATATTTTTTCTAAACTAGTTTTATTTTAAAAGATAATTTTTTGAGTTTTTCATTGAAGAAGCATTTTTTTTATTAAATCCTTTATATTAACTTCGATTTTGTTTGTGTGTACGTTGCTACCAAGACAAATTTTGCGAAATTCTTATTAACTAACTTGCCATCATCTGATGGGGTTGAAACTTGACACATCGATTCGATGTCAATGATAACGCATTCCTTCAAGTTTTGAAGGCTTTCACTATCAGTAAAAGACCGCTTTCACACACGTTTCTCTAATCGCTTTGGAATACTAATAAATCTCATTTAACAGATCGTTTGGGTGAAACTCTTTCCTGTTGCCAAAATTATTTTATTCATAATAAATAAAATATAATTCGACATGAATGCATAAATTTATTATGTAGTGTGGTCCTGTCGATATAAGGTTGCGTTGCGTACTAACGCTGTAAGTGAAAGAATTTTATAATAGACTGAGAGGCGACTGCAATTTTTGGACCCCACATCGAACATCATTCTGAATTTTTTATAGAAATTAGAGAAAAGTGAGTAGATTACGAATCCACTGGTCTGCCGTGGCAAAAATGGCCGAAACTGGTGAAAAATCGACTTTTAATAAGTTGAACTAAATCCAATTGCCAAATGCGCCATAACTTGCCAAATAATTAGCATTTTATTTTTATTTGGTAACCCTCACACTTTAATTTTCAATTAAGAAGGTAGCGGACGATTCAGATATCTGGCGACGGTCTACTTGCATCTATTAAAAGGGAGCCAAGTTGGCAATAAATATTTCGTCACTTATGACGTAACTGATGTCGCCAATTTGGCTAACCTTAAAAGATATAAGTTTTCCGAGCCAAGGATCAGAAATCGTTTGCGCTTTTTCTCATTGAAAATCAAAATGAAGTGGGTTGCCAGACGAATAAGTTTGTTCTATTTTTGCCAAGTTATGACATGTTTGGCTATCGGATTTTAGTTCAACTCATTCCAAGTCGATTATTGATCAGTTTCGGCCATTTTTGCCACGGCAGACCAGTGGATTCCTAATCTGCTCACTTTTCTCTAATTTCTATAAAAAAATTCAGAATGATGTTCGATGGGGTCCAAAAATTGCAGTCGCCTCTCTGACTATAATCGATCATTGTTGAAACTCTTTCCTGTCGCCAAAATTGTTTTTATCATAATTAATAAAAGATATTTTTAAACATAAATGCATAAATTCACATTCATTTCTGATAAATAAATTTTGAAACACAGTTTGCGGCATGGATGATAAGGGTATTTTTAAAATTTAGAATTAAATACAAACTCATCAAGCTATAAACAGAATCGGTGCTATATGTTAATGGTGCATATAAAGGCTTTCTGTTAAAAACTTTGTTTTTATAGGTTAGATCCTTTTTTTTTAAATGTGGTATTTTCTCAAATAATTAAAAATACATAATTTTTGATGATGTGTTATATTTGAAAAAGTTGCTGGCTTTTGCCGGTAAGTGCCGCCGGAGTCATCCATATCCACTTCATAAACCTAATGCGATATTCCCCTGAACAAGAACACATTACTCTGTAGACAAAAGTGCTTTCCACTTTCGACTGCCATGGAAAGAGTAAGGTACAACTAATTCTAATTTAATGGCAATTTCGATTTTTAATTTGAAAATTAAAATTATATAACGACCGATTTTGTCTCTTGCCCAAAAGATGGCGCCACTGAAATAAGCCGAGAAAAAAATTCGCGGAGTTAACTCTGATAAGTTAATATAGAGAAAAACTTCATTTTTATAAACCCTTCAAATTTCGTTAGTCAACTTCTAAAAATTACTGTGAAGACTGCGCAAATTTTGAGATTGACGAAATGTTAAACAAAAATTTGGCAGGCAATGAAAGTGAGAAAATAATGTAAACCTCTGGTCTAACTGGGAGGAAGAGGACCATAGGATCACTCCTAAAGAAAGGCCAACATATAAACAATTAATTCCTTTTCTTTGCCTTTTCCAATGATCTCTCCACCTGATGGCTGTGTGGTGAGTGCTCTGGCTTTGCATGCCAAAGGTGCCGGATTCGAATCCATAGCAAGGCATATGTTCGTTGTGGTTCGGAATCCAACGTTAATTGGGAAGACTGCGCAAACTAACTTTAAGCTGTGGGGCATGGCCTGATTAGCAGTCATTGTGCATAAAAAAAAAGGTCGTTGACAGTACAAACCAACCCAATCATCTTTTTAACTTCTGTACGGCTGGTAGGCGGTATCTCTAAAAGCAGATGAAGCCAAATTATATTGCAGTCATATTCTGTAATAGATTGAATCATTACCATCAGATGTTAACTAGCTGTTGGATGAGTTTGTTAATAGGGTGATTGTTAAGTCTTTTCTGGCTGTAAGCAACATCTATTTAAGCAAGCCTACGCACTGACTGAGTGACGTCACTAGAGTAGCCCGTCGCCTTCCTCACTGCCCAGGTAGCACAGCAGTATTGGCCAATGTCGGAAACCGGAGCTCTGGAAGATTGGCCAATCCTGGGTAATGTCGGAACGGCCAGCACCGAACGGCTAACATTTTTGCAATATTGGCCAATATCGCAGTGCGGTTTTGGCCGATCTCGAGGAGCAGTTTTGGCCGATATCGATGCGTAGTTTTGGCCGATCTCGAGGAGTAGTTTTGGCCAGTATTGATGTGCAATCTTGGGCAATATCGATGAGCATTGGTTTAAACCAAATGTTTTTCTTTTCCCTCAGAAAAACGAAATTTTTTTTTTTAAAGAATAATTTAAAATTGTATTTTTATTTATAATTAGATTTTTTAAATTATTTGATGTTGTAGATGACTTCTATTTTTAGCTGAAATACAATATGTTCTAATGTATTTTAAAATAAATCTTCCAATTAAAAACTATTGAAGTTTTTATAAGTATCAAATGAATCGAAGAGCAATATTCTATGTATTATGTAGTAAACAATTACTATTGTATATATTGAATTTAAAAAATAGTACCTCTAAATAAAATATTAAAATTTAATATGATTTGAATGTCCCCATAAATAGCAACAATTGTTTATTTACTTAGTTCAAATTACTTTTAAAAGGAATATTCATTGTTTATAAAACATAAATTATTCTTGTTTATGCTAAATTTTATTTATAAATATGTATACATGTAATTAGAAAAGGATATAAAAAAAGACATCTGTTTAAACCAAAAAAACATGTTTTTTTCCAACCCTGAAAGAGCAATTTTAGCTACTATTTTTTTATTATATCACAGAGCAGTTTAGGGTAGATTTGCCACTCAACATATCTGAACTTTCTTTTTAGTGGAAGAAGTGGTTGCAAATGATAATTCTTATATGCGTTTAGATTCAATTTTGAGCTGTTCAATGTTTAGTAACACATTGTTGCCCAAAAACCCTTAATAATTTGTTAAGTTATACTTAAACATTTGTAAAATAATGTTTTCAACTCCCCTACCAAAAAAACAACATTTAGATAACAAAATGTCTGACATTCAAGGATTTAGAAAGATACATGCAATTTTAAACTAGAAAACTAACAGTACAATTTAAAATCCCTATTGGTCAATCAATACTCATTGAACTTTTTATGCTAAGGTTTCATAAAAATAGAAGGTTGAATTTTAAACTTGTGAAGTATATTTTTTCTGCACCGATCAACTTCATTTATGAAGTCCCTTTTCATTTTTAAAACATAATTTTTCTCTATGCATCAAGAATCAAATAGATAGTAAATAAATCTCATTTTAATGCTTTAGTTCATTCACTTCAATCATAATATTGTAAAAGCAATAAAGTGAATTAAATTGCAGACCCCCCCCCCCCCCCATTGAAAAAGTTTTCATCCAAAAATTATTTGACAAAAACCTCTATTATTTTAAAAAATCCACAATAATATTTACATGAATACCTCGCATAATGAATAATTTTTCATACTTTCATTCCTATTTTTATTGCTTTTTAATGACCGATAATTGAAACCCAATATGATTTAATTGATATTTTATGGCTTAAAAACCATGCACTCTTAAATTAATTGTCACTTTCTGCAGTGCATATTTATAATAAAAACATACATTTAATACAAGCTGTTTATTATAATACATATTTTATTTTACATATTTTATCTTCCTTTGAAGTTTCTACCTCGGCGAAGAAAACGAACCTGAAATATAAAATTATTCATTTCTGTTTTCATTAAGATTACATTAAAATTTAAAAATCAAATTATTGCATCAAACTTTTTCTAGTCTTTAGCTCTTTTTATTTTATCCAAACTCTTTTTGTTACGGAACTGGAATTTGTTATCAATAAAAGAAATCACGCAGTGCAGCATTTACTGCCCATTAAAAAAAATAAAAAAAATTGCAAAATGAAAAACACAATTTTGCACAAAAGCATAAGATTATTAACATTTTGTTAAATTGTTATATCAGAAAACATTTTCTACTAACATTTAAGAAATTAATTTTAAACTGGTATTTAAATTTCAATCGTATATACTGAGCTTGTATGAATTTAATTTATATAAAGTTCTCTGCAAATACGTTTGCACCAACCTCAACCAAGCACACAAAAAAACTATCAATCACAAAATAAATGCTAATTCTGTTTTTTTTTATAAACTCGTTCATTTTTCTTTAGCCGTTTAAAATTGTAATAAATAATTTATAAGAAAGAAAAATCTCTTTTAAACTGTTAAATTAACCACCAAATAAAATCAAAATAAATAGTAAAAAGTGTTGTTGAAAAGTCTGTGATAAAATACACTGTTGCACTTGAAAAGTTATAGGAACTAATTTAGAACATAGTGTTTTTGTTGTTTTTTCTACTGAACTAATTTTTCAATTATAAGCATATGACAAAGGTGATTTGTTCAAAATTGTTTAAAGAAACAGATAATTTTTTTTTTATTTGAAAGACCAGAGATTCTCCATTGCTTATTATATTTTGAAATATAAATTATTGTAACATCAAATTGAAATTGCTTGGATCGTTACCTAATTGATTATCATATATTCTTACCTGGTAGAGGAAGTTTTCACGCTTTTTGGTTCACAAACAAGTTTTTGCTCGTTTTTTTGTGGGATTCCAAAGAAGGGGGATCGTCTTTGAAACGGGCTGGAATATTAGTTCGGCTTTTCTTGGTTAATAAATTTTCATCTTCTGAAGAATCACTCCCAATTGAACGAGCAAGCTCAGCTTTATCTTATGCCTGTTAAAATGAATCTAAATAGGAAAATTATGGATATATGCTATCTCAAACTAGTTGCAAAACTTTATATACAATTTATTTATACAATTAAATATCTTATTTAAAGCACTTTTAATATAACTCACTAAAAAACCAATCTTCAGTTTGAGAAATTAAAATAGAATATTATTTAAATCTGTTAATAAATATCTGTTATTCATGTCCACCATTTCAAAAATCTACACCATCAAAACTTGAACTGATAAGTAGATCAATGACTTATGAAACATTATTTGTGATACCTTGAATTATTTGTATATACCCTATACAAAAATTGTAATTTAATTACTGTATGTACAATAGATTTTAAAATTAAATGTTTGCCATGTTATACTTGAGGGCATATATTCTTTAATCATGTTCATTCCCCCCTTCCCCATTTGTTGCAAACTACCAAAGACAACTTTTGTCTGAGATGAACCAAGATGAAGGAATTACTTCTACGGGTTCTCCATTTCCATCAATGAACCCTACAACAGTATATTTCTTTATTTTAAACTGAACAGAATAACAAATTAACTATTGAAAGGCCATACTGGCATTTTACTGCCAAGGGAAGGAAGGCTACAACTATTACACTTTTCATTTCAAGACAGAAAATAACACTAACAATAATACTTGATTACAATATTTGATGTTTACTTTTCAAATGGAAAGTCTTTTCTTTAAATGAACAAAACATTTTTATTTTATAAAAACAACATCTTTGCATAGTGTGTTTAAATTAACACAAATGAAGTTAGGCATTCAAAATATATTTTTGTAGATATTTCAAAAATTTCCATTCATTGCTCTTTTCTGAGAAATCAATAATTGCACAAGACAGACCTTTTAAATAGGAGAATGTACATATACAGTAAAACCCTGTTAACGCTAAGTCGATCTGGCCACTGAAATTGTTCGCTTTAACCGAATTTTGTGTTAAATAAATTAACGTTAAGTTTTAAGTACGGAGAACTGCTTTTCCTTCGCATTAAATGTGATTTTATGCTAAGCAATTTTGCGTTAACAGGGTTTGCTGTATTTTTTCAAAAATAGGAGGCATAATAACATTAGTTATACATATTGTTAAAATTGACATTTTCTAGAACATTGACTTTTTATGCCAAGCGGTTGATTGAGATAATGCACCCTATTCCACACCACCTTTGAGATTGAGTAATAGACGTGTTTTAATTTAATGTGGTTTCCTCAATATGCCCAATTCACAATATATTCTACTAACAGAGCTAATCATGGAGCTTGGATATTGAATTTTATAAGCAATATAAACTAACGATAACAAATATGATAAATAGGAAGACAAACTAGAATGTAACATGTAGTATAAGTATTTCAATGATGAGCATAATTTGAAACTAGCAATGGAGGGGTAGGGGGGAATGGCTAAATGAGTATTAGTTTGCATCCGTGTATGGATGAGATAAAAGCTGAAAATCTTGTTTATATTTTAAACAGCAGCATTAAATAAATAATTGAAACCAACTCGATTCCTAATCAAGTTTAATGTGAATATCAATCACCTTTGTCAACATCGCTTTTGTAGATCAAACCAAGTCGGCAATCAAGTATCGTTGAAATTAACTAAAACCAACTTAAACCAATAATGTAATACGTAGATACCCCATGAAATCGACAAATTATTGTGACAACACTTACCAGTAATAAGTTTTCGATCCAATTTTAATGTTACTAATGACCGTCGCGCCGGCGACATAACATAAATAAACTTAGTAAACACACATCCGGGCACTTCAGTTCCTTCAGCCACTCGGTGGCGATTCTTTTTGAGAAATTCTGCGCATCGTTTTATATCGGATTCGGCCAGTTTTGGCCTAAGTCGAGATCGTTCCAAAATACATGATTTTTAAAAAAATGCTTAAAACCGTGGCAAAAATATCACAAAACATATTAATGCAAACCTTCCTTTCTTATACATAAAATATTTTAATTTTAAAACTGTCGATCAACCTTTCAAACTTTTGAGTATCATCTATCCAATATTGGGCGAGATTGGGCAATACGGCATCGAACGGCCGATTTTGCGCCATTCCACATCGGGATTGGCCAATGTAGGGCTGATATTGGCCAATACTGCTGTGCTACTTGGGTGGTAGCTTAAGTTGGTTGTTTTCAGATTATCTGGCGCCGTCAGCAATACGAGGGCTATAATGCGCCGAAACATTCGTCATTTGACAAGCCAACATACATTTACAAACAGCCATGCCTTGCACGGGACTCAAACCCACAACCTCGTGGTCTATAGAAGCTAGTATGCTAACCACTATACCGTTTGGTCGGCCCTGGTAGGTTAGGAATCGTAGGTTCAACTTTTATTTTGAATGTTATTCCGAAATAAAACATGAAATATAAATAAACAAATTTTATTTTCTTCACAAATCGCAGTTATTATTATTATTCAATAAACATTTTAATGCAAAATAGTTTACTATAGAAGTAGTCCATCAAGATCTTTGGGAAATTTAAAAACCGAAACTCATCTCGGCCCATTTTAATAATTTTCTTTGCAGTTTACAACTGGAGCATCAAAATGGCATATATAATTTGTAGCATTCGTAATGTAGCAGTTTTTACCTGTTTGAAACAGAAAATGCAGAAGACTTGACGTGTTTGGTACAGAAAATGACGATGTTGTTTGTTGTTATCGTCCATTTTACGCCAGAGTTATGCACCAAAATGGATCTTGACTAATTGCAAGCATGTAAAACGTCGCCGAACCCATATATCGCCAACTCGTAAAGCTTCTTATGGAACTCAGTATGGAAGAAGTTCGTAGTCTAAGTCGGACTACCTTAACGACTCGACGTCACATTTAAAAGTGGTAACCCAAACAGAAGCTTTTTATATAGGAGGTGCTACTTCAAGTCAATAATCAAACACGCATTATCCAGAAGCTGAAATTGGAGATCTGTGCTTGGTCCTTCTTATCCCTGTCAAAATCCAATCCATGTTACACAGGATTGGATTTGGAGTTGTGATCGGTAAATTCCTATAGTTTACGCGTATGGGTTGGCGTGATTTTGAAAAGTTGGTGACCAGGCCATAACGTTGCGGCGAAACACCGTTAGCCGAAAGCAAATTTTCAAATGGCCACCAAAAAAATATATTCTCACCTCCTACACATTCCAATTAGGGTAACAATAAAATCTCTGTTGTGCATGCGCGGTAAAAAAAAAGGGTGCCAATTATTAAAATTGATTTACAAATTGCCAATGCATGGCTGCCTTGTATAGTAAGTTGATTTAAAGGTGACTGGAATACCAATTTTGAAATGTAGTGTACCCATCTGAAATAAATCGTGCGAATTGAGAGTGCATTTCCCCGTCATAGAACAACAAAGGAGTAAGGTTTCGACGCGCCAGTAAATGGAAAATATTTTATCCACTGTTGCTGGCAACTACTTGCGTCCCTGTATCATCCAGTTACTGGCATAAAGAGTGCACAGAATTCTAATAGATTGAATTTATTTAATCATTACATTTCATCTGTACACCAAATGGTAACGTTTGAATCAGGGGTGTAGTGAGGCCAGTATACTGGCTAGTACGGTGTACCGGCACTTTTTTTTAAACTAATTTATAATAGCTCAAATCTTTATGCGTGTATTGTGTTAAAAGCTAATGAGGAAATAAATACGTAAATTAATAATATTCAGCTTTTTTTTTTATGGTAAATTGTGCAAAATATTGGGAATTTAGATTTTATAATTACAAAATCCCAGCTACAGTTAGGGTTAACAACACGATCTAGGAGCTTGTGTACAGATAAAAAAAAAAAAAAAAGAGCTACAAAACCCCGGTTTTAATTAGTCTTTAATTTCCCCTCATCATTCGAGATGCGAATATTCACTCTATGGATTTAGGTCATAAGGAACTGAAACAAAAAGTCAACAAGCGTCAGACAATTTCGTAATTAAAACCAATATGTGCAAAGAGAGCAGTTTTCCATTTATTACTAGTTATCCCTGAACTGACAAGATAAGAGGGGTGTAAAAGATACAATTTACGATAAAAAAAATAAAAAAAATTTAGTTTTAATGAAATACAAGAGGTTATCAAAATAGTGGAAATACCTGAGAATAAAAAGGACAATTAAGAAGCGCTTCGAAAGCGTTAAAATATAATCCTAGGGACGATTTTTTTTATATATATATCAACAGTGAATATGTAATGTATGTAATGTAACGTATGAGGTAGCTTTAGAGAAGTTGTATAAGTTTCAGATTTTTTTCCAAAAGCGTAAAATGCCAAATCTCATAGACTTTCAAAGAGGCAAAATTATAGGAGCCCGACTAACTGGAGCAACTGTGACCGTAACATCCCAGTTTTTAGGCTTTTCTAGAGGTACGGTGTCTAAAAGTCATGACAGCGTACACACAGCGCGACCAGACAAAATCGGCAAAGCAAAATAGTGGTCGGAAGGAGAAGCTGAGTGAAAGAGAACGACGGGTTTTGAAGCTGATTGTAATGTATAAAAGGAAATGAAGAATGGTACAATATTCCTCTAAACACCATTCAGCAGTTGTATGATTCGATTTCCTGGTGAATCCAAACTATAAAAAGCGGTCCTAAGCCATATTAGTAAAGGATTCCTTATAAATCTAGGGTGTCTCCATTATTTTGACAACTACCTATATATCCATTTATTCAGTCAGAAAGCATTACAGACGCAGGTCAATAGTTAAACAGAAAACAGAAATGAACCTAGCAATTGCCGATTCATTTTAGGTAACGCTGCTCTTCGTCCATTTTACAACTGACTCCAGAGAATGAGGGATTAGTGTACTACCTCGAAGATACATGGCAGTGGAGGCCCGTGATCGAAAATCCTGAGACGTGCATTCCCCTCCCCCCCCCCCACCCCCTCACACACAATTTCACAATCATTCATGAACACAAAGTCTTTGATCTTTAATACTCAATCTCAAATTAAATTTTCCTTTCATAAGATGAGAAAGAAAGAAAACACGCTTGCTTATTTTTACATTCCACACAACCACGGGTGGGATGAGTTTTTTTCCCGTGGTTATGCGATTGAAACTTAACGATCATGCTGCGATGTTGCTCTTTTTATCTTCTACCACCCACACTGATTCAAAAGAGTTATTAATCAGTTCATCGAATTCGCAAGTGCAACTGAAGTCGAAAAAGTCCGAACGGGCTGTATCTCCCCACATACCATATACATTGCCTGAAGGGAAGGTTTCGATTTGAGCTTTATCGGTTAACCAAGGCAACGTTGCAACCGCGAGACGTGATTTCTCGAACTGGCTGCAGTTCGGCGCAAGTTCGCCAGTTTGAGTTGATTAGAAGGTTTTTTTTTTTTTTTCTTCCTCTCCTGACTTAAGTATTGAAGCAACAGGTTTACTATTTATCGGATTTTTTTTACACTTGCCATCTTTATTTATAAAAATTAGTAAAATATATCATTTTAGTTTTCAACTAATAAATTTCGATGCAGCCCGGCTGTACTTACTATAACCCACTAGCCGCCACTGAAACATGGCATGGAATTTATCGTATTTAAAGCAAAAAACAATTCTTGCCGAAGATCATCTTCTAGACATTCTGAAGAAGTGCAGACACGGGTAGAGATAGATCCCATTGTTTGGAGTGGCAAAGAAGACAAAATTGGATTGAGAGGTGACAATTTTACATTTGTGCTACGAAGCTGATAACCAATAGAGCTCTGCCTCTAAGCTCATTTTCTAGCACTAAAGGTGGAAAATGCTGAAAAGATATGTGCTTTTCTAATGTTGTATTCACGAGTAGTTTTCTCTATTGCTATTTTAATTTTCTTTTATAATAGATCTTTATTAAATGAAAATAACTTATATCATATCATTAGGTGATATTTTTTGTGCCTATTCACCAAGTTTTAAAGTTTTATAGAAAGTAGTTTCTAAACGCACTGGACTACAAGATTGCAACATGGCGAGTGTATAGAATGATCCAAACTAGGACATCCTCTTTAAAAAAAAAAAAAATGAAAATGATAGATATCGAGCTTTTTTTTAAGATCTTGTGAAATTAATGAGCCACGACATTACATTTCCCCTAATTTCTGCTATCTTGCATGTCTTTAGGAGTCATCTGTAACTAGGATTGGATATAGATGAACGCATACACACAAACAAACAAGATGACTATACAGTATACTTTTAAAGCTCTACAACTGACAGAAGTTAATGGATCGGCCGGATATCGGTGACTGATCTCCTCAGCAACTCCGGCACCCATGCTGGTTTTGAGCATTTCGAGATCCGTTGCCAATTTAAGCGAAGAAGAAATGTCCGGATATTATTTGCCGAGAGAAACTTTCAGGACTGTTTTCTATATCCCTCATTGTGTCTGGGAAGCGTGACGAAGTTTAACGGGTCATTGGAAGTGGTAAATGTTAATTAGGATTTTGTAACGGGAAAACAATTAGTGTTGTGGTTTGGATTATAGATTGTCGCGGCGTGTGGCTCGACGTTGCACGGATTGATGTTACTTAGCGTGTTTCGTGTATCTGCGAGCCGATCTGCAAAGACGAGCGAGTTAGGTGGTTGGTTTTTGAATGGAAGAGACAATGGTGTTTTTGTACGTACCCGTATGTGATGCTGCTTGAAAAAACAAGGAAGTTGCAATTCAGAAGGCCGACCAAACGGTATAGTGGTTAGCGTGCTAGCTTCTAGACCACGAGGTTGCGGGTTCGAGTCCCGTGTTAGGCATGGGTGTTTGTAAATGTATGTTGGCTTGTCTAATGACGAATGTTTCGGCGCATTATAGCCCTCGTGTTGCTGACGATGCCATATAATCTGAAAACAACATACCAACCAATTCAGAAGTAAAAATCAAAATTCATCTGTCTATAGTAGATTGTTCATCATCCATACTGTTTCACCTTTTTAATTGTTGGTTGTTTTACACACTTAACGACCTATTCCTATGCACAATGATAGCTAATCAAGCCTGGACCTACAACTTAACGGGGATTCCGAACCACAACGAATATGACATTACTAAAAAACATGATTTTTTCAAACTACCTTATGCCCATGCTCAATATTGACGAAAACTCTATCCTATGGTCATCACTAACCAGTACACAAAATTTGAACATTGTAGGTCAATTCGCTCGGAAGTTATGCTAACCACGTTTACAGATACACACACAGACAAACATTTTGTCTAAACCATTTTTTTGAAGTCTGGATGTTCCAAAACGTGGGGAAATGGAAGGGGGGGGGGGGGAGGAATCGATTATTTTTTTTTTACCGAAAACAATATTTTTATTACCCTATATTACCATAAAGGTAATTGAAAGTTAAAATGGGTACGTTAATGTGTCAATTTTATAGGTATTCTTTACTTTAAATGAGTATCTTATACAAACACTTGTCTATAAGTATGTCAGTACTGATGGTTATTCCGATAGCAAAAGTGTCACATTAGGTATACAGGGCCGGCTGATGAACCTTCTTATAAAACCTTTGATTTTTAGCACACTTTTAGTTCAGAATAATTCCGATTAACTCTCTGAGGTCTTTTGATCTCCAATTTTTCCAGCAATACACAACATTTTTAAATTTATAAGAAACATTGAAAATAAAATATTTTTTAAATATTTGTATTAGACTAAATATTTGTATTTAAAACCAAAATAAATAAAATTTAAAAAAAAAAAAAAAATTAAAAAGTCATAAATTTGAATCCGAAATATAATTTAAAAATTATTGCAGGGAAAACAACTGTACAATTTCGCCCAGTGTATATGTTACACAGTCTTCTAGCCCTAAACATTAAGAAACTACTTTCTATTAAACCTTGAAATTTGGTGAGTAGGTACGAAAAAGATCACTTAATGAAATGACATAAATTGTTTTCATTTCATGTCTATCTATTCTAAATGAAAATTAAAATAGCAATAGACAATACTAGTTAGAGTCACTGCATATGCATTGACGTAAGGATTTCAAACATAAAATATATTCAACGCTATTTTCGAGTTTTTAATTGATGTCATTTCACTAAATGATCATTTTCGTTCCTCCTCACCAAATGTCAACGTTTTCTACAAAGTAGTTTCTAAATGCACTTGGCTAGAAGATTGAAACGTAGCGAGTATAGGGGAAAGATCCTTACTAGGACTTCCTGTTAAGGTACTTGACCACCTTAGAAAGCTAAAAAATACAACATTTTTAATATTTTTTTTTTTTTTCAGGTTCTGTATAAGATATTACAATGATATTTTTGTGAACAAGAGATTGATAATAGTCATAATTCATGTATTTCATGTCTTTTATCTTTCAGAGTTCAACTCTTTTACAATAATCTATTCAATTGTGCTAATCAAATAAGGTCAGAGATTGTCTTTTTCTGCAAGAGGAAACAAACTTTTAAAATTAATTTAGACTATGACATATTTTTAAAAAGGAAAAAATACATTTTAAACTATTGTCTGAATGATTAATAAACCTATACATAACTTGACGTCCAGAGAAAAAAACAATGTATTTTTGAACATCTCAATTACTATTTAAACATTTATACAGTAGCCTTTTGATATAACGTGCTTGTCGGAAGACAGAAAATGCATGATATTTCCAATTACGTGATATGATAAAATGATAAAAAAAAATGAATAAAAAAACAATGAATAAAAAAAATGGGAGATATAGCGAAAGCGTCATATATCCGAATGCATGATATAACGGAGGGTTACTGCATTTAAAAAAAATCATTCTTCATCATTATGCTTCTGTATATTACTCATAAATTATTTTTTAAGCAGAATGTGTCTTCCTCCACTTTTAAACTCAAATATGGTCTCATTAAAAATACTGCATTTATCAAATCAAAACATAATTTAACATTTTAGAATGTTAAAATACACTAACTGAAACACAAGCTAGCAAAGCAACTAATTACGAAACCTCATATCAATACAGTAAAAGTCCGATTATCCGGAAAATTAAGATTTCCAGATAACCGAATTTTCCGGTTAATTGAATGTCGACGTTTTTTCGCCGAATTTAAACGGTAAATAACGCTAATGATGGCACCTAACATTAAAATCGTCACAACCGGAATATTTAAAAACTATTCTACTTAGCTTTTTTAGTTGAAATAATGTTATATTTTGCCGTTATAATCGGCAATAATTTGAAATATGTTATCAACTTTTATTTGAAGCTTATAGAATACAAAAATACTTGATTTTTTTCAAATTTCAGTTTTTAACAACTAGCCAGGAGGCGCCAAAGTCGTGGCCTAAAAAAAAAAAATGGTTTCTCACGGCGGACTGTTAATCTCAGGATTGGTGAATCTGAAGGGGAAAAAAAAGGGAGGCGGGGGGGATCAGGAATCTTCAAAAGAAAGGTGTTCCTTACGTGACAATTTACCACAAATTGCCAAAAATAAAACAAAAAAAATTAAAAAATTGCGGTTGCTTGAAAAAAAGGTTGAAAAAACACTCCTGTTTTTCACTATTCTTTGCTAAAAAAAAAGAAGAAAAAAAAGGATGTTGTAATTAATTTTTTTGGCAAAATGTGGTAAATTGGCATACAAAGCATCTCAACGAACAAAAACAAGACCAAAATCATTGAAATCGGCCGAGTAGTTTCGAAGATTGAGTGTCCGCCATTTGAAAAAAAGTAGTTTCGAAAAAAAACGCGTTTAAAGTTTTTACTCGCTATTTTTTTTTTTCAAATAGTTTTTAAAGAAATCAAGTTTTTTCACTTACAATTGTTAATCTGCTATCCCTGGACCGTATAAAAGGAGACCACTTTCACTGAAAGCATCTTCCTTCCGTTGGTGGACTTCTTTCTTAGCCAAGGTGGTCAAGTACCTTAAAACACACGGAAAAGTTTTGTTTACTTAATGCAAAATGAAAACGAGACTTATTTAGAAGAAACATTTTGTAAAAGAAGCAAATGCTTTGTACGGCTACAAGCGAAGAGAGAGAGAAGTCGAAAAGCACCTCCCAAATTATTATACAAAAAAAAAGAAGTCAATTATCTATTTTAATTGAGACCTTTTCGAATCCGATTCCTAACATCGTATCTCAAAAAGCGTATTTTTTTTGTAGTTTTCAAATCATACGAGGAACGGACCTCTTTCTTGAAAAAAGAAGAAAAAAATACTTCCAAATAAAGGCGAGATCTCCGTGGAAGTCTCAATCGGAGAGAGCGACTGTTTTGATAGGAGAGAGAAATCCTGTGATCGGGAAACATTAAAAAAATAAAAAAATCCAGGAATGAGCAGACTTAATCATGTTCCTTGAAGGCAAATCAATTTTTGAGTCGGCCATTTTTTCACCGAAAAGTAATCAACTATGATGAGTGGATGCTTTTTTTTTTTTTTTTAATTTTATTTAGAACTACATTTTTCGAAAATGGATTCTTTGTCAATTTTGCGCCATGAATTTTGAGGAAAGAGAAAATCAATAATACTAAAAAAAAGAAGCTAATTTTCATTTACGAGTTATCTTCTAGCGTTTGTGAAAGTTTATTATTTGTATCAATCTTACTATGCATCAACGGAAACGTGCTTCATCTGCACATGGTGTATAAGAATGAAATCCAACTTATTTTGTATCGTAGTAAATATGTCTGCAATTGTACGCATTCCCAAAAAATTTCTCTGAGGAAATGATAACACAGTTTTTATAAAATAAAAACTATAATACATTCTTCGTTCTCATGCACAGCGATAATTCAAGCACCACAAAAATAAACAATCGCCCTGCTCCTTTCGTAGCAACACTCAAAATCTAACTGAATTCATTCCGCGAATCGGCGACGTTTTTATACTAGCTGGTGAAGTTTCCCGAAAACTCAGGAGCAAACAATTTTGCAGACAGAACAGTCGCGGAACCTCCCGACCAGACTGTTTGCCGCCAACCGTTTCCTCTAGCCTGTACTACAGCTGCCGACAAACAAACCTAATAAAAAAAATAAGAGCTTCAGGAAGAAACGCGTGCACCATTCACACTTGTTTACAGGAAAATTGTGTAACAGTATTCTTTAAGATCTTAAGAAATGCAATTTAATTTAAGAAAATTATCGTCGTCTTAACGTATGCGTAATGTAGTAGTTAGCACTATATAGGTTCGTAGCAGTGTACCTACCGAATTCACTGTCAGAAACCTTTTACTGGAAATTACTCAGCAGCATTTTAAACCCCTCCCCCCCCCCCTTGTATCTGCATATTATAGTATATCAGAGATCCTCACTTATCCGTTTATTTACATCGGTAGTTTTGTTCTTCTCATGATTATTTTTCTCTTGCGCATCGCTAACGTTACCATCTAGCTTTTTCCTTCATCGCCACCTCACAATCCCATCCTCTTCATTATCCTCCTCCATCACTCTCCTCGTCCTTTTCATATGTTTCATTATCTTATTCCTTATAAGCTTCCCTCTCATCTTCATTATTCTACTTATCATCCTCATCTTTATTATTTTTTCCCTTTCTTCTAAATATAATAATTTTGTCCTCGTTATCCTCTTCAACAACCAACTTATCCCACTACTTTGCATCGGTATCGTTATTCTCCTCCGCATTATCCTTCTCTCGTGTTCTTCACTATCCTCATCATCTGTATGCAACCTCATAATCGCATCCTCTTCATCTATCCCTCTCCTCATCCTTCTTAGCACCTTATTTTAACGAGCCACTCGATTACTGATTGCGCATGCTCACCGAATACCCTCCAACGTGCAGCTCGGTTAGGGCCTTATAATACGAGAGACACTCGAGTGGAGAACGCTCGCCACCATTTTTGGCCACTGCTGTGGCTCAGTATAATAAGCTCCATGGGATTGCATTAGGGTCTGATCGTCACAAGTGACTGACGCAACCTTTAGCCACTGCAGTAGACAGTGGGCTAGTATAATAAGCTCAAGAGAATTGCTTCTTCTTCTTTATCCTATTCCTCATAATCCTTTCCTCTTTATCCTATTCCTCATAATCCTTTCCTCTCATCCTCATCACTATTCTCCTCAACCTCATCGTCGTTATTCTCATTCTTGTCGTCTTTTTCATCTGATTGAGGTTAGAAATCGAAATCGGATGGCATGTTTGGTTGTTTTCAGATTATCTGGCACCGTCAGCAACACAAGGGCTATAATGCTCCGAAACATTCGTCATTAGACAAGCCAACATACATTTACAAACACCCATGCTTAACACGGGACTCGAACCCGCAACCTCGCGGTCTAGAGAAGCTATACACGCTAACCACTATACCGTTTGGTCGGCAAATTGGATGGCATGAGCAGTAGGTGTGTGTGTGTGTGTGTGTGTGTGTGTGTGTGTGTGTGTGTGTGTGTGTGTGTGTGTGTGTGTGTGTGTGTGTGTGTGTGTGTGTGTGTGTGTGTGGAGGATGGGAGAGGGGGAATACAGCTATTTTGTGGTCCAGATATTTCTTGGCCTTCGTGTGCGTTGCGTAGGTGTTTCGAATGGACGTACAAATTTTGTGATCCACAACGGTGAAACTTGGTGAAATTTAGTTGAAAAGCGCATGTAATCAGCTACTGGTTGTTCATTAAGTAACTAAGTAGTGAGTAAACTAGAGGAGATGTTCGAAGTGCTGCCCTTGGACTTGGAGACACAGGCTCACGCGTTTCTGCAAGTTGTGGAAGACGTTGTGAACAGCGTCGGGTGTGATTTCCCGAATTTGATGAGTCAGCGCATCTAGCAGTTCCTGTATAGACAAATATACTGTGTATTAGTACCTATCACAACAACGCACGGCACTGCATAGTTACTTTATGAACACTCTGTAGTTTTTGCTATATATAGTATATATTTTATGTGCTTTTAAGCTTATTTTGAATAACGATTGTGAGTGGAAAAGAATTGTAAAACGGCAGACTGCAATGTTAAACAGACAGTCTCAAAGTATAAGAATGATGATGAGAGGAATGCTAATACAAAACTACACAGAAAATTCTCAGCAGGACAAACATCCAGTCCACAGTCATGTCAATCTACTAAGCTCGCTTAAGCCACGGACATTTTTTTTTTCTTCTTCTTCCCTTCTTTCTTTTTAGTTCGTTTTCTATTGATCAGCATATATTTTGGAGCGTCTCCAATTCCAGGAGAAATACTGACGTGGATTCATGAAGAGAAAAAGCTGCATCAGGACATATGAAATTCAAATCGATCAGTGAGATATGAAAAAGACATATTTTAAAAGAGAAGGCGTATTTTTTATTTGGAACATCTGTTTAGTTTCGAAACTGCTATCCCCCTGTCGAGCATGGAAATAAATCGCGGAAGAACCTTCGCGAATTAAAAAGAAAAGCTACTTGGTGCATTTTCGGAAACGCATTATGTTAGTAAATGGAGAGTTGAAGATACAAATCAACCAATGACGTCATTGTTCGTTTTTCAGGGAACAATATGAAAATTTACCTGTTTTCCATAAATTAATCTACATATTGGTACACTTCGTTATTCGCTTGATAGATCAAAACATTGTTTTCATTGTCTCTAGCTACACTGAACATACAACAGAAGTGCTGACACACTTTAATCAGGGACCAATTTAGAAAACTTATTACTATAGGCGCAATATTGCGGATGGGACGTTCCACTGACGATAGCTGGTATTATTTAAACATTTTAATGGCAATATTTATTACCGCCTTGGTTATATTAATGTCAAGATATTAATATTTTTAATAACTTATGAGTTATAATAAATATAATCAGTGCTAGAAGTGTGGGTAGACGTGGGGTGTCGCGTCCCCCCATTTTTCAAAAAATTACCCATGCGTCTCCCCACTTCTAAAACCATTGAAATCCATCCTCTCACTTTTAAAAAAATTCAATCCATTAAAAAACTACTAAACAAAAATAACATTAACTTTTTAGCACAAGAAGGAAAATATCCTATAGCAATTTTCTCTTTTACTTTCAATTTTTAAATGCTTGACGATATAATTCTTATATTTACAATCAATCACAAAATTGTTGAAAAAAATCATTCTATCACTGTCTTGCACTAAGCATATAATTTTTAAAAAGATGTTGTGGTCCCCCCTTCTCCCCCCCCCCCCCTCTCCCTTTTCCCCTACTATTTTTTCAGTTTTTACCACGAAATTTTGTTTTTAAATTTCTTGAAATATTAAACAATACTGGACATGGAATATTTGATAGTACTCAAATTAGATAAACATAGATTTTTCTTCTTAAAAATATATCAAGCATGTAAGGAAATGCACAATGTTGTGACACTGAGAAAAAGTTATTTAAAGTTTTTAAAAGTAGTAAAAAAAAAAAAAAAAAAAACCTTTATGGTGTATTTATAGCATACTGTTATAAAAATGTATTAGCTGGGAATTGTCCGAAACGCTTTGAAAATGCTCAAAAGTTACTTTTTATCAAAACTGTCAAGAAAGGACCCTTTAATCGCTTTATAGCCCAAACTGTCGGTAAAATTCAGAAAAATCCAAAATAAAGCGTTAACACAGAAAGAGAGACGATTTTGAACGAAATTTTTGAAACTAGCTGGGAATTGTCCGAAATGCTTTGAAAATGCTCAAAAGTTACTTTTTATCAAAACTGTCAAGAATAAGTCTTTGTATAAAGATAGAAATACTTTTATTAACAAATATAGTGTGGGGGGGGGGGGGATGCACTTGCCACCAACTTTTGGACGTCCCCCATTTTTTTTCTCTCACTTCTACCACCGAATATAATATATTTTATGACATTCAACAGGAGCACTGAACAAAATATTTATAGTTATATAATAAATGAGATTTTTTCAGGCATTTTAGGGCACTCACAATTTTGAGCACAAGCTTTATGGAAAATAAGACCCTCTGACTCAAATACATTCTTTCTCATCTAGGTAATCGAATTTGATCGTCGGACTATAAAGCCCATATCACGAAGAGAGTATTCCATGGACCTCTTTTGGATGTTTATTAATTGTCCAACAAATAACTTCGATGTCCAGTGTCAAACACCTGAACTTAATCCTTTGCGATCGAGCTGGCGCCTCTCAGGCGCCACACTATTGGATGCCGCAACGCGAGAGGACCATTAGGTTTGATGCGGAAAATCAATGCAAGGTCAATGACTGTGTTTAGTTTCTATGAAGCAAATCCGTAACTTCCAACCGAGCCAAAAATGCCTCGAGTTGCTGCTCCTTCCTCGCTAAAAAGGCCTCGAGTGCAAAGGTTTAACTCTGAAGTTCTAGAAGAACTGGTAATGCACTATAATACAGGGTGAGTTTAACGTCACGCACGCAAAGTTTAACGTGATAAGTTTTGAGCAAAAACTCACTAGGTCTCGATTTCCTCTCGATTGAGGACAGTACGTAAATTGTTTCGAATGTATTGTAATCGGTATCTGTGATCACGTGTTCAGAGACTTCAAATGTGAAGTCAGGAACAGCGAAACCTCGTGTTGGAGTGTTATTTTGCTCAAAAGTGATATTCTCACGTCATTGAATAGTTTCAAAAGAAATTTCCCGATGCAGAAGAACCCAACAGTTCATTGGTGATACGATTTGTTCACCTTTTCATGACAACCGTATCAGTAGTTGTCAAGAAAGGAGCCGGGAGGCCCACCATTTTGGGCGATGAAAACTGAGAAAAGATAGAAGTTTCTGCGTTCGCCATGTAGTCCACACACGATTGCTGAACTGGTTGGTTGTTTTCAGATTATCTGGAGCCGTCAGCAACACGAGGGCCATAATGCGCCGAAACATTCATCATTAGACAAGCCAACATACATTTACAAACACCCATGCCTAACATGGGACTCGGAACCCGCAACCTCGTGGTCTATCTAGAAGCTAGCACGCTAACCACTGTACCGTTTGGTCGGCCGAGGCCTTTTGTGAGTTCTTATATAGAGTTTTCCACATTTATGTGAGTGAAAGAAAATCCGATTAATTTCCACCAGCGATCCCGGTAATATTAACTAGATTACTTATTACATCTTTGTATTGAAAGAAGATGGTTGAGAGTGATGATAAAATGTAATCAGAGAATTCATAGTGTTACGAATTTTTGTATATTTGTAAATATTTCGTAGCATTAATTATGTAAAAAGATAAATTTATGTACATTTCGCATAAGGCAGTGCAATAGTTTGTTTTCCTGCAATGTGTCTCTCGATGCTTGATAACGAGTTTTACAGAGATAACGCTGGGAAGCGAGTTTTACAAGGAGCAGAGCATTTAATATTAAGGTAATGGCAATCTCGCCAAATTGGAGAGATACAGCCAAGTTGGCGATGGTTTAGGCGACTAATTTTTGTCGCCAAATTTGGCGAGAAAACGCCAAATGTCGCCAAACTTGGTGACCATTTGGCGACATTTTCGGTCCCCATGTACATGTATAGGGAGAGAGTGCTGATCCAAAAGATTTGAAATTAAATTTTTTGTTCATTTTTCGTTTTTAATAAAGAATTAAACATATCGTTTTGAATTTATTTAGGAGGAAGTCCTACCAAGGACCATGCTCTATGTTCGATTTGTTGCAATCTTCTGGCACAGTTCATTTTGAAACTACTTTGTGTAAATCTTTGAAATTTCGGTGAGTGGGTAAGAAAATGATAATTTAAGCAAATGATATAAATTCAAAACTCGAAAATAGCGTCGAATACATTTTATTTTATATTACATTCGAAATTTTTACGTCAATGCCTTCGCAGTGGATCAACCTGCAATAGTCTTTTAGTTTTTTTAATTTTCATTTATAAAATAGATTAGAAGCTCTGTTCGAGTTTTTAATTTATCTTTTCATGATAAAAAAAAAATCATTAAAATAATTGAAGAGGGGGGAGGGGGGGAGGACAATTGGTTATTTCTTTACTACTCACAAACAGCTTTTTATAAACGATCTTGTACACAAAATTGTGGGGTTTTATGTCGTAGGGCTTCACTAGGGCCATGCTGCTTATACACAAAATTAATTGTAAGCAAACCACTATTTATTTTACCTTGAAATTTCGCTAACAAGCTTTCATTACTGATATACATTTTTATAAAAAAAATCGCAAATACTTTAAAGCAAAAGATATTAATGAAACAGAATGGCCATGGAACCCGAGACAAATTGGCAATCTTTTAAGCAAAACTCAAGCCAAACTGTTTTCATTCTTCTTTACGATTGAAGAATAAAAGAAATTTCGTGTGTTAATTTCATTAGTGTTTTTACTTTAAAGGAATCTGGACTGTCCCAGGTAACACAGCGGAATTGGACAGTGGTCAGAAACAGAAGTTAAGGGAAGATTGGGCAGTCCATGTTGAATCTCAACCATCGTTCCGAAATTCACGATTTGTTTTTTAAATAAACATGTCAAAACCATCACGAAACACATTTTCTTACCTTCCGTCCTTTCTTATAATCCCATATTTCAATATTAAAACTTTCCCATCAACATTTCAAAACTTCCAATATATTTTGCCTAGTACTGGGGGGGGGGGGGATTTACTAAGATCAGTACTGGTACTGGGGGATGTTACTTAACCCCAGATAACTAAAGTTAAATCAGTGTCACTCTGTAACTAATCATTCGTTGGTTGGTTGTTTTCAGATTATCTGGCGCCGTCAGCAACACGAGGGCTATAATGCGCCGAAACATTCGTCATTAGACAAGCCAACATACATTTACAAACACCCATGCCTTACACGGGACTTGAACTCGCGGTCTAGAAGCTAGCACGCTAACCACTGTACCTTTTGGTCGGCAACTAATCATTCGACTCAAAGACTACTAATTAAAAACTAGGGGTGTGGAACATCGCACAACTTCAATTACACTACAATACTGACGTGGATTTGTGTCATCTATAGTATTTATATTTATCATTCATTTAATACAAATGGCCAGTTTGGCAATATTTTTGGCGATAATTGTAATATAGGTCTTTTTTTTTTTTTTTTTTTTTTTTTTTTTTTAAATTGCCAAAATGGGAATTTTTTGGCGATGTACTTTTCGATAATTCTTATATCATCCTTTCTTATATAAAGTGAATCTGGGAAGAGGAGAAAAAATGATCGTTGATAAGCTATATTCAAGAAAAGAGAACTCTTTCATTGAAGGCATTCGTTTTTCAACTTTTTAAGCCTTTAAAGTATTTTCACGAAAATTTCCCAGGTGGGGATGTTTAGAACACCTTGAGATATTTTACCATGGCGATTTTGAACTAAAATCATTAGAGCCGTATTTTAGCAATTATACTGAAAAATATGTTTTTTCAATGGCAGTTACCTTATGCGCATGCGCAATTTTAACAAAAACCTTAATGGTAGGTGCTTGTGCCTCCACCAACCCGCACACCGAATTTGAACATCGTAAGTCAATTTGTCCGGCAGTTATGTTGACCACATATACACAGATAGACATTTTTACTGGATCACTTTTTTTTAAATCAAGATGTTTCAAAACGTAGAGAAATGCAAAAGCAAAAAAAAAAAAAAAAAAAAAATTTTTTTTTTTTTTTTTGACCGAATGCTATACTTTCATTACCATATGTATAAATATGGGTAATTGAAAGTAACAAGTAAATTTTTATAGTTCCTTTATTTATTTCAAACAAATTAGTGCAAAGAGAAGCATTATAGCATTATAATATTTTGATTAATAAATAGAAATGTGTAAAAATTAACGTTTCGGTGAGTGAGAAGGAATTAGTGGTATGGGAACATTTGTAATAAGCGAAACTGGAAGCCAATTATCATTAGATAATGTACGAATCTGGAGCTAAACAATAGGGCGGAGGCCCTTACTTGTTCCAACACATTCATAGGGGGGCAAAAAATTCAAAATTCGTGATTTTAGTTTCTCTTTGCTGTTAAGAGAAATTGCTAGAAAGGATCACTCCCTCTCGCTATGCCAACACTCTTCTAGCCCAGTTCATTTAGAAAATGCTTTGAATAAAACCTTGAAATTGGGTGAGTAGGTACAAAAAGGATTAATTGTTGGAATAATATAATTTTTTTTCTTTTAATGTGTATCCACTATAAATTATTATTAAAAAAAATGCAAAAGACACAACCAAGTGGCGCCACTACATAAACATTCAGGTAAGGATTTCAGATATAAAATAAAAATATATTAGAAGCTATTTTCGAGTTTTTAATTTATATCGTTTCATTAAGTGATCATTTTCTCACCATATTTATAGATAAATTATTATTAAAAAAAAAAGCAAAAGACACAACCAAGTGGCGCCACTACATAAACATTAAGGTAAGGATTTCAGATATAAAATAAAAATATATTAGAAGCTATTTTCGAGTTTTTAATTTATATCGTTTCATTAAGTAATCATTTTCTCACCATATTTATAGATAAATTATTATTAAAAAAAAAAAGCAAAAGACACAACCAAGTGGCGCCACTACATAAACATTAAGGTAAGGATTTCAGATATAAAATAAAAGTATATTAGAAGCTATTTTCGAGTTTTTAATTTATATCGTTTCATTAAGTGATCATTTTCTCACCATATTTATAGATAAATTATTATTAAAAAAAAAAGAGCAAAAGACACAATCAAGTGGCGCCACTACATAAACATTAAGGTAAGGATTTCAGATATAAAATAAAAATATATTAGACGCTATTTTCGAGTTTTTAATTTATATCGTTTCATTAAGTGATCATTTTCTCAAAATATTTATATATAAATTATTATTAAAAAAAAAAAGCAAAAGACACAACCAGGTGGCGTAACTACATAAATATTAAGATAAGGATTTCAGATATAAAATAAAAATATATTAGAGGCTATTTTCGAGTTTTTAATTTATATCGTTTCATTAAGTGATCATTTTCTCACCATATTTATATATAAATTATTATTAAAAAAAAAAAAGCAAAAGACGCAATCATGTGGCGCCACAACATAAACATTAATGTAAGGATTTCAGATATAAAATAAAAATATATTAGACGCTATTTTCGAGTTTTTAATTTATATCGTTTCATTAAGTGATCATTTTCTCACCATATTTATATATAAATTATTTAAAAAAAGGCAGAATACTACTGCAGGTGGCGCCACTACATAAATATTGAGGTAAGGATTTCAGATATAAAATAAAAATATATTAGACGCTATTTTCGAGTTTTTAATTTATATCGTTTCATTAGGTGATCATTTTCTCACCATATTTATAGATAAATTATTATTAAAAAAAAAAAGCAAAAGACACAACCAAGTGGCGCCACTACATAAACATAAGGTAAGGATTTCAGATATAAAATAAAAATATATTAGACGCTATTTTCGAGTGTTTAATTTATATCATTTCATTAAGTGATCATTTTCTCACCATATTTATAGATAAATTATTATTAAAAAAAAAAAAGCAAAAGACACAGCCAAGTGGCGCCACTACATAAACATTAATGTAAGGATTTCAGATATAAAATAAAAATATATTAGACGCTATTTTCGAGTTTTTAATTTATATCGTTTCATTAAGTGATCATTTTCTCACCATATTTATAGATAAATTATTATTAAAAAAAAAAAAGGAAAAGACACAACCAAGTGGCGCCACTACATAAACATTAATGTAAGGATTTCAGATATAAAATAAAAATATATTAGATGCTATTTTCGAGTGTTTAATTTATATCATTTCATTAAGTGATCGTTTTCTCACCATATTTATAGATAAATTATTATTAAAAAAAAAAAAGCAAAAGACACAACCAAGTGGCGCCACTACATAAACATTGAGGTAAGGATTTCAGATATAAAATAAAAATATATTAGACGCTATTTTCGAGTTTTTAATTTATATCGTTTCATTAGGTGATCATTTTCTCACCATATTTATAGATAAATTATTATTAAAAAAAAAAAAAGCAAAAGTCACAACCAAGTGGCGCCACTACATAAACATTAATGTAAGGATTTCAGATATAAAATAAAAATATATTAGACGCTATTTTCGAGTGTTTAATTTATATCATTTCATTAAGTGATCATTTTCTCCCCATATTTATAGATAAATTATTATTAAAAAAAAAAAAGCAAAAGACACAACCAAGTGGCGCCACTACATAAACATTAAGGTAAGGATTTCAGATATAAAATAAAAATATATTAGACGCTATTTTCGAGTGTTTAATTTATATCATTTCATTAAGTGATCATTTTCTCACCATATTTATAGATAAATTATTATTAAAAAAAAAAAAGCAAAAGACACAACCAAGTGGCGCCACTACATAAACATTAAGGTAAGGATTTCAGATATAAAATAAAAATATATTAGACGCTATTTTCGAGTGTTTAATTTATATCGTTTCATTAAGTGATCATTTTCTCACCATATTTATAGATAAATTATTATTAAAAAAAAAAAAGCAAAAGACACAACCAAGTGGCGCCACTACATAAACATTAAGGTAAGGATTTCAGATATAAAATAAAAATATATTAGACGCTATTTTCGAGTGTTTAATTTATATCATTTCATTAAGTGATCATTTTCTCACCATATTTATAGATAAATTATTATTAAAAAAAAAAAGCAAAAGACACAGCCAAGTGGCGCCACTACATAAACATTAAGGTAAGGATTTCAGATATAAAATAAAAATATATTAGACGCTATTTTCGAGTTTGTAATTTATATCGTTTCATTAAGTGATCATTTTCTCACCATATTTATAGATAAATTATTATTAAAAAAAAAAAGCAAAAGACACAACCAAGTGGCGCCACTACATAAACATTAATGTAAGGATTTCAGATATAAAATAAAAATATATTAGACGCTATTTTCGAGTGTTTAATTTATATCATTTCATTAAGTGATCGTTTTCTCACCATATTTATAGATAAATTATTATTAAAAAAAAAAAAGCAAAAGTCACAACCAAGTGGCGCCACTACATAAACATTAATGTAAGGATTTCAGATATAAAATAAAAATATATTAGACGCTATTTTCGAGTGTTTAATTTATATCATTTCATTAAGTGAACGTTTTCTCACCATATTTATAGATAAATTATTATTAAAAAAAAAAAAGCAAAAGACACAACCAAGTGGCGCCACTACATAAACATTAATGTAAGGATTTCAGATATAAAATAAAAATATATTAGACGCTATTTTCGAGTGTTTAATTTATATCATTTCATTAAGTGATCATTTTCTCACCATATTTATAGATAAATTATTATTAAAAAAAAAAGCAAAAGACACAACCAAGTGGCGCCACTACATAAACATTAAGGTAAGGATTTCAGATATAAAATAAAAATATATTAGACGCTATTTTCGAGTGTTTAATTTATATCATTTCATTAAGTGATCATTTTCTCACCATATTTATAGATAAATTATTATTAAAAAAAAAAGCAAAAGACACAACCAAGTGGCGCCACTACATAAACATTAAGGTAAGGATTTCAGATATAAAATAAAAATATATTAGACGCTATTTTCGAGTGTTTAATTTATATCATTTCATTAAGTGATCATTTTCTCACCATATTTATAGATAAATTATTATTAAAAAAAAAAAAGCAAAAGACACAACCAAGTGGCGCCACTACATAAACATTAAGGTAAGGATTTCAGATATAAAATAAAAATATATTAGACGCTATTTTCGAGTGTTTAATTTATATCATTTCATTAAGTGAACGTTTTCTCACCATATTTATAGATAAATTATTATTAAAAAAAAAAAAAGCAAAAGACACAACCAAGTGGCGCCACTACATAAACATTAAGGTAAGGATTTCAGATATAAAATAAAAATATATTAGACGCTATTTTCGAGTTTTTAATTTATATCGTTTCATTAAGTGATCATTTTCTCACCATATTTATAGATAAATTATTATTAAAAAAAAAAAAAAGCAAAAGACACAACCAAGTGGCGCCACTACATAAACATTAAGGTAAGGATTTCAGATATAAAATAAAAATATATTAGACGCTATTTTCGAGTGTTTAATTTATATCATTTCATTAAGTGATCATTTTCTCACCATATTTATAGATAAGTTATTATTAAAAAAAAAAAAGCAAAAGACACAACCAAGTGGCGCCACTACATAAACATTAATGTAAGGATTTCAGATATAAAATAAAAATATATTAGACGCTATTTTCGAGTTTTTAATTTATATCGTTTCATTATATGATCATTTTCTCACCATATTTCAAGATTTCGTACAAAGTAGTTTCTAATTGCACTTGGCTAGAAGATTGTAACATAGCGAGTATATAGGGAATGAACCTTGCAAGGAGATGCTCTTAAATGGATCCAGACAGAGCAAAAAAAATGAGCCCAAGGTGAAATAAAGGCAGACACCTGTTCCTTGTGTCAATCGTAGTTGTATGAGAGCAAATGATTTAGAGCAGACGACCCCAATCAACGAGATCACATATGTCCACTTGTTGGATCACGTGATACGAAGGAATTTATAAAACTGGCAAAGAAAGCTGGGCGAAAACTTATTTGGATCTGCAACGAGATTTTATGGTACTTTCCGAAAATATCGAAATTTGAATTTTTTGCAAGCGGCGAAATCTAAAAGGGAGTACAATTTTTGTCTTAAAACAAACACGAGAGCGCTTAGTGTTGCGTAACTATCTTCAATAATTTGTCAAAAAAGTGGTTTGAAAAAATAACTGAAGGCTATAAAAGTATTTTTATTTTGAATTCTTTATAATAACTTTGAGTTTGTGTGTATGTGGGTGGAGTGGTTGAGGAATTTTTGGCTGATGAAGGCTATATTCACCCACTAGCCGTAATCCAATCGGGCTGAAACTTGACAGATGGATTCGATGTCGATGACAATGCATTCTATCCAAATTTCGGGGGCTGTCACTGTTATTAAATGGTCCTTTATACGGAATACTAATAAACAAACTTGCCATCATCCAATTGCGTTGAAATTGTATTTAACCGATCATTGAATATTGTTTTAATCAGAAAAAATAAAAGATAATTTGACGCGAATGCATTCATTCATTACGGAGTGAAGTCCAGTCAATTCATTTTTGCACTGCGTAGCAGCGTTATACAGTACGCAAAAAAAAAAAAATCGATCACCATAAATATTAATGCATTGAAAATCGTGCGATGTTCCACACCCCCAGTTTTTTTTTTTTTTTTTAGTTTTTTTATTTGGACCGAAACCAATACTTTAATTGCCCTATGTAACCATATGGATAACTGAAATAAAAAGCAGGTTATGGGAAAACTTAAAACTCCAACCCAACAAATCTACGAATCCGACACTTCAGAAATATTCGACCCGCAATTTCCTGTCGTCGCGCACACACAAAGGTATGATAATTTGAAGCGAATGACCCGCGCGGCCAACAACAACAGCAGCAGAAGCCCTCCCTAAACAGTCCAAAAGCAGCTCAATAGCTGTCTGCTGGTAGATGATTGAAATGTCTGGGGCGCTCGTTTCGGCATCTCATTTCTAGACCAGAGTACAAAGCACTCCGGATGGTAGCGGACATTTCTGACAGCTTACACGGAATTTCGTATGGCGTGAGACGAGGACATTCTGTACTTCTTCCTATTGCGTATTATTCACCCTCCCTCACTGGATGTCCAGAAGAGTGTGTTAGGCCTCATTGTGATGCTAATGTCCGCTTGCTCGTGGCTGCTAGCTTGGGACTGACGGCAGCTACAGTTGGAAAGCAACGCGGCGAAAAATCGCTGGAAATGTTCAAGATGTTGCTTGGCAGAGCAGGACTTCTTGACTGTCTATACCATGGCGGTCATATTCTGCATTCATACCACCTTTATTATTATCGTTTTTGGCAATGGACAATTCCCGGATTTTTTATTTTTAAATTCTAAGTGTTCCTAAAAGGCCATAAACGTAAAAGTTTCTGCTCAATGCGCATTTTTTTTTTTTTTTTTTTTTTTTTTTTAAATTTGCGATTAAAATTACCTTGTTAGAGGTTGGCGAGAAAACGACCCATTTCGTTGAACGGGACGTAAAGAGATCTCAAACATCTTGGCTTGAAATGCAGCAGCGGAAACCAGATTTGCAAGTTTCTCTCAAATCATGCCAATCTGTACGGAATGTGGCAATGGTCTACTAACGCCAACTTTTTTAAAGATAAGTAGTTGGCACAAACCTCACGATAGCCATAGAAACGCAGGGATCTGTTTACGTCACGAATTTTGTTGACTGCTTTGATCGGACTGGTTTTTGGCTCGGTTTTGGGGCATTTTCTTTTCTTAATATTTAAATAACTAATTCGTTTAAAGAACTTTTGTTTATATATTTGGAATCAAAGAAATTAATCATAAATATGTACTAATTTTACACGTTTTTATAAAATGCTGGAATTGTCCATTTGGTGGTTACAGTTGGTGTTGTTTGTTGTGACGTCCCAGGTAGCATATTAGTAACAGGGGTTCTGAAAAGATTGGTCAATCCATGTTGAATCTCGAACATTGTTCTTTAGTACACGATTTTTCTTTTAATAAATATGGCAAAACCATCACAAAACATTTTTTTTACCCCGCCTTCCTTTCCTTATAACACTATATTTCAATTTTAAAACTCTGCATCAGCATTTAAAAACTTCTAGCATATTTTACCCAGTACTGGGCGAATCTGCAACGGTCCACATAAAAACTGGCCAATTGTCGATCAGATATTGGCCAGCGGATTGGTGCTACTGGGGAAGAAGAGGGGGGGTATTCACTGGTAGCATACAATATTGTCCCATGATCATAAATATTAAAAAAATTGGACTATGATGGATATGATGTCTTTCTAAACGATAGACCAGAAAGGACTAGCACCCACACTTTTGACTGATAGCTGTTTTCTATAAAAGTTTTTGGTTTGTATTAGAGGGATGACATGCCGTGATTTGCTTGTGGTGGCTGCATTCAAATTTTACATTCTCTGTTTTATTAACATCTGGAGGGCGATAAAGTTTTTGTCTGTATCCTTGTAGCTTACTATGACAGATGGGATGACAAATTTGCAAACGAAAGGTGATGAAAGAGACTTGGCATTCAAGTTTTTTGTCGAGAGGGTGATATAAAGAACGTACGATCTATATAGTAGGCATATGCATTTATCTCTTTTTAACCGGATAGTGTTTCAACTTTTGTCGTTTGCTGTAACATGGCATGCCCTGGTAGAGTATTATTGTGTGCCTTGTGTCATAAATATTAAAATCTTTGGCAATGATAGATGGGATTACTTCCAAACGATAGGCGTGTAGGGAAGTATGATGTATAAGAAGGTGAAAGGGGATAAATATATAAAAATTTTGGGTATGAAGGTTTCTTTTGCAAACGATTGATTGAAATGAACCTAGCATAATCTATATCCATAGCTTAAGACAAAACAAGAGTGTTATTAAGACTACAGATCTGCGCTTATAATTAAAATATACAGAAAGTTGTGTAGAACAAAGCAGTGGTAGAGGTGGAGAAAAAAGTGTGGGGGGGATGCATTTAGTGTCTTAGTGTAACAACCAGATAGTTTGAATTCATTACCAAAATCTTGTACATTGAAGAAAAATAGAGTGCCTATATTTTATTTAGCGCATACTATGGGAAAATAATAGTTAATCAATATACATTTTCTATGCTTAGTTTCTGGGAAATAAGTAAGTGTCAGAAATGAACTGAACATTAAAATGTCGTACGAATCTTTTGTTGGATAATTTTATTAATTGTTCACTTTATTTTGAAGAGTATTTCATTCTGAGAAGAAGGAAGATTATTTTTAACTGGGTGTACTATTCTTTTCTTTTTTTTAAAATAACGTAAAAGCTTTTTCCACATTAATTTAAAAATAATAATAATAATAATAAAAACTAGGGATATGGAACATCGCACAACTTTCAATTGCACTATTATAATGGTCATTGCATTCAAATTTGATTTATGGTGTTATTTACCGCTTTCATATTTTCACTCATTTAAATAAAAATGAACAGTCTGGCGATATTTTTGGTAATAATTTTTACATGGGCTATAAAAAAAAAAAAACGCTAAGAAGGCGAAATTGGCGATGCTATTCGATAGATTGTCCTTTCTTGTGCATAAAACAGAAAAAAAAATCTATCGTTGATGGACGATGCTCAAGGGCAGAGAGTTCTTTGTTAAAGGCACACGTATTTCAACTTTTTACACTTTTATCACATTTCTACAGGAATTTCAAAGGTGAAGACAGTTTGAACACCTTAAGAGGCATTATTAGCACAGCGATTTTAATCAAAATCGTTAGGGCCGTTTTTTAACAATTGCTGAAAAACATTATTTTTCAATGACAGTTATCTTATGGACATGCGCGATTTTGACGAAACCTTAATGGGGGATTCCTGTGCCATCACCAACCTGCACACCAAATTTAAATATCGAAAGTCAGTTTGTTCGGGAGTTATGTTGACCACAGATAGACATTTTTTCTAGATCACTTTTTTGAAATCAGGATGTTCCAAAACGTGGAGAAATGCAAACAAAAATTGACGATTTTTTATTATTATTATTATTTCTCTTAAGTCTTGAAAAATCCTGATTTCGAAAAAGTGGTCTAGAAAAAAATTTCTTTCTGTGTGTCTGTGGTCAGCATAACTCTCGAACAAATTGATCTACGATGTTTAAATTTGGTGTGCAGGTTGATGATTGCACAGGAAAAAAAAATATCTCCAAACTGGCCATTTTTTCTAAACGAATGATGGAAATATAAAAAACGGTAAATGACAAAAATCCACATCAGTAATACAGCGTAATCGAAAGTTTTGCGACGTTCCACACCCCTAGTTTCTTACCGAATGCTATACTTTCATTACCCTATATAAACAATATGGGCAATTGAGAGTAAAAAATCACCCGAAAATAAAAACAGAAAGATCAAAAATCCTGGAAAATAAACCCCGGAACAAAACCATCGATAGTTTTTTAATGATCCTTCGGAATAACTATCCTAAATAAATACAATTCCCTACACTTCCTCAAACAACCCTAAAAATCGATCTTTTTCCCAGTCATTAAAAAAAAAGACGAACGGACACAATGACCGGCTCAGGCCGCTGACCACCAAAAATAGCAATCTCGCTAATATTCCAAAAAATCAGGAGCTTTACTCTAAACAGGGGCGGTACCTCACCCCCCCAACGGTTTCAATCACTCAAAATCACTCTCTTGTGCGATACATTTATTGTTATTGTTATTTTTTTTTTTTTAATCTTTGTTATGCTACTGCAATTTTTGTGAGTGCTCCGTTCGGTTTCGGTTTATCGACAAGACTAAGGATATAGCAACCACCGGAATCATTAGTGATCTCATGTCTAAGGTTCCTGAGAAGTGAAAAGGGTTTCGCCTCTTAAACCCTCTCGTGAAGCATTTGCCATTAATTTTTAGAAGCGGGGCGTATGACTCATGCTGGAGCTTTTCGCGTGATGGATACACCATTGTATGTATCTCAAATTATTAAAAATTTAGCCATGTATAGCATTTCTGAAAACTGAAAAAAAAAATATTGATTTTTTTTTATCTTAATAAAATTACAACTGATGTTTTGATTATTATTATTATTTTTTTTTTCAAATAATTAAAAATACTTTTCACAATTAGTAAATTAAAGTCTAAATAATGTAACCCTCTTGACGTCCACTATCGCTAAGCAGATCAGAGCAGATCTGAGCGGAGTGGATAAAGCTTGGCGTCCACTATCTCTAAGCAGAGCAAAGCAGATCAGAGCGGAGTGGATTAGAGCCAATTACAAGGCTGCCAATGTCTACTATAGCACGAGCCTCGAGTTACAATGGACGTTGACAGCCTTGTAATTGGCTCTAATCCACTTCGCTCTGATCTGCTCTGCTCAGCGATAGTGGACGCCAAGCTTTAGAGCCAATCTGTCAACGTCCATTGTAGCTCGAGGCTCGTGCTATAGTAGACATTGGCAGCCTTGTAATTGGCTCTAATCTACTCCGCTCTGATCTACTCTGCTCTGCTTAGCGATAGTGGACGCCAAGCTTTAGAGCCAATCTGTCAACGTCCATTGTAGCTCGAGGCATGTGCTATAGTAGACATTGGCAGCCTTGTAATTGGCTCTAATCCACTACTCTCTGATTTGCTCTGCTCTGCTTTGCGATAGTGGACGCCAAGCTTGACAAAGTTTTAATATAAATCCTTTATATGCATTGCCAATTTTTATATGCAATAGCAAATTCTTGAGCTCAGATCGAGATTTCAGAGTGTTTGATCAAGATCCATGCCAACCTATTTACTAACTTCTTTTTTCACCCCCAAGAACTTGATTGAATACATTGTCATCTACAACCAGTCAATGATCTATGAAAGCTGATAAATCTGACGTAAGGTAATAAAAACGCATATCTTTTATGAATTTTGATTTAAAAAAAAAGTTGGCAACAGGAAAGAGTTTCAACAATGATCGGTTAAGCCGGATTTACACGCTACCAGTCGAGGTTACAGTTTAGATCGCCTGTCTGTGACGTCACCTGGCAACTGGTTCCAGTAAACCAAACATTTTCTATTTACAGATGCCGGTGACTTCCATCAACCAATCATGTGCACTTTCCCGTGATCATCGATAGACGGCGCAGCGGTCGCTTAGCTGACGTCACAGATCTGGCGTTCTAAACAGAACACCGACTGGTAGCTTGTAAATCCGGCTTTAAATTTATTTCACTTATAGTGTTGCTACGCAACGCAAAGTTGAATTGACTGGACTTCATTCCATAATGAATTTATGCATTCACGTTCAATTATTTTTTATTTATTTCGATTAAAATAATTTTGGGAATAAGAAATAGTTTCAACAAATGATCGGTTCGATCGGATGTATTAGTATTCCAAAGCAATTATAGAAGCGTGAGTAAAAACGAACTTTTAGTGAGAGTTGCAGCCCAAAATTTGATGGAATGCATTGTCATCGACATCGAATCTATCTGCCAAGTTTTAGACCGATTGGATATCGGCAAGTGGGTTAATTGGGCATTCGCAGATTTGTCCGCCATCACACACCCACATACACACAAAATCGAAGTTAATATAAAGGATTTTTTTTTAAAAAAGTGAATCTTTTTATTCCTTTATAAAAAATCCTTTTATTAACTTTAAATCCTTTATCCTTTTTATTAATCCTTTTTTTTTTAAATTTTTAAATCCTTTATATTAACTTCGATTATGTTTGTCGATGGGAAGCAAATCTGCGGACTCCTGATTAACCTCCTTGCCGTCATCCAATCGGGCTGAAACTTGGCAGATAGGTTCGATGTCGATGCATTCTATCAAATTTTGGAGCTGTTACTGTCACTAAAAGGTCGCTTTAACGGAATACTAATAAACCAAATTGCCGTCATCCAATCAAACTAAAATAGCCATTAACTCATCATTGTTGAAACTCTTTCCTATTGCCAAATTTTTTTTAATAAATACATAATAAAATTACTTTAATTAGAATAAATAAATGATATTTGTATGAGAGAGCATAAGTTCACTTTCAATTTTAATGAATTAATTTTGAAACGTAGTTTGCCGCACATTTTGCTGATAGAAATGTTTTTGATATCGGCGCTGAATTAATGAATATAAAAATTGACAATGCATGCAAAAGGTTTTTTAAAAACTCCGTTTTTATAGGTTATGTTATTATTAGCATATTTTTAAAAAAAATAAACGCCAGTTAAGTAACCGCTAGTTGCATCATAAAGAAAGAAAAATCATACACTAAAGGGTTAATGGTAAATATTGGTCAACAATTTGACGTGGAAAAGTGATATTAACATTTGTATATTTTCATTCATTTTGAAAAAATGGTCCGTTTAGGGATACTTTTGGCAAGGACAAAAATGCGGCAAATGAATATCGAACTTGGTGATATACTTTTCAATAATTCTTTCATTGTCTTTTCTTGTAAATGAAAGAGAGAATAGGAAAAAAACAGCGGTTGATGCGCGATGCTCAAGGGAATAGAACTCTGTGTTAAAGACACTTGTTTTTAAACTTTTTACATTTTTATAGCATTTTTACGGGAATTTCGAAGGTGGGGATGTTTAGAGTACCTTTCGAAGCATTACCATTGAGATTTTGATCAAAATCGTTAGAGCCCTTTTTTAGCAATTGTTCAAAAACACGATTTTTTTCATGTTTTGTGCAAGAGCAATAATGACGAAAACCTAAATGACGGGTCCAATGGCCACCACTAACCTGTGCACCAAATTTGAACATCGTAGGCCAATTTGTTTGGGAATTAAGTTGGCCACGTACACACAGAGAACATTATTTCTAGACCACTTTTTTGAAGTAAAGATACTCCAAAATGAGGAAAAATGGGGAGGGGGGAACTAACAATAATTTTTGACCTAAAACAATACTTTAATTACCCTATGTTAACATATAGATAATTGAAAGTAAAAGTCTTACACTATACTAAACTTCAACTTAACTTGACATCACTAGACAGTAGATCGTCACAGTGCTCATAGGCATTCAATCCATTTTGGCGGTGTGAAAGCATAATGCTCGCCAAACCACAACCCTGTAGAAAACAAAAGGCCATAAGGTTTGGCGAGAATTATATCTTGACTCCGCTAAAATGGATTAATTACCTATGAGCACGGGGAAGATCTATCGTCTAGTGATATCAAGTTAAGTTGGAGTTTAGTATAGAGATTTAATTTTTGCGTTTCTTCAACTTCAACAGAAAAGAAATTTCAGAGGTGCACTTAAGCTCGAATAAGTTGAATTAAGCGAGTCATTTTCAAGCAAAAATTACTCAGGTATGAATTTTGTACATTGTGACGTCATAGGCTACTGCTCTTTTAAAATGAATGTTCATAACGGCTAAGCCGTTCCGTGATTGATAGGAAATTCGTATTGATTTTTAAATGTATTTGGATTTGTCTGAAATGTTGGCGGATGATTAAACTTAATTCACGTCCTTATGGAAAAATCCGGTTACTTTGTAAATCATATGAAGCAAAAATATCGTAAATATAATGCCGTTTTGTGATTGGATGAAAACTTGAATTTTTTTTTTAAACGTATTCAGATTTGTCAGAAGTTTTGATAGGTCATAAAACGTCACTCACGTCATATGTTTGCAAATCATAAAATATGTTTTTGAGAAGTTAGGTTTTTTGATTTAGTGGGTTGACAATGGTTACATACTTCAGATTGAATTTGAGCTATTGCTACTGGAGTTAGCACTTTGAGATTTCTCCACTTTGTTTAACTTTAGGATATTTTTCCGTAAAAAAAAAGATTTTCGATTTTTTTGGTACCTTGGTCGTTTTCCATTTTTAGTCCCCTATTGTCTACTTAATCAACGCCAACTATTTAGCAGAAACCTCACGATAACCATAGAAAAGGAAGGATGTTTTGACGTCACAGCTGTAGTGGATCGTTTTGATCGGACTGCAATCGGACGAGGTTTTCGGGCATTTTCTTTTCTTAATATTTAAATGACTCATTTTTTTTTAAGAACTTTTGTTTGAATATTTGGAATCAGTAAGAAATTCCTCATAAATAAAAACTAATTTTGAACTTTTTAAAAAATGGGGGAATTTTTCATTGTATAAAAATCAGGTTTTGCTGCCAAACTAAATAACTGGGTAATTCAGTTTAATTCATTAAAGATTAATACTGGAATGCTGAATACCATAACATATTGTGGACTGTTACGTACCGATAAATACCGTATTTCTCGAGACAAAAAAATGTCCGAATGACTATATCGTCATCAGTTCTTCAAATCTCTCTTTGAAAATGAAGAAAACCTTGTGTTCTGCTGTGATTTTGATGGTCAAATACAAGAACTCGGCAATGGATTTGAGCCCCTTGAATGGTGGCTGTTTATTGACATATAAAAACTGTTTTTAGGAAAAGGCCACACGAACATTTTTTCATCCAGAAACGCAGATTGAAAACAAGTAACAAAATATAGACAAGCTGGTGTAAGATACAGTGGCCAGACGTAGCTTGTTTACACGCTGGCGGGGGAATCGTATGTCGCTTTCTCAAGCTCAGTGGCTACTACACGCTGGTGAATACACTTCGCTGTCGATAACTGTTCAGGTTGTTGCTATATTCGAGTCTTATCGTCTTAAGTTTTAGATTTTTAAAAAACTATAGCATGGAATACTACTTAGAATGTGAACTTAGTATTCTTCAAATTGAAAAATATCCATATCTTTAAGAACAATGTTTAGTGATATGATAAATTGATTGTCATTTGCTGTGCACAATTTCAAAAAAAAAAAAATGGACACGTATCTTTCAACCATAAGCCATTTATTTATTCAAATGAAAGTTCGTGATTGAGATGTAGAAAAAGAATTGCAAATGGCGCTTTTATTGCGCATAAAATCAACTACGTGGCAGATGTTTAAAATGCTTTTGCTGCTTCATTGGTAAATGAATAAATGTTTAAGTATTTAAGAGTTTATTAAAATGTCAGACGCTCTTTAAATTTGTGTTGTTATTATTTACCATATACAGGTGGTTATCAAAATAATGGAAAAACTCTATATTTATAAGGAATCCTTTACTAATATGGCGTAGGATCGCCTTTTTACAGCTTGGATTCACCTGGAAATCGACTCATCAATTGGTGAATAGTGATTAGAGAAATATTGTACAATTCTTCCTTTCTTTTTCTACATTAAACTCATCATCAAAACCCGTCGGTCTCTTTCCCTCAACTTCTCCTTCCGACTACTATTTTGCTTTGCCGAGCTTGTCTTGTCGCGCTGTGTGTACGCTGTCATGACTTTATACACCGTACTTCAAGAAACGCCCGAAAGCTGGGATGTTTCGGTCCAAGTTGCTCCAGTTAGTCGGGCTACTACAATTTGGCCTCTTTGAAAGTCCTGTGATGTCTGACATTTTACTCTTTTGGAAGAAATCCGAGACGTATAAAACTTCACTAAAGCTACCTCATACGTACCAAGATATATACACTGTTTGTATTTAAAAAACTAGGGGTGTGGAACATCGCACAACTTTCAATTACATTATGAAGAAGGCATTCATTTTTCAACTTTTTACGCCATTAATACATTTTTACGGGAATTTCGGAGGTGGGAATGTTTAGAACACCTTAAGAGGAATTACCACAGCGATTTTTATCAAAATCGTTTGAACCATTTTTTAGCAATAATTGAAAAACATGATTTTTTCAATGGCAGCTACATTATGCACATGCTCGATTTTTGACGAAAACCTTAATAGTAGGTCTCATGGCCGCCACTAACCCTCATAAAAAATTTGAACATCGTATGTCAATTTGTTCGGGAATTATGCTGATCACAGACACACACAGACAGATATTTTTTCTAGATCACTTTTTTTTAAATCAGGATGTTCCAAAACGTGGAGGAATATAGGAAAAAAAAAAAAAAAAAAAAAAAAAAAAAAAAAAACGATTTTTTTTTTTACCGAATGCTATACCTTTATTACCCTATGTATATATACATATGGGTAATTGAAAGTAAAAAACGTTTCTATCAGCAAAATGTGAGGCAAAACTACATTTCAAAATATATATATTAAAAATGAAAGTGAACGTCATCCAAATATCATTAATTTATTCTGATTGAAGTAGTCTTATTTATTAAAAAAAAAATTGGCAACGGGAAAGAGTTACAAAATAATTGGTTAAACGCTATTTTAATGCGATTGAATGACGGCAAGCTGGTTTTTTAGTATTCCGTAAAAGAGACCTTTTAGTGACAGTCACAAAATTTAATAGAATTCACCGTCATCGACATCGAACGTATCTGTCAAATTTTAGTTCAATTTGATGACGGTAAGAGGGTTAATTATGCAGATTTGCCTCCCATCGATACACACACAAAATCGAAGTTAATATAAACAGTTTAAAAAGTTCCCATCCTCGTACATTAAATGTTCCGCATAGAAGAAGGTTGATATCTGTCAAAGATTAAAAAATGGCAGCCATTTTAAGTCAGCTTGTACAATGTACAGGTGGTTAAAAAAAATAATGAAAATACCTGTGAATAAAAGGGACGTTTAAGAAGCGCTTCGTAAGCATTAAAACATAATTCTAGCTACGATGTTTTTTTTTTTAATATAAACAGTGTACATCAAGTTACGTATGAGGTAGCTTTAGTGAAGTTGTATGCGTTTCGAGTTTTTCCAAAAGCCTAAAATGTCAGATCTCACCAACGATATAGATAAATAACTGGATAGACTGCTCCGATGTCAACGAAAGGAGAAAAACTCGCTGGTGATTGATAATGACGGGTGGATGATTAACCAATCACTGTTCACTTTTATAGTTTCTTTGGAAATGCGAAAAACCTTGTAAAGGGCTACAGTAGATATTTTTTTGCACATTATTACTAATTAGGATCTACTATTGACATTTCTGCTGGGTACAACCCAAAATTTTATTTTCAATCCTCGGCAATCCCTATTTTTTTATCCCACCAACGGCATCTATACTAAACTTCAACTTAACTAGACATCACTTAGACGATAGATCGTCACGGTGCTCATAGGTATTTAATCCATTTTGGCGGCGTGAAAGCATAATGTTCGCCAAACCACAACCCTGTAGAGAACAAAAGGCTGTAAGGTTTGGCGAGAATTATGTCTTTACTCCTCTAGAATGGATTAAATGCCTATGAGCACAGTGACGATCTATCGTCTAAGTGATGTCTAGTTAAGTTGAAGTTTAGTATAGCAATGGCTTCATTTTCTCAGCTTTAAGAAGTCTATCCAGTTGTTAATCTATATCGATGGACCTCACAGAACTTTCAAAGAGGCCAAATTGTAGGAACCCGACTAGTTGGAGCAGCTATGACCAAAACTTCCCAGTTTTTGGGCGTTTCTAGAAGTACGGTGTCAAAAGTCATGACGGAATATACACAGTGCGACAAAAGAAGCTCGACAAAGCAAAATAGTGGTCGGAAGGAGAAGCTGAGTGAAAAGAGACTGAAGGGTTTTGATTATGAGTGTAATGTATAAAAAGAAGTGAAGAATGGTACAGTATTCATCTAAACCTAAACACTTGAATGATTCGATTTCTAGGTGAAACCAAACTGTAAAAGACGGTCTTACGCCACATTAGTAAAGGATTCCTTATTAATCTAGGATGTTTCAATCATTTTGATACCCACCTATATTTTATAAAATGTGGTCAGTCTCATTACATATAAAACTGATGTGTCACGTGATTTAATTTCGATACTCTATGAACCCTGTGGTGAAAACTCATTTTAGAAACTGAATTAAACGAAACTTTACTCATAACTGTAGAGTGAAATAATCACATTGTTCTGAAGATATAAGAATCATGCGATTAAAAAAAAAATCACAAATAATATGAACCATGAAAATTCCGTCAGAGCAGAACTCCGCTTATCGAAACGTATGTTGGAATGGAAAAAAACGATTTATAGATTATGACAAAAGGTTAATATATTTGAAGCATTTGTAATTTATATTGAGTGAGACAAAGTGCGTGTGTGTGAGAGAGAGTTTTATCACAGACTAAAAAAAAAAAAGACTCCATTTAAAGAAATTTATTTTCTTTTTTTCCCTGTCGTTTTAGTATTTTGTACTCCTGGTAGATTGCTTACCATATACATGTTATTCTGACTGAAAAATTAAAATTTAAACAACATCAGATATATTTTGAATAAATATCGCCATAAAGCTTGAGCCCAAAATTGTCCCAAATATAGAAAAGAATTTACAAAAAAAAAAAAAAAAAAAAATCAGTGTACACACAAGCGTGAGTACTCGCACTTGACTTTTTAAATTCTAAACAAATTTATCAGACATAGCATTTGATAGACTCAACCATCTTTTTTATACTACACTGTAAAAAATTCAGTTCCATCTTGTACCAAAAATTGGTTCCCATTTAACTGCAATCAACATTTGGTGCTTAGTTTCACGATTTAATGGGGCTTAACTGTCCAGGTAGCCCCATTAAATCGTGAAACAAAGTACCAAATATTGATTGCAGCTAAATGAGAAACAATTTTTGCAGAAAAGTAGATTCCAAATTTTTAACAGAGTACTTTGGACAACAGTGCTCTACCGTTTCACGAATCATCAGCATCCGTGACATCCATGGGGGCATTCTCGTGACGTGTTCAAACGAAAGTTAAAAGTATCGAGGCGTAAATCTCGACTTTTCAGGCAACTCCAGTCTTAAGTGGAGCGTGGACGATATGGGGAGTGGTTTGTTTGGAAGGGCTGAAGCGTGAATCTTAATGAATAGCTTCTACGGAAAAGTTCATCGGTCCGTTCTGGCTTTATTGGAAGAAGGGTGAGAAATAATTGGATTGGATTAATAGCTGAGGAGGTGGGTCTCCTCTGTGGTGAACTTCTTCAGACTCTTTAGTTGTCGGAAGAAAAAAAAAATTAAATTTCCATGGTGATTCACTCTCGTTATAAAATCTGAAAACTATTTGTCCGAGAGGCGATTGGCCGACCAAACGGTATAGTGGTTAGCGTGCTGGCTTCTAGACCGCGAGGTTGGTGGTTCCGAGTCCCGTGTTTGGCATGGGTGTTTGTAAATGTATGTTGGCTTGTCTAATGACGAATGTTTCGGCGCATTATAGCCCTCGGGTTGCTGACGGCGTCAGATAATCTGAAAACAACCAACCAACCGAGAGGCGATTTGAAGTTTAGGCTAACCTCATCGAACGTCATTCTGAATTATTTTTTTATAGAATATAGAGAAAAGTTAGTAGAATAGTTAGTTACTAATTCACTGGTCTGCTGTGGCAAAAATGGCCGAAAATGATCGAAAATAAGCTTTGAATAAGCTGAACTATATCCGATTGCCAAATAGGTCATAACTAGCCAAATAATGAGCATTACTTTTTATTTGGAAACCCATCGATCGTTAGTTTTTAATTAAGAAGGCTGCAGACAATTCAGATATCTGGCGATGGCCTAGTAGATCTTTATAGAAGTGAGCCAAGTTGGCCATAAATATTACTTCACTAATGAAATAAATTATGTAAATTTGACTTTTAAAAAATGCAAGTTTTCCGAGCCAAAGATCAGAAATCGTTTGCGCCCTTCGTCATTGAAAATCAAAGTGCGGTGGTTTACCCATCGATATAGATAAACAACTGGATAGACTGCTTAACGCTGGGAAAATGAGCCGTTGCCAGATGCCGTTGGTGGGATAAAAAATACGGATTGCCGAGGATTGAAAATAAAATTTTGGGTTCTACACATCAGAAATGTCAATAGTAGACCTTAATTAGTAATAATGTGCAAAAAAATATATACTCTTAGCATTTTACAAAGTTTTTCGCATTTCCATCCAACTATAAAAGTGAACTGTGATTGGTTAATCTTCCCACCAGCTTCGCAATCCCCGGCGCGTTTTTCTCTCTGCATTGACAATGGAGCAGTCGATACAGTTGTTTATCTATATCGATGGGTTTACCAGACGAAAAAGTGTGTGCTCTTTTTGGCAAGTTATGACCTATTTGGCAATCGGGTTTCTTTCAACTCGTTCAAAGTCGATTTTTGACCAATTTCGGCCATTTTCACCACGACAGACCAGTGGATTCGTATAATCTTCTAACTTTTCTCCATATTCAATAAAAAAAATTCTGAATGATATTCGATGGGGTACCTAAACTTCAGTTTATTTTGGAGTTGGATTCCCAAGCGTGTACTGAGCCAGAAAACGAGAAAAATTGGCAGTCTGAGGTTTCAAGTAAACGAAGCAATTTAATCAGTGAATGGATGTGAATATTTGTGCGGTAATAATCCTTGTCTTTAGAAAAAACAGCTATTTTGCAATTTAAGTTTTAAAAAAATAATTGAAACTGGTTTTTGGAATCAGAAAACTCAACTCTTCCATGATTTCCATTTATAAAATCTTTATATTGACTTCGATTGTGTTTGTGTTTGGGTGTGTTTGACGATGGTGGGCAAATCTGCAGAGGCCTAATTAACTTCCTTGCCATCGTGCTGAAACTTGGCAGATAGATTCGATGTCGATGACAATGCGTTCCATCAAATTTTGGCGTCTGTCATAGTTCCTAAAAGGTCTCTTTTACTGAATACTAATAAACTAACTTGCCGTCATCCAATAGCTCTGAAATAGCAATGAACCGATCATTGAAGGAACTTTTTCCTGTTGCCAAAATTGTTTTAATAAATATATAATAAAATTATTTGAATCAGAAGAAATAAAAGATATTTGGATGTGAGCACATAAATTCACATTCAGTGCATTTTGAAAAGTAGCTTACCTTATATATTACATTTCAGACATGGGATGGAAATTATTTAAGACTTGTTTTACAAATGTCAACTGAATGTATTTGTTGAGTATTAAATATCTGTAAGGAACCTGGAAAATTTGTTTAAATACAGTATAATTTTAAAAGTTGCTGATAGTCCTGGAACTAAATTTTCTAAAAAAAAATATTAATAGTCTTCCGAATTAAATCACTGGACACCAAATATGCCAGCAAAAATGTCAGTAAAATAAATATCGCCGTAATACTACTTTTTGTGCAAGCTCCGAAATCTGTAAAGTAGGTTTCCCTTACTAGTGTCTTCTTCACACAGGAAAGTTAGAACAAGGGAATGGACGTCAACTACCCCATAAAGCAGCGTTCGTCATTAACTGTTAGTTGGTTGGTTGTATTCAGATTATCTGGCGCCGTCAGCAACACTAGGGCTATAATGCGCCGAAACATTCGTCATTTGACAAGCCAACATACAAACACCCATGCCTAACACGGGACTCGGAACCCGCAACCTCGTGGTCTAGAAGCTAGCACGCTAACCACTATACCGTTTGGTCGGCCACTAACTGTTAGAGGCGGACCGTATGATTTGTGCTGGAGCTTTTCGCGGGCCGAATAAACCAAAATATGTAAATTATTATTGATTTAACAATATATAAAATTTCTGAAAACTGGAAAGAAAAAAAAAGAAAATTGTCTTAGTAAATATATATATATATTTGTCTTGGTAAAATTACAATTGATAATTGTTATTTTTTTAAACAATTAAAAAAAAAAAAAATGTTTTCATAATTAGTTAATCAAACTATAAAAAAGAAGTGAATCTTTTGCTTCAACGTGACAGTGCGACTTGACCTAACTTTTATAGTCCGAGAGGCGACTGCAGTTTTTGGACCTCATCGAACATCACTCTGAATTTTTTATAGAGATTGGAGAAAAGTGAGTAGATTAGGAATCCACTGGTCTGCCGTGGTAAAAATGGCCGAAACTGATCAAAAATCGACTTGGAATGAGTTGAACTAAAATCCGATTGCCAAATATGCCAAAAGGAGAACTTTTTCGTCTGGCAACCCTGCATTTTGATTTTCAATGAGAAAAAGCGCAAACGGTTTTTGATCTCTGGCATGGAAAATGTGTATCTTTTAAAAGTAAGCCAAATTGGCGACATCAGTGGCTCCCTTTTAATAGATGCAAGTAGACCGTCTCCAAATATCTGAATCGTCTGCAACCTTCTTAATTGATAATTAAAGAGTGAGGGTTACCAAATAAAAAAAAAATGCTCATTATTTGGCAAGTTATGGCTCATTTGGCAATTGGATGTAGTTCAACTTATTATAAGTCGATTTTCGACCAGTTTCGGCCATTTTTGCCACGGCAGACCAGTGAATTCGTAATCTACTCACTTTTCTTTAATTTCTATTAAAAAATCAGAATGATGTTCGATGGGGTCCAAAAATTGCAGTCGCCTCTCAGTCTATTAATAAAAGTATTTAAAGTGTACTTCCAGATTACTCCGTTTTAGTCGATATCAATTGCGAGACGATGACGGTCGAAATCATTCAGTTTATTTTATGATAAAGTCGATGTCTATCGTAGTATTTGTTGCAGTCAATTTTAATAAATTGTCCAAATGAGATTCAGTTAAGTTATTCCTGTATTTATTCGTGATTAAAACCACCTTGCTGAAAAGCTTCTTCATATAGTTTCTTCTGGCATGTAGTGGAGGACTCTTTTCTACACAGTTAACACATATTATTTTGGATAAATTACAATTATGTAAAAAAAAAAGTCAGTAAAATGTGATTTTTTTTTTTTTTTAAATCTTTTGTTATGCCGAAAGGCCGCAGAAAAATTTGTCACTGGCCAAATCCGGCCCGTGGGCCGCGTAGTAGCTAATGCTGCCATAAAGGGTCAGTGAAAATATTAATTCGATTCCAAATTCATGTTCTAAGAGGAAAAAATTGCGTATCAACGACTAAATTTAAGAAGAATTAAGTGTCTCTGATTTGCCAAAAAATATTGGTGCATATGCTGTATGAAAAATCTCAAGCAAATAAATGACCTCGATAATCAAATGCGGTGATTATTTAAGGCGACACGTTATTCAAGTTTTTGCTCTTATTTTATGCAGTAGAGACAAAAATATCAATCTGTGGTCATCATTCCCTTCTTAAACTACAAATGCTTCTTATCCTGGCAAAATACTGTCCAGCCTGCATGTTTGTCTGACAGGGAACTCTTTCAATAATGATGTGAGTAATAATAAAATAGTGTATAACTAATAATAAAATAGTGCAGCAGTTTCCAACCCATTGGACGTAGCCCACATGTGGGTCACCTCAGTGGGCCGCAAATAGCGAGATACTGGGCCGCGGCGTAACCTCCGAGACCCTTATTATATCAGGCCATTCCAGTGGCAAACCCGCGCCACAGTAAAAACACTCGGACTCATAGTCCAAGAGGCGACTGCTGATTTTTGGACCCCATCGAACATCATTCTGAATTTTTTATAGAAATTAGAGAAAAGTGAGTAGATTACTAATCCACTGGTCTGTCGTGGCAAAAATGGCCGACACTGATCAATAATCGACTTGGAATGAGTTGAACTAAAATCCGATTGCCAAATATGTCATAACTTGCCAAAAATAGAGCAAACTTATTCGTCTGGCAACCCACTTCATTTTGATTTTCAATGAGAAAAAGCGCAAACGATTTCTGATCTTTTGGCTCGGAAAACTTATATCTTTTAAAAGTAAGCCAAATTGGCGACATCAGTTACGTCATAAGTGACGTAATATTTTTTTGCCAACTTGGCAAGTAGACCGTCGCCAGATATCTGAATCGTCTGCAACCTTCTTAATTGAAAATTAAAGAGTGAGGGTTACCAAATAAAAAAAAAAAAAATGCTCATTATTTGGCAAGTTATGGCGCATTTGGCAATTGGATTTAGTTCAACTTATTAAAAGTCGATTTTTAACCAGTTTCGGCCATTTTTGCCACAGCAGACCAGTGGTAATCTACTCACCAGTTCGTAATCGACTCACTTTTCTCTAATTTCTATAAAAAATTCAGTATGATGTTCGATGGGGTCCAAAAATTGCAGCCGCCTCTCAGTCTATCAGTATAATAAGCTTCAAAGGAATGCACGTTTGCTACTAGAGTGGCTGTTTCTAGTCTTATTGTAAGATGTGTAATTTCTTCCGATTATACATTACACGCCTGGCATATTTAAATGAGATTGTTTTCATCAAGGATTATTCCAAAAAGTCTGACTTCATCGAGGGTTATGGTTATTTAAAAAACGAAACTAGGTTTGTGGAACATCGTACAACTTTCAGTTAAATTTAGTACTGGTCACTGCATTTTAAATTTGGCATGAATTAGAGTAATTTCCCGTTTTCATTTTCAAATTTTTATTCAAAAAAAAAAAAAAAAAATGTCAGGTAAGCGATACATTTGGCAATAATTATTGTATTAGTGGAAGAAGAAAAAACCTCCATAAAATGGCGAAATTGTCTATCTGTGTCTTGAAAATTATTACATTATGCTTTCTTGTAGGTGAAACAGAGGAGAAACAGAAGTGACAGACAATGTTCAATCGATGAGAATTCTGCGTTAAAAACATTCGTTTTTCAACATTTTAAGCCTTTATCACATATCTAAGAGAATTTTGGAGGCGAGTTGTTTAGAACGTATTAAAATGTGCTGCTACAGCGATTTTTATCAAAATCGTTAAAGTCGTTTTGTGGAAATCGCTGACAAAATAATTTTTTCCAAGTGCCACTTATTTCTTTACGCGCATGCGCAATTCTAAAGAAAACCTTAATGACACGTTCCATGGTCACCGCTAACTCGTAAAAAAAATTTGAACATCGTTAGAGCAATCCGTTTGGGAGTTATGCTGACCACAGATACACAGACATATATTGTTTCTAGCCACTTTTTTGAACTACTCATTAGGCTCTAAATCTTTTAGAAATGGAAAAAAAAATCGATTTTTTTTACTGAATACAAGATTTTCATTATCCTATGTTAAAGTATGGGTTCATGAAAGTAAAACTTGGCACATACAAACAAAGTTTTTAATAAAAATCCTTTATATGCGTTGCCAACTGTTATGTACAATTGCAACTTATTCATGAGATGTTGACCTCAGATCGACTTTTGGTAGCGTTTGACAACTACTAAGAAAACTATCAATTTCGTGACTGATTCTATTTTGACCCTAAAATTTGACAGAAAGCATAGTCATCGAAAACTTTTCTATCTGCCAAATTTCAGCTCGCTTGAATGATGGCAAACACGTTAATGTAAAGATATAAAGTAAAATCCCAGAACTTTGTTGAACGCATTTGGCAAAGAATATGGCGCAATTTACGTGATTTGTTCTTTGTAACGTTTAGAAGTTGAATTGTACTCTATAAAGCCGCTCTCACATTCATTTTCATTTCGTTATATAATAGAAGTCTGAAACATCGATCAAAATAAATATCGATACTATATCATTGCATAGAAAAAAAATATCGATATATCGATACAAGATTTTTTTTTAAATTTGATTTTCAATTTTGCCAGAAACAAAGTTTTTCGGGGATTTCTACTTTTCATGATTGCTTTTTTTGTAAGGTGACTACTTTTTCAACTGAAATGGATCAATTACAAAAAAAAAAACAAAAAAAAATATATATATTTTTGCTTAATTGGTGCAGTGATTTTAAGAAAAATTTAGATAATTTTCAATAGCTTTTAAGTGTATGGCAAAATATTGATTATTGGTGACATTTTAACTGTCTCTCAGCCAAGCTCAAACTTTAGTTTAGATGTTTTTGAAAAGGGAATAAAGAAAATCGAAAAAACACATGGAACTACAAAACGATCATCAAAAAACTAAAAAATGCTTGAAAATATCAATATATCGGTGAATTTTATCGATATTTTTAATATCGATATTTTTTTTAGAAATATCGATAAAAATATCGTCGTATCGATATGTCGCCGACCTCTATTATATAATCTTAATTTTTAAATAATTTGATAAAACAACCCAAAAAAACAAAGTTTTTAATATAAATTCTGCATGGTGGATTCAATTTGTGACAGACATGACATAAGACAACTTTTCTGGTCATCTTTAGTATTAATTGACAAGTAAAAAATTACCATGGGGTGATGCAAATATAGGCCTTAGTTATATAAAAAAAAAATTAATTCAAGAGAAATTGCTTTTAATTGAATGGGTTAAAACCTGCTGTGACAGACATGACAAAATCGAAACATAGATTTTGAGTGACCATATATAATTACCATTTGCTCTTAATTGGTATGCATTTCAAGTGTAGAACTTTTTTGGGGATCAAAACAAGACCTTGGATATGTCAAGCAGAAAGAAAAATGTTAAAGAATTTTTAAATGGTAAAAAATATTAGAAAATATTTATCAGCATGACAGACATGACAAGGTTTTGTGACAGACATGATTCGTGTACAATTTTCTATGAAGTTAAGTATTTTTTTTTCTTAAATATCACTTTCTTAATTTTTTTTTATCACAACTTGGAGATTACAATATGATATAACATCGATATATTATGTTATATGACTCAAAAAATAAATTATAAAAAATATTTAAAATTTATAAAAAAAAACCTTGGAATTGACTAGTGTCAGAACTGCAACATTTGCTAGTATTTGTTCATTCTCATACCAGACAACATGATTTTCGGGTTGAAATTTAAACATGCCGTTAATTTTAGTTGGTACTAACCATTTTATTTTGTACTGGTTCTGTGCAAGTTTGATGTTATTATTCCATGAAAAATATCATTACCGTATTGTACATTCACCCATTGGCCACACTGAAAATTGTGAACTGTTGCATTTTCCAAGAGGTAGTTTTCGGTACATTCGCCAGTATTGAAATTAAAAAGAATATAATTTTTTTACACTCTGAAGTGAGGCTATAAAATTAGAGATAGGCGATATATCGATACGACGATATTTTTATCGATATTTCTTAAAAAATATCGATATTAAAAGTATAGATAAAAGTCACCGATATATCGATATTTTCAAACATTTTTAGTTTTTTGATGATCGTTTTGCAGTTCCATGTGTTTTTTCGATTTTCTTTATTCCCTTTTCAAAAACTTCAAAACTAAAGTTTGAACTTGACCGAGAGACAGTTAAAATGGCACCAATATTCAATATTTTCCTTACACTTTAAAGCTATTGAAAATTATCTAAATTTTTCTTTTCACTGCACCAATTAAGCGAATATATATATATATATATATATATATATATATATATATATATATATATATATATATATATATATATATATATATATATATATATATAATATATATATGTCTCGCCAATACCATCAATACACCCTTTGCCATGTGACGTGACTGAAAAATGCAAGACTGCAGAGGGCTTAACTTTGTGTCATTAAAAATATTGTATATTTTTGTTTAAGGTGTTGCGATGTTCCATCAGATTGGAATTCAATCTTTTTCACTTTAAACTCTGGGTGATCTTCCATGAATTTTTAATGAGTAAATTGTTAAACGCAATAGCAGAATATATATTTTTCGTGATTACCATAATCAGATTTAATAACATATGGCTCTGAAGAAACAGTGACAGAGTCACAATAATATACCATTGTAGTAGAGGGAAGAATTTTGCCAATGAGCAGATTGAATCTCATTCTGATAAATATGAGAATAGTTTTCACTTAAGTCAGTTTGTATCAGAAGTTTTCCATTTGGCAGATTTTTTTTAATTTTTTTTTTTTAAATTAGTGAAAACTTTAGATTGTATATGTTTCGGCACAGATAGTATATTAGCTGGTTATCCAATAAATTTAATACATCACTTAAAATTCCCTCGATTTTATTTCGAAATACAGATCCTTCCTCTAATTTTATCCATTGTTGGTAAGAAACTTCAGATTTCCACCAGTATTAAATTAAATAATAATTATAATAAGAACTTTCAAAGCAAAAAAACTAAGGTAAAATTGCTTGAAAAACTAATTGTGACAGACATGACAAAATTTAATATCAAATTTTAAATTTATTTTTCAAATTTTTTATGAGCTGCTTTTTATGAACATATATATAAAAAAAAAAGTAAAGTGTTACTAACTTTTATCAAGTGGATTTTGATTGAAATAAAAAAAAAATCCAAGTCTTTTTATGACAGACATGACATGAAGACTAATAACATGTTTGTGAGGGATAGCAAAATATTTAAAAGGTTTCCAGTAAAAATGTTGGTGTTTTTAAGAATAAAAGGAACCATTCTTTAAAAAATATATATTTGTTTAAAAAATCTATGGGGTGTTTAAATGTTTCATAGGGCATTAAACTAGAGGTAAAAATAACAGATTTTTGGTTTCGAAGCAAGTCTTAGTCTTAGTTATAAAAAAAATATTCATACAATTATCTCAATAAATCTCGTTATTTTCGAAAAATTTGACTTATTTTCTATCAACTGGGAAGAAAAATAATAAATTAGTTATAATTAAAATAATGATGTGTATATCGCACTTTCATGGAATTGATCTTATATGAATTGCAAATTTTTACATGCAATGGACAACGCCCGCATTTTTTAAAAACGAGTGAAATTAGTACATATTTATGATGAATTTTTTTCTAATTCCAAATATTTAAACAAAAGTTCTTCAAAAAAATTAGTTATTTAAATATTAAGAAAAGAAAATGCCCTCAAACCTTGCCAAAAACAGTCAACAAAATTCGTGACGTAAAGAGGCCCTAGCGTTCCTATGGTTATTGTGAGGTTTCTGCAAAATAGTTAGCGTTAAAAAAGTTGACGTTGGTAGACCATTGCCACATTCCGTACAGGTTATCGTGATTTGCGAGAAACTTGCAAATCTGGTTTCCGCAGCTGCATTTCAAGCCAAGATGTTTGGGATCTCTTGACGTCAGGTTCAATGCCAAAGAAATGAGTCGTTTTCTCGCCAGCCTCTAATAAGGTAATTTTGATCGCAAATTAAAATTAAAAGAAAAAGCGCATTGAGCAGACATTTTTATGTTTATGGCCTTTTCGAAACCTTTAGAATTGAATAAAAAAATTTTTTAAAAGTGCGGGATTTATCCATTACAACTTCTTGAACTCAGATAGAGTTTTCAGAGTGTTAGACCACTAAGAACAAAAGATCCATTCCGACATCGGTTAAAATTATTTCACTCTACTAAACTCCAACTTAACTTGACATCACTAGACAATAGATCTTCACCGTGCTCATAGGCAATTAATCCATTTTAACGGAGTGAAGACATAATTCTCGCCAAACCTTATACCCTTTTGTTCTCTACAGGGTTGTGGTTTGGCGAGCATTATGCTTTCACGCCGCCAAAATGGATTAATTGCTTTTGAGCATGTGACGATCTACCGTCTAGTGATGTCAAGTTAAGTTGAAGTTTAGTATAGCTTTGCTACGCAATTCAAAGTTAAATTGACTGGACTTCACTCCATAATGAATGTATGCATTCACGTTCAGTTATCTTTTATTTATTTACATTAAAACAATTTTACAACGGGAAAGAGTTTCAACAAATGATCGGTTAAATGGGATTTATTAGTATTACGAAGCGATTATAGAAGAGTGATTAAAAGAGGCTTTTTATTGAGAGTTGCAGCCCCAAAATTTTATAAAATACATTGTCATCGAATCTATCTGCCAAGTTTCAGACACGATTGGATGACGACAAGGGTGTTACTAAGGCGGCCGCAGATTTGTCTCCCATCCCCACACACAAAATCGAAGTTAATATTGTTGCGTTGGTGGGTTCGAAAGACTTGAAGCCAAAGCAGATCAAAACTTGCAGAAAATTTATTCAAATATAACTCTACACAGATTCCTTTACAACTCCAGAACTTCTCGTTCTAGTAGACTCAATACAGCTCTATACACAACAATAGAGCACAAACAGCAGTTAAACTTGACACACAACTGCTAAATCGCCGCAAAAGACAATACAATACAGTTCGCTTTAGAACAACTCTGAATGCTCACTGAGACTCAGTATCTCAACTCAGTAATTCCAGTCAACTCACTCAGTAACTCAACTGACTCAACTCCGTCAACTAACTCCCTGCTCACTTGGCCGGTCTAATATAGGAGTCAAACCTTCTTGAAACTTCTAGAGGTAGATATTTGGAGAACTTTCCAGATCGTAGTCGAAAAGTCCTATACATGTACATGGGGACCGAAAATGTCGCCAAATGGTCGCCAAGTTTGGCGACATTTGGCGATTTTTTGCCAAATTCGGCGACAAAAATTAGTCACCAAAACCGTCGCCAATTTGGCGAGATTGCCATTACCATAATGTTAAATGCCCTGCTCCTTGTAAAACTCGCTTCCCAGCGTTATCTCTGTAAAACTCGTTATCAAGCATCAAGAGACTCATTGCAGGAAAACAAACTATTGCACTGCCACTGAAATGTACATAAATGTTCATATTTACAAAATTAACACTACGAAATATTTACAAATATACAAAAATTCGTAACAATATAAAGGATTTTAAAAAGACATGATTTTGAGAAATCCCTGTTAATTACTATTTCTTCATGTGGAATTGTTAATTAAAGACGAAAGTATGAAGTCTGCAACCTATAGTAACGGAAATATTTATCTGAAACAACGAGTTGATTGGTAACAAAACATTTGATAACAATAGGTTTGCCAACATTTGGTAACATATAAATCATACTGAATAGCATTTCTCATTTATAAAAATGTTACTAAGTTAGCGATAATTTTAACGACAAATTTGTCACCAAATATTCAAGGTTGAAAATGAAATCGAAAACTTACTGAGGAAATAAACAAAATTTGGAAAAACCAACAACTAATTTTTTTTTTTGTGCTAAATTCTTTTTACAAATAAATTCACACTAAATCGTATTCAGCCCCAACACAAAGAAAAAATAAAGATTTCCCCCCCTAAAATTTGAAAAAAAAAATGTGAAATTTAAGAATGTTTCTTGTCTGTGCATGTGTGACTGCATGTTTTTTTTTTTTTTTTGCTCTCAAAATATTTGCCGAGTTATTTAACTTTTTGTTTTCCGACAGTCAGTCAGACAAGGGACATTATATTAATATCGTTCTTAAAAGTCGATTTTTTATTTTGGTTTTTAAAAGTCGAACCTTACAACGAAATTACGTTTTTATGATCGGAATATAGAATAATACATCGGAATTTAGAATAATTTGGTTTTTAAAGTGTTATATTTAATCATAGAAAAACAAAAATCGACTTCCATAATGTACAAACATCTGAAAACGGAAAACTTAAATAATTTGATCCGAATTTTAAAAGTTTTCCATTTTTCCACTGATTTGTACTGAATGCTTAGCTCAACAATTAAAAAGCAATTAAGTCATTTTCGATTACTGTTACGTACATAGAAAGTAATGAGTAACACTTCGAACAATTTTCCTCGAATAAGAATATAAAAAAAAAAAAAAAAAAAAAAATCGTCGCAGAACCCTTCTAAAAGCTGCCACCCGCAGCGCAGACGAGAAAGCGCGCGAAGGTGGTTCGTCTCAGTCGATATCCTGGAGGGGTCAATGACCTGACCACCCTACTAGCAAACGATTCTCTATTTCCATCTCACATCCGTGATCGTCTGAGAATGCGCTTTTCTCGAACTGTATGAAGAGGAAGAAGGAAAAAAAAAAAAGAGAAATTGAGAAAGTTGGCGAATAAAAGAATGGAGGAACTGTGGAAAAGGGTGAAAAATTCGCTTTGTTTGCAAGGATGGAGTTCCAACGTTCTCAAAAACTCCCATTTAGATACAACCACGTATCGATTTCTGCAGACGACTCTGCGATGCAAACTTTTAGCGCCCCCTGGCGGTGCTCGGTTTCGGTACGAGCGGAGTTGCGATGTTTCTAGGGGAGGAACGTGGTTTTTATTCCTTTAATCGTTCTGCGAAATTTCGCGCTTGTGGGTTTGTTCGCAATGCGTAAAAAATATATTTTTAGAAATTCAATCAGCCAAAAATAGAAGGAAAAAAAAATCAAGAATTAGATGCAAGGGAACATATTCGTAACTTAAATTGTCTCAAAATAATTAGAAAGACATTTTAGTTTTTGGTATGAATTAATGTCACAGAGTTGTTGTTTCGAATTGATAGAATACAGGTATTTTGAATTTAAAGATATATGTTTGTAAGGAAAAAATTTTAAAAAAATAAAAAAATATTTGAGTTCAAATCGCAAAAATTAAAAAAAAAAATTTGAATATGCTGTCAAATTCCGTTAACAAGTAATCGCTTAACGTGAAATCCCGTTTAACGCGAAATAAAAGCAGTTCTCCTTACTTAAACCTTAAAGTTAGTTTATTTGTTCAACTCGAAATTCGGTTAACGCAAACAATTTCGGCGGCCCCATCGACTTAACGTTAACTGAGTTTGAATATATTCAAAAATGTTTATTTAGCTAATCACAACTTAATTAATGTTCAGCAAATCGCCAATAAAACATTAAAAAACGAATGCTCAGTTTGACAAGAATGATTTGCTGTTGCCCCAAAATCTCGAGGCCCCAAAAAGTGTGGATTTTTTTTATATAGAAATGTTGGCTTAGAAATTTGGAAAATGAAGCAAAAGTCAATTTCTTGATCGTCATCAAAAAGATAATTTGGTAGGCTAAGAACCAACATAGTTTCTTTGGTGGGTAATATTGAAGATTTTTTGAAGCAAAAGATGCTAAAGGACTGTACTGCGTAGGAATATTCATTCTATTAAGAACTGAACTACAGAAAGCAGATCATATGTGAATAGTAGATTGTCTTCCGGGAGGTCTTTTAGAGGGAATGTCAGTTTGTTACTGTCCAATATACTTAATGCTTATTTTTTTTTCCTACAATTTCTGCAGGAGAACTGTTTTGAGACATGGAATTTTACAACAGTCATAACATCAGTAAAAAAATTGATAAAAAAAATTTTAAGTAAAATAAGTGATGTTTTTTTTTTGTTTTTTTAATTATTATTAATATTTAATGTAATTAAAAGGTAGCTTAAGAAAGCTTTATGTCTAATAAACAGTTTTCAGACAAAAATTGTGGTGGAACTAGGGGGGTGGAATATCGTTACGACTTTCAATAACACAATAACATTGGTTATTGCATTGAATATATGGTGTTAATATTTACCGTTTTCATATTTTCACTCATTTAAATAAAAATGGCCTGTTTGGCGATATTTTTGGCAGTGATTTTTACATGGGCAAGAAAAGGGGAAAAAAAGCGCCAAGCTGGCGAAATCAGCGGTGTTATTCAACAGACATTACATAGTCCTTTGTTGTGCGTGAAACAGAAAAAATATCAATCGTTGATGAGCGATGTTCAATGACAGAGAGCTCTTGTGTGAACACTTTGTGGTCCACTCACGTATTAGTTCGTGTTTTTTTGTCACCAGTATCAGGTGGCCGCTCACGTATTGATGGGCGCTGCACTTTTTTTTAAAAAACTTTTTACGCTTTTATCGGATGTCTACGGGAATTTCGAAAGTGAGAATTATTAGAACACCTTAAGAGGCATTAGCACAGAGATTTTAATCAAAGCTGTTAGAGCTTTTTTTTTAGCAATTGCTGCAAATCCTGATTTTTCCCGATTTTTCATGACTTCAACATAAATAAAACTTAAAACATATATAATAATAAAATTAAGTCAAAATATAAATATTAAGGGTTCTCTTAATATTATATTAAGATACTTTTAATATTATTATCTTGCGTTTGGCGGTTACAGTTGACGATAAGTTTAAATGCTGACCCGTTTAAATGGCGCGTTAATGTATCGCCAATTTTAAATATAGATTGGTTGTATTCAGATTATCTGGCGCCGTCAGCAACACGAGGGCTATAATGCGCCGAAACATTTCGTCATTTAACAAACCAACATACATTTACAAACACCCATGCCAACACGGGACTCGAACCCGCAACCTCGCGGTCTAGAAGCCAGCACGCTAACCACTATACCGTTTGGTCGACATTTTAAATATAGAAATTATAAACTTAGATCTTCAATTTGGCGATTTTTATATGGTACCCGGCTAACGGTTTAGTACCAACTTAAGTTAAAAAATGATTAATAATAAAAACTGAAAATAAAAACCGTTGTTAGAAACAACATTTATCTGTGAAGCATCAATTAAAATCGCGCCAAGAAATGTTTAATACTACATCTGAACCAAAAAAAAAATTTGTATTCTTCAACATTTTTTTAGTACAAAGAGAAAAAAGAAGTCAAATGCTTGGCTACTTGCCAAACTTCATAATTACGACCAAAATAAACAACAAAGAAATTAAATCGCAAATGAAACACTACGCTTCTGGTGTAAATTGTAAAATAGTCTAGAAGTAGTAAAACATATTGTTGCGTGGACGGGTTCGAAAGATTTGAAGCCAAAGCAGATCAAAACTTGCATAAATTTATTCCAATACAACTCTTCACAGATTCCTTTACAACTCCAGAACTTTTCGTTCTAGTAGACTCAAAACAGCTCTATACACAACAATAGAGCACAAACAGCAGTTAAACTTGACACAGAACTTGTAAATCGCCGCAAAAGACAATGCAATACAGTTCGCTTTCGGAACTCGCAATGCTCGCTGACAGACAACCAAGTCAGCAACTCCACTCAGTCAGTATCTCAACTAACTCCAATCAACTAACTGACTAACCCCACTCACGGCCGGTCATATATATGAGTCAATACTTCGTGAATTTTCTAGAGATAGATATTTGGAGAACTTTCCAGATCGTAGTCGAAAAGTCCTATACATGTACATGGGGACCAAAAATGTCGCCAAATGGTCGCCAAGTTTGGCGACATTTGGCAATTTACCGCCAAATTTGGCGACAAAAATTAGTCGCCAACTTGTCTCTATCTCGCCTATTTGGCGATATTGCCATTACCATAATGTTAAATGCCCTGCTCCTTGTAAAACTCGCTTCCCAGTGTTATCTCTGTAAAACTCGTTATCAAGCATTAAGACCCATATTGCAGGGAAGCCAACTTAAGACGAACTATTGCACTGTTTTTGCAAAGTGTACATAAATTTTCCGATTTACAAAATTAACACTACGAAATATTTACAAATATACAAAAATTCGTAACAATATATAATACAAAAAATGTATTGAAATCTATATTAAATAATATGGAACTTGTGTACACAATACAAAAACACAATACTATAAATAAAAGAAGGATTTTTGATAATCTTGGGAAAGGAAACCAATGAATATTTACTTGGAAAAAAAGTAATATAATCAAATGTCGAAATGATTTGAAAATTTTTGGTGGATTTCAATAATTTTAGCCATTATGTTTACATTCAATTTTCAAAATATTATATAGTACGTACAGAGCTGGTGCTAGCAGTTTCACCGCCCAGGTCAAAAAGGTAAAATGCAAACCCTTTATTATAACAAAAATTAAAAGAGATAACCTAAACCCTACCCGCGATTAGTACTACTAAAAAAAAACATGGTCCAGAAAGAAAAAAAAAGGGGGAAAAAATGATAATTGGTATTAAAAATTTTGAAGTTTTGGTCTGCCAAAAATACAACTTTCTTGATTTATGATTTTGGCACTAAATTGAAATTAAGGTTGCACAGAAAAAAAAGAAAATACACAAATCTAGTATATAATTATAACATGCATGTTTTAAAAAGATGATAAAACAAATTATAGAACAACTAAAAATAAAATTATTAAAAATACAATTAAACTTAAAACTGTTTTTTTTATCTTCACTTTTAATTCTGAGAATGTTTCGAGCGAGTCATAAGAGAATGTCTTATGAGCGGTTTCCTTGAAATATTTTGATATTTTATCTATATTGCTCTGTATTTTTGGTTCGGTTTTGAATTTGGTCATCAATACACGAAAACTCTACTCATCTTTCAAAACGTGTTTTTATTTAAAAACTACGTACCTCAACCTTCTTATGTCGTTCTCATGCTTCAGAATTTTTGAAGTTAGTTGGTACTTGTACTTAAAAGTAAATTTTATTAAACTTCCACCTATTAATTTTTCGCAAGTATTCAAATGAATCTAGGTTTAATCATTTTCTTCATAAACTAGTTAATTTTACAGCCCATTTGCCGCCTCCTATGGTTACCGCCCCAAGCAGAGGCCCGGTTTGCCCACCCCTAGCGCCGGCCCTGGTACGTACAATTTCGTTTTCAAACGGCGCATGCGCCGCAGAGCGTCGTTTGACAGTAAATATATAGAAAATTATAATAATATTCGAACCGCTTATAGTAGAGACGATTGTAATACATAAAAATAATCAGAAAAATATCGGGGACACATTAAAATAACGTTTTTTTTTATTTTGATGTAACAAAAAAAAAATATCGTTGCCATTCCAAGAGGTTTTTTTTAATGTCAATAAATTTTAATGAAAGCATCTTTTAATTGAATTTAAAAGTTGTTCTTTACAATCTCCATGAATACTAAAGCTTCTGTGTACTAAATTTCGTACCTCTAAGTGCCAAACTGTGGATTTGTATAAGGTTCGGACATACAGACAACTTACTTTTATATATATAGATTACATTAAAATGACATAGTTTTATCATGCATAACTTTAATGGTACATAGTTTTATCGTTTCATCATGCAGTATGTTTATGGGACATAGTTATATCATACATTACATTAATGGGATATAGTTTTTATCATGTAAATTACATTAATGGGATATAGTTTTTATCATGTAAATTACATTAATGGGATATAGTTTTTATCATGTAAATTACATTAATGGGATATAGTTTTTATCATGTAAATTACATTAATGGGATATAGTTTTTATCATGTAAATTACATTAATGGGATATAGTTTTTATCATGTAAATTACATTAATGGGATATAGTTTTTATCATGTAAATTACATTAATGGGATATAGTTTTTAGCATGTAAATTACATTAATGGGATATAGTTTTTATCATGTAAATTACATTAATGGGATATAGTTTTTATCATGTAAATTACATTAATGGGATATAGTTTTTATCATGTAAATTACATTAATGTGACACTGTTTTATCATGCATTAGTTTAGTTGAACATAGTTTTTTTTATGCACTACATTAATATAATACTGCTTTTTTCATAGTGTAATTGAAAGATGTTTTCGATGTTTCTCATCCCCAGCAGTTTTTTCTAACGTGGTTTATTATTTCTTATCTCAAGCAAACAAAACTTGACCCGTGTCTAATTGCGTAAAAAACGAAATTCAAACAAAATATTAGTCAGACATTCCATTCACAAAACCACACAATTGTGTGTGTGAACTAAGCATTATTATAAAAGTGTTACAAATGAGTCTCGGGCTCTTTCCACAAAAAGATACCATCTGAAAGGAGTCAAGGAAACCTTATCAGTTCATTCCGCGGTTTGCGTCCTGTGATCGCCACTTTGGCGGTCGTCTCAAGCAGAGGCCGCCAAAAAGGACACTGATACATTCCTGCCGTATCAGCGCAAAAGTTATTGTACTTGGAAGATCGTATCTTTGTGAGAATGACGTAGTCACGTATGGTTTCAATCGGAGGATGTAGGATTAGGAATCAATTTTCGAATCACTGGTTTTCACTTGGCACAGAGAACGAACCTGTATCCTTGGTCTAAGTTGTTTTTTTGAAGAACATTGTAATTTCTTGTTTAATGAGTATTTGTCCGGGTTAATTCGGGTGGAATTATTCTGAGGGCATTTTCCTGAATATTTGGTTGGAAAGAGTAGAATATTTTTCAATCTTCCGTTAAGGTTTTCGTCTAAATCGCGCATGAGCATAAGGTTGAAATCATGAAAAATAATGTTTTTCAGCAATTGCTAAAAATCGGCTCTAACGATTTTGATTTAAATCTTTGTGCTAATGCCACTTAAGGTATTCTAATCGTCTCCACCTTTGAAATTCCCGTTGAAATACGATAAAAGCGTAAAAAGTTGAAAAACAAGTGCCTTTAAAACAGAGCTCTCTGTCCTTGAGCATTACCAATCAAAGATTGATTTTTTTTCTGTTTCACGCACAAGAAAGGACAATGTAATAACATCGCCAATTTCGCCATCTAGGAGGTGTTTTTTGTTTGTTTGTCTATGTAACAATTATTGCAAAAAATATCGCCAAACAGGTCATTTTTAATTAAATGAGTGAAAATATGAAAACGGCAAATAACACCATAAATTTTAATGCAATGGCCAATATTAAAGTGTAATTGAAAGTTGTGCGATGTTCCACACCCCTAGTTTTTTGTAATTTTTTTATCACCCTAACAAAAAATAAATTAAAAATATTTTGGCAGCATATTTAGCATTGACTCTTAATGCGACATAGTTCACAGTTTTATTATGCATAACTTTTAATGGTGCGTAATTTTTATCATGCATTGCATTAATATGACATAGTTTCATTATGCACAACTTCAGTTGGACGTAGTTCTGTCGTACGTTACTGTAATGGGAAATAGCTTTATCATGTATTGCATTAATGTGACATTGTTTTATTATGCATAACTTTAATAGGACATAGTTTTATCTTGAAGTGCTTTAATGGGATATCGTTCTATCACACTTTACTTTAATGCGATATTGTATTACTATGCAGAATTTTAATGGGACATAGTTTAATAAAACATTGCATTAAACAGGACATAATTTTATCACGCTACTTTAATAGGTCGACATTTTAGCTCCAAAAATAAGGGTAGTTTGATATCGAAAACGATATAAATTTCAATCCTTAATCGCCTTTCTTCTAACTTGAAAACTTTTGTAGTGCGACACTTATTTTTAAAACTAACGATAAAACCTTCTACCAATTAAAGTTTTGCACGTGCAAGCAGATGAACGTAACTGAATTGTCGCCTTACTGTTCCCCATCAAATTCTGTGTAATAAGTTGCGTTTGGTTACCAACAGTCGTTAACTAGTTTGAGGGAAAGTTTCTAATATCTACGTGATTGTTAAGCCTTCTTCTGGTTCAATCAAATATCCAAACATGCACTATAAAGAACTTGCAATTAGAGATTAATGAGAGGAACTCAACAAGTAAAAACAAAAAATTATAGAATTTTTTTTAAACACAAATTCAATATCCCTCGCTTTTGGAAACATGTTCAGTGTTTTAAAATCCCTTTTCAAGCAGCATGTTAGTTAAAATCTCACTAATGTAATAATTTTCTTACAAAGGTAGAAAACTAAAACTTTTTGTTGCAGACTTTCTGCCATGTAGCTTCAGTATCGTATTTCAAATTTAGACCACACAAGATAAACTTTTCCAGAATTGATGACGCATGTATAGTATGTAATCATGATACAGATGAGAGATATCAAACCAATGGTTCTCAAATTTAAGATGTCCGCGTACCACTACTTTCAAAGACATATAAGGTTCATTGGGTATCCTCGACGTGCTTAAATTAGATTTTGTCTTTGTACAGTGCTGCCATCTACTTTGCACTATCCTAACTTCACCAAAAAATTTGGACCATTTCTGATTTTTTTTTTTTTTTTTTTTTCTTTTTTCGATTTTCAAACAAATGACATTACGTGTAAATAAACTATTCATAAACTGAGGTTTATCAAATTCGACTTTGTATAAAGGAAAAAAAAAGGGATCACCACAAAAAAGTGATAAATAATAATTTTTATCATAAAAAAAAAATCAAGAGTAAATAAAAAAGCACTGAAATAAAAAGAAAAAATGTCAAGATGATTTTTTTTTTTTTTTTTTTTTTTATGAATTGTTGATAGGAATTTTGAATTGGTTACAAGAATTTTCAATTGTTTATTAATTATTTCTTTTATTATTATTAATTATTTCTGTGGATTTTTAATTGTTTCTAGGGATCTTTAATGGCTTCTAGAGATCTTTAATTCTTCTAGGAATTTTGAATTGTTTCTAGGAATTTTGGGTTTTCTTTAAGGATTACGAATTTTTTCCAGGAATTTTCTATTGCTCATAGGAATTTTTAATTGATCATAACAGTTTTTAATTGTTTCAAGAAATTTTAAATTTTCTAGGAATTTAACATTTTGATTTCTAGCGATTATGAGCTATTCTAGCTTAGAGATTAAACAAAAGGAATTTGAGACTGGCATTAATGCCTAATTCTAAGAATTTTTACTTCCAAACTTCCAGCAACCCATATGTTTACATCGGTTAATAAAAGTATAGCATTCTGACAATTTTTTTTTTTGTGCATTTCTTTACGTTCAAGATCATCCTGATTTCAAACAAGTGGTCTAGAAAATAATGAAAAAATTTCTGTCTGTGGTCAGCATAACTCCAGAACAAATTGACCTACATGGGCAGAATTTAGGAAAAGGGAGAAGGGGGTAGACTGGCTCCAACGCTTTTAGGGTTTGTAGTATTCTCGATGGAGTTTTTGTCACTTTTTAAACACCGAATCACCGCCACTGATTGTATAGTTAGACAACAAAGTGAAACCTTAGCTCATTTGGTCAGAGATGAATGGGAGTTGTTTAAGTTTTAAAATGTAGAATAATAAAAGAAATATATTCGAGAAAATGCATCTACGATCACTTTAACTACTAAATCTTAGTAGCACCATAGTCCATTTTGACTTCCTAGGACTTAAGTTTAGAAGATTAATAATTTCTTCATGTTAACTCCTTTTTACTTAAAATTAACCATATGTTTTGATAGGGTAATGAAAGTATAGCATTTTGTCAAAATAAAAAATTCGATTTTTTTTTTTCCCCACCATTTTTTTCATGTTTTGGAATGTCCTGACTTCAAAAAAGTGGTCTAGGGTAAATGTCTGTCTGTGTGTACGTGGTCAGCATAACACCCGAACGAAATGACCTACGATGTTCAAATTTAGTGCGTTAGTGGTGGTCATGGGACATGCTATAAAGGTTTTCGTCAAAATTGCGCATGCGCTTAAGGTAACTGCCATTGAAAAAATCATGTTTTTTAGTAATTGTTAAAAAGAATGGCTCTTTACAGAATTTGATCGAAATCGCTGGGGCAATTAATGCCTTTAAACATCCCCACCTCCTAAAATTCCCGTAAAGATGATAAAAAGGCGTAAAAAGTTGAAAAGCGGAAGTCTTCAACAAAGAGTTCTCTTCGCTTGAGCCTCGTTCATCAGCGACCGTTTTTTCCCTCTCCTCTGTTTCACTTATAAAAAAGGATTATGCAAAAATGATCGGAAAGTGTATCACCAAATTGAAAAAATCATCATTTTGAAGGGGTTTTTTTTTCCCCAAGTCTCAAATAAAAATTATCGCCAAACTGACCCTTTTTTTTTTTTTTTTTTAAATGAATGATGAAAATATAAAAACGGTAATTAACACCAATCCTGGTAGGTATAATAGCGTAATGGAAAGTTGTGCGATGTTCCACACCCCTAGTTCCCTTTGTCTTTTGCCCCTTTTCTCATCCTACAAAAAAAAAAAAAAAAAACGCTACAGAAAAACTTAAGCAATAAAAATTAACGCTGCAAACTTCTTTTTAAAAAAATTAATACTACCTCAAAACCTCAAACAACCTACAGTTTGAGTTAAACGCTCCAACCAAACAATTATTCTCTGACCCCATACGCTCCTAATCGTTAAAATGGTCATTCCACCCCCTCCCCCCCCTGCAAAGTTCTCTTGAACTCTTAAAACACATTCCAGACACTTTCAATAATGAAGTCCAGGCTCAAACCATTTCTCACTATTACGTCTGGTGTCTGTCTAGACCCCCTATTCAGGCATTTAAAGCTAACCTCTATAACAGCGAGCACCTCTGTATTACCCTAATGCAGAGATGGGGCCTTATTATAATTGATCTGGAGAAAGAAAACGGAAGGTTTCGGCGAACCGTTGTTTTAACGCCGGTCTGTCCGTCGGAATCTGAACGAGCGAACTATCCGACGTGCATTAAAACGTTGTCTAGACGTCTCACATGTTATGGGGGCTTAGTGGAGCGTGTCTAGAGAGTGCTCAGCGGGTGTTAAGCAAGGGAGTAAAATGCAGATTTCAAAAAAAAGAATCGCATTGATTCGCGGGTCTTTGAAAAAATTAACCCATTAAAATAAAGTTTCTTTTTTTTTAAATATGCATCCTTTAATTGTGTATAGTTAAGTTTTATGCGCAATTTCGACTTATTTGAGCAGTTTTTGAGCTTAGATCGAAATTTCGTGGTGTCTGACCACCGTGTCATTGACTTTTTTTTTCTTCTGTAATCTCCAAAATTTAATAGGCTCGTTGCGTTTTCAATGGCAATGCACTCTATCTGTCAAGTTTCAGCTTGTTTGGACGACGGAAAGTGGGTATATTAGCCCTCTGAAGATTTTTCCCTTCACAAATAAGCCGACCAAACGGTAAAGTGGTTAGCGTGCTAGCTTCTAGACCGCGAGGTTGCGGGTTCGAGTCTCGTGTTAGGCATGTGTGTTTGTAAATGTATGTTGGCTTGTCTAATGACGAATGTTTCGGCCAAGCATGCTCCAGCCAGAAGTTACCGCAGCATGGCCCTTGTGTTCCCTTTGAGCCACAAAACAACAAACAAACTAGTCGGAAGTTACAGTTAAAGATCAGTAGGTTTTGACACCATACTGCCCAAGTCAATAACCAAGCATGCACTGTCCAGATATTGCAGTTAGACAGCAGTGGATTTCACTTGCAAAGTTCATTTCTATATAAGTGGTTGAAGGTCACACTCAGGGCCAGCCTAAGAGCAAAATGCTCTGTGTGTAAGAATGTGTTTTGCCCCCCCCCCCCCCCTTAAAATGAAAATGGGTATAGAAAATCCTCCAAAAATGGTATAGGTCCTCGATAACTGAAATTTGCTGGAACTTAATACCTGAAGTTGGCATTTTAACCCTTTGCACTCCAGGCCTTTTTCTCTCGGAGGGACCAGCAACTCGAATCCTTTTAGGTTCGGTTGGCGTTCACGGATTTTCTTCATGGAAACTAAACACAGTCATGGCCTTGCATCAAATTTCCGCATCGAACCTAGAGGTCCTCTCGTGTTTCGGCATCCAATCGTGTGGCGCCTGAGAGGCGCCGCTGGAGTGCAAAGGGTTAAAGGGATTAAAAACTAAAAATTAATAAGTAGTAATAAATAGTAAATATTTAAGTCTTAAGTAACTTTTCATTCATTTTTTTTTTTTTTTTTTTTTTAAATGACTTCTTCTATAGACACTCTTTTTGACTGACTTTTTCAAACTTCCAATAGTCGTGTTGTACTGTAATTGTGTAAAGTGAAAACTCCTCAATTCTTTTACCCAGTTTAAAGTTTTCTCAGGTAGAAAATAACAAATATTCTTTTTAACAATAACAAAAGTTTTATTTGCTTCAATATTCATGAAAAAAATATATATACATTAATCTAGTTGGTTGTATTCAGATTGTCTGGCGCCGTCAGCAACACGAGGGCTATAATGCGCCGAAACATTCGTCATTAGACAAGCCAACATACATTTACAAACACCCATGCCTAACACGGGACTCGAACCCGCAACCTCGCGGTCTAGAAGCTAGCACGCTAACCACTATACCGTTTATATATATTAATCTAGAAAATATATTAAAGAAAATTGATAAAAATAATCTGTATTACACACTTATCAGTGGACTTTCCTAGCTTAAGCAACCGAAAATGTTTTTATTAGTGCAACACAATCTAGTGACAATGAAATATTATCAAGACAAAATTGTAAAGTTGTTGGTTGGTTGGTTTGCTCAAAGACCTATTTTGATGCACAGTAACGGCTAATCAGGTCGGGACCTACAGCTTAACGTGGATTCCGAACCGCAACGAGCATCCATGCCTAATCCGGGATTCGAACCCGGCACCTTTTTAATGCGAAGCCAGAGCGCTAACCCCAGTCATCAGGTGGGTTGATTTGGTTGTTTTCAGTTGGTTGGTTGTTTTCAGATTATCTGGCGCCGTCAGCAACACGAGGGCTATAATGCGCCGAAACATTCGTCATTAGACAAGCCAACATACATTTACAAACACCCATGCCTAACACGGGACTCGAACCCGCAACCTCGCGGTCTAGAAGCTAGCACGCTAACCACTATACCGTTTGGTCGGTATCATCAGGTGGGCGCAAGGTTGTTGAGTCTTTCTTTCGAAATAGTAGACCTTAGTTAGGTTAAGCTGCTTTGCATTCAAAATTACATAAATTTTTTAAGTTTTACCAGATTTTTTACATTTTTCTTATTTTGGCGCCGCTTTCAAAATCGCATGTATGCGAACGCACACGCTCTAGCTTGGCCCTGGTCACACTTAACATCTAAAACTAAACTGATACTTTTTTCTTCAGATTTCATTTTCCAGTTTTCTAAACAGTGCATATGCAAAATTTTATGCAGAAATGTTGATTAGTACGAGATCTAGACTACAGTAAACATGAAAAAAGTTGGTTGTATTCAGATTATCTGGCGCCATCAGCAACACGAGGGCTACAATGCGCCGAAACATTCGTCATTAGACAAGCCAACATACCTATACAAACACCCATGCCAACACGGGACTCGGAACCCGCAACCTCGCGGTCTAGAAGCTAGCACGCTAACCACTATACCGTTTGGTCGGCAAACATGAAAAAAGAAAAACCTGCTCATACTAATAAATTAATCTATTCTTATATAGTATTTTAGACCCGTAACTATGCTTCATTTTCAAACTCGGCTATATTCTATATTCAATCTCGTTTACCCCCTCACCCCTTCTCAATCGCCCATTCCAACCTGTGCCTAATACACGTCTTTAATCTGACAAACAAATAAATCGTAGAGAATTCGAAAAACAAACAACAACAACAGAGCAATAAAAAAAAAAAGAACAGCAAAAGCATTACCTCTCTGTCGTAATATCGACATCTAACGAAATCCACCTTGTCGCCGAGCTAAGAGGATGCGAAAAGATTATCCTAACAAATCGGTTCGCTGATTATCGTCATTTTAATCGGCATTAATCTTCTTTTTTTCCGCCGATGATTCCTTCATCGACCTGTTGACAAGGAGGTCAGACACGTGGACTTTAAAGAAGGTTCGTCAGGCCTGTTCCAGTCCTACAGACTTTGAAAGTTTTAGTTTTTGATACACATTATTTGAACTATACTGTTTTAACAGATTCGTTGCCGATCATGTGTCAGCGCGGAATGTCTTGTTACTCCCCAGTAGTCAGTCCTGGTCATGCACCCCATTGAAGTTTCCTTTCATTTTGGAATTAACTGAATTAAAAAAATAATATTTGTGATGCGACATACATATCAGATACATCTTGTCTCCCTCCATAAGGTAAGCTGGAAGCTTGTGTTATTAAAAACACAGTTTCAGATAATTCCAGCAAAGAATGGCAATTCCGATCGGGTGCAGTCTGATCAGAACAGGCTACTGAGAAACAACCCGACTTTCTAAGCTGTAGCATGAACGGCAGCGAACGAGTTAATTGATGTCATTTCTTAACGGATCGTTTTGGCACCTACTCACCAAATTTCAAGGTTTTATACAAAGTAGTTTCTAAATGAACTGGTCTAGAAGATAGTAACATCGCGAGTATAAGGAATGATTCTTGACCATCGATATAGATAAACAACTGGATAGACTGCTTAACGCTGGGAAAATGAAGCCGTTGCCAGATGCCATTGGTGGGATAAAAAATACGGATTGCCGAGGATTGAAAATAAAATTTTGGGTTCTACACAGCAGAAATGTCAATAGTAGGCTTTAATTAGTAATAATGAGCAAAAAAATATATACTCTACCACTTTACAAGGTTTTTCGCATTCCCATCCAACTATTAAAGTGAACTGTGATTGGTTAGTCTTCCCTCCAGCTTCGCAATCCCCGGCGCGTTTTTCTCTTTTCATTGACAATGGAGCAGTCTATCCAGTTGTTTATCTATATCGATGTTCTTAACACGTTTACTGCCATATAAGTTGCAATCAACTCACACCACTGTTTCAATCTCTTCTCCAACCGACACGTTGACGAGTGCTGTGGTTGGGTGGTTTGATAATTTTTGCCGCAAGGGGGCAACACGTGGTTCGTACTGCGCCAAAGAAATTAGTGAACATCAATTTAAAATTTAACAAAGCATCGGAAAAATTAATATAAAAGTCAAAGTTGAAATATTTTTAAGGGTTGGAAGCATTCCACAAAAAATGACTCGCGGTCTGTCAGACCACATACAGCAGTTTAAAGGTTAAATCCACTGATCTCTACTACAACTTCTGGATTGCTTATAAGCGGTTTCTGCTTTGCAAGCGCCGACCAAACGGTATAGTGGTTAGCGTCAGACGCGGCTCAAGGTAAGTTTTGCATCTGTGCAAAAAAAATTATGGCGCCCAAGATTCCTCCCTCCCCCCCCCCCTCCCCCTTCCCCCTCCTCCCAAAAAAAATTGGACGAAATCCCGCAAATTTTAAATACATTAGCCATAGAACAATTTTGATTCCTCCATAAATTGCAATAATATTTAGTGTACCTTTTTTTCTAAGTGTTAATGAAACTTGCATAATAAATTAAATTTACTAGAAAATGAGTTACATTGACATTCCCGGGTATAAAAACCGCATTGACTTACCTTTTTTTTAGTAGTTTCATGTGATACTTAATTCTATAACTATAATAAGAATAATATCAAAAACACGTTTTTTAGAAATCGAATGACACAATATACCCTTTTACATAGAATTTCAATATGACACGCCTTAAGGATAAAAGTGATTATATGTATAACGGAATGAAATATAGTTATAGAACTGTATTAAAATGTGTGGAGTTACTTTAATTGCAGACAAACTTTCGTAAAACGAACGAACAGAAACAATTTTCGTTTATTTTGACTTCTTATATCTACATATTATTGCATTAAAAAAATTACTACAATATTTATTTTTTAGATTTTTTAGGATTTTACTCAAACTTTTTTTTTTAAATAATAATTTTGCAAGGCAATTACCTTTTTTATAATTTTAATTGTTAAAGGCTAATCAAATCTCAATTAACAAATAATAGCATTATATATGAATGTATTTCTTCAAAATTAAAATGTCAAATAACTGCGGAGCATAAGAAATATCGAAAAATAAATAAAAATACTTAATTTATAAACATAAGTCATTTCTAACTATTTGATATTGAATACATTTCTTGCTAATTTTTCAATTATAAAAACAAAACCTGGTTTTCAAAGCAATTTCAAACAAAACCGTTTTAAATTATAACATTAAAAAGGAGATAACATGCTTAGAATGACCCCTTATTTTTAAACATTCGATTTTACTCTTACCCTTCAATTCACGCTCATTTACATGCTAAATGTATTAGCATCATCCGTTTTTGTGTGTGGCATTACATTAGACACGGGCCACCTTTAGAAACTACCGGCCTAGTGATCATCTACGCAAACTTTGTATGTCAGATTTTTGATTTTTTTTTTTCAATTTAAGATTGTTCATTATTAACAACCAGTTCTAAATATTCGATTTGGCTATATTTCAATTACATTTTGCATAGAATATGTTACAGAAATTTTTATTGCACAGAATTTTGTATTTCATTACATAAAAACTATTTGTAGTGTCATTCGCAAATATTTTCAATATTTGTCAAAATGCACATCCAAAATAAAATACAAGATGAAATTGAGAGTAAAAGAAAGTTAATTATTAAAAATCTATCTAAAACGGATAAGAGAACCACATAAAATTAATTTTATAGTTAAATTTTTGTGCATTTTTCTCCGATAAGCGTGGCCGTATGGTCCTATGCAAATGCAATGGCAGTTACACTTATGCGTAAAAAGGGACATATATCACTCACTCACTAATCGAAATTTGAGCAAATGAAATTCCAACATCAAGAATTTGTTCCGGGGTTAATGATATTTATAGTTTCAGTCAAGTGAAAAACTGTGAAAATCCAGCAGCGAAATGATTAAAGAACTTTAGTTTAAAAAAAAAAAAAAAAAGTCAAAATTGGTAAAAAAAAAAAAAAAATCAAAATTTGCCAAAAAGCAAAAAAAAAAAAAAAATGGCGCCCTGTGCGGTTGCACAGTTTGCACGGCCCTTAAGCCTCCCCTGGTTAGCATGCTAGCTTCTAGACCGCGACGTTGCGGGTTCCGAGTCCCGTGTTAGGCATGGGTGTTTGTAAATGTATGTTGCCTTGTCTAATGACGAATGTTTCGGCGCATTATAGCCCTCGTGTTGCTGACGGCGCAAGATAATCTGAATACATCCATCTGCTTTGCATGCAGATGATGCCATTTGAATACTTCCCCCCATAATGCTTTGAAATAGGTTGCCCATAGTTACAAACAAATTTGAACTAGTTGCTAGTATAGATATCTATGGTAATTATTAAGCTTCTTCAACTTCAAGTCAGTAACCAAACATGAGCTATCCAGAAGTTGTAGTAGAGATCAGTGGTTAAATTAAATTGGCTCTTTATACCGCAATCGTGCCAAAATTCCGTGGCAGCCAACGTGTTAAGGAGCTCATCTTAATTAAATCCAAAGAATATTTAGATCTTCAAGGGAAACTATTTCAACTAATTAAATTATTTTTTACTTTTAGATGCTACCTAACTTATACTAAACTTCAACTTAACTTGACATCACTAGACGGTAGATCGTCACAGTGCTCATAGGCATTTAATACATTTTGGCGGCGTGAAAGTATAATGCTCGCCAAACCACAACCCTGTAGAGAGGAAAATGCTATAAGGTTTGGCGAGCATTATGTCTTCACTCCGCTGAAATGGATTAAATGCCTATGAGCACTGTGACGATCTACCGCCTAGTGATGTCAAGTTAAGTTGGAGTTTAGTATAGTGATACAATTTTCCACAGGCTGTATATCCGGGTGAGTTCAACTTTATTAGTGTTTCGACAACTATTTTTGTCACCAAAATTGATGCCCATTTGGCGAAATATTTTGCAGTTATGTTTTCCAAAAATATCGCCAAAAACCAGAAATTGTAGAGGTTCTGTAGAATCGAAATTTTATTTTTTAAATAGCGTTGCCATTTAAAGTCGAAAAATCACACTTAAAACACATAATTTCCAAAAAGGACAACCCTTTCTCGAAACCAATTTCCGAATTGATTTCTGCGCGTGCGAAAGCGGCAAGTGTTAAGAATTATAGACAAGATAAATTTCCGGAGGGGCCGATCTATGCAAGTGGAACACTTGGAAATTTATTGCCCCTCGTAAATGTCAACTCCCAACGAGTTCATCGCCAGAGCTTAAAATGTCCAGAGAGAAAATCCGAAGAATATACATTACATCCTTTTTTTTTTTGTTTTGTCTCAAGACGTGCATCTTAAGTTCTCTTGTCAAAGTAGAAGATATGTGCTTGCTGGATTTACGGGGGTGGAGAGAAGGGGGGGGGGAGGGGGGAAGGGTGTAGAGTTAAAGAGATTTTCTTAAGGATAGGGTTGCATTTCTGGCAATTGGAACTCGGATGTGCTTTCTTTTGAATTAAGAGGGTTTGGCAGCTTGTCCTTGCTTCTTACGAAAAGTTTTTATAAGTTAGCTTACAATAACAATGGAAAAAAAGAGAAAAAACGCCAAATTGGCGATTTTGGCGATTTTTTTTTCGATGTATTGTTTATTATCCTTTCTTGTCAGTGAAACAGGGTAAATAGAGACATTGATAAGGCGTGCTCAAGCGCTCTCAAGGGAAGAGAGCTCTGTTATAAAGACATTAGTTTTTCAACTTTTTACGCTTTGATTGCATATATATGGTTGGTTGGTTGAGTGCCAAGTGTTATATATCACTATAAACTGAAAGCCGCTGTATAAAGAAAAATTACAATAGTTGTAAAACGCAAATTTTTGAATGGAAGTGACGCACCAGATGGCGCTGCATGTTGGGAGGGCAGGTGACCAGGATGGGTCATTTGGGTTTCACGATGTTTGCTACAGCTTCAAATATCCGACTTAAAACTTTCTTTTGAAAGATAAAACATTGCATAAAATTCCCTTTGTATAGTAAATTATTATCGTTATACGACCGGTTTGAGTTTTCCTGTTTCTGCCTCAGTGTACCGCATCTGGGTTCCACCATACACTCCCAAAATGATTTTTTTTATTGTTATCGAGTATTTACATTCATGTTTTAAACACACAGGTGGTTATCAAAATAATGGAAACACCTGTGAATAAAAGGGACATTCAAGAAGTGTTTCGTAAGCATTAAAACATAATCTTCGCTGCGAGTTTGTTTTTTTTAAATATAAACAGTGTACCTCATGATACGAATGAGGTAGCTTCAGTGAACTTGTATACGTCTCGGATTTTTCCCCAAAGCGTAAAATGTCAGACATCGCAGGACTTTCAAAGAGGCTAAATTATAGGAGACCAACTAACTGGAGCAACTGTGACCGTAACATCCCAGTTTTTAGGCTTTTCTAGAGGTAAGGTGTAGGAAGTCATGACAGCGTACACACAGCGCGACAAGACAAGATCGGCAAAGCAAAATAGTGGTCGGAAGGAGAAGCTGAGTGAAAGAGACCGACGGGTTTTGAAACTGATTGTAAAGTATAAAAAGAAAGGAAGAATGGTACAATATTCTTCTGAACACTATTCGGCACTTGTAGGATTCGATTTCTAGGAGCCATATTGCTAAAGGATCCCTTATAAACCTAGGGTATTTTCTATTATTTGGATAACCACCTGTAATTCTGAATCACCCTGTATGATAAAGACATAGGAAGTACTTGAGCATTATCATCCAATTAGTTGAGAGGCACGGTTGGTTGGTTGTTTTCAGATTATCTGGCGCCGTCAGCAACACGAGGGCTATAATGCGCCGAAATATTCGTCATTAGACAAGCCAACATACATGTTGTATGATGAAGGGATAAAAGTGAAAGAGGCCAATTAAATGGACAGCAGGTTTATTCGTGCATTAGATAGAAATAGGTTCTTAAACCCAAACTAGGAGAGGCAACTTCCACGTCCGTTCACCTCCACTCCTCCGATCATACTCTCTCTCTGGCGACGAAGTCGCCGCTAGGGGATTACATAAGCAGCGCCCTCTACATCACTGGGGATAACATACATTTACAAACACCCATGCCTAACACGGGACTCGAACACGCAACCTCGCTGTCTAGAAGCTGGCACGCTAACCACCATACCGTTTGGTGGGCAGTTGAGTGGCACGATTGGAACATTATTATATATTTTGATACTTCCACCACATAAATACTAGTCAAAATACTAGCCTGGACGGCCTTTACCCAAAAATTAGGCGCAGCATTTCCATAAATGAACTATGTAAAGCATCCAGAAAATGAGTTTAACCGTCAACCGTTCAAATGCTTGCAACCATCAGCACAGTGTATGAGTACAGAACACTCGGTGTGCAAATACTCAAGATTATTGTAGTATTCAAAGGAGTGCGAAGAGATATTTGCTATCTTAAATTACTTTGTGGAGTATTAATACTGTGCGTCGAAAAAAATATTGGAATTCTAGACACATAATTTACCAGTCTCATTCTGGTCTTGAACTGAGATTGGTTGATTGGCTTGTCAGCTTAACGACCTATACTTGTGCACAGTAACGGATAATCGGGCCGGGACCTACAGCTTAAGGGGACTTGGTACCTTTAAAACTATATATATATATTTTTTTTAAATTTACCCCTGTAAAATTATAAGTTATACATATTTGAAAATATTACTAGTCAAAAATTAAATTTTATTAAAAGAAAGTTGACATAGTGTTATAAACTTTCAAAATTTAAAAAAAAGTTCATAAAATTTCAAATTCTTTTAAAATGTATCTGGACACTCGGGGAAGAAAAAGAAAAAGGAAGGGAAAAAAAAAACATTCATACTTGACCCAGGATTCGAAACTTCGATACCCGCACCTTTGGCATGCGAGGGGGCCAGAGATTTTTAACAAAACAGCCAACAGGTGGGTCATAAAAAAATCAATACGTCATTTTGGCTACTATACGAATACACTCCCCCCCCCCCTCCCTTCCCCATATAAATTCCTGAGCATTCCTTTCTTCTTCTTCTTTTTTTTTTTTTTTTTAATAATAATTTCATCATCTTAGATCTGAGAGGAAGTCATCAGTTACTTTAAAAAAAATCGACTTCTTTCTGTCGAAAGAATCGGAAATAATGAAATAAAACACAAAAAAAAAAAGTAAAAACAACAGGAAGAATCTCATAAAGAAGTCAAGAGAAGATGACAACCAATTAGCAAGTTAATCGATGGACATCTTGGGGATAATGAGCCCCCCTTCTCCTTGTTTTACACAAGGGGGGGGGGGGAGGGAGGGAGGTTAAGCACCCTCGTTTCAAACTCTTCCCGAGTCGATCATTCCTTCACACG